>JAJHSJ010000012.1:31808593-32128684 GCA_021015155.1 Magnolia officinalis
TTCCCTAGTCAACCTGTGGCAAATCCAAGGACAGCATGAGATTGGCTCTAATTCAAACCAAGAACAATCTCATGAGCAAGTCAAATCAATCATTACCCTTAGGTCCGCAAACAGATCGAGAACAAAGTAGAGATGCCTAGGGAAGAATCAAATTCCAAATCTGAAGATCAAAATGAAGCGGAGAGACATACTAATGCATCTAAAGTCCAAAACCACTCTGACTCTCCTGAACCCTCTCCTCTGCCATCCTATGTGCCCCAAAGCACCTTTTCCTCAACGTCTGGCACCAGTTAAGAAAGGAAACAACTTTAATGAAATATTGGACATGTTAAGAAGGTGCAAGTCAACATTCCATTGCTGATGCTATCCAGCAGGTCCCTGCTTACGCTAAGTTTCTTAAGAATTATGCACTCAAAAGCGTAAGCAGCATGTTCACAAGAAGGTCTTCCTTGCAGAGCAACTCAGCTCCATGATTCAAAATAACACACCTCCTAAATATAGGGATCCAGGAGCTCCTACCATCTCTTGCATCATAGGAGATCATAAGATTGAGAAGGCATTGCTTGATTTAGGGGCGAGCGTCAATTTGTTACCATATTCTATGAATGAGCAGCTAGGACTTGGTGAGCTGAAATCAACCAAAATAACACTCCAACTAGCTGATAGATCTGTCAAGGTGCCCCGTGGTGTTATTGAGGATGTGCTAATCCAGGTTGATAAGTTTTATTTTCCAGTGGACTTCATCGTTCTAGATACTGAACCTGTCCAGAATCCTACAAGTCAAATCCCGGTTATCTTAGGACGTCCATTCTTGGCCACATCCAATGCTATCATAAATTGTAGGAACGGGATTATGAAGTTGTCTTTTGGCAACATGAAGATTAAACTCAATGTTTTCAACACTGGACAACAACCGTCAGACTTGGATGATATATTTGAAGTGAACATGATTGAGAGTCTAGTACATGACTCTTTCCTTAAATCTTCCAAAGACGCTCTTGAGACTTGTTTAACACATTTTGGCATGGATTTTGACATAGAAAATTCCATCCAAGAGGTCAATGTATTGCTTGACTCTAATCCTGAAATGGATACAACAAAATGGAAAGCTAAAGTGGAACTTCTTCCACCATCTGAGTTTAAACCGGTCCCGTCTATTGAGAAACCACCCGAACTTGACTTTAAACAATTACTTGAAACTCTCAAATATGCATTTTTAGGCCCTTCTGAAACCCTTCCTGTCCATAGCTTCTAACCTTGATAAGGAACTGGTGGGTAAGTTGCTTAATGTTCTTAGAGAACATAAGGCAGCTATTGGGTAGACAATAGCGGACATAAAGGGAATAAGCCCCACTGTGTGTATGCATCGTATTCATTGAAGAAAATGCAAAAACGTCACGTGAATGCAAGGAGCTTACCCTAACATGAAAGAAGTCGTTCGGGTTGAGGTGCTTAAATTGTTAGATGTTTGGTATCATTTACCCCATTTCGGATAACACTTGGGTCAGCCCAGTTCAAGTTGTTCCCAAAAAGTCTGGGATTACAATGACCAAAAATGACAAAAATGAATTAGTGCCAACTCGTATGACTACGGTCTGGCGAGTTTGTATTTGTAACACCCTGAAAATCGGGGGTCGAGCATAAACTCAACTCCCGAGTTCCAACGCATCACTTATGCAACAAAATGAATGATGATTGAATGTTGTCTGTATTAGTGCATTGAATATGAGTGAGATTAAGCCAAAACAGCATATCATACTCTAGAGACAGTTAAATTGCAAGCGGAAGACTACGATAGATATATAAAAATATAAAAACTATGGAAGTCTCCAGAGGTGATAAGGTTACCAGGTTAAAGAATTACAAGTACAATTCAAATGATACCAAATGTGGTAGTGTCATCTAGTCAACATCCTGTAACCCGTCGATCAAGGCACGGCTCACATGAAGCCGCCCGAAAACCGCATATACGAGAAAGCATCCTCTCGTCACAAAAGTCCGGCTCCGCCTCAGGAGTAGCGTCGCTATCTGCATCAGACAAAGTCTGGTGGTGTTCGGACACTGTCCTGTAACGTGGGAGTGAGTGATCAACTCAGTGGGACAATAAAGCATAAGTTAACATGTTATCAATTCAGTCAAGCAGTAATGATAAAGCAGTACAATAAATAATTCTAACTACTCTTATTTAATGTAAGTATGAAATGACATGATGTATGCCCTTGCCAAACCACCCTCATGTGACACCATCTTACGTTCGCGAATGCGTTCATCCCTCAGTGCTCCACATCTACCAGGCACATGCAGTGCGATGATGAACATGATTACCGAGTAATTATTAGTCCATTTCAAACAGCAGTATTGGAAAACTAAGGTACCTCCCTTGTATAATTCCCAAACATGATCCATTCTAGGGTCGTCAGTCCTAGTTAATCTCATACGATATTATTGTTTGAGAGGCATAACGAAGGCATCACAAAGGGCTCGTCACCCGTCAACACGGATACAGATCTCACCGTATGCGGCTCAATTGCTGGCTGTCAGCTCGAATAAGGTCTCACTCAACCGTACTCGTGTAAGACCCGTATCCTGGTTTGTACTGTTCTGTCGACTTCGCGATCTTTCCCGTCGAATTCCTGCAACCTACGATGTATAGTCAACGTTTACGATCGATTCTAATAAGTCATATCCTATATATTTGAATCAGCTTAACCCGAGACTCTTGTATTTTAGCGACCGCACCGTCGCCACGATTCCAACGCCGCGTCTCATGCGTCAACCCAACGCTTAGATCATAAGATGTGGACCATACATTATAATAATCGTGGACCGCACATTATGGGACTCACCATCCCATGTGGCACAAATCCCTAAGTAATTATGAGAGTGATGATGACATCACCCTAGCTATAGCCACCCTAGCCTAGCTATAGCCACCCTAACCAAGCTATAGCCACCCTACCCCCTAGCCTTCTTACAAGCACTCACTATGGCTAGCCACCCTACCCCTAGCCCTCTTATAACCATTTATTGCAGCTAACCCTCTCTTACAAGTAATCATGGCCTACCTAAGCTACTCTCTCCCTCTCTTTACTACACTCTTCTCTCTCTCATTTTTCAAACTCACATTCCCAAGCAAGGAGAAAAAAAAATCCCACATCCATGGCATCCCAAGTGTGAGAAAAGTGAGTGTATTGAGAGTGACCATTCCCCTTCCAAAACTCATCATCCTATCCATCTACTTCCTATCTCCACCATCAAAGAGGAGCACAAGGAGATAGGCATTCCACGGACCAAAGAGATCAACTGGTGGGTCCTTTGATAGGGTAGTTTTCATGCTTTCTTAGATGGGCCAAGTGAGGCCTACCGATCAATGGTATGGATCTCACTTTGGACCCTAAGATATGGCCAACGGCCCACTCTGATTATCTTTTGATGTGTGATGGAATGCAAGGGAGGGCCCATAGTGTCGGGGTCCCTCCATCACACGTGTGTCCCACTACTCTCTCTCTCTCTCTCTCTTCCTTGTTGTTGGTCCCTTGATGTATGCATTTTACCAAGTCATCCACCTTTGTGGGACCCACTTGGTGGACGTGTAGGATCTACACCGTCCAAACCATGTGGGCCCTACCATAGGGAGATGGGAAACACAAATATCAAATTTACTAAAGTGGGCCATGCCCCTGTGGGACCCACCTTAAATGTGTGCAAAACGTCCAGCGTCCAGGACGCTGGACGTTTGCAAGTGAAGGTGAACTGACAGTGTCGTGTACTGATAAGCAAGATTTCATTTTGTTTTCTTTTTATACTTTGGATGGATCACTAATTCAGGCCCTACCTTGATGTATAATTTTAATCTGAGCCATCCATCCTCTCTCTGATCCATTTTAGGCGTTGAACCGAACAACGGAACCAATTCGAGGTTCTGCTGGGCTATACCTTTGAAAATAGTGAATTTCACCTTTAAATCACTTAGATTTTTCTACAATTCGCCGAAGACGCCCAATATTGGAGTTAATGGATTGGTCACGGACTGTAGATCTATTGGGTGGGTCGGATGTTTCCGCAGCGGGCCCCACGCACAAAAATCCTGAGAAAACAAGGTTTCAAAAAAAAAAAAAACAAACAAACAACGCAGCAGCTGCTGTGTCAGAGGGGTGGGGGCGGACGCCAGGGCTCCACGGCCCTCCACCGTGGGCCCCACCATGATGTATTTATTATATCCGTACCGTCCATTTGGTGGGCCATGTCCTGAGGTGGTCCCCCTCCAAATTTCAACAGCATCCAATGCTTAGGGGGCCCACATCATAGGAAACAGTGTGAATAAACGTATACCATTGAAACTCTTTTTGGGACCGCAGAAGTTTTGGATCAAGCTGAAATTTGTTTTTCCCCTTCTTTCTGACTCGTGTGACCTTATGAACGGAGTGGATAGAAGGTAAACATTATGGTGGGCCCCACGTGGAGCCCACAGTGATGTATGTGTTTTATTCCCACCGTCCAGGCGGACGGTGGGAGCCCACTGTAACGTATGTGTTGTATTCCACCGTCCAGCGGACGGTGGAGCCCACGGTGATGTTTATGTCTATCTGCACCGTCCACGCTGGACGGTGGGGCCCACAGTTGTGTGAGGGCCTGTTTGGTCGGGCAACTGTATGGGCTAGATTTGTTGACCACATCTCAGTGGGCCCTCAAAAATGGTTATGAATGTTTTAAATGGTGCAAGGCACCTCTCAACTCCTGTACATGGTGTGGTTCACACAAGTCACAGATTGACTTGATTTTTAAAGCCTAGGCTCACGATGGAATGGTGCATCTGACTGATGGTGTTGATGTTCGAAACACATCATGGCGGGGCCCACACAACTCGACCTCATGGGATGTAAAAATCAGCTCTAACGCATTGTACCTTTTCCCATATATATATATATATGTAATGGTGGGCTGTTTTGGAGCCCACCCATGATGCATGTGTCGCATCCAAACCGTCCACCATTTGGCAAGCATGTCTTAAGGCTTGAGGCAAAAAAAAAATGAGATAGATTTATAGTTCAAGTGGAACCCACCTTGGTATATATATAAGGCCCATTATTATGTATTACGGCCCATGGGTCGAGGCCCAACGGGTTGTTCTTAGGGTCCATTGTAATGTGTGATTCCCCATGTTTGTGTGATAATATTTTATGGCGGGCCATGCCTTGGGAACAATGTTGGTTAAATGTCTACATTATAACTCTCCTTAGGGCCCATTGATAGGCCCATACTGGTTATGTGTAAGCCATCTAGGCCCATCTTCGGTGTAAGGATAGTTCATTACTTTATAGCATGCTTAGTACACTTCCATGATTCATGCGCATACGCATCATATGTATGTTTGATATGAGAAATGTTTGATCATAGCATAAGCCGTTGGGCTGAGACATTTACGGGACTCCTTATGAGACGGAGTGCCCCACATGATCGCGTGGTACGCGTGAGATTGCTGCATGATTGTACGGTGTGACTCATGCATCTTGCATATGTGTGACTTGATCACTGCACGCCCTAGCGACATCAGGGTCGTGGCTCCACAGGCACATCGTGGATGGCCGTATCGGATACCGGAAATACTTTGTTCTAGCACTGTGGGCACTTAGGATGTCCTTGGATGAAAGTCCCAGAACCTTTTTGGTACCAGGAGATGCTTCAACGTCTAGACCGAGTGGAAACACGAGCGCCTGAGTGCCGAATACTAGTAGGCCGCGTCTCCCACTGTGTCGTGGTCGGTTGGAAAGGGGTGTGGCCTTATCCGCCTTAGTGAGGGGGCTATAAGCTAGGCTGAGTTTGACCAGCTCGCAAATGTGTCCACTATCGGCGAGCCGGGTAGGTATTGGCAGACTACTGGTCAGGCGGATAGTGTGGTCTCTTCCACTTGCTTGACTGTGCAGCTAGGGAGGAGGCAGTCAGTGTGAGGTGTATTAGACCCCGGTGATATTTAGAGAGGAACCGTACTGATATGTGTACATGATGAGGACTGACATGCTTGTATTGCATCTCGCATATGGCATTCGGCTACGTAGGCCTTGCATTGCGTCGGTATGGCCGATAGCATTCATGTTTCGCATCGCATGGCCTTGGTATGGCCGATATCATTCATGCCTTACATTACATAGCTCTGGTACAGCTGATAACATTCATGGACTTACCGCATAATTCCGCATTACTCTGATATTGTACACTTGGTGTTTGCCTTGTACACACACTTACACCACCCTCTAAGCTTTTGTAAGCTTATGCACGACCGTTGCGTGCAGGTAGCGTTGGACAGCAGGAGCGCGTATCAGATCTCTTTTTGGAGCTTTTTGATCACCCTATATTTCCCTTTCTGCATTGTACTTAAAGTTTTTGATATAGTGGATATGTGGTGATGTTGTTTTGTGACTTGGTTATGCTTGTGGTTATGCTCCATTATAAAAAAAATCATACTGAAAATCCTCCTTGTAGGATCCCAGGATCGGAATCTGGCGTATGGGCGCTGGGAGCCGAGAATGGGGTACTACGGAGGCTGTCGGCACCGGATTCGGCGATCGAAAATTTTGTGAGCCCGTTTTTCGAGTTTGGGGCGTGACAGAAGTTGGTATCAGAGCATAACTTGGGAATACTTAAGGATCACATCACATATCTTCTATGAACTTAAAATGAATCGTTCTAGTCCGAATAACTTCGCGATTTTTCCAACATAGACCCTTGACGTTTATGCCTTCGAGAATTCTCAAGGCTGATAGGCCCTTGTTGCTTCCTGTAGGACGTAATGGCAGAAGACCGACCTAAGCGAATCCCGCTCCACCACCTGCGACTCCCGCTCCACCACCTGTGACTCCCGCTCCACCACCTGCTACTCTCGCTCTACCACCTGTGACTCCTGCTCCACCACCGGATATTCCTGATTTCCAGCCTGTAGATATCACTCCTTTACCTGAGACCAGTGCAGATCCGACCGTACCTGTGAGTGCCGGCCAGGTGCAGCAGATGCTTCAGGCGATGACCGCCATTCTTCAGGGGCAGAGCAGGCGTCCCACTGTTACGCCGGTCGAGGCCGAGCAGGAGCGTGCGAGCGCCCTTCTCAAAGACTTCCGAGGGCACGATCCCCCGCGTTTCCGGGGTGAGCCAGACCCTACTACTGCAGAGATATGGTGCTCTGAGGTGGAGGAGATATTTGATACCATGAGATGTACGACCCAGCAGCGAGTCCCATTAGCTGTATTCCTTCTCCAGGGTGAGGCTCAGCATTGGTGGGCATCTGTAGCCCGATCTGTAGCGGACGATTTCGAGTGGACGTGGGAGGACTTTACAGATCGGTTTGACCGGAAGTTCTTTCCTGAGCATGTGCGCCAGCAGCGCGCATTAGAGTTTGAGACTCTGGTCCAGGGAGACATGACTGTGTCCCAGTATGAGGCACGTTTCGTTGCACTCTCGAGGTTCGCGACGTATCTTGTGGATGATGAGGGGCGGAAGGCCCGCCGTTTTGAGAACGGTTTGCGTCCTGCCCTCCGGAGTCGTGTGATCGAACACATGCTTCCGACATTTGAGCAGATAGTGGAGAGAGCCCTGATATATGAGACAGATTGGGCTGGTGTGCAGAGAGCCCGTGATCAGAGGGGAGATCAGAAGAGGAAGGCGCCCTCTAGTAGTTCGCAGCCGCAGCAACATCATTCACAGCAGCGACGTACGACTCACCCAGCATTCCGAGCAGCAGCAGTACCCCCAGCACCACCTTCAGGACCATTCACCGGTACTTGCTTTGGGTGCGGTAGGACAAGACGTCGTGTGCAACACCAGCCTTCAGGACCATTCACCGGTACTTGCTTTGGGTGCGGTAGGACAGGACATCGTGTGCAACAGTGTCCCCATCCACAGCGACAGCAGCCGAGGACACTGCATCAGCCTCCACGACAGCCACCACAGCAGTAGCAACGACCGCAGCATCAGCCTCCTGTACCTCCCCCACAGCAGCAGAGACAGCAGGTTAGGACTCCACAGCGGCCACAGCAGCAGCAGAGACCTCAGAGGGGACCTGCACCTCCCTAGCAGGCCTAGGGCAGATTCTATGCTGCACAGCAGGACCCTCAGTCATCAGGAGGAGTCGTCGAGGGTACACTCCCTGTTTCTGCATGCATTGCACGTGTATTGTTTGATTCTGGTGCATCGCATTCTTTTGTGGCCGATGATTTCTACCGATCGACCGGTTTGCCGATGGAGTCTGCCCGTGAGGGTTTATCAGTGTCGACGCCCTTAGGGAAGACTGCAGTGTTGGGCCGATTTTGTACATCTTGCCCCATTCTAGTTGGGGATATCTTCTTGCCTGCCGACTTATTTGTATTGCCGATGTCCGAGTTTGATGTCATCTTGGGCATGGATTGGCTCGCCGAGTACCACGCTATATTGGACTGCTCCGCGAGGATAGTCACGTTCTGCATACCCGGCGTGCCAGAGTTCCATTTTATTGCCAAACCCAGAGGAGAGCAGCTTTCTTGCTTATTATCGTGTGCCGTTGAGGAGTCAGTTGCTTTGAGTATCGACCAACTACCAGTCGTTTGTGGTTTTCTCGATATATTTCAGGAGATTCTGGGGTTACCACCTCGTCGGCACACCGAGTTCCAGATTGATCTCGTGCCCAGTACCGCACCTATTTCGAAGGCCCCGTATCGTATGGCACCGTTGGAGTTACGGGAACTGCAGAAGCAGTTGGACGAGTCGCATGAGTTAGGATTTATCCATCCGAGCAATTCGCCGTGGAGAGCGCCGGTACTCTTCGTGAAGAACAAGGATGGCTCGTTGAGGCTTTGCGTAGATTACCGCGAGCTCAATAAGGTCATGATCAAGAATAAGTACCCGCTTCCGAGGATCGATGACTTGTTTGATCAGCTACAGGAGGCGCTGTTCTTTTCGAAGATTGACTTGCGGTCCGGTTATCATCAGGTTCGGATTCGAGATGAGGATATCCAGAAGACAGCCTTCAGGACGCGCTACGGTCATTTTAAGTTCCAGGTCATGTCCTTCGGACTGACCAATGCGCCCGTAGTGTTCATGCAGTTGATAAACGAGGTCTTCCATCCGTATCTCGATCAGTTTGTTGTGATGTTCATTGACGACGTTCTAATATATTCGAGGACCCGTGAGGAGCATGAGCGGCATCTAGAGATTACATTGCAGACCCTCCGTGCACACCAGCTTTACGCGAAGCTGGAGAAGTGCGAATTCTGACAGGAGGAGGTGAAGTTTCTCGGTCATGTAGTGACGAGGAAGGGTGTCGCAGTGGACCCCTCGAAGATTGATGTCGTACGTCAGTGGGGCCAGCCCACGAACGCATCCGAGATCCGCAGTTTTCTTGGTTTGGCGGGCTACTACCGACATTTCATTGAGGGATTCTCTCGTATTGCAGCCCCGTTGACCAGGTTGACCCGGAAGGGTGCTGAGTTTGTATGGAGTGACACTTGTGAGCATGCATTTATGGAGCTGAAGGACCGCCTCACGTCTGCTCCTGTCCTCACTCTTCCCTCTGGGAGTGATTGATTTGTGGTATTTACCGATGCTTCACGAGTTGGTTCGGGTGCTGTCCTGATGCAGCATGGGAAGCCGGTGACTTATGTGTCTCGCCAGCTCAAGGTCCATGAGCTGAACTACCCCACACATGATTTGAAGCTAGCGGCAGTGGTCTTCACACTGAAGGTATGGAGGCACTATCTTTATGGGGTGAGGTTCGAGCTCTTCTCCGACCACAAGAGCTTAAACTATCTGTTCTCTCAGTCTGAGCTGAATATGAGCCAGAGGCGTTGGATGGAGCTCCTGACGGACTATGATTTTGATCTCCAGTACCACCCGGGCAAGGCGAACTTGGTGGCGGATGCCCTCAGCCGTCAGCCACGAGGCCTGGTGGTGCACTTGATGATTCGGGAGTGGAGGATGCTCGAGGATGTAGCTGAGTACGACTTCAAGTTTGGTCTGCAGTGTTCTATCGTCCAGTTATCGAGCCTGTCGATTCAACCCTCTCTTGTCGCAAGGGTGATTGAGGCTCAGCAGGCAGACGAGTCGTTACAGGATTACCAAGTAGAGGCAGCATCTGAGAGTCAGTCAGACTGGCAGGTTGGTTCTGATGGTGGACTTCGCTTTAGAGGCCGATTATGTGTCCCGGATATTCCTGAGTTGTGCCGCGATCTTATGACCGAGGCACATCGATCGCGTTTCTCTATCCACCCTGGCTCGACGAAGATGTATCGCGATATGAGGTGTCAGTATTATTGGTCGGGGATGAAGCGCCAGATAGCTAACTTTGTGGCCGAGTGTGACACGTGTCAGCGTGTCAAGGCCGACCATCAGAGACCCCCTGGTTTATTGCAACCGTTGAGCTTCCCGATGTGGAAGTGGGAGCACATATCTACCGATTTTGTCATGGGTTTGCCGAGGACTCAGCGCGGTCATGACGCTATCTGGGTTGTTGTGGACCGTCTGACAAAGTCGGCACATTTTCTTACGATTCGTGAGAGTTGGCATACGGATCAGCTCGCCAAGATGTTTGTTGATGAGATCGTGAGGTTGCACGGTGTTCCTGTTTCAATCGTTTCAAACCGAGACCCGAGGTTCACGTCTCAGTTTTGGAGGAGCTTCCAGAGAGCGATGGGCACTGATTTGCAGCTCAGCACCGCATATCATCCGCAGACCGATGGGTAGACCTAAAGGGTCAACCAGATCCTTGAGAATATGCTTCGGGCTTGCGCTATTGATTTCTCGGGTAGTTGGGACGAGCACCTGCGATTGGCTGAGTTCGCATACAACAACAGCTATCAGGCAACCATTGGCATGGCTCCTTTTGAGGCATTATATGGCAGACCGTGCAGATCTCCGAGTTGTTGGACCAAGGTTGGAGAGCGGCGTCTCCTAGGTCCTGAGCTTGTGTCGCAGACATCAGAGGCTATCGATATCATCAGGCAGAAGATGCGCACAGCTTAGAGCCGGCAGAAGAGTTTTGCTGACCGTCGGCGTCGTCCCTTGGAGTTTGTCGTTGGGGACCATGTGTATCTCAAGGTCTCACCCATGAAGGGTGTAGTTCGTTTTGGAGCAAAGGGCAAGCTTGCCCCGAGATTTATAGGACCTTTCGAGATCACCAGGCGCGTTGGCGCCGTGGTCTATCGGCTTGCCTTGCCATCTCAGTTGTCTGGTGTCCACAACGTTTTCCACGTCTCTATGTTGAGGAAGTGTGGGTCAGACATCGTTCCTGTTATTGATTGGCAGCCATTGGAGGTTCGTGAGGACGCTTCTTACATTGAGCAGCCAGTTCGTATCCTCGATCGGATGGAGCAGGTCCTGCGGACCAAGATCATCCCCTTAGTGAAGGTGTAGTGGGGCCATCATAGTGTAGATGAGGCGTCTTGGGAGCGCGAGGCGGAGATTCGCTAGCGTTATCCCCATCTTTTCGATGTTTGATTGTATGTTGTACTGTGTTTTGATTATATATGATATTATGTCTCCTATTTCCTTATGATTTACGTTTAGCTGGGATGGTAGTGCAAATTTCGAGGACGAAATTTTTATTAGGTGGGGAGAACTGTAAGACCCATATCCTGGTTTGTACTGTTCTGTCGACTTCGCGATCTTTCCCGTCGAATTCCTGCAACCTACGACGTATAGTCAACGTTTACGATCGATCCTAAGTCATATCCTGTATATTTGAATCAGCTTAACCCGAGACTTGTATCTTAGCGACCGCCTCCGTCGCCGCGATTCCAACGCCGCGTCTCATGCGTCAATCCGACGCTTAGATCATAAGATGTGGGCCATACATTATAATACCGTGGACCGCACATTGCGGGACCCACCCATCCCATCGAGCACAAATCCCCAAGTAATTATGAGAGTGATGGATGACATCACCCTAGCTATAGCCACCCTAGCCTAGCTATAGCCACCCCAACCAAGCTATAGCCACCCCAACCAAGCTATAGCCACCCTACCCCCTAGCCTTCTTACAATCACTTATGGCTAGCCACCCTACCCCTAGCCTCTTATAACCATTTATTGCAAGCCACCGTCTCTTATAAGTAATCATGGCCTACCTAAGCTACTCTCTCCCTCTCTTTACTACACTCTTTCTCTCTCATTTTTCAAACTTACATTCCCAACCAAGGAGAAAAAAAAATCCCACGTCCATGACATCCCAAGTGTGAGAAAAGTGAGTGTATTGAGAGTGACCCATTCCCCATCCAAAACCCATCATCCTATCCATCCACTTCCCATCTCCACCATCAAAGAGGAGCACAAGGAGATAGGCATTCCAACGGACCAAAGAGATCAACCGGTGGGTGCTTTGATAGGGTAGTTTTCATGCTTTCTTAGATGGGCCAACTGAGGCCTACCGATCAATGGTATGGATCTCACTTTGGACCCTAAGATATGGCCAATGGCCCACTATGATTATCTTTTGATGTATGATGGAATGCAAGGGAGGGTCCATAGTATCGGGGTCCCTCCATCACACGTGTGTCCCACTACTCTCTCTCTCTCTCTCTCTCTCTCTCTCTCTTCCTTGTTGTTGGCCCCTTGATGTATGCATTTTACCAAGTCATCCACCTTTGTGGGACCCACTTGGTGGACGTGTAGGATCTACACCGTCCAAACCATGTGGGCCCTACCATAGGGAGATGGGAAACACAAATATCAAATTTACTAAAGTGGGCCATGCCCCTGTGGGACCCACCTTAAATGTGTGCAAACCGTCCAGCGTCCAGGACGCTGGACGTTTGGAAGTGAAGGTGAACTGACAGTGTCGTGTACTGATAAGCAAGATTTCATTTTGTTTTCTTTTTATACTTTGGATGGATCACTAATTCAGGCCCTACCTTGATGTATAATTTTAATCTGAGCCGTCCATCCTCTCTCTGATCCCATTTTAGGCGTTGAACCGAACAACGGAACCAATTCGAGGTTCTACTGGGCTATACCTTTGAAAATAGTGAATTTCACCGTTTAAATTCACTTTAGATTTTTCTACACACCGAAAGACGCCCAATATTGGACTTGATGGATTGGTCACGGACTGTAGAATCTATTGGGTGGGTCGGATGTTTCCGCAGCGGGCCCCACGCACAAAAATCCTTGAGAAAACAAGGTTTCAAAAAATTAAAAAAAAAAACAAACAACGCAGCAGCAGCTGCTGCTGCTGTTGTGTCAGAGGCGGGCGGGCGGACGCCAGGGCTCCACGGCCCTCAGCCGTGGGCCCCACCATGATGTATTTATTATATCCGCACCGTCCATTTGGTGGGCCACATCCTGAGGTGGTCCCCCTCCAAATTTCAACAGCATCCAATGCTTAGGGGGCCCACATCATAGGAAACAGTGTGAATAAACGTATACCATTGAAACTCTTTTTGGGACCGCAGAAGTTTTGGATCAAGCTGAAATTTGTTTTTCCCCTTCTTTCTGACCCGTGTGACCTTATGAATGGAGTGGATGGAAGGTAAACATTATGGTGGGCCCCACGTGGAGCCCATAGTGATGTATGTGTTTTATTCCCACCGTCCAGGCGGACGGTGGGAGCCCACTGTAACGTATGTGTTGTATTCCACCGTCCAGCAGACGGTGGAGCCCACGGTGATGTTTGTGTCTATCTGCACCGTCCATGGTGGACGGTGGGGCCCACAGTTGTGTGAGGGCCTGTTTGGCCGGGCGACTGTATGGGCTAGATTTGTTGACCACATCTCAGTGGGCCCTCAAATATGGTTATGAATGTTTTAAATGGTGCAAGGCACCTCTCAACTCCTGTACATGGTGTGGTTCACACAAGTCACGGATTGACTTGATTTTTAAAGCCTAGGCTCATGATGGAATGGTGCATCTGACTAATGGTGTTGATGTTCGAAACACATCATGGCGGGGCCCACACAACTCGACCTCATGGGACGTAAAAATCAGCTCTAACGCATTATACTTTTTCTCATATATATATATATATATGTGTGTGTGTGTGTGGTGTGTGTGTGTGTGTGTGTGTGTGTGTGTGTGTAATGGTGGGCTGTTTTGGGGCCCACCCATGATGCATGTGTCGCATCCAAACCGTCCACCATTCGGCAAGCATGTCTTAAGGCTTTAGGCAAAAAAAAAATGAGATAGATTTATAATTCAAGTGGAACCCACCTTGGTATATATATAAGGCCCATTATGATGTATTACGGCCCATGGGTCGAGGCCCAACGGGTTGTTCTTAGGGTCCATTGCAATGTGTGATTCCCCATAGTTTGTGTAATAATATTTTATGGCGGGCCATGCCTTGGGAACAATGTTGGTTAAATGTCCGCATTGTAACTCTCCTTAGGGCCATTAATAGGCCCATACTGGTTATGTGTAGGCCATCTAGGCCCATCTTCGGTGTAAGGATAGTTCATTACTTTATAGCATGCTTAGTACACTTCCATGATTCATGCGCATACGCATCATATGTATGTTTGATCATAGCATAAGCCGTTGGGCTGAGACATTTACGGGACTCCTTATGAGACGGAGTGCCCCACATGATCGCGTGGTACGCGTGAGATTGCTGCATGATTGTACGGTGTGACTCATGCATCTTGCATATGTGTGACTTGATCACTGCACGCCCTAGCGACATCAGGGTCGTGGGTCCACAGGCACATCGTGGATGGCCGTATCGGATACCGGAAATACTTTCTTCTAGCACTGTGGGCACTTAGGATGTCCTTGGGTGAAAGTCACAGAACCTTTTTGGTACCAGGAGATGCTCCAACGTCTAGACCGAGTGGAAACACGAGCGCCTGAGTGCCGAATACCAATAGGCCGCGTCTCCCACTGTGTCGTAGTCGGTTGGAAGGGGGTGTGGCCTTATCCGCCTGAGTGAGGGGGCTATAAGCTAGGATGAGTTTGACCAGCTCGCAAATGTGTCCACTATCGACGAGCCGGGTAGGTATTGGCAGACTACTGGTCAGGCGGATAGTGTGGTCTCTTCCACTTGCTTGACTGTGCAGCTAGGGAGGAGGCAGTCAGTGTGAGGTGTATTAGACCCCGGTGATATTCAGAGAGGAACCATACTGATATGTGTACATGATGAGGACTGACATGCTTGTATTGCATCTCGCATATGGCATTCGGCTACGTAGGCCAATAGCATTCATATTTCGTATCGCATGTTTCGCATCGCATGGCCTTGGTATGGCCGATATCATTCATGCCTTACATTACATAGCTCTGGTACAGCCGATAGCATTCATGGACTTACCGCATAATTCTGCATTACTCTGATATTGTACACTTGGCGTTTGCCTTGTACACACACTTACACCACCCTCTAAGCTTTTGTAAGCTTATGCACGACCGTTGCGTGCAGGTAGCGTTGTACAGCAGCAGCGCTGAGGTAGGAGCGCGTATCAGATCTCTTTTTGGAGCTTTTTGATCACGCTGTATTTCCATTTCTGCATTGTACTTAAAAGTTTTTGATATAGTGGATATATGGTGATGTTGTTTTGTAACTTGGTTATGCTTGTGGTTATGCTCCATTACAAAAAAAATTCATACTGAAAATCCTCCTTGTAGGATCCCAGAATCGGAATATGACGTATGGGCGCTGAGAGCCGAGAATGGGATACTACGGAGGCTGTCGGCACCCGATTCGGCGATCGGGAATTTTGTGAGCCCGTTTTCCGAGTTTGGGGCGTGACAACTCGGCTCAATCGCTGACCGTCAGCTCGAATACAGATCTCACCGTAATCGGCTCAACTCATGCTCTGGTTGCTGTGAAGGGCTCGTCACCAATCACAGACCTTAGAGTATACTCGAAGACACTACGGAGGGCTCGTCGCCCGTCAACACGAATACAGGTCTCACCATATTTGGCTCTCGCCGTAGGTGTCGACAGCTCGAATACAATGTCTCATACCACCGTATTCGGCTCACGAGTCTGGTTGTTCACTGGTCACTACGGGGAGGCACGTGGCCCCAGCGTAAGCCGACAGCTCGACCACGGTGTCCCATACCACCATGCCCGGCTCATGAGTCTTAGAGGATCGAGGTACCATGGTTAAAAGGGATTTCACTGGTAAGTTTAGTACCCTAGGTTCAAGCAGTATCGTCCAAACATGGTGAACATACATTAGACAGATCGGGTTACTTGACGAGCTCGGCTAGCTCGAGCGCACAACAAGTTGAACGATATGAAGCGCATAAGCACTTCGTGTGGCCAACCACTATCGCCAACCGAAGTACGACTCGGGTTCGTCGAACACATCTCACGTGGCAAATGAAACTCAGCCACGCGTTCATTTTCGTTACCGATTGTCTGGACTATAATCATAGCCCCAATCACATTCAATTGCAGATAGTTAAAGCAGTAATGAATCAAGATTTAAATCATACAACCAAAGTCTGATATTATCCGTTTAGGGCTGCCAGGGCTGTTGCACGCACTCGTTGCTCCACTCCCCCATCACCCATGACGGATCATACAACGTAAACATGAATTTAAACATATGCATCACATAGATAAAATCATACAATCATTTGAGCATGTTATGAAGCACAACACAAGCATGAGTTTGTACATATTAAATTCCTAATCACATAGCTATCCAAGGAAATCATACACATAGTTAAAAGAGTTGAGAATCATATCTCAACGCCCTTAAACATTACAATTTACTAACTACTACTCATTTTGACATTTCAACAAACACTTTAAAAATACATACATCAACATACATGACATATGTTGATCACATAGGCATTAGGCCAAATCCTTTCACTAGGGAGTTGCCCCAATCATAACACGCGTACACCCACGACGGATAGTCATGGCAAGCAGGATTCTAAGTTCCATATTCATTCAGTCATTTCCACAAACACTTGGGCCACACATTTTAATATAAGTAGTGTCTATAGGCCGTGGCGTGATTTTGGGCAAATCCTTTCGTCAAAGGGGTATCGCCAATACAACAATCATAAATCCATGACAATTAGTCATGGCGAGCACGAATGAGAATTCTATACTCATTCGGTCATTTTCACAAACACTTAGAATACACTATTTTAACATACATAGTGTATATTAGCAAAAACATGTATTAGGGTGAGTCCTTTCGCCAAACAAGTATTTTATCCATATATAATATATTAATACAACAAATAATCATGGCAAACACATTTCCAAAATTTATACGTATACGGTACTTTCTACAAATACCTAGAGTATGTAAAATTCCATATTCTTCATCTTTTATCGAAATGGAAAACAGACAGTAATTTGTACATGTGCAATTGCATGCAGATCATGAATCTATCATTATCTGACATTGAAAGCGTTGAAAACCATAACCTATACATCTAAAGTCCGCACCTTTTGTCGTAGAATCGTAACGAAGGCGATAAGTTTGCTAAGCTTTCATCTACGGCAGTTTGGCAGCCTATAGAACAACATAGGTTAGCTATTTCATAACCTACAACCACCCAAGCCCCAAACCAGATTAGGGTTAGGGTTTCTTATCTAGAAACGGAGCCGAAAGCGCCGGGAAAATGATTAGAACGAGGCGGTTAAACACGCATAGCAGCAGGGAAGCATTGCAGGGAGATGCTCCCACTTCACTCTCACTTTCTCTCTCTTTTCTTTCTCTTTTCCTAGGGTTTTTTTCAAATTCGGATGGCTAAAATGAGAGAGGGTTTAAGGTCCTTACATAACCCCAAATCTCACCAAAATAGATTCCAGGTCAAGGTATACTTAAGTTATAACCAAAGTGGTCCTATTTTAGCTCAACGGATGACTTCTGACGGGCCTCCTTGAGCCAAAGGTCGGACTTAAGCTCACTAACACTGGATTTATGTTTAGTTAAGTTTTCATTTCAGTCGGGATTCCAGATCGCAAATGGCGGACAAGTATCAGTTCAACGGTCAGCGAATCTCGATCGGAGATTCCGAGTACATGGATATGTGTATGAAATTTTTCCTGATCCGAGGGTGTATTTGGGTCAGATTCTGACAGTCTGGTTGCCTAATACTGATCCGCAAGCGAGAGGTGTCAGATTACTATTTGAGATATTTATTTTTAAAGAAAATCAAGTGTTTTCACACTCCTCGCTCCGGACTCAAGCGAATTACACTGAGACACTGTCTGGATTTGATTTCCGAGATGGTTGTCAAGCCCAGCGAGGCGGTCCTAAGTCCTTAACTTCGTATTATTCGGACTCCCGATGTGCGGTACAGACCTGATACGGAGTTTCAATGTGCTCCCAAGAGCAGCCGGGTAATGAGTTTGATCCTAGACTTTAGGATAACCTAGCGTCAATGATTCTACAAGTTTTGGGTCTTACAGATCGTATTTAAAGTGATTGGTGATAATTTCACAGGGACTCTAGTTTAACACTGGCTAATTCTCGCCTAATTTCTAAAGGATTTAGTCCTGGGTGATTTCGGTCTGAGGTGGTACTTAGTCCTTTGTAGCAATGTTTAGTTTAAGTATTGTTCTTCATTACCTAAACTTTAAGATAATGTCTAGGGTGAAAGTACTTAGAAAAATTTAAAGAACAAGGTGGTGAAGGGTGGGATTTGTGAAAGAAATGGGTTCACAAGCGATTTTAGACTTTGGGATTGAGTTCTGACAAGTTAATAAGGTTTTAGGATCGACCCATTGCCTAAGGACGTCTATTCTCAGGTCGGCAAAAATTCGGGATGTTACAGTATTGATTACCGTAAACTAAATCTGGTCACAAGGAAGGATCACTTTCCTCTTCCTTTCATAGATCAGATGCTTGAGAGATTGGCAGGGCACAACTATTATTGTTTCCTAGATGGCTATTCCGGGTATAATCAGATTCCCATTGCCCCTAAGGATCAAGAGAAAACCACATTTACATGTCCTTTTGGTACATATGCTTATCGGCGTATGCCATTTGAGTTGTGTAATGCGTCTGCTACTTTTCAACGATGCATGATGAGTATTTTTTCAGACATGGTTGAGCATTTCCTCGAGATTTTCATGGATGATTTTTCAATTTTTGGCTCTTCATTTGATGAATGTTTATACCATCTATCTCTTGTCTTGGAAAGATGTGAAAAAATGAACCTGATATTGAATTGGGAAAAGTGTCATTTTATGGTTCAAAAAGGGATTGTACTCGGGCATGTTATTTCAAGTAAAGGTATTGAAGTTGATAAAGCCAAGATTGATTTAATATCCAGTCTTCCTCCACCCAGAACGGTCAAGGAGATTAGATCATTCTTAGGGCATGCGGGATTCTATAGGAGATTCATTAAGGATTTTAGCAAAATCTCTCGACCCTTGTGCAATTTACTAGCTAAAGATGTTGCTTTTGTCCTTAATGATGAGTGTCGGCAAGCTTTTGATAAGTTAAAGCATTTATTGACTTCTGCTCCGATCATCCAAGCACCTGATTGGAGTTTACCTTTTGAGCTTATGTGTGATGCCTCGGATTATGCTGTTGGAGCCATCCTAGGACAAAGATTGAACAAAATGCCTCATGTCATTTATTATGCTAGTAGGACTCTAAATGATGCACAGTTTAACTACTTTACCACTGAAAAAGAATTGTTGGCAGTGGTATTTGCTCTAGACAAATTCAGGTCGTATCTCATAGGATCAAAGGTTATAGTGTTCTCAGATCATGCAGCATTGAAATATCTTCTTTCTAAAAAAGATGCTAAACCTCGATTGATTCGATGGATTCTCTTGCTACAAGAATTCGATATTGAAATTCGGGATAAAAAGGGCTCCGAAAATGTGGTAGCCGACCATTTGTCTAGACTTGTCTTAGAGTCCACAGTGGATCATTTGCCAATGAACGAGTCTTTCCCTGATGAACAACTTCTGGCTATTTCTCAATTACCTTGGTATGCGAATATTGTAAACTATCTTGTTACAGGTCAACTTCCTTCTCATTGGACTAAACAGGATAAATCCAAATTTCTTGCTGAGGTTAAACATTTCTTTTGGGACGATCCATATTTATTCAAAATTTGTCCTGATCAGATTATTAGGAGATGTGTGTCTGAGAATGAGTTTCATAGTATAATCTCCTTTGGTCATGACCATGCATGTGGTGGTCATTTTGGTTCAAAGAAAACAGTTGCGAAAGTCTTACAAAGTGGATTTTACTGGCCTACACTGTTTCGAGACACCCATGCCTTTTGCTCGACATGTGATAGATGCCAACATACAGGTAATATTTCCCATAGGAACATGATGCCACTTACCAATATTCTCATTGTTGAAATATTTGATATTTGGGGTATTGACTTCATGGGCCCATTTCCCCCGTCATTCGGTTATATGTATATCCTTGTGGCCGTCGACTATGTTTCTAAGTGGATTGAAGCAGAACCATGTAAAACGAATGATCACAAAGTTGTGGTCCATTTCTTAAAAGAAAATATCTTTTCTCGTTTTGACACTCCTCGAGCAATTATAAGTGATGGGGGTAGTCATTTTTGCAATAAACCATTTGAATCTTTAATGAAGAAATACTCCATCACCCATAAAGTCGCAACGCTATACCATCCACAAACAAGCGGTCAAGTCGAGGTTTCAAATCGAGAGATTAAACAAATTTTAGAGAAAACGGTTCGCCCTGATCGTAAGGATTGGTCGCAACGTTTGAATGATGCTCTTTGGGCATATCGTACGACTTTCAAAACCCCGACTGGAATGTCTCCGTACAGGCTTGTCTTTGGGAAAGCCTGTCACTTACCTGTGGAATTAGAACATCATGCTTATTGGGCCATCAAAACTTTTAATTTTGATTTAAACAAGGCCGGAGCGCTCCGTAAACTTCAACTCAATGAGTTAGAAGAAATTCGAAATGAGGCATATGAGAATGCAAAAATTTATAAAGAACGAACAAAAGTTTTTCATGATAAATCAATTCTTCGCAAGACATTTGAACCGGACCAGAAAGTATTGTTGTATAATTCCCGGTTACGCCTCTTTCCTGGAAAATTACATTCGTGATGGTATGGTCCCTATCAAGTAGTAAAAGTATTTCCTCATGGAGCAGTTGAGATTAAAAATCTAAAGGACGGAAATATTTTCAAAGTAAATGGTCAACAACTGAAACCATATTTAGACGATTTGGTTGATCACGATGTTGAGAAAATTCATTTGGAAGACCCAAGTTATCAAGATTGATTAATTCATGGTCTTGCCTGTCTGGCTGAAGATGTTAAACTTAGCGCTTCTGGGAAGCAACCCAGTCTTTTATTTCATTCCATTTCATTCTCCTAGTTCATTAGTTCAATGTTTGTGGGTAACATTGCTGTAAACCCTCACGAGACTACAACTCGTCCACTAAGGGCAACGTAGGAGTTTAAAGGCTTGTTGCATACGCTAAATGCAATCGAGAGCACCTGCGAAAGTGGTATAAGTAGGATATTCTTTTTGTGTTTTTCTTTTTGTTATTTTGTTTTTGTTGATTTCTCTCTTGTGCTGACTCGCTTTTACGTTGATATTGTTTGAGAAAGCCTCTTGATTCTCCATCCAGGTACTATATTTCTCTCACTCCTCTTTTATTTTCGTTGTCCCATGTGCCTTGCATGCTTATTTCTTTACATTGAGGACAATATAGATTTTAGGTTGGGGGTGGGAGATTAGGTTACCTAATCAGTATTTTCTTGGTCTTGAGCAAAAACTTGGGAAATTTTTTCAAATTTTCTGGAATTTCTTGTGCATTCGATGTGATGTTGAAGGGTAGTTGTGATTGTAATATTACAAGGTACAAAATGTGATAATTTATGCCCCTTGGAGTCAGCCATTTGTTAGATTTTACAATTAAGTTTGAGTTGTTAATTCATGATTGGGAGTTGTAAACATTGATTGTGTCATGATTTCACATATCACATCTTGCTTACACATTAAGGATCTGGTTCGATATTGAATGATTAACTTGGTAATCACTAAGCATGAAAGGAACCAGCCTGAAAAACAAAAATTTTAGTATCAGTTTATAAAGAAGAATTGAAAGAGTAAGTCACATAATCGTCATCATAGGTTTGCTCCCTATAGATGAAGATTCGATCCCCATGGTTGACATGAGAAAAGAGTTAGGTGACAAGTTTTCACCATAGGTTTGCTCCCTATAGGTGAGGATTTGATTCCCCTCCTTGGCGCTACTGTTTATAAAGGAAATCAAAGGCTGATAGAACGAAAAGATGATCTAAAAGGCAAGTGTTGGTTTCAGTTTTGGTTGTCATGAATTTTGTTACCAATGATATCATGAAATTGACAATTGGATCTCTTAATGATTGTAAGCTGAGATGACACTATACACTCATGGAACTCAATGTTTAGAATTTTCTGATTAATGGATTAATATTTTGAATTTAATTATGAAGTTTACCGTGAGTTTGATTCCAAGAGAAAATATTACTCACCATGCATGAATCTTAGAACTCTGGCATCTCAACTACTTGTTCACAAGTACTCGAGTTTACAGGAATTGTCTTTTATTTCTGAACTTATTTTTTCGCATGTTGTGCTTGGGACTAGCAAAATGCTGGTTGGGGGTTGTGATGAGGGTCGAATATTGCATATCAGACCCCAATTATTGCCAGATTTTACGTATATGATAATGCTTAATGGAGTATTTTAATTGTATTTTTGTTGCAGGATGAAATCAGGAGCATTGATTGAAAAAGAATATTAAAAGCGTGGATTTGACGCTCTAAAGTAACCAAAGAAAGGGGCGGACTCTAGAAGACTGAGATCAATGAATTTACACGCCAGGGATCCGAGGAAATCAAGTCGTTCACGTTAAAGAGACCCGAAATTGGCCCAGAATGCAAGATCACAAGGTTTCAACCATCCATTCAGCTCGAAACTTCATACATGGGATGAGGGCCATAAATTAACCGTACATATTAAATTTCAGGCATTGGATCACTGAGAAAGTAGCCAAACGGATAGATCAGCCCCTTTATTCCTTAAGTGGGGTCCACATGGTCTCTGGATTTGCCTCAAATTTGGTCTCAATTCATTATATGCCAAGACAAAACAGATGGTCGGATTAGATGTCTCAAGAACATTGCAGTGGACCCTACCTAGGGTGGCATGTGTACAGTGCACATGAGCACTCTCCGTGCACCAACAAATCCAAAAGTCGGTCAGCATGCGCTGACCGACTCTCCTTTCCAAATTTAAAAAAAAAAATGGCATTTGCCGTTTACAGCGTCCGCATACCGACCCACGGTCCTCAGTTGTGGGCCCCACCTATTGTCCATATAGACAATCTAGACCATCCCTTAGATTTATACGGCCCAATTTACTAAGCCCTACATGACGGAATTTAAAGAGATCATGAGAACGGGATCTTAGCCGTTCAAACGTTGGACGGACGGCAACGAAAGAAGTCAGGTGGACCTCATCAACAGAAGACAAAAACTACATATTCCCAACTGAAATTTCGTCCTTCATCCAATGGACGGAATGGATTTTTCAAAATAATGAAGGGATGGGCCCCACCAGCATCACAGTGGAAGAGATCCACGATCTCTGTTTCAGCGTCCGAAAATCGGCCGACTGTGGAGCGGTTGCACAATCAGACCGTTGATCAGATGGCTGATCCAAGCCATCCATCATGTAGCTCATGTAAAAAGGTCCCAGGAGACGTTGATTTAACAGACAACATGCAAGGAACATGGGACGTGGGAGGCTCCGATTTTCAATGCGTAATGGGTATACACGCACCGACTTCTATTTCCCAACCGACCTGCTAGTGCGTAAATCGACTGAGGCTACTATAAAACAGAGGGAGCTTAGAAGAAAGGGGGGGCCGGTGGACGTGGAGAAGAGATCGAGAGCCAAGGGAAGAAAGAAAAGAAAAGAAAGAGAGGAAGAAAGATGTTTTTATTTTATCAATCTTATTTTTCCGTCTTCCTAATTGATTCTATGGATTGCTAATCTTTTAGCTAGGGCTGAGATGAAGCCCCTAAATTGAATAACTCTTGTATGTGTTGATTTTATCTTAATCTGATTGATTTGTTTCTTTCTCTTGTGTGCTTTCATGAGATTTTCGTACTTCTCCATTCTATGAGCTTGACCAAAGTCTAGATATGGATGTTGTTTGGAATATCATTCTAGGTGCTTGTGTCTGACCATGAACAGGTTCCTTGTAGAGAAAGAAACAGGAATCTACATCTCTCCATGCCTGACCATGGATGGAAAGATGTGATCCATATGCTTTAAGGAATTATACATTCTATGTGCCCGACCAAGGACATAGAGTGTGTTTTATTTATTTTGATATCAACCTGAATTAGGGTGAATCAACAGGTAAAACAAGGATTAGGATAATTAGGTGTGGATTCGAAAGTCCTAGTCTTCTCTTTGATTGGATTTTACTCATTGCTCTCGGTTATTCTCTATAGATTTGTGTTAGTTTACTTAATAGTTCGCTACACTATTTGTTGGATTAGTTAAGAAGAGTCGTAAATTTCAAATTGTGACAACTAGTCCTCGTGGGAACGATCTCGTTATACATACCGTATCTACATCTGATTCGTATACTTGCGAGTTAAAATCATTTAAATCAGATTGGTTTAAATAAAACATCAAGAGTCACCAGTCAAGTATTATGATATGTATATGCGTACCTTACATTGGCTAGAGGTACCTCTATTTATAGGAGAAGAAAGACTGTGTCGTAGGGAGTTTTTCATGATATGTCGAAGATCTTCTCGCACAGGTTTCTAGATCCGTCTAGGATTTTGCAGAGATTATGGGTGCCCAAGATCCTCGAGATCCGATTTTATTACCCGAAGATCTTGAGAGAGATCTTCGGGCCTTTGGAGGGATTCCCGGACCGTTGGTCCGAGAAAAGGTCGAGTGGTAGAGGCGCCAGACACAATAGACGTAAATAATACTGTGCCCCCCATCAGATCAATATTTATCTTGTTCAGAGGTTATCTCAACCTATGTCCGAGATATCTCCGACCTATAGCCGGGTTGACCTATAGCCGACTTGTGGACGGTAGCTCGGCCTATAGTCGGGTCGACCTATGGCCGACCTATGGTCGAGCTACGATCGACCTATAGTCGACTCGACTTATGGTCGAGGTTAGATCTTTGAGTGGACTTACAGTTGCATCCTCTTTGAGTGGCCTTACAGTTGCATCCTCTTTGAGTGTCCTTACAATTGCATCGACCTACTTGAAGGTCGACCTTTCCTTACCAGTAGATGCTCTTAAAGCACAAGTCTTATTGGGTCTATGCTAGTTTGTAGAGTTGGTCAATTCCATAAGTCGATCTATTTTTCCCCCAACAATAAGCCCCCCTTACTTTCAGGCAGATCTTCGAAGGCTCGGAAAGTAAGCCAAATGTAGCTTATGTCGAATTGTGTTGTCATAAATACCAGGTATTGAAGCTAGTACGGTAGTCGAGGTGTGTTAGTAATCAGGTACGACATAGTCGAGGTGGCATTCCTTGGTTCGAGGTCACGTGGTTTGTCGGGCTGCCATTTCGGTGTCAGATCGATGAAAACGTGACACGTGGCCAATTCTTGATATTAGGGTTGAGTGACACACGGGGTCGCGCCACGTGTTGAAAGGGAGTAGTCGAGGGGATGTCGTACAAACCCACATTAATGGGCGTGCTCAAGTGTTGTCACGTGGCTTCCCTATATAAGGGAAGCCCTAACCCTTAGTCATTTTCATTTTTATTTTCTCCTTTTCCCTTCCAGTTGTCTTCCCTAGTGTACATAGGCGATTTCCAGTGACTGTCTTCACTAGCGGTCGGGCGTTTGTTCCTTCCCCGCTGAGCTTCAAACTTTACTCGCCCCCTCCTTTATTTTTCCTTTTAACCGTGACTTTCAACATAAATAAAAAGTTGTCATGTCCGACTCTATGAGTTCATTGGAAGGGGCTTCCGGCGGCGATAGGGGGGGGGTAGCTTCCGGGTAATGTTGAACCCACCGTCGCCATTGGTGATGGTGGTCGACACCGATTTTCAGGCGTCGCGGGCGGTGAAACAGTCCCCAGCAGAGAGACCGGTTAGGGTAGAGTGTGGCCAGTCCGGTGAAGAAGATCTAGAAGAGTCCTCCGGCGAGGAGGGTCCGAGAGGCCCTATGCCCTGGACCCTTACTGAGGCGAAGTTAGCTCGGATCAGACTGAGGTATCATCTCCCTGAGTCTGTAATACTCCGACTTCCCTCGCCAGATGGGCTTCCTGATTGGCCTCCAAAGGGGGTCGTCGCCATTTTTCAGGTCGCCCTTCAATGCGGCCTTAGGCTCCCTCTGCAAGGTCTGGTAAGGTGAGTACTTGCTCGCTTGAACTTGACTCTAGGATAGATGATCCCCAATGGATGGAGGGCTTTGATCGGCTGCGCAGTCTTATGGTCTAAGCTAAAGCAGCCCGAGCTTACCATCGAGGAGTTCATCCATCTATATCAGCTGAAGCCGAACAAGTTTCACCCTGACTGGTATTATCTCTCGGCTTGGCGGGGGACTGGAGGGAGCCTCATTACTAAGCCTCCATCGTTCAATAAGAATTAGAGGGATAAGTGGTTCTAGGCCTCTGGATGTTGGGAAGTGGCTGACCTAGTGTAATAACCCAAATAAATCTTGACCGTCAAATTTTAATCATTAATCGACGTACCCAATTAGTCCGATGTGACCATCGATCTACAAGATCAACTGGTTCAATCTCAACCATTGATTTGGACATATCTGATCCGACTGTTCATTAACTAATAAATCTAACCATACACTTAACCATCCATCCAACGATACAATCATCTAACCGTCCACATGCTGAAATCATCAAAATACTTGTCCATCCATCTAAATTGACCATCCATCTCACCACTAATCCATGAGTACATCACATAGTGCATTTCCCCGATCACACATGAACTCATCCAACCATACATCATGCACATCCATCCATCTATCCATACATACATCTATCCATTTATTATACATTGATCCATCTATATACATCAACCATTTATGCACCATGGAGTACATCATAACCATACACATGCACAAAACACATCACATACATAATTCTCATGCACACACAAGTGGCCCATGCATGCATCATAAACTATACACTATGCACACTCATCGTAACCACACCTCACATATATGGACCAAATACATGTGACACATGCATGTGCCACACACGTGACATGCAAGCAATGCGTGGCACCTTACACTACATTAATGGTGCACATTGTTTAAATCTTTAAAAAAAAAAAAAAAAAAGTGACCAAATGAGATGAAAATCGAAGCAACAACCGTTGCCTTCTCCCCACGTGTGTAATAACTAGTGAAATGAATCACTATAAATAGGAGTGGGGTGGTAGGAGGTGAAACGTG
Organism: Magnolia officinalis; assembly: GCA_021015155.1. Lineage (NCBI taxonomy): Eukaryota > Viridiplantae > Streptophyta > Magnoliopsida > Magnoliales > Magnoliaceae > Magnolia > Magnolia officinalis. Next base: position 31,835,941 of record JAJHSJ010000012.1, read on the forward strand.
AGGTGAGGAGGTGAGGTGAGGTGAGGTGCTGTGACTTGAGAAGAGTGAGGAGAGAGAGAGAGAGAGAGAGAGAGAGAGAGAGAGAGAGAGAGAGAGAGAGAGAGAGAAAAAAAAATATTGCTCGACATTCACGTTGGAAAGAGAGGGAGAGAGAGAAGAGAGAGAAAAAGGAAGAAAGAAAAGAGGAGAGAGAAAAAGGAAGAGAGAGGAAGAAAAGAAAAGAAAAAGAGAGAAAAGAAAATACTTTTTAAGAAAAAAAAAAGTGAGTTTTCTCTCACTTGATATTTTTTCTTTCTTTATTTATTTTCTTATAATAAATTCCACTTAGTTTCCTTTTTATCATTATGCAAATACTTCAATAATTGTGCATTTTTCTCTTATTGATTTATTTATTTGATTCATAGTTTGTTGTGTTTATTTAACATGATTTTTTTTCTCTTTATTTTAATTAGCAAGTTGTGAATCAACTTTAAATTTAGATTAGTAATTACCCATGCATTAATAATTCTTTTATTATTATTTTTATTTTTGTAATTGAAAGTCAGAATTTAGAGCATCATTTAAAAAAAAAAAACTTCAAGTTCAGTATACTTTTCCAGACCATCGGATCGAATTTGACGGATTGCATTGCATAAATATATTTATACTTCAAGTTCATGTACAAATAGTCTATAATGATTAGAAACAATTTGTCCTTAGAAATATTTTGCTCATGAAATATTAAAATTATATATCATTCGAACAATTTTTGGAACACCAGAAAATAGGTGGGGCAATCAAGTCCTCTGGGTTGCAAATCCCTAAAGCGTAAATAGGTAGGGCGATCAAGACCCTTGGGTTGAAAGTCCCAGAAACTCAACAGGTACCTTTTGGAACCTCTACCGTACCCTTTGAGTGGGTGAGCATGTCAGGATTGCAAAAGGTTCCCACTGTCAGGTTCGGTAGGGTAGTAGTCTGACCAGCTAACGTACGAATGGGTCCCTCACTAAGTGCCCTTTGGATGGGTGAGCATGTTATGCGAGAGGTTCCCATTGCCAGGCTAGGTGTTGTATTGGCGCGGGTGTTGGCCGACCGGTGTAAACTGGCCCTTGTGTTAAAAGGAATAAAACTGCACTTGTTATTATGGAGTATAGCTGTAACGACCCGTAAATTTTCGTACTTTGGCTCGAGTACCATCTCGACCAGAAATCAATTAGGATTAAATCCTTTAGAAATTTAACAAAGTTAACTAAGTGCAAAACTCGATTAGCCGTGAAATCCGTTGGGATCACTTTAAATACGATCTGCAAGACCCAAAACTTGCAAAATCAGTGACTCTAGGTTACCCTAAAGTTTAGAACCAAACTCATTACCCGGCTGCTCTCGGGAATGAAATGAAACTTCGTATTAGGTCTAGACCGCACATCGGAAGTCCGATTCAAACGAAGTTAAGGACCGCCTCACTGGGCTTGACAACCACCTCAGAAATCAGGTCCAGTCGATGTCCCACGGCCATTCGCTTGAGTCCGGAGTGAGGGAGTGTGAAATTCACTCTTCCCTTTACAAAATAAATATCTGGAATAGTGATCTAGCACCATTCGCTTGCGCATCAGTATTAAGCAACCAGACCGTCAGAATCAGACCAAATTACACCCTCGGATCAGGAAAAATTTCATGAACATTTACATGTACTTGGAATTTCAGATCGTGGCCCACTGACCGTTGAACTGAAACTGGTCCGCCACGTGTGATCTGGGAATCCGATCGAGTCGAAAACGTAATCCCACGTAGATCCATGAATTGTGAGCTTAAGTCTGGCATTTGGCTCAAGGAGGGCCACCAGAAACCCTCTTTTGAGCTGGAAAAGTGCCGAACTGCTTATAATAGCAGTAACCCTTGAACCTGAGTCTATTCTGGAGAGGTTTTAGGCTATAAAAGGGCCTTAGAACAACCCCTCTCATAGCCATACGAATTTGGGATAAAACCCTGGTGAGAGAGAGAGAAAAGAGAGAGAAGACTTTGGATTTGTGGAAGCACCTTCCTCCTACTACTTTCAATCATTGCACGGCCTACACCGCCTCTTTCCAGGCGCTCTCCCGGCGGTATCCACTCCGTTTTAAGGTGAGAAACCCTAACCCTAGGTCTGATTTGAAGTATATAGGCTATAAGTTGTGAAACAACTAACCGATTTCACTCTTTAGCCTAGAAAACTCCCGTATACGGAAGCTCATCCAACCTTGCTGATTCGTTGAGATTCCAAGGTGAAAGGTGAGGACTTTAGGTGTATAGGTTATGGTTTTCAACGCTTTCAATGTCAGATAATGATAGATTCATGATCTGCATGCAATTGCACATGTACAAAGTGCTTTCCGTTTTCTGTTTCGATTAACATTGTAGAATATGGAATTTCACATACTCTAGGTATACGTAGAAATACCGTATACGTATTTTTTTTGGAAAAGTGTTTGACATGTTTATTTAATGTATGATTATACAATATATGGATAAAATACTTGTTTGGCGAAAGGAATCGCCGTAATACATGTTTGCTTGTAAACACTAAGTATGTTGCAATTGTGTATTCTAGAAATGCCGTATATGTATAAATTTTGGAAATGTACTTGTCATGATTTATTGCTGTATGATTATGGTATACATGGATAAAATACTCGCTTGGCGAAAGGATAGCCCTAATACGTATTTTGCTAACATACGTCATGTATGTTGGAATAGTGCGCTCTAAGTGTTTGTGTAAATACTTGTGAGTGTAAATGCTTAAGTGTTAGTGCCTTAGATAGGTGCTGATATGGAATTCTCGGCTACCTTAGAGACATGTAGGATACCCTCCATGTGGTGGTTTACTCTAACCACTCACTTGTGATGTATATGTAATTGTATCCCTATTTGTATAGTACTCTACAACATGTTTTACAACATGCTTTACTTCATGCTTTATAACATGCCTTATGACATGCCTGCTAACATGTTTGTATTACTTTGTTTATCATGCTTAACTCCACATGCTATTGATGAGAACTGTTTGAGTTTGGGACTATGTCTATAGTCCAACATTCGGTACCAGACTTGAGATTGTGGCTGAGATTCATGTCGCCACAAGGGATATGTCTGATGAACCCGAGTCGTACTGCGGTTGGCGATAGTGGTTGGCCACACGGAGTGCTTTTGCCCTTCATATCGCCCAACTTGTCGTGCGCTCGAGCTAGTCAGGCTCGTCAAGTAACTCGATATGTTGAATGTGTGTTCACCATGCTTGGTCATTACTGTTTAAACCTAGGGTACCAAACTTACCAGTGGCCATCCCGTTAACCATGGTACCTCGATCCGCTAAGACTCATGAGCCGGACATGGTGGTATGGGACACCGTGGCCGAGCTGTCGGCCTATGCTGGGGCTAAGTGCCTCCCCGTAGTGACCATTGAGCAACCAAACTCGTGAGCCGAATACGGTGGTATGGGACACTGTATTCGAGCTGTCGATACTTACGGCGAGAGCCGAGTACGGTGAGACCTGTACTCGTGCTGACGAGCGACGAGTCCTCTGTAGTATCTTCGAGTATACTCCAAGGTCTGTGATTGGCGACGAGCTTTTCACAGCGACTAGAGTATGAGTTGAGCCGAGTACGATGAGACCTGTACTCGAGCTGACGGCTAGTGATTGAGCCGAGTACGGTGAGACCTGTACTCGAGCTGACGGTCAACAATTGAACCGCATACGGTGAGATCTGTATCCATGCTGACGGGTGACGAGCCCTTTGTGATGCCTTCACTATGCCTCTCAAACCATAATATCGTATGAGATTAACTGGGATTGACGACCCTAGAATGGATCATGTTTGGGAATGATACAAGGGAGGTACCTTAGTTTCCCAATACTGTTGTTTGAAATGGACTAATAATAACTCGGTAATCATGTTCATCATCGCACCGCATGTGCCTTGTAGATGTGGAGCACTGAGGGAGGTATGCATTCGCAAACGTAAGATGATGTCGCATGAGGGTGGTTTGGCAAGGGCATACATCATCATGTCATTTCATTCTTGCATTTAACAAGAGTAGTTAAACTTGTTTAATTTGTATTGCTTTATCATTACTGCTTGATTGAATTGATAACATGTTAACCTATGCTTTATTGTTCCACTGAGTTAGCTACTCACTCCCACGTTACGGGACGGTGTTTGCAACACCAACCAGACTCTGTCGCAGGTATAGATGGTGCGTCGGTTCAGGAGCCGGAGCCCGATTTCGACGAGGACCAGGATGAGTTCTCATTTATGCAATATTCTGACGGCTTTGCTTAGGCCGATTGCATCGTGGGGATTTCAGGACTCATCTCTAGATTGTATTTTGATTTTTGACTCAAAAACAGTACATGTATATGGGTACTCAGTTAGCGATCATACTCTGATGTTCATAAAAATTTTGTTTCCTTACATATTTTAAATATACAATTTCAGTCTTCCACTTGCCTTTATACAATTGAACTGGAGTATGAATTACTGTTTTGGTATAATCTCATTCATGTTTATTGCTCTAACTCAGACAACATTTAACCATCATTGTGTATGTTGCATAAGTGATGCGTTGGAACTCGGGAGTTGAGTTCATACTCGACCCCCGAATTTCAGGGCGTTACAATAGCATATGTTGATTGATTGATTCATTTTTCTTTGAATTTACACTGAAAAACTTTTGGTTATTAATCTCCTCATCTATTGCTTTACCTAAATAGATATTGTATCTTTTAATACATTTGTATTCATGTTATATGAGGTTATTTTGAAACCTGTGTTGAGATTACTCACTAGGCTTCGCAGCTTACCCTGTTGGCATTTTAAAATTTCAGGATCGGGATCACATGGAGGAGCTTGAAGATATTTCTTTTATTTATTTTTGTTTCTTTATCATTTTCAAAATAAGTGTAATGAACATTTAGTATGACAACATTACGATGACATGTGTTTGATGATAATCTTGAATAGTCGGAACATGGACATTTTTCTTCTTTAAATAAATGTTTAATTATTCAATTTTTGGATTGTTATATTTTATGAATGAGATCATTTTGTCAATATATGTGTGGATTATTAAATGTAAACATACAAAACATAAGTCATGCCTGCGGGTACGGAATCAGGGTCGGATATACCCAGGTGCCGAATTTCGGGGCGTGACAGATTGGTATCAGAGCTTAGGTTTAGAATCATTGAGGACCTAGGGTTTTACTTGAAAACATAGTCACTTTAAAAATTAGAATATATCCCCTGCGAGTATTGTTATGATCAAAACTTAACTTGTAGTATTGTCTTTTAGCGACCCATCCTTATGTGACATCTAAAGCTTATTGGTTGATTTAAAACATGTATGGGAGCCGGCGTGGAGATAGAAGTAGAGGTAGAGCCAGTCCTGTGGCGGCCACACCGGGGAACACCGAGAGTTGCCAATCACTTGATGGGGTCTTTCGTGCTTTAGGCGACATGGCAGCCATTCTTGGACAACACATTCGTCGTGATAATAGAGGAGTCGTCCAAGTTGTGCAGGATGGTGTTGGGGGCTTAATAGAGAAATTTAAGAGATTTAAACTACCTGCTTTTGAGGGTTTGTCGGGCCCTATGGAGGCAGAAAAGTGGAAAAAGCAAATAGAAAAGATATTCACTGTTTTAAGATGTGATGAGGAGCAGAAGGTTACACTTGCAGTTTTCATGTTCGAGGGAGAGGCCAACCACTGGTGGGAGACAATTGCTAGAACAATTGATGAAAATACCGTATGGACATGGGATATGTTCTGTGAGAAGTTCAATGAAAAATACAGAAAGCAGAGGAATTCATAAGCTTAGAACAGGGGGAGATGATTGTAGGCTAGTATGAGTCTAAATTTACTGAATTATCCCGTTTTGCCCCATTTATGATTCAGGATGAAGCTCACAAAGCTAAGAAGTTTGAGCGAGGTCTGAGAGGGTCAATTCGTAACAAGTTGACTCCACTTAAGCTTAGATTGTATGCCGATGTAGTAGAATGTGATCTAATGATAGAACGAGACAACGAAGAATTCTGGAAAAGTCGTAACTAGAAGAGAGAAGCGAAGAGCAATGGTAGGGCTACACCAAATACATATCAAGCACAGGGCGATGCTTCTAAGAAACAAAAGATGACGATAACAAACACCTCAACTCCTGCTCAGCCAATGAACCAATTTACGGGTAAATGTTATAACTGCGGAATGGAAGGTCACTCTGCTCGTTTTTGTAAACAACCGCCTCAACAACCACATTACCAGGCGCCGCCGCAGATGCACTCGAGACCTCAGCTACAGTATCAAACACCCCAACCACAGTACCAGAGACCTCCATATCATCAAGTACCGGAACAATATCAGAGACATCCGCAACAAAGACTCCCTCAGCAGCAACAACGCCCACAACAACAACACTACCAGCTGAGGCAAGAAGGTCAGGCTTCTCGACAACCGGCCCAGGGTCGTGTGTTTACTATAGTACCATCAGACGCAAATGCTAATGGAGCAGTGGTGGAAGGTACCATAATTATCTATTCCTCGCCCGCTCAAGTTTTATTTGATTCAGGAACTACGCATTCTTTTATTTCGACTCTTTTCGTGCATACATTGGGTCTATCTCCTGAACTCCTAGATAAGAATTTAATAATTGCTACACCAGTAGGAAGCTCCGTAGTATTAAATCAGATATGTAGATCTTGCCCTGTCATGGTTGGAGATTCTGTATTATTAGCCGACCTTATCGTATTAGACATGCAAGAGTTCGATGTTATTCTGGGAATGGATTGGTTAGCTTCATTCCATGCAAAGTTGGATTGTTTTGAGAAGACCGTGACATTCTCTATTCCTGGGCGACCGAGACTCCAGTTTCTTGAAAAGCAAAAGAATGGAACGTTATGCGATTTCTTAGCACTTTTGGAGGAAGAACCATATGAAGTAGGTATCGATCAAATTCCAATCGTATGTGAATTTTCCGACATATTTCAAGACATACTGAGGTTGCCCCCAAGAAGAGAGATCGAATTTGGTATAGATCTTATGCCCGGAGTCTCGCCAATCTCCATGGCACCATACCATATGGCACCAGTAGAGTTGAAGGAACTGAAGGAGCAGATTCAAAAGTTATTGGAGTAGGGTTTCATTTGGCCGAGTACGTCACCGTGGGGTGCGCCAGTCTTATTTGTAAAGAAGAAGGATGGCTCAATGAGATTATGTATTGATTATCACCAACTAAACAAGGTCACCATTAAAAACAAATACCCACTTCCTAGGATAGATGACCTCTTCGATCAGTTGAAAGAAGTCAAGTTTTTCTCCAAAATAGATTTGCGGTCAGGATACCACCAGCTTAGAATTAAAGAAGTGGACATACCAAAGGCGGCCTTTAGGACTCGTTATGGCCACTACGAGTTTCTTGTGATGCCGTTTGGACTAACAAATGCACTGGCATTATTTATGGACCTGATGAACAGGGTATTTAAGCCACACCTAGATTGGTTTGTCATAGTATTCATAGATGATATTCTTATATATTCTAAGACCCAGGAAAAACATGAGCAACATCTTAGAGTTACTCTTCAAACCCTGCAGGAACACCGATTATATGCTAAATTTGAAAAGTGTGACTTTTGGAAGGAGGAAGTGAAATTTTTGGGCCATGTAGTTTCGAAGAAGGGCGTATCTGTAGACCCATCAAAGGTAGAAGCAGTATTGAAGTGGGAACAGCCCACGAGTGTGACCGAAATACGTAGTTTTCTTGGTTTAGCGGGGTATTATCGAAGATTTATCAAAGACTTCTCTCGAATTGCGGCACCGTTAACTTGATTGACCAGGAAAGGTGTACAGTTCATTTGGGATGATACTTGTGATCAAGCATTTTCAGAGTTAAAGATTAGGTTGACGACAGCGCCTGTCCTCACCATTCCTTCGAGTGGTGAAAAGTTTGTAATAAGAGCATACCCAAGATCACAACAAGTATATCTGAGAAATAACAAAGGCACACATCATAAAATCCACTATAAATTTGAGCTTTTTAGGTACATAGCTGGAAGGAAATACATCTGATGATAAGAGAAGAAGGAAGGAAGATCTGCAACACTGGGGTCCTCGACTCAACACCTATCCAAGCTCTACCGCTACGACGTTGACCTAAGATCTCCTGCACGCATTAACCGTGCATAAGCTTATAGAAAGCTTAAAGGGTGGTGAAGGTGTGTGACAATGGTGTTCAGAAGAAGATAGAGAATGTAGAAAGGAAACATGATCAATGCCAATTCCACAAGCCTTACCAAGGCTATGCAATGCAACAAGGCTTATACAGCCGATACTAATGCAATGCGAAGTGATGCCAATACCTATAACCAGTCCACATATCCTATACAGTTCCATCAGAAGGAATATCACCGGGGTCTAATGCACTATAGGATGACTACCGCTGTCAGGACCACATAGTCAACAAGCGTAAGATACCACACCACTTGCCTGTGGACAGCCAATTACCAGCAAGGCTCGACGGTAGCGGACCCATTCATCAGCTGGTCAGATTCAGCCTAGTCGTGCCCTCTCACTCTGGCGGATAAGGCCACATCCCATCTTAACCAACTACACGACAGTGGGAGACGCAGCCTAGTGGTGTAAGACATTTGGGCGCTCATGATTTTCACTCGGTCACGACGTTAAGGCGTCTTCTAGGTACCTTAAAGGTTTAGGGGCTTTCACTCAGGGATATCCTTTGCACCCCAATGCTCAAATGATATATTTCTGGTGTCCACATACAGCCATCCATGAATATACCGGTGGAGGCAAGGTCCTGATGAAACAAGGGCGATAATGTCCATGAGATGCGATGCTAGATGCATGAGTCACGCATACCAATCATGCCCTAGCTCTAAGCACTCAATGTGCACAAGAGGGGAACTCTATCCCTTTATCATATCAGCCTAATGACCATATATAATGCAATCCAATCACTCAATAATGCATATGGGTCATGAGGGTGTGTCATACGGCGATGATGACTTAGAACATACTCTTCCTTCCCAAGGAGGGAATCAAGTCCACGTACTTAGACAATTAATCTGAGGAACAAACCCCTAGTGGGAGCCCAGTACTTTGGGGTAGCCCACAAGCTAAGAAGGGCCATATATAAGTCAAAAGGAATAAGTGGTCCTAATGAGGGCCTATGGTGGGCCTTAAACCACCCATAGTAACTCATGGGCCTACCTTAGGGCCACCAAGGAGGACATCCAACCTCAACTAGGTCCCAAAAGATAGCCCGTCACTACTCGAATATGAAACAAGGCCCAAGGCCTAAGGCAATCCATGGCCTAGTGGGCTATACTCAAATCCCAACTCATAGGCAATATGGTGGGCCCTCAAACAAGGTTTGGGCCCAACCATAAAGGCCACAAATCCACATATTGTGGTGGGCCTAGTGGGCAGCCCGGTAATCCAACCATATGGACAATTTCTATGTTTTATCCAAGTGAATTGGGCCGCACAACTTGGCCCAAGTACAAGGTTCTTTTGGTGGACATCCAAGGGCTCAAGTACTTGCATTTTATGGCCCACAACCCATCACAATAGGTAGAGAAACACAAGCCCAAATGGTGAAGGGGCCAAACTAGAAGATCCAAGATGAATGGGCCTACCAAGGCCAACCAAAACTATGAGTATAGATCCAAAATAAAATCCAATGGAGGTGGGCCTCCAAGTAAACATAAATGAAGCCCAAAGACATCTCAGAGAATGACAAGCTTATGTGCATAATCCATCCTTAATCTGGTGGGCCATGTTGCCCCAAAATAGGCTATTAGGGGCAGCTAGCTTGGGCCTATTGCTGAATTTCCATCCCACCAATTTTCGGGCCTACTGGAGCCCAACAATAAATAATATAAATTAGGTATATGTTCCCTGGTGGCCCACATATATTTCTGTTGGTCCCACCAGATGGGAGGACTGGATTACACACATAAAATAGGTAGACCATGCTGTTGGAACGAAAGTCCAGCAGTGGCCCAATGGGCCTGGGCGTCCTAAGGGCAGACGGACCTATAGGCCTGGGCAATTGGCCCAAAACCCATCCAAATGGGTCCCAAAAATGCATGTCACTGAGGGAGATGGCCATGACCCACATGGACCACAAATGGATGGACGGTGGGGATAATAAATACGTCAATGGTGGGCCTACAAGGAGGGGTGGACGGCCAACCATGGTTGGACGCCCCAGCCTGGGCGTCCCAGCCTGGTGGGCTGGTCCAGTCCGTACCACGATTGACACAGGGGTCCGTTGGCCCCAAATATTTGCATGTAGGTCCTACCATGGGTGGGACACACCTTTTTAAAATTTCACACTTTTAAAATTTACAAAAATATTTTAATTAATTTAAGGAATTCAAACTCTCCAGAAAATCTTCTAAGTGCAGAATTTTGATAGACCCTTATCTGAGCCTCCAATTGGGTGGATCAATGGCCTCAAAAAATTAAGAAAACTAGGTTTTAGGTCTCCTCATATAAGTACTACAAGGTGGGGTCCACGGATGTGGTCCACCAGTGGAAAAATTATTTTATAATTAAGGATTTCTACTCTGATAAGTTGCTGGAAACAGTCCAAAAATTTCACGCTAACCACCTCACTTGGGCCACACCTTTGGGGCCTCAATCGGACTCGGATAGGGCTGAAATTTGGGAGACATCAAGATGAGATCCCCATATTTCAGAAAAACATATTTGATGGGTACAAAAGGTCCCCCGATCAGTCCCAAATTCAAGCCCAAACTTCCACAAAAATTTGCCCTGAAATTTCAGGACAACAATACATGCATGGAATAAAATAAATGTATGGGCCTATTAAAGAAGGGATTGACCCATAAATTAGGTGTCATGTCCACCCTAGTGGGCCCCACAATTGTCCAGAACAAACCTCCAAATTTCCACCCTTGCATGAAATTTAAGGCGGCGAAAAGGGGCATCCAAGCCATGGTGTAGGTTGAGTATAGATATCCCTTCCTTACTGGTCTTTTTTGGGCAATCCAGGTCCACTAAGTGGACCACATATAATATCATCAGATTACCAGAGAAGGAAAGAGAAGGAAGAGCATCCAGCCATCAGGGGAGGGCTCCGCCACAATTGAGCCTTCCCCACACAATCACAACCACAAACAACAATAAAAACACATTGTACAATATAGATCTTATGATGCATATCCTAGATCTTTGAGATGAATGATTGGGATGCCATGCCAACCACATGCAAGGGTCTAGATGACCCATCATACCTAGAGAAATAAGGAAAATGCCCATGCAAGATGTAACGCCATGGATTTCGAGGGCCGAGTAAAGCTCCACTCCCGAGATCCAGTACATCACTTATGCAACATGGATAATGATGTTTAAATGTTGTCCATATTAATGTATTAAACATGAGTGGGATTATACTAAAATGGCATATCATACTCCAGATATAATTAAATTAGCAAGCGAAAGATTGGAATATATGTATATCAAAACGGTACATGTTTTACAACCTCCAGAGTATGATGATGCAACAGGGTTGAATATAAACAAATATTGTTTCAAAATATACAAAATATCAAAATATAGATGTTCAACTAATCCATGTAACCCTATAATCTCGTTGATCAGTACATGGTCTACATAGACCCGCCTGATAGCTGTATATAGGAGAACTCCTCCTCCTCGTCAAAGAAGTCAATCTCAGATGTATAGACACCGTCATCACCTGCATCTACAATAGAGTCTAGTTGTCGTCCCAGAGTGGGAGTGAGTGATTAACTCAGTGGTACTATAAGGCAAAGGTTAACATGTTATCAATTCAGTCAAGCAGTAATGATAAAGCAGTACAACAATCATATCCTAAGTACTCTTGTTAATGCAGGGATGGTATGCTATAATGATGCATGCTCTAGTACGAAGCTCCCTCACAAGCGACTCCGTCAACCATTCGCACATGACAAACTCCCTAAACGTGCCCTTCCTCACCAAAGCACATGCAGTGCGGCGCATGGTCGTGTTAGTCAAGTTCTTAATTAGGCTTATTCATATAGCAGATTCAAGAAGCTACCTCCCTTTATATCATTAACCCAAACCAAAGGATCCATCTAGGGTCGTCAATCCTAGTTAATCACATACGATAGGCAAGTTGTAGGGCATCACCCCTAATGAAAGTAGTGGATAGGAAAATTCAAGAGTCTATACTCGAGGTCACTATGGGGAGGCTCGTCACCTCAGCGTAGGTCGACAGCTCGAATACAGTGTCTCATACCACCGTATTCAGCTCATGAGTTTGGGTTGCTCATTGGTCACTACAGGGAGGCTCGTCACCCCAGCATAGGCCGACAGCTCGATCACGGTGTCCCATACCACCATGCCCGGCTCATGAGTCTTAGCCGATCAAGGTACCATGGTTGAAACGGGTCTTCACATTAGTAAGTGGTACCTTAGATTCAAGTAGGGATGTCCATGCATAGTAAACACAAAATAGGACAATCGATTTTTGTTAGATAAGTCCGGTTGGTACGAGCGCACGCTGAATTAATCGACATGGAGCGCATAAGCACTCCACGTGGCCTAGCTACTGTTGACAATCATCGTATGACCCGTATTCACCGAACGTATCAAATGTGGTGAGACTAATTTCGCCACTCAAACGGGAATTGTTACCGATTCCTGGGCCAGGTTATGGCCCCAAACTTATTCAAGTGCAATAGGCAGACACATGTGATAATCATAACAACATTTAACAAACAATTCAAATACAATTCTCATTTGAGCATTTTGTCAAACACATTTAACTTGTTACCAAGTATTTGCATTTCATCCATAAATTGCGTAATCGAAATCATGATTACATGAAGGAAGCTATACATATAGATAAGGTAATTAAGAATCCTATCTCAATACCCTTATTAAATACAAATCATCAACAATTTCTCATTCAGACATTTAATCAAACACTTAGCCTACACAATACCAAATACATAGACTAGATTAGTTACGACATATATTATGGCAAATCCTTACACAAAGTGATCATAATACCAATGACAAACATGAATCCTAAGTTTACAGTCATGACAAGCACAAAGCATAATTTCATGTTCATTCAATCATTTCAACAAACACTTGGAATGCATCATATACTCACGATGTATAATATATCGAAAACGCCGTAAATAAGACAATATGGCAGCAACCAAGTCAGACATAAATCATTAGCTGACATTGAAAGCCTTGAAAACCATAACCTAAATGTTTATAGTCCACATCTTTCGTTGGAATACTCGTTTCAAACTCGGTTTAAATCTTACGTTTCCGAAAATGGAATAACGGGTACCTAAATCATGAAATCCGTCAGCTAGGTTGGCAAACAACTATTCTATACCTTAACTACAGCATTAGGGTTCAGATTTCTTACCCAAATCATAGTTGGAATGATTCGTGTAGCGATGGTGGGGTGGCGATTCAGTGCGTGAAGTTGTGGGAAGGAATCCCAACAACGATCTCCCGAACTCTCTCTCCTCTCCTCACTCTTTTCTCCTCTTTTCTCTCTTCTCTCCTAGGGTTAGAGAAATTCGTATGGAATGGGAATGAGGTGGTTTAAGTCCTTTAAATAGGCATAGAACTGATGTCAATGGCCCAACGGCCATGGTATACTTAGGTTATAACCAAAGGGTGCATGCTTCGGGCAAACGGGGCTTGTCTAGAGGTCCATTACTCACTTACAGCATGGAGTAAGTTCCCTGACCATGGATCTAAGCTCGGTTATGATTTTGGTATGATGGGATTAGCGGATCGACAGTGGAGGACCCATGTCAGATCAACGGTCGTTGTCGCTCGATCAGGGCCACAAGTATACAGATATGTGTAGGGAAATTTCCCTGATCCATGGGTGAAGTTCAGTTAGAAACTGACGGTCTGAAATCTTCAATTTCGTCTATGAGCGAATCACACAATTTACTTAAGTTTCATTACATTTTCTATAGATATTCGTGTTTCTCACACACTTCGCTTAGGGCTCAAGTTATGCGTTTCTGGATACTATTTGGGCTCGATCCCTCGTTGGTTGTCAAGCCCAATAAGATGGATATATCCCTATAGTTTCGCGGTCATCAGACTTTCGACCTGCGATCCAGGTCGGATACGGAGTTTCAATGTGCTCCCAGGAGCAACTGGTTTTTAAGATTTCTCCTAGGTTTTTAAGTAATGCTGAGTCAGCGATCTTAATGGTTTTGGGTCTTGCCATTTGCATAGATAATGGTTCGAGCCAAATCCATTAATTATCTGGTTTAGTACTTAACTAAATTTTCATCTAATTTCTACAGAGTACGGTCCTTAGGGATTTCTGCCTGAGGTGGTACTCGGGTCCTTGTACGGATTTTTTCGAGACGTTACACAAGGGGTCCATCAAGGGAAGAATCCCGTGCATGGACATGCATGTACAATGTGGGCCTCATGGCGACATCTAGATGATTGTGTAGGATCTCCACCATTAATTGGTAGGTCCTACACATCCAAATGAGAGAGATGAAAGAGACTACATGAAGAAAAGATCGAATCTACTTGATGAAGAAAGCACCCACCTTGATCCTTACAAAAATCTAGGTCTCCTTGCTCTTCTAGCTCCAAGGAAGGGAAATCAATGGATGAGATGAACTTGTAATGGATGGATTTAGAGAGATTAGGGAAAGAAGGGGCTGAAAATGGAGAGGGAGAGGTGAGGACGTCCCACCTTCTACTAGCAAGAAGGAAGAAAAAGAAAAGAGGGAAATGAGAGGGAGAGAGAGAGAGAGAGAGGAGAGAGAGAGAGAGAAATGATTGCAACCTTATTTGGGGAAGAGAAATTTCAGCTTTTATCTTGAGAAATGGGGCTTTGGTTAGAGAAATAATAATAGGCTAGCAAACGAAAGCCTATTGGAAGCTATAGGCTAGGGTTGTGGGTAGTGCATGGGTGATGGGTAGTGTAAATTATGGGATTTTTGGTGGTATTGGGTAGTGTGTATTGAAACTTGTGCATAAGGATGAGACTATTTAGGAAAATGTGCACACCACTCCTAGGTGGGCCACATGATCATAATCAAGGGCTATAACATGAGATGCACACAACTTATGATCTATACATCGGATAGACGCACAAGACGCGACATCCGAACCGCAACGACGATGCGAACAAGATGGCATAGGTTTCGGGTCGATCCGCATCGGGTCTATATAACCGAACTTAAGGATGACCGCAATCACTATCCAAGGGTCGCGGGTTATCGGGATTCGACCAGTAGGACCGCAGGATCACAAGAAACGAAATGTATACTCACACACACACACACATGAACTCAGGTCGGGTCTTACAACCCTCCCCACCAACAAAGAAATTTTGTCCTCTAAATTGGCTAATCCAGAACAAAATGAACATGCAAAAACACCGTCATATAAATAACAATCACAAATCAAAAGAGAGGGCATACAATCATATATTAAACAACAAACAAAAGAGGATAACGCTCTCTAATCTCGGCCTCGCGTTTCCAAGACGCCTCGCCTCCGAATGATGACCCCACTGCACCTTCACCAAGGGAATGACCTTGGTCCTAAGGACCTACTCCTTCCGATCAAGAATACGAATCGGTTGCTCAATGTAGGAAGCATCCTCATGAACCTCGAGAGGCTGCCAATCAATCACAGGAATGGTGTCTGACCCACACTTCCGTAACATAGAAACATGGAATACATCGTGGATCACGGACAACTCAGAAGGTAAGGCAAGCCTGTAGGCCATAACGCTTATGCACTCGGTAATCTCAAAAGATCCAATGAATCTCAGGGCAAGCTTGTCATTCACACCAAATCGAACCACGCCTTTCATATGCGATACCTTGAGATATACCATGTCCCCAACTGCAAACTCGATGGGTCGACGCAGACGATCTGCAAAACTCTTCTGCTAGCTCTGAGTTGTGCGCATCCTCTGCCTGATAACATCAATAATCTCCGACGTCTACTGCACAAGCTAGGGACCTAAGAGACGATACTCTCCAATCTCAATCCAACAGCTAGGAGATCTGCACGGTCTGTCATAAAGTGCCTTAAAAGGAGCCATGCCGATAGTCTCCTGATAGCTATTGTTGTACGCAAACTCGGCGAGGCGCAAACTCTTGTCCCAACTGCCTACGAAGTCGATCACACAGGCTCTAGCATATCCTCAAGGATTCGGTTGACCCTTTCGGTCTGCCCATCCATCCGCGGATGATAAGTTGTACTGAGATACAAAGTGGTCCCCATCGCCTGCTAGAAACTCCTCCAAAACTGAGACTTAAATCTAGAGTCTCAGTCAGAAACTATCGAAACTGGAATGCCGTAAAGTCTCACTATCTCCTCAATGAATACCTTTACAAGCCGGTCCATAGTCTAGAAGCACGCATCGGAATGAAATGCGCCTACTTCGTCAGATGATCAACGATAACCCATATGGTATCGTGACCGTGCTGAGTCCTCGATAAACCTGGGATGAAATCCGTCAACACATGCTCCCATTTCCACACTGAAACGCTTAACGGCCGCAAGGGACCAAGGGGACTTTGGTGATCGGCCTTGACACGCTGGCAAGTGTCACACTCGGCCACAAAACTAGCTATCTGGCGCTTCATCCCCGACCAAAAATATTACCTCCTCATATCACGATACATCTTCGTGGAGCCCGGGTGAATAGTAAGTCTCGATCAGTGTGCCTCAGTCATCAGATCACGACGCAACTCTGGCACGTTCGGGACACACAATCTGCCTCTGAAGCGTAATCCACCATCAGAACCAATCTGCCAGTCTGACTGCTCCACTGATGTGGCCTCTACTCGGTACTCCTGAAGTGACTCGTCCGTCTGCTAAGCCTCGATCACCCTAACCACCAAAGAGGGTTGAATCGGCAAGCTCAAAAACTGAACAATGGAAGAATGCAGACCGAACTCAAAGTCAAACTCTGAAACATCCTTGAACATCTGCCACTGTCGAACCATCATCTATGCCACCAGGTCTCGTGGCTGACATCTGAACGTGTCTACCACCACGTTCGCCTTACCCGGGTGGTACTGAAAGTCGAAATCATAATCCTTCAATAGCATCGATATGCAAATTCCGATGACATCGGCTGACCCTCGATCATATCCTAAAAACCTAAAATATTTCTAGTCAAGTCTCTCTCATTTTTCAAGTGTCGATGGATCGAACCTATCATCGATGGAATCGAAGTTCAAAATCCGATGACATCGACAATTGTTTTGATTCATCGACCAGCTGGCTAAAGGTTTTAAAAGCGTATGACTTTGAGTTTGAGTCATCGAGCAGACCATCGATACTATCGAGAATATATGCTCGATGATATTGAACCTGCTCAATGATATCGAAGTCAGTCATAAATGTGACTGTTTTATATCCGTTGGAACCTTTTGCCTATATATAGAGGACTTATCTATTGTTGCTGTGAGAGAAAGTAGAGAGAGCTTTTGAGTGTTTAACTTTGGATCTTATACCCAAAGCCCTTTCTCTCAAGGAAGTTCATCCTCCAATCCACCCTCTCCATTGATATTCAATAGAGTGGATTGGTGAATGAACTTTCGCATTCAAGAATCCTCCAGCTACTACCTTAATGGTAAATCATTAAGTTGGGATGCCTTTGAATGCATAAGATTGAAATCACTCTCTTCTTGATAAAAAACATTTTAAGAGTAGGATTCCATCTTGACCTTGACCCAACCCGAAACCGAGTATTGGTATATCATTTTGTGTTGCGGATCAAGGGAGTAGAAGACTCTTCGTCAACAAGGAGGAGGAGATCTTTGGCATTGTGCTAAACAGGACTCATCAACTTATTTGTAAGTATCTAGAGTCCAAGAGGACACTTGTGATCATTTCTTTATAGGATTGGGTCTTAAGTGGTTCTCACCCTTTGAAGTCTTCAAGGAGGCCTCCGGCGAGAGTGTACGTGGTGGGTGCGTTGTGTGGACCCTTGCTTTATAGAGAGCATAAACATCTGGTTGAAGGTGAACCAGCAAAACCTTAGGTTTGAGGTCAACCGCTGTGAAACCTTAGGTTTGAGGTGAACCGTGTAGAAACCTCCAGTAAGGTCTTATGGAAGATCCTTGGCCAATGTGCATAAAAGTGGGTGCGTTGTGTTCACCCTTGCTCGTGAGAGCATAAACAGTAAGCCTTAGTGTATGTTGTAAAGGTTGAAGGTGAACCTGATTTAAAACTTTAGGTTTGAGGTGAACCGCTGTGAAACCTCCTTAGTGAAATCCAGTACACTCAAGGGTCGAGTGCGATTACCGGGAGTGGAGTAGACAAGTCGTCGAACCACTATAAAAATGAGTGTGTTTGAGATTGTTATTCTTCTGATTATGTGATTTTCTTTAATATTTGTATATCTGAATATCTGAGATCACACCTCACACACTTACACAGTCATATCCATCATAAACTAGTTTGCATATTGATTACTTCTTAAACAGTTTGTGATTGGATCCTCTACCGGGCTTGGAAGCCAGTGGAGTTATTTTTTAGTAATCCTAATATGTGTCTGTTATTAAGATTAGTGTAATAGGATTTTAAACAAATCATAAAAACTTTTAAAAGTTCTATTTGCCCCCCTCTAGAACATATTGGCATATCCCTACTTCAATTAAAGCGGTCTTCACTGCAATTTCAATTGGTATCAAAGCGGGTCTCTCTTTAAGGGCTTAACCGCCTAGAGAGTGATCTTGACTGAAGTTGGGAATATGGCCAAAGGAGAGGGCTCATCAGTCACTAGACCTCCAGTATTTGATGGCTCAAATTATACATACTGGAAGGCTAGGATGCATTACTTTCTGAGATCTTTGGATCATGATGTTTGGGATATAGTTGAAAGCAGATACGTGCCACCAACTGAACAAATTGTACTTGACAGTGGCACAACCATCACAAAATCCAAACCCAAAGAAAAATGGATGGCGTTCGATAAAGAAAAATAGACTGCTGAAGCAGAAGCTATGAACGCCATCTACTGTGTCGTGTCCCAAGACATCTTTAATCAAATAAGTATGTGTGGGACATTCAAGGAAGCATGGTACTTATTGGAAACAACCCATGAAGGCACAAGCACTGTGAAGAGATCCAAACTTCAACTCCTGACTTCACAGTTCGAAAGTATCAGAATGGAAAAGCATGAGACCTTTATGGAGTTTTTCACAAAGTTAAATATCATCTGCAACTCCATGGATGGATTGGCAGAGAAAGTTTCGGTACCGAAAATTTGTAGGAAAATTCTAAGATCCCTACCAGAACGATTTAATCACAAAGTAATAACAATTGAGGAGTGTAGGAACATTGACGAGACGAAAGTAGAAGAACTGGTAGGATCCCTACAAACTTTTGAACTACACTTCAAACAATCCCAAAAATCAAAAAACACTGTCCTAAAAACTTCAAAGAAAATAAAACATGAGGACAGTGGAAGTGAAAAGGAAGATGAAGATGAGGAAGTGGCTTTGCTGGCACAAAACTTCAGAAGATTCTTTTAGAAGAATCGCGGCCGTCCCTCTAGAGGAAGAAAGGTGGATGACAAACCTTCTGCAGGAAGATTTGGTAAATGAACCAAAGAACCACAATGCTATACCTGCCAGAAGTATGGACACCTATCTACTGAATGCCCAAACAGAAAAACTAAGGGCAAGGCGATGACTGCCACATGGGATGATACAGAAGAGTCAAACTCAGAATCTAGTGACTCAGAAAGAGATGGAGATCAGAAATCATTGAAAATACTCATGGTCTCCATTGCTTCAAGCATTCCCAGTGAATCTGAGAACGAGAAAGAACAGCTAGCCACTGAATCGTTTCCATCTGATAATGAGGAAACTGGAGAAGAAGAAGAAGAAGAAGAAGAAGAAGAAGAAGAAGAGGATAAACTACAAGATGCTTATAATCAACTGTATATCTGTAAGTGCAATAATTTATATCCCTGTCTGTTGTCAAATTTGTGGTGCCAAAATCACTGTTATATAACTTGCATAAGTGAAGCTCTCTCAAAGATCAACATTCATGAACAAGCAAAGCTCACAACAAGCAAAGCTCACAAGTACAAAGATCAACCTTGACTGCAAGAACTGCTCACAAGACATGACTCAAGAATGCAAGACTTCAAGAAGAGCACAAGGTAGTTCGTAAAGAACTCAAGACACTTTTAAGGTTGAGCTACATCAAGATTTCAAGATTGAACTACTGTTAGTGCTATTATATGATACCTCTTTGGTTGTCAAATTTTGTGTGTCAAAACCTTGGTGTGTTCTATGTCTTGGTGTGTTCTATGTTTAAGACAACCATGGACTCTTCAAGCGGCTTCATGGTACATTTCGAAGATATAAAGAAGAAGATATAAAGAAGACACAGTATTCTTTATTCACGCAAAGGTTATTCAAGTTCAAGATACAAGCAGTGTTTGAAGGTGTGAAGGTGTGAAGATCAAAAGCAAACTCAAGATAAATGTTGGTGTCAAGTTTTTGGACGACTCGTACTTTAGGCTTCAAGTACTAAAAGATTTATCATTCGTTGAATGAAGTAGAGTTCAATGTCCATATTTTATTATTCAGGTTTGATAGACCATAGTCATTGACCTTAGGGTAGGTCATTTTGGATACATTATTCAAATGTATTTAAACATGTTTTTGATTTGCTCTTAGACCAGTCCTGGGTCTGGTTCGACCAGTCCTAGCACTGGCTCGACCTGTCTAAGAATTTCCTAGGCCAATCTTGGACTTGTTCAATTTTATCGGATTTTCTGGTTCGCTCACGACCAGTCTTGGAGTCTGCTCGACCGGTCGTGGGATGTCCTCGACTCGAACCTCGACCAGTCGTGGAGCCTCGATTCAAACTCCAGCGACTAAATTCACAGTCGCTCGACCAGTCGAGAAGGGGTCTCGACCGGTCGTGGACGACCTTCGACCAGTCGTGGACTGCCTACGACCGGTCGAACATCGGTTTTCCTGATTCCGCGCAGAAATTCAAAAATCTGTTTCTCCTAAGACCAGTCGTGGGAACTCCTAGACCAGTCGAAGACGAATTTCTGTAGCTATAAATAGCACACGAATTTCAGAGTTTAAACATCGAAAAATCTATCAAAGCAAGGCTTCACTCTGAGATAAGTCGTGTTTATTTTTAAGCTAATTTGCGCTTCATTCCAATTCCTTTTGTTAGCTTTTTGCATTTGATTTTATTCTAAATTCCAATCATATTTGAAAAGGGGAAATCGTGTATTCCTTCTTCTTGGAATTAAAATCAAATAGAGCTAGCCCTTTGTGATTTCATTTAAAATCAATTAGAACTTAGAACCTCAATAATTTGAGTATTGGACATTGAACTATCATCTCTACTCTGATCGGTTCTTCCGGGCTACTGCAAAAGGATAAGATCCAGGTATTCTACAATTCCTGTAATTTCTATTTTGGTTTTGTATGAGATTTGCCAGAAAAATCTCTATGTGTATGGTTATCTGAGGAGAGCCAGAAAACTCAGATTGTGGAGTTTTTTGAATTGTGTAAGCCCGAGTGATAAAGACACAATTGTGAAGGTTTTTGGTGAACCTGTGAAAACCAGTTTTATTAGAGAACGCTAATATCCCCTGTGTGAGGATATTAGGAGTGGAGTAGCATTCTGTGTGGCTGTTTGAGGACAGTTGGTGAACACACAGGCGAACCACTATAACTTCTTGTCTTGTGGATTGAATGGTTATTTAATTCCTTATCTTTATCATTCAGTTCTATTTTCCTTGTGGATATGAATGTTGTAACAGTTTGAAATTTCAAGCAAGTGTGGGAATGTTGTAACAATTTAGTGATTTATTTCCAGCAATTCCTTTTATTGATTCAAGCTTTAAATTCCAAAATTGTTCCAGCAAGGTTGCCCTGCCATTTTTATGGTGTATGGCTGTCCCTAGAACAAGACATTTGTAAATTCATACAGTGCAGTTTGTATTTATTTCTTTATTCCTCTTTGATTTGAGAAATTGATACAAAAACATTTCTAGATAAAAGGTTGTCCTACCATAAACATTTAGTTTTTGGTGAAAGGTTGTCCTTAGAACAACGTTTGTATCAACCTCTCTAATTCAGTAGTTTGAGGTTGCATTTCATTTCTGCATTGCAATTTATTGAATTCATTGGCTATCATTCTTTGTTTAATTCCGCTATTATAAGTTTTTATTGGCATTGTCCTATTCACCCCCCCTCTAGGATATATAGCTTGGCCATTTCAACTACATCAAGATTTCAAAGCTTAAACTTCAAGGTCACTTGTTCCTAATGTTCAATGTCCTTACTTCATGTTTGAGGTTTGACTGACCTTAGGTTGACCTTAGGAGTAGGCCACTTTGGATACATAAGTCATATGTTTAATTTACGTGAGTTTGGTCTGTTCTTCGACTAGTCCTAGGCTTTCTTTAACTAGTCTTAGCTTTGCTTCGACCAGTCTAAGAAATTCCTCGATCAGCCCTAAGTTTGTTACAAAATTTGAATATTTTCTGTTAGGCTTCGACTAGTCCAGGAATCTGTTTGACCAGTTGAAGGAACAGTGTCGACTGCATTTTCGACCAGTCGAAAGTCTTCGACTCAAAGTCCAGCGATGAAATTCAGGTTCTTCAACCAGTCGAAGGTGACCTACGACCAGTCGAAGGAGACCTTTGACCAGTCGTAAAACGGTCAAAGCTTATCACGCCCGATTTTTTCAAATATCTGTTAATTCTTCGACTAGTCGAAGAGCTCCCTAGACCAGTCGAAGACGCGATCTTCTCACCTATAAATACAACACGAATCTCAGAAGAATAAATGGAATTAATTAATCCATTCAAGCCAATCTTCGTCAAACTTCTGAGAGATAATTTTGTGCTCCATCTAAGCTAAGTGTGCTTATTTAATATTCTCTTTCTTTAGCTTTATTTAATTGATTTTATTTTTGCTATTCCAATCTAATTTGATAAGAGGAATTGTTATTCCCTTTCTTTGGAATCAAAATCAATTAAGGTAAGCCCTATTTGGTTTAATTTAAAATCTATTAGAATAGAACCATTGTAATTGAGTACTGGACATTGAACTTGGACATTCAATCATCTACTCTGACTTGGTTCTACCGGGCTGCTACAACGAAGGAGATAATCAGGTATTTTACATTTAATTGTAAATTCCTTTCTGTTTTGGTTTCTTTCAAGATTTGCCAGAAAAATCTTGTTGTATTGGTTATCTGAGGAGAGCCAAGGAAAACTCAGAAGTGGGGTTTTTTAATTGTGTAAGCCCACAGACAAAGACACAATTGTAAAGGTTTTGGGTGAACCTGTGAAAACCTATTTTGTTAGTGAACGCTAATATCCCCTGTGTGAGGATATTAGGAGTGGAGTAGCATTCTGTGTGGCTGTTGTTTAACAGTTGGTGAACACACAGGCGAACCACTATAATCCCTTGTGTTGTGGTTGAATGATTTATACTTCTAATCTTTAATTATTTTTGTGGGATGTATGTATGGTGGTGAATGTTGTAATCATTTAATTCAAGCATTGTGGGAATTTTGTAATAGTTTAGAATTTATTTTCTATTATTCCTTTATCAGCTTGATATTCAATTTCCTTTAAAGTTGTTCCAGCAAGGTTGCCCTGCCATTTTTATGGTGTATGGCTGTCCCTAGAACAATACATTTGTGATTACAATTTATTTCAGTTCAGTTTGTGTTTATTTTTGTATTCCTCTTTGGTTTGAGATTTGATACAAAGATCTTTCTAGAAATAAGGTTGTCCTACCATAAACTCTGGTTTTTGGTGTAAGGTTGTCCTTAGAACAACATTTGTATCAACCTCTCAAGATCTGAATTTTGAGGTTGTTTTACTTTCCTGCATTGTGATTTATTTTGGCTATCATATTCTTTTTAATTCCGCTGTTATAAGTTTTATTTGGCATAGTCCTATTCACCCCCCCCCCCCCCCTCTAGGACATATAGCTAGGCCTTTTCAAGTGGTATCAGAGCCTAATAGCTCTTTTTAATTCTTGGATTTAATTCCTGAGCTAACGATTTAAGCTATTTAAGATGTCAAATTTTGATAGCCTTTCAGTCACTAGGCCTCCACCCTTTGATGGCTCCAACTATGCCTATTGGAAAGCCAGAATGAGGATCTTCCTCAAATCAATGGATGAGAGTGTGTGGCAAGCCACAGTGACTGAATGGAATCCTCCTATCATGGAAGTTACTGGGGTTGACGGTTCAAAATCTATGAAAGTCACACCATATTACCAATGGACCACACTTCAGAAAAGTGAGAGTAGTGCAAATGCTAAAGCACTAAATGCAATCACTTGCGCACTATCACCGGATGAGTTCAAAAGAATCATTTCCTGTGATACTGCAAAGCAAGCTTGGGATATATTAGAAATGACACACGAGGGTACTACAATTGTCAAAAAATCTAAAGTCCAACTCCTCACAACCAGATTTGAAGAAATTCATATGGAGGAAAATGAAATGTTTATGGACTTTTACACTAGATTGAATGACATTGTAAACTCAATGTGGGGTCTTGGCGATAAAATCCCAGAAAGTAAAGTGTGTGCAAAGATATTACGCTCACTTCCTGAACGGTTCAATTCTAAAGTAACCGCGATCCAGGAACTTCGTGATACGGATAATATGAGGGTAGAAGAACTAGTTGGTTCTCTACAAACCTACGAGTTAAACTTTAAAGCTCCTAAAGGTAAATCTATCGCACTAAAATCTTCTAAATGTAATTCAGAAGAAAATTCTGATTCAGAAGATGATATGGCTCTTTTAGCTAAGAAATTTTACAAGATTTTCAAAAGCAAGAAAAGGGTTGATTTTCAAAAATCGAATGATAAAAAGAAGTTTAGACCCAAATCTCAAAAATCTTTGAAAGATAGTCAATGTTACAACTGTCAAGAATATGGGCACTTAGCAAATAGATGTCCTAAAAAGGACAAACCCAAGAAGAATGGTATGTTGGCTACATGGGATGAATCATCTGATTCTGAAGCTTCTTCTGAATCAGAAGATTCTGAAACTGAGTCGGGCAATGAAGTTAAAGCTCTTATGACTCTAGCCAAATTCACATTTTCAACAAGTGAAGAAAATTTGAGTAGTGAATGTGAAAATGAAGATGATCTTCAAGACGCTTACAATGCCCTATATAAGGAAAGTTGTAAAATTGCTGTCAAACTTAAACTTCAAAAAGAAAAGTTTTCTAAACTCAAAGAATGTTTTGAATCACTTGTCTTAGAAAAATCACAAATTTCAGATTGTTTTGAAAAATCAAAATGCGATTTGGAATTCAAAAACTCCCTAATTGTTGATTTGAAATCTGAAATTGAGAAACTCAAAAATGAAGTATCTTCTCTTCTGAGTCTAAAGGACACATGGAAATATGCCCAAGGTGATCCAAAGTTAGAAAAACTTTTATCCGGATCAAGAAAATGTGGCGATCTATCCGGGTTGGGCTATGATAAAAATATATCTCCTAAACAAAAGTATACTCCTCCTATGTTTGTGAAAGGAGAGTCCTCAAACTCAAAAGGGAAAAGTACTTATCAAGGTTTTTCTAGAAATTCAAAAACTTTTCAAAAACCTAGAAGCAGTCATGTCAACTTTAATCAGAAACGAAATCCACTAGCTGAAAAGATAGTTGATTTACTCAAGGAGCTCTTAAAATCTAACTCTATAGGTCATTCTTACAACTATAAACAAAAGAAGACCAACTATGTTCCTAAACCCAAAACAGTTATGAAATGGGTTCCTAAAGTTGCCTGCTTGGTTGCTCACACTGCTTTCAAAGCAACAAGTCATTCAAAGTGGTACCTAGACAGTGGATGCTCCAGGCATATGACAGGTGACAAAGCTTTATTCACGGATCTGAAAGATATGACTGATGGTTCAGTCACATTTGGTGATGGTAGCAACTGCAAGATTATAGGCCAAGGTACGGTTCAACTTTTTAATCTTCCTGTGTTTAAAAAATTTTATATGTTGAAGGCTTAAAACATAACTTGCTTAGTATATCTCAAATATGTGATAATAACCATAGTGTTCGGTTTTCTAATCAAAGCTGTGAGATACTAAACAATAAGGGTTCTGTAATATTAACTGGACGTAGAACGTCTGAAAATTGCTATATTATTAGCGAATCCAGCTCATCTAATCAAACATGTTACATGGTCCATACAGACGAGACTGATTTATGGCAAAACGTCTTGGACATGTACATTATCGAAATTTATATAGATTGAGCAAACGAGAACTTATAAGAGGTTTACCCAAACTTCAGAAATTAGATAAAATATGTGGTGAGTGCCAGATAGGCAAACAAACAAGGAACTCACACAAAAAGGTGAATTCAAATACCACATCAAGACCACTCGAACTCCCCACATGGATCTAATAGGACCTACCAGAACGGAAAGTCGTGGTGGAAAAAGTATATCCTGGTAATAGTTGATGACTTTACCAGATTCACATGGGTAGTCTTCTTAAGGGATAAATCTGAAACCCTTGAAGAAGTAAGAAAAGTTCTCAAAAGGATTCAAACTGAAAAATCTTCTCAAATCAGTAAGATTCGTAGTGATCATGGATCTGAATTTGAGAATAGCAATTTTGAGAAGTTCTGTACCGACCAAGGAATATTACATGAATTCTCAGCTCCCAAAACTCCACAACAAAATGGAATTGTGGAAAGAAAGAATAGGGTGCTTCAAGAAATGGCTAATGTCATGTTGAATAGCATGAAGCTCTCTAAAAATCTTTGGCTGAAGCAGTCAACACAGCTTGCTATATTATTAACCGAGTCTACACTAGCAAAGATAATAATAAAACGGCTTACGAATTGTGGTTCAATAAAAAGCCTACTGTCAAATACTTTCGAGTTTTTGGCAGCAAGTGCTATATTTTACGAGATCGTGAAAATTTGGAAAATTCGATACGAAGAGTGATGAAGGGATTTTTTAGGATATTCCTTAAACAGTCGAGCTTATAGGGTTCTGAACAAAAGAACTGGTGTGATTCAAGAGTCCATCAATGTTGTCATTGATGATCACTTAAACACGCCAATCCCTAATTCAGATAATGATGAAGTTCTAATCATTGATAAACCCGATACTTCATCGAATCAGACTGATTCTGAGTTGAGGACTGTTAAAGATCATCCAACCACACAAATTCTTGGAAACCCTCTCACCGGTGTTCGCACCCGTAGACAACTTGAGGATATATGTAATTATGTATGTTTTACATCCCAAATAGAACCATCTAACGTAAAAGAAGCTCTTGCTGATGAGAACTGGATTGTTGCGATGCAAGAAGAACTCAACCAATTCGTAAGAAATGATGTTTGGTATCTCGTACCAAGACCTAAAGATAAACACATCATTGGAACAAAATGGATTTTCAAAAATAAGTCTGACGAGTGTGGAAATATAATTAGAAACAAGGCTAGACTAGTGGTACAAGGTTATACTCAAATTGAAGGAATTGATTTTGATGAAACTTTTGCACCAGTAGCACGTCTTGAATCTATCAGACTATTTATATCCATTGCATGTTTTAGAAAGATAAAGATCTATCAAATGGATGTGAAAAGTGCTTTTCTAAATGGCGATTTACATGAAGAAGTCTATGTTGAACAGCCAATGGGTTTTGAAGATCCCAAAAATACTGATCATGTGTATCGGCTTAAAAAGGCACTTTATGGATTAAAACAAGCACCTAGAGGATGGTATGAGAAACTAACAAAATTTCTTTTAAGTCATAATTTTCAAATGGGATCTGTTGATAAAACTCTGTTTGTTAAAAAACATAATGATCATATCTTAATGGTACAGATTTATGTTGATGATATCATTTATGGATCAACTTGTACTGACTTGACTACTGAGTTTGCAGATTTGATGAAATCACAGTTCGAAATGAGCAAGGTTGGGGAATTGACTTATTTCCTTGTATTGCAAGTAAAGCAACAACCTAAAGAAATATTCATTTCTCAATCTAAGTATGCTTTGAATATAATCAAGAGATTTGGATTTGAGAATGGCAAGAATTTCGATACTCCTATGAGTACTGCCCTGAAACTCTCAAAAGACTCTAATGGTAAAAATGTTGATTCAAAACTTTATCGGAGTATGATTGGTAGTTTGTTATATTTAACTGCTAGTAGACCTGATATTTCTCTAAGTGTTGGTATTTGCGCAAGATATCAATCTGATCCAAAAGAATCTCACTTGATTGCTGTCAAGCAGATTATTAGATGTGTCACAAGTACTGTAAATCTCGGTCTTTGGTATACTCATGAGACTAGTGTCCAATTAGCTGGTAATCTAGATGATAGAAAATCAACCAGTGGTGGTTGCTTTTACATTGGAAATTGTCTAGTTTCCTCGTTTAGTAAGAAACAAAATTCTATATCACTTTCAACAGCTGAAGTTGAGTATATCGCAACTGGTAATGTATGTACACAGCTTATTTGGATGCAACGAATGCTAAGTGATTATGGAATTAAACAGGATTCTATGTTATTACATTATGATAATTCCAGTGCGATAAATATTTCAAAAAATCCTATTCAGCATTCTCGTACTAAGCACATTAACATTAGATTTTATTATATTCGGGAATTAGTAGAAGAAAAAGTTATATCTCTGGAATATATTCCTACTGAAGCTCAACGAGCTGACATTTTCACAAAACCTCTTGATAAAAGCAGGTTCAAAAAGATGAAATTTGATCTTGACATGTGCATTTTAAAATGATTATTTATGCCTACTTGTATCATAGTGTATATATTTGCTAGGTTGAATTCCAATTTTTGAATAATTTGCAAGAAATATGAATTTTTGGACATTCTTCGACCAGTCGTGAGTATACTCGACCAGTCGAACTTCAACCGGTCGTAGATGTCCACGACCAGTCGTAGATCTCGGGAATCACTTAAAATTTGGGGATTTTGCTTTCTTTCTCATTCCGTTTTTTCTCTTTAAGGAGCCGAGCTTCGACTTGTCGAACCCACTTTTCTTGTTCTTCAAGGTTAGTATTCCATATACGTTTTTCTTGCAGATCTGTGTCTAGATTGTTTACTTTTCTAGCTTGAAGCTTTCTATTTTGGATTTCATTGAGATTTGGGGTTTGGATTTTGAAAAATCTGTTTTGAGTAAACCCACTTCTCAATCCTTTGCAACTTCTTATTTCCTTGTTATCGTTGTTGCAAATGGCTTCTAGAGGTAGAAAAACTACTTCCCGTGGTCCTTCTTCTTCCTCCAGATCGACCATTATCACTAAGCGTCATCTTCTTGTTCCCAATGATGATCCATCTTATGTTAGGGACATTAGATTACGTAAAGTTATTGTTGAACATCCTGTTGATGTTAATCATATTGCACCTTTTGACATCCTTCCTATGCTTGAAGCTGTAGGTTGGGTTAACTTATTACATTGGGGTGGGCCAGCATACCGGTCCATTGCCCAATCCATGTTTTCATGTATTTATGCTTTCTCACAGGATATTTAACTTTTAAAATATCTACTAGAGAAGGGCCTTTTGACATTGATCGTCATTTAATTTCAGCCCTTATGGACATTCCTGTGAATGATGAGGGTATTCCTATCGATAACCTAACTGATAAAACCTCAATTTCTGAAAAACGCATGCTCACTAGAGATTTGTGCAACATGGATGTTCAATGGACACAAAAAAGGGAATGCTCTTCCCGCAAGGTATTTGTTACCCAAATACAGAGTTCTCGACAAAATCTTTGTGTCTAATCTGTATCCTCGTTCGGGTAATAAAACTGACTTGACCTCGTTTATGGTTCGTGTTATCCATGCTATTGCCAGTGGTACTCAGATTTGTTTACCATCCTTAATCTGTTATTTCTTTCTTCAGTTTAGACTCCATCCTGGTCATAGTGACATTCCTTTTGCCTATTTAATGACTGTATTGGCTACACATATGTTAGTCGATATGTCGCTTGATGAGGCACCTATCCATCATCTGATTTTCAACAATACTAATATCAATAAGATGAAGCTGGAATTACTTCTTGAACAAGGTGGTGGTGGTGGTGGTCATGAAGAAGCTCGTGATGACATTAATATGGATGACATTTTTGAGGAACTGGATTCTGATTCAACAAATGATCCAGATTTTGAACCATTTGATGTTGATGCACATCTGAGTGCATTGGAGGATAAAGTTGAGAATATAAATGTAAAGATGGAAAACATGTTTGTTGCTCATGATTTACAATTCAAGTACATGCGCAAATATCGTAGGCGATTGAACAAAGGCATGCACCAACTTGATCCCTTTATTCCTGCTCCGTCATCTGGTTCTGGTTCTGATTAGTTTATATGGGATTTCTGGTCTGTAATAACTTTATAACTTAGCACTAGGTTGACTGATTTTGAGTTGGATACTATCTTTGTTTTATGCTGGGTATTTGTTCTATGTGAAACTATGCTGAGTATCTCTATCTCTGGTTTTTACTATAATCTCATAACTCTTCATATTTACTCTCATATATCCCTTTATTTACTTCTCCTTTATTGTTGTTTCCTTTGTCATATTGTGACAAAAAAGGGGAGAATGGTTTGTTCTTAACGATGTGATTGTGAGAGGAGTAGCATTGGTTATGTTACTCGGGGGGAGTATGTTTGAACTAGTTGAATGAACTGGTTGAATGTTGAATGTTGAATATTGAATATTGATTTGCAGGTAAGCCAGTTGATATTAATTGGTTCATGATTTTTTAACCAGTTATTTTACTTTATGTTTATCTTGGTTATGTGTTTTGTCACTAATTTGACAAAGGGGGAGATTGTAAGTGCTATAGTTTATATCCTTGTCCGTTGTCAAATTTGTGGTGCCAAAATCACTGTTATATAACTTGCATAAGTGAAGCTCTCTCAAAGATCAACATTCATGAACAAGCAAAGCTCACAACAAGCAAAGCTCACAAGTACAAAGATCAACCTTGACTGCAAGAACTGCTCACAAGACATGACTCAAGAATGCAAGACTTCAAGAAGAGTACAAGGCAGTTCGTAAAGAACTCAAGACACTTTCAAGGTTGAGCTACATTAAGATTTCAAGATTGAACTACATCAAGACTTCAAAGCTTAAACTTCAAGGTCACTTGTTTCTAATGTTTCAATGTCCTTACTTCATGTTTGAGGTTTGACTGACCTTAGGAGTAGGCCACTTTGGATACATAAGTCAGATGTTTAATTTACGTGAGTTTGGTTTGTTCTTCGACTAGTCCTAAGCTTTCTTCGACTAGTCTTAGCTTTGCTTCGACCAGTCTAAGAAATTCCTCGATCAGTCGGGAGTTTGTTACAAAATTCGGATATTTTCTGTTAGGCTTCGACTAGTCCAGGAATCTGTTCGACCAGTCGAAGGAACAGTGTCGACTGCATCTTCGACCAGTCGAAAGTCTTCGACTCAAAGTCCAGCGATGAAATTCAGGTTCTTCGACCAGTCGAAGGAGACCTTTGACCAGTCGAAGGTGACCTTCGACCAGTCGTAAAATGGTTAAAGCTTATCGCGCCCAATTTTTTTAAAATCTGTTAATTTTTTGACTAGTCGAAGAGCTCCCTAGACCAGTTGAAAACGCGATCTTCTCACCTATAAATAGAGCACGAATCTCAAAAGAATAAATGGAATTAATTAATCCATTCAAGCCAATCTTCGTCAAACTTCTGAAAGATAATTCTGTTCTCCATCTAAGCTAAGTGTGCTTATTTAATATTCTCTTTCTTTAGCTTTATTTAATTGATTTTGTTTCTGCTATTCCAATCTAATTTGATAAGAGGAATTGTTATTCCCTTTCTTTGGAATCAAAATCAATTAAGGCAAGCCCTATTTGGTTTAATTTAAAATCTATTAGAACTAGAACCATTGTAATTGAGTACTGGACATTGAACTTGGACATTCAATCATCTACTCTGACTTGGTTCTACCGGGCTGCTATAACGAAGGAGATAATCAGGTATTTTACATTTAATTGTAAATTCCTTTCTGTTTTGGTTTCTTTCAAGATTTGCCAGAAAAATCTTGTTGTATTGGTTATCTGAGGAGAGTCAGGAAAACTCAGAAGTGGGGTTTTTTTTAATTGTGTAAGCCCACAGACAAAGACACAATTGTAAAGGTTTTGGGTGAACCTGTGAAAACCTATTTTGTTAGTGAACGCTAATATCCCTGTGTGAGGGTATTAGGAGTGGAGTAGCATTCTGTGTGGCTGTTGTTTAACAGTTGGTGAACACACAGGCGAACCACTATAATCCCTTGTGTTGTGGTTGAATGATTTATACTTCTAATCTTTAATTATTTATTTGTGGGATGTATGTATGGTGGTGAATGTTGTAATCATTTAATTCAAGCATTGTGGAAATTTTGTAATAGTTTAGAATTTATTTTCTGCTATTCCTTTATCAGCTTGATATTCAATTTCCTTTAAAGTTGTTCCAGCAAGGTTGCCCTGCCATTTTTATGGTGTATGCTGTCCTTAGAACAATACATTTGTGATTACAATTTATTTCAGTTCAGTTTGTGTTTATTTTTGTATTCCTCTTTGGTTTGAGATTTGATACAAAGATCTTTCTAGAAATAAGGTTATCCTACCATAAACTTTGGTTTTTGGTGTAAGGTTGTCCTTAGAACAACATTTGTATCAACCTCTCAAGATCTAAATTTTGAGGTTGTTTTACTTTCCTGCATTGTGATTTATTTTGGCTATCATATTCTTTTTAATTCCGCTGTTATAAGTTTTATTTGACATAGTTCTATTCACCCCCCCTCTAGGACATATAGCTAGGCCTTTTCAATATCCATAGCATCAAAGTGGTTAAAAGACTTGGAATATCTGAGAACAAATTGGAATTGCTGCAAAAAGATTTGGATAAAACTCTTGAAATTAATGCGCATCTAATAAATGATTTACAACAATGTCACTCTGACAATGATAGACTTGAGAGAATTAATTCCTTCCTTAAATCTGAGTCTGAGAAATTGAACAAACAGGTCGAGAGCTTAAAAGACAAAAATATGCTCCTTCAAAATGAAAATCATAAAATCCTGTTTGATCTAGAAGAATCCAAAAAGATGGCCAAGATAAACTACAAGTTTTCCCAAAGTGACGAAAAACTAGAAAAACTGTTAGGAATGGGAAGAACTGGAAAGGATAAAAGCAGCCTAGGATATGAAAAATTTAAGCCAAAGGCTGTAAATGCAGCACCTAGAACTGAAAAATCTGCTGCTTCTGTACGCAAAACCAGAACCTCTCTAGTTTGTCATTTGTGTGGTGATTCTGGTCATTATAAGTTTGAATGCATAACACCTAGGAGGACTAAACCTAACTCTAGTCAGAATCATGTTAACAAATTATCAACCAGAGAAATACAAAATTTCAAAAGTCCTCTTAAGGATATGGATAGAAGCAATGCCCTTGCACTAGCACCAAAATCGGGTAACAAAATGAAATGGATAAGGAAGAATTAGTTCAGATTGAGCATCAGAGATCTGAACATGTGCTAAAATAAGGATTCTTTTTGCTGAGCTAAAATGACATATCTGAGGTTCCTTGCCTCAATCTTTTGCATAAACATTCAAATGTTTATAATTTTGTTGTGTACAGTGTGTGTACATAGTTTTTGTCATGTATACTGCTTATAGAAATACGAAAAGTATACGTTGAGAGTCGTCTGAGTGCTGAAAATTGAAAATCTTCATCTTCGATATGACTGTCGATATGACATTCTCGATTTATCGATAAAAGGTCGATATTATCGACACCTCTTTAGAAAATGAATAGTCGTGTGGCCAAGAATGATATTGAAGACAGACTTGAAGGAATCGACCAGCAACTTCTCAATGTTATCGAAAACAATGATCGATAATATCGACGGATGTCGCCCAATAAAAGTCAGCAAAGCGAAATAGGGGGTTTATTTTCTTAAGGGTTTTGGTCATCTTCTCTACTCGATCCTCTCGACCAAACCACCAAGAGCCACGTCAAACTACTTAAATCCCTCCACAAATCGGGTAATACCCTTCTAACACGTCAAGAGTCCATTTTTTTTGGGTATTTTCAGTTGTCAGGATTTTGTCATCTCTCCCGAATTTTTCAAAATCCACTTGTCCACATGGGAAAGGACAAAGGAGTAGCATCAGGTCCGGGGGAGTCTTCAAGAACTACCCGACAAAAAGTCATCGCCTCAAAAAAAAGGGCGAGGGCCCCGGAAAGTGGGATCCCCACTCGACAAAGATCACGACAGACTTCACGTGGTGGGTCCCAAACCAAATTTTCGGCACCTTCTCAACTGGTACCACCGCCTCCGGCTAGCCAATGACCTGCAAAATACACCGGCAGGAAACTGATCCATGAAAGAAAAGTAGACAGGGGTTGCTTAGCACCTTACAATCTGGAACCCTTATTTGCTGCGATTGGGTGGCTGCCTGTCCTAGACTTCGGGGGGTCGTGTCAGCTTAAACAAACGCGAAACTTCCTCACCGCGTGTCACTCACCTGTATCAGATCCGCCTTCAATTATGGTCTCTCTGAATAGTAATGATGATGTGTTGATCACTCCTGCCACCGTGGCTAACATCCTTAATCTGAAAATGGCTCCAGAAGGCCTCCCTCAATTGGACCTCGACTATACTGATGTTCGATCCATGGTAACTAAGTATATATGTAATGGTCGAGATATCCCTTAGCATAAAGGGAACGCGCTGAAAGCTAGGTACATGGAACCCCGATTTCGAGTTCTGCATGGTATCTTCACCACAAATATATATCCTAGAAGTACCAATTGATCTGATCTCACAGGGTTTATGGCCATGTTGGTTTACTCAATCGCAAATGGGACAAAGATTTGCCTCCCAACTCAGCTTGTCAGTCAGTTGGTAAATGCTGTTCATACCTCTAGGGATCTTCATCTCCCATATCCCTGAATTATAAGCAGGATATGCAACACCATTGGTTTCCCATCTACCACTGATCCTGTACTCCCACTTTAAGTCTTCAATATAAAGAACATTCACAAAATGGACCTGAAGTTTCATGAGTACGTTGAGGACGTAGAAGAAGGCATTCAAGAAGGAGAAGCAGAAGGTGGTGGTGTTCCTCGCTCAGAAGAAACTGGGATGGCCGGAGATGAACCCTCTGGACCTGATCCAGCACCATCATCGTCAATGCCTGGGCATGCCCAACATTACAAGCTAGACAGGATTGGAGCGACTCAGAGGGATATCCACTCTGTGCATGAGCGGCTGACAGTCTTGGAGCGACTGGTTCATGGAGTACAACAGACTGTGCAAAGGTTGGTTGATCTGATGACTTGCCGACAGGACGACATGGCGCCATCCCACTCAGCTCGACAGTGCTAATTCTTGCATTCTGTCACACGCACCTCATTCTTAATGCTGCGTATGAACATTAGTATCTTTTTGGGTGTTCTATGCTCTCTTGGATATGTGTGACAGTTTTCTAACTTGAATAGACTGATGTTTCTTTGTGTTGTGTGTATATGCCCCGATGTGGGATTGATACTGGTACTTACTTATGGGTGCCCTTACATGGGCTTGTTTTTTGTTGGGATAACTGTTAAGTTACTGTCAATCTTGGGCAGTATAGATATGTTTTTGGATAATTTTGGTTATGGCTTAGTCTAATTCATATTGTTACTGCCATGATTATGTTTTAAGATCCCCTGGTTTATCAAGTATCTGATATGGAATGCATATGATATTTTTTATGGATTATCTGCTTTTATCACTGCCTTATCTGATATGCTTCCATACTGTCTGAAAATGATGTCTGCTTAAAAATGGTTTAATCTTTATACATCAATATCTATCCAGTTCTCCCAAATACTTCAAGTTTCAGTCAATATCAACTGTTATATCTTTGTCAATGACTGACAAAAAGGAGGAGAACAGTCCAAACACCCTAAATGGAAAATTGTATATCTGCTTGAATAATGTTGCAGATGTTAGGGGGAGCAGCTGCATCAAGCAAGGGGGAGTTTACAGTCAGGGGGAGCAGCTACTGGTTGTGTACATGGGCTAGAAATTGTAAAATTGTGTAAAAAGCATGTACACACAATTTAGGATGTGTTTGTCTAGAATATTCTAGGGTGCTTTGGGTTTTTGTCACATAATTGACAAAGGGGGAGATTGAAAGTGCCCTGGTTTGTCAAGTTACGTGAATGTTGAGTCAGTTCACCTACAGAGCCTGATAGGAAGATCAATTCAAGCGTCTACCTCAATCAGATGTGTGCAAGCTCGCCACAGGTAAATCTAAAGTCTCACATCCCATGTCCGAAAACACCAAGTGAATAAAACCCTTAAAAATAAGTTAGAAAATCATAGGGTTTTAAGGTGAGAAAACTTTTTTCAAAACAGAAAAATCTCTAAGTTTTTCTTGCCTTGTCAATTGTATCGATACACATCTCGATATGATCGACCTGCACAGTCGAGTCCTCGATGCTTCATCGATACCATCGAAAAGAGGACCAAATATGTCCAACAACCTCATAACATATCTGGAGGAATTATTGATGTATTAATACACCTATCGATATCATCGATATTCAAATCTCGAGTCTATCGGAGTCGACTCGATCTTATCGATAGGCAGTTTTCCGACGCCCCTGTCTTTTAAAGAAAATTTCAAATTCCTTCGATATATTGATGCTCCTTCCGATATGATTTAAAATCAAATATCGATAAGATCGAGAGTCCATCGATGATATCGATCGAGGGCGCACATTTCTTCTAGCAAATATTATAGGTTGGTTTTTACTTTGATCGGGGGCCATTCGAGAAAATCGATATTCATATCGATGATATCGAGGCCGGGTTGATTGGATTGAGACTGGACAAATCTGTCCAGCGAGCTTATTGGTAAATCTATAAGATTTATTGATCCCATCGACACTTCCTTCAATAGTATCGATATGCAAATTCCGAAGACATCGGCTAACCCTCGATCATATCCTAAAAACCTGAAATATTTCTAGTCAAATCTCTCTCATTTTTCAAGTGTCGATGGATCGAACCTATCATCGATGGAATCGGAGTTCGAAATCCGATGACATCGACAATTGTTACGATTCATCGACCAGCTGGCTAAAGGTTTTAAAAGCGTATGACTTTGAGTTTGAGTCATCGAGCATACCATCGATGCTATCGAGAGTATACACTCGATGATATCGAACCTGCTCGATGATATCGAACTCAGTCATAAATGTGACCGTTTTATATCCGTTGGAACCTTTTGCCTATATATAGAGGACTTGTCTATTGTTGCTGTGAGAGAAAGTAGATAGAGCTTTTGAACGTTTAACTTTAGATCTTATACCCAAAGCCCTTTCTCTTAAGGAAGTTCATCCTCCAATCCACCCTCACCATTGATATTCAATAGAGTGGATTGGGGAATGAACTTTCGCATTCAAGGATCCTCCAGCTACTACCTTAATGGTAAATCATTAAGTTGGGATACCTTGAATGCATAAGATTGGAATCACTTTATCTTCCTGATAGGAAAACATTTTGAGAGTTGGATTCCATCTTGACCTTGACCCAACTCGAAGCCGAGTGTTGGTATATCATTTTGTGTTGCGGATCAAGGGAGCAGAAGACTTTTCATCAACAAGGAGGAGGAGATCTTCGGCATTGTGTTAAACGGGACTCATCAACTTATTTGTAAGTATCTAGAGTCCAAGAGGACACTTGTGATCATTCCTTTGTAGGATTGGGTCTTAAGTGGTTCTCACCCTTTGAAGTCCTCAAGAAGGCCTCCCGCGGGAGTGTACATGGTAGGTGCATTGTGTGGACCATTGCGTTGTGGAGAGCATAAACATCTGGTTGAAAGTGAACTAGCAAAACCTTAGGTTTGAGGTCAACTGCTGTGAAACCTCGGGTTTGAGGTGAACCGTGTAGAAACCTCCTGTAGGGTCTTATTGAAGATCCTTGGCCAGTGTGCCTAAAAGTGGGTGCGTTGTGTTGACCCTTACTCGTGAGAGCATAAACAGTCAGCCTTAGTGTATGTTGTAAAGGTTGAAGGTAAACCTGATTTAAAACCTTAGGTTTGAGGTGAACCGCTGTGAAACCTCCTTAGTGAAATCCGGTACACTCAGGGGTTGAGTGCGGTTAGTAGGAGTGGAGTAAACAAGTCGTCGAACCACTATAAAAATAACTGTGTTTGAGATTGCTATTCTTCTGATTGTGTGATTTACTTTAATATTTGCATATCTGAATATTTGAGATCACACCTCACACACTTACACAGTCATATCCATCATAAACTAGTTTGCATATTGATTACTTCTTAAACAGTTTGTGATTGGATCCTCTACCGGGCTTGGAAGCCAGTGGAGTTATTTTTGAGTAGTCCTAATATGTGTTTGTTATTAGGATTAGTGTAATAGGATTTTAAACAAATCATAAAAACTTTTAAAAGTCCTATTCACCCCCCTCTAGGACATATTGGCATATCCCGACTTCAACTAAAGCGGTCTTCACCGCAATTTCAGAGAGTACAACATCACTGCTTGTTGTAGATGCAAGGATCTGTGATATCAGGTTTGGTATATCCACTATTGAGGAACGATCCTCTTGTTACGGATTAGATCTGTTGTCCTTCTATGGACCCCACCATATATAGGTCGATTATTGACTACGACTAAGTTAGTATACGCACTGTATGAGCTAGTATAGCGTTATGATTATATGCGGCCCATTGTAATTATATGAGGCCCATTACGATTATATGGGGCTCACTATAATTATATGAGGCCCACTGTGACCATGTGAGGTCCATTGTGATTACCCAAGGCCCATTGTATATGAGGCCCATTGTGTATGGGGCCCATTGTGATTGTATGAGGCCCATTGTGGGATTGTATGAGGCCCCTTATGATTATATGCGGCCTATCGTGATTGTATGAGGCCCATTGGGATTGTATGAGGCCCATTATGATTATATGAGGCCCATCTTGGTTGTTTGAGGCCCATGTGATTAGGTCCCTTGTGATGTATGAGACCCCTGTGTGAGACCCATTATATACGGGAGACCCATTGTATGAGTGAGGCCCGATTGTGACGCGTGAGGCCCACCATATGTGTGTGATTAAGTGCACACCACCCATTCATTATTACGGGCCATGGGCTGCCTTATATAGGCCCACCATGATGTATGTGATTATATTCATGCTTGGTACACTTCATGATCCATGCCCATACGCATCATCCGCATGCTTGTTATGAGGAGTGATTGAGCATAGCATGTGCCATTAGGCTGATTGTTTATGAGACTCCCTGATAGGCGAGAATGTCTCACATGAGCACGTTGTATGCGCAGGATTAGACGCATAGTTGATTGGTGTGATTCATGCATCTGGCATTGCATAGCACGTTGATATTCGCCCTTGCTTCATCAAGGTTGTAGCCTTCACAAGTATATCGTAGATTGTCAGATTTGGACACCGAAAATGTTACTTGATCATTTAGGGCACTTAGGATGTCCTTGGGTGAAAGCCCCTAAACCTTCATGGTACCAGGAGAGGCCTTAACGCTAAGACAAAGTGGAAAACATGAGCACCTGAGTGCCTTATACCATTAGGCCGCGACTCCCATTGTAGCTTGGTCGGATGAGATAGGGTGTGGCCTTACCTGCCCGGGTGAAGGGGGCGTATGCTCGGCTGAGTTTGACCAGCTCGTAAATGGGTTTGCTACCGTTGAGCCTTATAGGTGATTAGCTGTCCACAGGCGAGTAGTGAGGTTTCTTACGCTCGCTGGGCTGCACGGCCTGAAAGGCGGCTGTCAGCATGTAGTGTATTTGACCCCGGTGATTTCCCAGAGAGTAACTGTACTGATGTGTGGACTTGATATAAGGACTGACATGATTGCATTGCATATTGTATATGACATTTGGCTATATAGGCCTTGCATCCCATTATAGCCTTGGTATGGCCGATAACATTTATGTCTTGCATCACATAACCTTCATATGACTGACAACATTGTACTAAATCCGGGTGATGATTCCAGAGATGTTCGGTACTGGTATTATGACACCCCGTTACTGTTGCACATGTGGACAGACGCTGATGTGGGTGGGGTCTAAAGACCTAGGCGAGCTACCAATGGTTGGTAGGCTACTGTGCTAGCAAGCTACTGCGCAGGGGTTTGCATACTCAGCATTTGACTCATCATTCATTCATCCACTGTCCACTCGGGCTGGTGGTGCGCAACCAAATCATTATGCATACCTTCGCAATGGCCAGGATTTCGGTTGGGGCGCGCGCCTAACCTGAGATCAGGGGTTTACCACATTGAGTCTAGCTATCCAAATTTAGGTATAGGACTGGTTTAGATAGAAGTCTCTTGTGATGAACCTCATAGCTTGCGATAGCATGTACTATCATCCTGACTACACACTCCATCATTGTTATCCTTTTGCATTGCATATTACATTGCACCCTTGGTATATGACATTTGAGTTGTTATGATCCTACATTACATGGTGCTTATGGACTTACTAGTATGATTCCGTATTGCTTGATATTGCACCCTGATCACACTTATATTGCGCACACACTTACACCACCCTCTAAGCTTTCTATAAGCTTATGCACAATAGATGTGTGAAGGTGTCAATAGGACGCGGTCGAGCTGAGTAGGAGCATGCAGTGAAGCTTCGTTTTGGAGTTCTGATTATTAGTCATTGTATCTTTCTTATGTGCCTTGTATTATAAAAAGATTTTATTCTTAGTGGATTTTGTAATGATGTTCCTGTAGTTATTTTCTGTGGTTATGATCTTGGTTATGCTGATTATGAAACAGACTTATGATTTAGAAATCCTCCTTATAGGACCCTAGGATCGGAACCTGGTGAATGGGTGCCAGGAGCCGAGAATGGGGTACTACGAAGGCTGTCGACGCCGGATCAGAAATTTTGTGAGTTCGGTTTTTGAGTTTGGGGCGTGACACAAGCACTAATTTGTCCATTGAGTTTGCAGAGCTTATGAAATCCAAGTTTGAAATGATTATGGTTGAAGAATTAAATTACTTTCTTGGTTTACAAGTAAAATAAGGAAGATGGTATTTTCATTTCTCAAACGAAATATGTTTTAAATTTGGTAAAGAAATTTGGATTTGAGAACGGTAAAAAGTTTGATAATCCTATGAGTACAACCCTCAAACTTTCAAAGGATGAAACAGGTAAAAGTATACACTCTTGCTTATATCGAAGTATGATTGGTAGTCTCTTATACTTAACTGCTAGTAGACCAGATATTGCTTTTAGAGTTGGAATTTGTGCTAGATATCAGTCTGATCCAAAAGAATCTCATCTCATTGTTGTTAAACGTATAATCAGATATGTTGTAAGTACTGCTAATTTTGGTCTATGTTATCCTCGTGATACAACTGTACAACTAACTGGATATACCGATGCTGACTGGGTAGGAAACATTGATGATAGAAAATCTACCACTAGTGAATGTTTCTATGTAGGAAATTGCTTAATTTCCTGGCACAGCAAGAAACAGAGTTTTGTATCTATCTACAACTGAAGCTGAATACATCGCAGCTGGTAATGCTAGTACCCAGCCAAGTTTGGATGAAAAGAATGTTAGCTGATTACGGTATTGTGCAAGATACAATGATTTTGTACTGTGATAATTCTAGCATAATCAATATTTCAAATATTCCTATTCAACATTCTCGTACGAAACATATAGACATTAGATATCATTATATTCAAGAATTGGTTGAGGATAAAAGCATTTTATTAGAATATATCCAGACTGAAAAACAGCTTGCTGACATTATGACTAAACCTCTTGACAGGAATAGATATTCCAAATTAAAACATGATATTGGTATATGTATTTCTAGTTAATTAAATCATGTTGTTTATTTTTTTTATTTGTATATTAATAAAAATTGCAAAACATTTATATATTATATATAATTATTTTTTTTATGCTCGACGGGTCGAGTACATCCTTGACCAGTCGACCCTCGACCAGTTGAGGACCACACTCGACCGGTCGTGGATCGCAGGCTTACTCATTAAAAGATGGAAAAATACCTTTTTCACCCCATTTCTCTCTTCTTCCTCGACTAGTCTTGGCTCCACTCATCAAACCCATCTCCATTCCCTCCATGTAAGTGGTTCATTTCACTTTTTCTTCTAGATTTGGGTTTATATTTGCTAGTTAATCATTCCTTTGTGATTTATTTTGAGTTTCACACCCTCTCTATAGTGGGTTTTGTGCAAAAATCCGATCCTTAACAAACCCATCTTTTATTTGTAACTTTCTCTATTGCAATCTCTAAATGGAGCATCGCACTAAGAGAAAAGTAACTCGTGGCTCTTCCTCCAGGTCAACTCCAGTTAGGGTTAGAACCCTAAGATCTCCCGAAGAAGATTCGGAGCATGTTAGGGACTTCACAATTGGAAAATTATTATAGAGAAGACAGTGAATGTTAATCACATTGCTCCATTCCAGCTCCTTCCTATCCTTACCTCAGTCGGTTGGAAAAACATTCTTAATTGGTGCGGAACTGTAATGTCCCG
Source organism: Magnolia officinalis (assembly GCA_021015155.1). Taxonomy (NCBI): domain Eukaryota; kingdom Viridiplantae; phylum Streptophyta; class Magnoliopsida; order Magnoliales; family Magnoliaceae; genus Magnolia; species Magnolia officinalis. The sequence continues at coordinate 31,878,601 of JAJHSJ010000012.1, forward strand.
GATTTTTGCCAACCTGGGATTAGACGTCCTTAGGCAATGGGTCGATCCTAACACCTTATCAACTTGTCAAAACTCAGTCCCAAAGGCTAAAATCACTTGTGAACCCATTTCTTTCACAAATCCCATCCTTCACCACCTTGCTCTTCAATCTTTCTAAGTACTTTCATCCTAGACACTAACTTAAACTAGCTAAGTAGTATAACTCGGATCACTTTATATACAAACTACAAAGGCCTAGGTACCACCTCAGACAGAAATCTTACAGGACTAAATCCTTTAGAAATTAAGCGAGATTTAGCAAGTGTTAAACTAGAGTGCCTGTGAAATTAGCACTAATCACTTTAAATACGATCTGCAAGACCCAAAAGTTGTAGAATCATTGACGCTAGGTTACCCTAAAATCTAGGATCAATCTCATTACCCGGCTGCTCTCGGGAGCATCTCGAAACTCCGTATCGGATCTGGACCGCATGTCGGAAGTCCGATTAACACGAAGTTAAGGAACTAGGACTGCCTTGCTGGGCTTGACAACCATCTCAGAAATCAAATCCAGATAGTGTCCCAGCGCTATTTGCATGAGCTCGGAGTGAAGAGTGTGAGAAATGCGAAATTAATTCAAAATAAAATATCTTAAATAGTAATCTGACACCTCTCGCTTGCAAATCAATTTTAAGTAACCAGACCGTCAGAATCAGATCAAATTACACCCTTGGATCAGGAGAAATTTCATACACATTTACATGTACTCGGAATCTCCGATCGAGATCCGCTGACCGTTGAACTGAAACTGGTCCGCCACGCGTGATCTAGAAATTCCACTGAGACGAAAACTTAATAGAACGTAGATCCAGCGTTAGTGAGCTTAAGTCCGACCTTTGGCTCAAGGAGGCCCGCCAGAAGTCCTCCGTTGAGCTGAAACTGACCCGTTTTGGTTATAACCTAAGTATACTTTGACCTGGAGTCTATTTCGGTGAGTTTTTAGACTATATAAGGACCTTAAACCCTCTCTCATTGCAGTCATACGAATTTGAGAAAACCCTAGAGAGAGAAGAGAGAAAAGAGAGAGAAAGTGTGGGAGTTGTGAGAGACCCTTCCTGCCACTCTTCCCTGCCGCTCCACGAGCTCCACCGCTCCGCTCTCATCGCTTTCCCGGCGATTCCAGCCCCGTTTTTAGGTAAGAAACCCTAAACCTAATCTGATTTGGGGATTGGGTGGTTGTAGGTTATGAAATAGCTAACCTATTTTGTTCAATAGGTTGCCAAACTGCCGAATACGAAGCTTAACAAACCTATTGACTCCGTTACGATTCTACGACAAAAGGTGCGGACTTTAGGTGTATAGGTTATGGTTTTCAATGCTTTCAATGCCAGATAATGATAGATTCATGATCTAGATGTAATTGCACATGTACAAAGTGCTATCTGTTTTCCGTTTCGATTAAAGATGAAAAATATGGAATTCTACATACTCTAGGTATTTGTAAAAAGTACCGTATACGTACAAATTTTGGAAATGTGTTTGACATGATTAATTGTTGTATGAATATATAATATGCGGATAAATTACTTGTTTGGCGAAAGGACTCGCCCTATACATGTTTTGCTCATATACACTACGTATGTTGAAATTGTGTATTCTAGCAAGTATCGTATACGTATAAATTTTGGAGATGTATTTGTTATGATTATTTGCTGTATGAATATATTATACATGGATTAAATACTTACTTGGCAAAAGGATAGCCCTAATACATGTTTTGCTAACATACACCATGTATGTTGTAATATTGTATTCTAAGTGTTTGTGTAAATGACTGAATGAGTATAGAATTCTCATTCGAGCCCGCCATGACTAATTGTCATGGATATATGATTGTTGTATTGGCGATACCCCTTTGACGAAAGGATTTGCCCTGAATCACGCCACGACTACTATACGCTATATATGTTGAAATGGGTAGCCCAACTGTTTGTGAAAATGTTCAAATGAATATGGAATTTGGATTCCTACTTTCCATGACTATCCATCGTGGGTGTACGCGTGTTATGATTGGGGCAACTCCCTAGTGAAAGGATTTGGCCTAATGCCTATGTGATCAACATATGTCATGTATGTTGATGTATGTCTTTTAAAGTGCTTCTTGAAATGTCTGAATGAGTAGTAGTAGCAAATTGTAATGTATAAGGGTGTTGAGATATGATTCTCAACTTCTTTTAACTATGTGTATGTTTTCCTTGGATAGTTGTGTGATTAGGAATTGAATATGTATAAACTTATGCTTGTGTTGTGCTTCATAACATGCTCAACTGCTTTTATGATTTTATCTATGTAATGCATATGTTTAAATTCATATTTACGTTCTATGATCCGTCATGGGTGATGGGGGAGTGGAGCAACGAGTGCGTGCAACAGCCCTGGTAGCCCTAAACGGATAATACCAGACTTTGATTGTATGATTTGAATCTTGATCCATTACTGTTTTATCTACCTGCAATTGATTGTGTTTGGGGCTATGATTATAGTCCAGACAATCGGTACCAGAATTGAATTCGTGGCTGTGATTCATTTGCCACGTGAGATGTGTTCGACGAACTCGAGTAGTACTTCGGTTGACGATAGTGGTTGGCCACGCGAAGTGCTTATGCACTTCATGTCGTTCAACTTGTTGTGCGCTCGAGCTAGATGAGATCGTCAAGTAACCCGATTTGTCTTATGTATGTTCACCATGTTTGGACGCCTCTGCTTGAACCTAGGGTACCAAACTTACCGTGAAATCCCTTTTAACCATGGTACCTCGATCCGCTAAGACTCATGAGCCGGGCATGGTGGTATGGGACACCGTGATCGAGCTGTCGGCCTACGCTGGGGCCACGTGCCTCCCCGTAGTGACCAGTGAGCAACCAGACTCGTGAGCCGATTATGGTGGTATGGGACACTATATTCGAGCTGTCGACACCTACGGCGAGAGCCGAATACGGTGAGACCTGTATTCGTGTTGACGGGCGACGAGTCCTCCGTAGTGTCTTCGAGTATACTCTAAGGTCTGTGATTGGCGACGAGCCCTTCACGGCAACTAGAGCATGAGTTGAGCCGAGTACGGTGAGATCTGTATTCGAGTTGACGGCCAGCGATTGAGCCGAGTACGGTGAGACCTGTATTCGAGCTGACAGCCAGCAATTGAGCCACATACGGTGAGACCTGTATCCGTGTTGATGGGTGACGAGCCCTTTGTGATGCCTTCGCTATGCCTCTCAAACCATAATATCGTATGAGATTAACTAGGATTGACGACCCTAGAATGGATCATGTTTGAGAATTATATAAGGGAGGTACCTTAGTTTCCCAATACTGGTGTTTGAAATGGACTAATAATTACTCGGTAATCATTCTCATCATCGCACTGCATGTGCCTGGTAGATGTGGAGCACTGAGGGATGAACGCATTCGCGAACGTAAGATGGTGTCGCTTGAGGGTGGTTTGGCAAGGGCATACATCATGTTATTTCATACTTGCATTAAATAAGAGTAGTTAAAATTGTTTGATTGTACTGCTTTATCATTACTGCTTGACTGAGTTGATAACATGTCAACCTATGCTTTATTGTTCCACTGGGTTGATCACTCACTCCCACGTTACGGGACAATGTTGTACACACCAACCAGATTTGTTGAGTTTCAGGTGTTGGCGATGCTTATGAAGTAGATCCGGACTGCTATTATGATGTTGAGGAGGAGTTCTCCTACATGAAATCTCTGACAGGTCTATGAAGATCTGTTATTGTATTGACGGGGCTATGGTACTTGGGATAGAAGAAATTACACTTACACATTTGGTATATTTTAGAAATGTACTTGAAATTTATTAACCTGGTAATGTTATCACACTCTGGAGACTCACCACAGTTTTTATATATTTTATATATCTATCACAGTCTTTCGCTTGCAATTTAACTGTCTCTGGAGTATGATATGTTATTTTGGCTTAATCTCACTCATGTTCAATACACTAATGCAGACAACATTAAATCATCATTATCTATGTTGCATAAGTGATGTTCTGGAACTCGGGTGTTGAGTTATGCTCGACCCCCGATTTTTCGGGATGTTACAGGAACGGCATACCACTCTATACCACAAGGGATGTATGCTTCGATAGGTGAATTGTCCCTAAATAATCTGATATTCTTTATTAATTTTAGAGAAGAGACATTCCCTATTAATAGGCATCTTATTTTAGGGTTGATGGACATTTGTGTCAATGACGAAGGTATTCCCATACCTACCCTTGCTAAAATGATGAATGAAACAGAAAGTCAGGAAATTACCCATAAATTGTGTCGGTTTAATGCCGAATGGAGTTCGAGTAATGCCCTCTGTGTCAACAAGATGTTGCCCAAATATAGAGTTCTTCATCGTATTTTTACTTCCAATGTCTATCATAGGTTCGGGAATAAGTCTGAACTTACTCCTTTTATGTCCCATGTTCTTCATGTTGTTATGTCCGGCATTCCTATTTGTCTTCCTTCACTAATTTGCTACTTAATTATTCAATTTCATATCCATCCTGGCCATGGGTCTGTTCATTTTGCTTATCTCATGACTAGCCTTGCCATTCATTGTAATGTTGTTATTCCTCTTACTAAGGCACCTAAGGCCACCCTTCCATTTGATAACACGAACATTCACAAGATGAATTTGGACTACCTTCCTGGCCAGTGATATGAGAATGAAGTAGAAGAAGAGGACGCTCCTTTACCTGAACACACATCCATGGATGACATTTTTGCTAAGCTAGAATCGGACGATGAGGCTAATCCTAATTATTAGCCTTCTCAGGTTGATGATCGGCTTAGATCTTTAGAAGAGAAAGTTGTTGAGTTGAAGGTATCTCAGGATACTTTGGCCGAAAGTCACAAAGCTTCCATGAAATACATGCGCAAATATCTTCGTCGCATTACCAAAGGACTTCACCAAATTGATCCTTCCATACCTCCTCCATCTTCCTCTAGGTCTGATTAATTTAATTGCTATGCATTTTCTTGCTAACTTGTGTTGTATTAATTTTCATTATGTAGTTGGTTGACTTGCTAACTCTTGGATTATACTCTCTCTATGCTCTCTTTATACTTTCGTAACTCCTTTTCTGGACTTAATTATAATGATTATCTCTTGGTTCAGTTATGCATTTTTTAGTTCTTATTTTTCAATTATTTTGTGTTCACATGCTCACTCTTTCCTTTATCAATTTGTGACAAAAAGGGGGAGCGAATACTTAGAATGATGTGATTGGAATGATGAATATGATTGGAGAGAATATTTGTGTTGATGCTATTATGCTATGTGTTCTGAATGAATGAATAGAAAATGTTGTTGGAGTTGTGTCTTGGAAGTATATGTTATGATTCAGGTATTGAACAAAGCAGAGAGAAGCCCACATTGAGGGGGGTAGCAAAAAAATCAACAACATGAGATATTTTTGTGTATTTTGTCACGAATTTGACAAAGGGGGAGATTGTAAGTGCTATATTGTATAAAGCACACCGTTGTTTGTCAAATTTCGTTTAAACTAAACAACTTGAGTTATAGTCTGTCTAATGTGGATCAAGATGGAAAGTTCAAGTCTCAAGTCATTCAAGTTCATCATTTACTATGGAGACCAAGCTTAAAGTACAAGTCATGAAGTTGGAAAGTACAAGTTATGAAGTTGGAAAGTTCAAGCTAAAGTTCAAAATAGAATGAGTTCAAGTTCTACTACACTTCAAGTAGAAAATCAAGCTCCACCTTCAATATACTTCAAGTTGAAGATCTATTATGCTTTATTAAAGATTTAAGAAGAAGACCAAGTGTTAATCTTCAATGTCCAGTTTTCTTAGGTATAATTGACCCTAGAAAGACCCTAGACTTAGGTGCTTTCAAATGATAAGCTTATATAGGTTTTTATACTTTGGTTAGGTTTTAGTTCGACTAGTCTAAGCCTTGGTTCAACTAGTCTAAGTTGTTGCTCGACTAGTCTAAGATTGTCTTCGACCAGTTCAAGTTTGAAATCCAAAAACAAATATTTCTGGTGGCTTATCGACTAGTCGAGCAGATTGCTCGACCTGTCAAAGAGGGACCTTTGACCAGCCGAAGAACTGTTTTATCCGATCGAGCTCAAAAGTTAAAATTTAGTTAGATCTTAAACGAGTCGAATGAGACTTTAGACGAGTCGAAGCAATAACTTTTCAGCTTATAAACAAAGGCCTTCTCTCAATCCGAAATTACTCATCCAAGCTAAGAAAAGTCATCACTTAGATAGAGAGAAGTCTCCACATCTTCAAGCTATTACATGGTATTTTAATATTTTATTTATATAGCTTTTGTTTTGATTCCTTGATCTCTTTTCATGAATCTTACTTTTTAAAAGAGAGTAATCACTCTTCTTTGAGATCTTAAGGAATTCAAACAAGTAGCCCTTGGTTTGAATTAATTTAAAATTAATCTAGAACCTAGAACCTTTGTTTGTGTTATTGGACATTAAACGTTCTACTTCAAGCAAAGCGGTTCTATAGGCTACTTCAAGAAGAAGATAAGTACATTTCTATATTTTGTATTTTTGGTTTCTTTGAGATAGCTAGAAAATATCATGTATTGATTTTGACTGAGATACCTAGAAAATCTCAGCGTGGGGTTTCTGTCTATGATAGCCCTTCTAAAATCACAACTGTGTAAGGTTTTAAGGTGAACCAGTGAAAACCTTGTTTTTAGTGAACGCCAATATCACATGGGTTGTGATTATTGGGAGTGGAGTAGGTGTGGATGTTTGAGAATAGTTGATGTACACACTGAACCACTATAACTCCTGGTGTTTGTGGTGACTGTTTAGTTTTTGTATATGTGGTGAATGATTGTAATTTATTTATACAAATATGATGAATGCTTATAATAGATAACTCTCTTGTCACTCGTTTGGTTTGAGATCGTGATCCTTACAAACGTTCGTGAAATCAGGCTGTCCTACCTAAAACTTTGTTTTTGGTGTAAGGTTGTCCTACGAACTAAGTTTGAATCAAATTTTCAATATTAATGCTATTGAGATTTTGATTTATTTTGATTTATTTTGATTTATTTATCATTTCAGTACTCTAATTTTTTATTTGGCATAGTCGTATTCACCCCCCCCCCCCCCCCCCCCTCCAAGAACTGTTAGCTCGCCTTTTTCACCCTGCTTTGCATCAGACCAGATATTAGCTATGCAGTCGGCATAGTTAGTCGTTATCAAAGTAACCCGGGACAGTCTCATTGGCAAGCTGTCAAACATATATTCCGCTATCTCAGAGGAACGATAGACCTAATGTTATGTTATGAATGCACAAGCCTCGACCTCAAAGGATATTCTAATGCTGCTTGGGGTAATGACGCCAATGAGGGAAAGTCTACTTCGGGATATGTCTTCTTACTCGGAAGGGGAATTATCTCATGGTCGAGTAAGAAACAAACATCTACAACTCTTTCATCTATGGAAGCTGAGTACATTGCATGTCGTGCAGCAGTTCCAAAGTGTGTATGGGTTCACAGATTTTGTAAATGTTATTGTGTAAATCTAGCACCCGTTGTATTGTCAGATTTTGTTGTGCCAAACCATTTAGTATTTGTATCATGCTTTGAGTTGAAGTGATCAGGTTCGTACATTTTAAAGTTTTTTGGATCTTCATCGAACTTGCCTACAAATTCAAGTTGAAGTGAAGAGTGTTGAAGTTCATGTTTTCAAGATCAAATTCAAGAACTCAAGTTCAAGTTTCAAGTTCAACTATTATACGCTAAAGACTCAAGAACTCAAGCATAACTCAAGCTCAAGTTCAAGTGATCGAACTCAGCTTCAAGTATCACAAAATATCAACATTCGGAAGCGAATGATGTTTCATTTATTCCTACTCGCCAACAGGTTTGGATGACCCTAGATTGACCTTAGATAGTGTCATATTCATTGCATAATCTTTGTGGGTCATTTCATATGTTTATAGGTCATTTTCTCGGCTAGTCTTAGACCTTGTTCGACTAGTCCAAGTACTGGCTTGACCAGTCTAAGAGTTTTCTCAACCAGCCCGAGGTTCGTTGCTAATTTTCAGAATTTTCTGTTGGACTCTCGATTAGTCCTGGAGGTTGCTCGACCGGTCGTGCAGGCTCGACTCAAAGTCCAGCAAGTTTTTCTGGTCCCACTCGACCAGTTGAGTAACGGCCTTATCTTATCACGCCAGAAATTTTAAAATTTTGTTGGTCCTTCGACCAGTCGAACTGACCCTTAGACCAATCGAGTGAACAGTATTTTCACCTATAAATAAAGCACGAATTTCAAAGTTTATTTATTCATTAAAGCGAAATCAAGACACCAATCTGAGAGATAAGTTTGTGATATTTTTAAGGTATATTGTGCTCATTTAATATTCTCTTTAATTAGCTTTTGTTATTTGATTTTGAGATCTCTATTCCAATCTTACTTTAAGAATGGATTTGTATTTTCCCCTTTCTTGAGATCAAAATCAAATCAAGCTAGCCCAGGTTGATTTAATTAAAAACATTTAGAACTAAAACCTTTTCATCTGTGAGACTGGACATTGAACATCTTCGTCTACATTGGATCGGTTCTACCGGGCTTCTTCAAAGGAGAATTTTCAGATAAGTACATTTACATTTTGTACATTTCTTTTTGGTTTTTGAGGTTGTGCTAGAAAAATATCTTCTTGGTTTGTCTGAGGTAATCCAGGAAATCTCAGACTGTGAGGTTTTTTGAATTGTGTAAGCCCAATCAAAGACATAATTGTGAAGGTTTTAAGGTGAACCATGGAAAACCTTTTTTTTTTCATAGTGAACGCTAATATCCCGAGGGAGTGGATATTAAGAGTGGAGTAGTTGTGTGGCTGTTTTCTAACAGTTGGTGTACACACAAGCGACCACTATATTCCTGGTGTTGTTGTGGATGGTTGAATGTGCCTTTGTGTGTGAATGTTGTAATTTATTTTCAGCATTTGTGGTGAATGGTGTAATTTATTTTATGCACTTGTGGGAATGTTGTAATTACTTAGTTTATTTTATTTGCTATTTCCATTGCCTCTTTATCGGTTTGAGTTTTGATACTTACAAACGTTCTAGTAAGGTTGTCCTGCCATAAGCCTTTGGTTTTTTGTGTTAGGTTGTCCTTAGAACTAAGTTTGTATCAACCTCTCAAGACTAGTACATTTGAAGTTGTTATTTACTTGTGCTTCTTTATTATTTGACTGTGCTATCATTCTTTAAATTTCGCATTTATTTTTTATTTTGGCATCGTCCTATTCCTCCCCCCCCCCCCCCCCCCCCTCTCTAAGACGTATAACTCGGCCTTTTCAAGTGGTATCAGAGCCTAATAGCTTTTTTATTTGGATTCATTTCCTAAGCTAACCGATCTAAGCTTATAAGATGTCAAATTTTGATAGCCTCTCATCACTAAACCTCCACCTTTTGATGGCTCCAATTATGCCTATTGGAAAGCCAGAATGAGGATCTTTCTAAGGTCCATAGATGAGAGCATGTGGCAAGCAACAGTGATTAGATAGACCCCTCCTACTACTGAAGTGACTGGCACTGATGAAACCAAAATTATGAAAGTTACACCTTATTTTCTTGGACCACACTTCAGAAAAATGAGAGTAGTGCCAATACAAAGGCTTTAAATGCAATTACTTGCGCACTATCACCGGATGAATTCAAAAGAATTATATCCTTTGATTATACAAAGCAAGCTTAGGACATTCTAGAAATGACACACGAGGGTACGACTATTGTTAAGAAATTTAAACTTCAAATTCTCACCACTCGATTTGAGGAAATACGTATGAAAGAAAGTGAAACTTTCATGGACTTCTATATTAAGTTAAATGACATAGTCAACTCTATGTGGGGTCTTGGTGATAGTATCCCAGAAAGTAAAGTCTGTACAAAGATACTACGCTCATTGCCTGAAAGGTTCAATTCAAAGGTCACTGCCATTCAGGAACTTCGTGATACGGATAATATGAGGGTTGAAGAACTGGTTGGTTATTTACAAACCTACGAGTTAAACTTTAAAGCTCTTAAAGGTAAGTTCATCGCCCTTAAGTCTTCTAAAAATACTTCTCATGAAAATGTTAGTAATTTTGATTTTGAAAACTCTGAAGATGATATGGCATTATTAGCTAAGAAGTTTTATAAGATTTTCAAAAGTAGAAAGAGGATAGATTTTCAAAAACCTTCAGAAAAGAAAAGAACTACATTTAAAACTTCAAAATTTATTAAAGACAACCAATGTTTCAACTGCCATGAATACGGGCATCTGGTAAACAAATGTCCAAAAAGGGACAAATTTAAAAAGAAAGACATGTTGGCTACATGGGATGAATCGTCTTGTTCTGAAGCCTCTTCTGAGTCAGATGATTCTGAACCTGAGTCTGCTAATGAAGTCAAAGCCTTAATGACTCTAGCCAAATTCACTTTCTCAGACAGTTGTGATTCAACTAGTGAAGAAAATCTGAGAAGTGATCATGAAAATGATGTGGATTTACAAGATGCCTATGATGCCCTATACAGAGAAAGTTACAAGATAGCTATAAAATTAAAACTTCAAAAAGGAAAGTTTTTAAAATTAAAAGAAAATTTTGATAATCTAGTTTTAGAAAAATCACATTTTTTAAATTGTTTTGAAAAAAACTAAGTGTGATTTAGATTTTAAAACTTCCCAAATTGAAAACCTAAAATCTGAAAATGAAAAACTAAAACTAGAAGTCTCTTCTCTCTTGAGTTTGAAGGATACTTGGAGGTATGCCCAGGGTAATCCTAAACTAAAAGGACTACTAACTGGATCAAGGAAATGTGGCGATCGATCTGATTTGGGCTACGATAAAAATGCCCCTCCTAAATATAAGACTACTCCTCCTAAATTTGTTAAAGGAGAGTCCTCTAACTCAAAAGGGAAAAGTCTGAATCAAAATAGTTTCAAAAATCCTAAAACTTTTCAAGCTATGAAACCTAAAATCAACCATATCAATTATAAAAATCAGAATCATAATTCCTTAGCTGAGAAAATTGTGGATCTACTCAAAGAGCTTTTAAAATCTACCTCGAATGTAGAATATACAACAACTACAAGCATAGAAAAACTAACTATCCTCCAAAACCAAAACTGTAATGAAATGGGTTCCTAAGGTTGCTTGTTTGGTTGCCCACACCGCTTTCAAAGCTTCGAGTCATTCAAAGTGATACCTAGATAGTGGTTGCTCTAGACACATGATATGTGATAAAGATTTGTTCACCAATCTCAAAGATATGACTAATGGCTCAGTCACATTTGGTGATGGTAGCAACTGCAGAATTATTGGCCAAGGTACGGTTCGACACTTTAATCTTCCTCCATTTGAGAATTTGTTGTTTGTAAAGGGCCTTAAGCATAATCTCTTAAGCATTTCTCAAATTTGTGATAACAAACATAGCGTCAAATTCACCAACCAAGGATGTGAAATTCCTAATGAGAATGGTTCTGTGATATTAACTGGTCGCAGAACATCTGAGAACTGCTATATAGTTAGTGATTCAAGCTGGTCTAAGTTATCGTGTTACATGGTCCAAACCAATGAGACCAAACTATTGCACAAACGCCTAGGACATGTACACTACCGTAATCTTTATAGACTGAGTAAAAGTGAAGTAATAAGAGGACTACCCAAGATTAAGAAATTGGATAAAGTTTGTGGCGAATGGCAGATTGGAAAACAAACTAGGAGTGCTCACAAGAAAGTGAACTCCAATGCCACATCCAAACCCCTTGAACTTCTCCACATGGATCTCGTTGGACCGACTAGAACGGGGAATCGAGGCGGTAAAAAATATATATTGGTCATAGTATATGATTTTACTAGGTATACATGGGTAGTTTTCATGAGAGAGAAATTTGAGACTCTCGATGAAGTGAAAAGGGTACTCAAGCGTATCCAAACTAAGAAGGAATCACATGTCATCAAAATCTGTAGTAATCATAGTTCCGAATTCGATAATAGCAGTTTTGAGAAGTTCTGTAGCGATCATGGAATATCGCATGAGTATTCTGCACTTAAGACACCTCAACAGAATGGGGTTGTTGAAAAAAAAATTGTGTACTTCAAGAAATGGATAATGTGATGTTAAATAGTATGAAACTTCCTAAAAATCTTTGGGCTGAAGTTGTGAACACGGCTTATTATATCACTAACCATGTTTATACTAGAAAGTCTAATAATAAGACCGCATATGAACTATGGTTCAATAAGAAGCCTACTATTAAATACTTTCGAGTTTTTGGCAGTAAGTGCTATATTTTGCGTGACCGGAAAAATCTGAGAAAATTCGACACTAAAAGTGACAAGGGTATTTTCCTAGGATATGTGCTAAATAGTCGAGCATATCGTGTTTTCAACAAAAGGACCGATGTTATTCAAGAATCCATTAATGTGGTTATAGATGATGACTTGAATATACTTGTCTCAAGTTCAGAAGATGATGAAGTCTCTTTATTTGATAAACTAGACTCCTCGTCTAATCAAAATGACACTGAACTTCGGTCAGTTAAAGACCATCCAACTGATCAAATTCTTGGGAATCCTCTCACTGGTGTGCGCACTAGTAGACAATTAGAAAATATTTGTAATTATATGTGCTTCACATCCCAGAATGAGCCGGCCAATGTAAAAGAAGCTCTTGCTGATGAAAACTGGATTGTAGCTATGCAAGATGAACTTAATCAATTCGTAAGGAATGATGTATGATACTTAGTTCCTAGACCTAATGATAAATACATTATTGGAACTAAATGGATCTTTAAAAATAAGTATGATGAACTTGGTAACATTATAAGAAATAAGGCTAGACTGGTTGTACAAGAGTACACTCAAATAGAAGGCATCGATTATGATGAAACCTTTGCCCCAGTAGCTTGTCTTGAATCTATCAGACTATTTATATCCATTGCTTGTTACAAAAAGTTCAAAATTTACCGAATGGATGTTAAGAGTGCTTTCTTGAATGGTGATCTACATGAATAAGTATATGTAGAACAGTCTACTATTTGAAGACCCTAAACATTCTGATCATGTTTATTGCCTGAAAAAGGCACTCTATGGATTAAAACAAGCTCCCAGAGCATGGTACGAGAAATTGACTAAGTTTTTACTAAGTCATAACTTTATAATGGGGAGTGTTGATAAGACACTTTTGTAAAGAAACGCAATGATCACATACTGATAGTACAGATTTATATCGATGACATTATCTATGGATCTACCTATTCTAACATGACTGTTGAGTTTGCAGATTTAATGAAGTCAAAATTTGAACTGAGCATGGTTGGAGAACTGAACTATTTCTTAGGTTTGCAAGTAAAACAACTTCCTAATGGGTTCTTTATCTCTGAAACCAAATATGCTCTAAACTTGGTTAAAAAGTTTGGATTTGAGAGCAGTAAAAATTTCGATACTCCTATGAGTACGACACTTAAACTCTTTAAGGATTCAACAGGTAAAAGTATAGATCCTGAGTTGTATCACAGCATGATAGGTAATTTATTATATTTAACTGCGAGCCAACCTGATATTGCATTCAGCGTAGGAATCTGCGCTAGATATCAATCGGACCCTAAAGAGTCCCACCTGATTGCTGTAAAGCACATTTTGAGATATGTCGCAAGTTCAGCCAAACTTGGTGTAACATCCCGAAAAATCGAGGGTCGAGCATAACTCAACTCTCGAGTTTTCAGAACATCACTTATGCAACATAGATAATGATGATTGAATGTTGTCTGTATTAGTGCATTGAACATGAGCGAGATTAAGCTAAAACAGAATATCATACTCCAGAGACAGTTAAATTGCAAGCGGAAGACTGCGATAGACATATAAAATATATAAAAATAGTGGTGAGTCTCCAGAGTGTAATAATGTTACCAGGTTAAAGAGTTACAAGTACAGTTCAAATTATACCAAATGTGTAGTGTCATCTAATCAACATCCCTGTAACCTCGTCGATCAAGGCACTGCTCACATGAAGCCACCCGAAAACCACATATACGAGAAAGCATCATTGTGAGACCCATATCCTAGACCGTACCGATCCATAAGCTCCTGCAGTCTTCCAGGTTGAATTCCGGCGACCCGCGGCCTATGAATTTCGCTTGTGATGACCCTTAAGTTCAAACATGTAAGCCGACCCGGACCGACCCGGAATTAGCGCCATAGCGACCGCTTGTCGCCGCGGTTCTAACGCCGCGTCTCGTGCGGCAATCCGAGTTGTACATCAAAATTAGGCCGCGCTTTATTTGGACTTAATCGCGTTTGTGGGACCCACCTATTGCAATGACACACTTTTCTAAGCCATCATGGGGAAATGTGCTAGGTAATTATTTATTCTCTTTCCAAAAGTCAACATCTACCCTTACCTAGGCATTTATGATGGCCTTACAAAACCATCATTACATACCTCTCTCTCTTACCTCTCCCTCTCCTTCTCCGTTTCTATTTCTTGCAAATCTCCAACCGTCCATGGAAGCTCAAAAATCTAGCAATTTCAAGCTTTAGCCCTTCCTAATCTAACCCTCCAAACCCCATCTCCACCGATTAAATCCCTCCCTTGAAGCTGAGAAGACTAAAGGTGGAAGAAGAAGGAAATCTAGAGCCTTGAGGTGGGTGCTTCTCTCCCTCTCTTTTTCATTTCTGCGTGATGTGTGGTCCACCATGAATCACATATTTTGTGTGGACCCATTGGATGAATGGGTTGGATCTATGCCATCCAGCCCATTAGTGGGCCCAAATGGAAGGAAAACATCAGGTGGACCACGTTCATGTGGGACCCACCTTGATGCGTGATCACGTGCATGAGGAGCCCACCACCATGATGAGTTTACCCATGCCGTCCGGCGTCTCTGGACGCTGGATGGGCGTGGTTAAAATGGAGTCTGCGTGCTGCCAGGGAGTGCACTGACAAGCCAAACAAAAAGAAAAAAAAAAGAAAAGGAGGAGAGTAACTTTTGGGGTGGGCCATGCATGCGGGCCCCACCTTGATGTATGTAGATGATCCACGCCGTCCATTCTATTTTCCAGCCCATTTTAGGCGTTGAGCCAAACGATGAGGCTGATCTGATAATCGAGTGAGCCTTAAAATAGGAAACACTGGTTTTTTCCGTTAAAACTTTGAAAAATGATTGTTGGGGTCCACGTAAAGCTTGGACCCACCTGAAATTTGGTTTGGACGCCTAATTTTGTGGGACACATACTATGGACGGGGTAGATCTAGTTAATGTGGGTCCCACCTAGGATAACAAAATTTTTTACATTTGAGAAAAAGGTGGCAGGAACCTTGCTGCCATGACGTGCACAAAAAGGAATGGGTCCCATAGGCCCTAGTTGTGGACCCCACCGTGATGTGTGTTCTAAATCTCTGCCGTCCATTTGTTGGGACCCCTTCGATGAGGCGTCGATTCCAAAAATCAGCCATGAATAGTTCTTAGATGGCCCACATCGCCACTGTCTATACGAAGGTATGTTAAACCACTCGGAAATGATTACTGGGGTCTATTTGAAGCTTGGACCCACCTGAAATTTGGTTTGGACGCCTAATTTTGTGGGACACATACAATGGACGGGGTAGATTTAGTTAATGTGGGTCTCACCTAGGGTAACAAAATTTTTACATATGAGAAAAAGGTAGCAGGAACCTTGCTGCCATGACGTACACAAAAAGGGTGGTCCCCATCGGCCCTAGTTGTGGACTCCACCATGATGTATATTTTGTATCCACACCGTCCATGAGGTGGACAACCCCCTGAGGTGGGTCCCCTCCAAAAATCAGACCAATCCAGCGCTCAGGCAGCCCACATCATAGGAAACAGTGTTGATTAAAGGCCTTCCATTGAAACTATTTCTAGGCCCACAGAAGTTTCGAATCAAGCTGAAATTTGTTTATGCCCTTCATCCAGGCCCGTGTGAGCTTTCCAACGGGATGGATGGCATATGAGCATTACGGTGGGCCCCACATGGAGCCCGCAGTGATGTATGTGTCTTGTTACCACCGTCCGCCTGGACGGTGGTACCCACTGTGATGTATCTGTTTAAACCCCACCGTCCAGAGGACGGGTGGGCGTGTGTGAGTGTGCACGTGTGTGCATGCGTGTGTGTGCACACGTGTGTATGCGTGTGGGTGTGTGTGCACATGTGTGTGAGTGTGTGTGGATATATATGATGGTGGGTCTCCATGGGCCCCACCATGATGCATGTGTTGCTCGAACCCCATCCAACCATTAAAAAAAAATATATATATATAATAATTTTGGAGCTTGAGTTCAAAATGAGACTGATCTAGGATTAGGTGGGCCACCTTATAGAAAGTAGTGAACTTGATTTTTCCACCATTAAAATCCTTGGGCCACCCATTTTGGACCAGTATGATATTTGCTTTCCCCTTTCAGGTCATTGTGACCTTATGATCAGATTGGATGGGAAATAAATACTATCGTGGGCCTTGGGATTTCAATGGTGGAAGTCATTATTACCACTTATGTAAGGCCCATGTTATGGGGCCCATTTGATGTATTTGTGGCCATTATTGAGGCCCACCTCGATGTGTATTTGTGGCCGTTAGTGAGGCCCACCTTGATGTGTATTTGTGGCCATTATTGAGGTCCACTTTGATGTGTATTTGTGGCCATTATTGAGGCCCACCTCGATGTGTATTTGTGGCCATTATTGAGGTCCACTTTGATGTGTATTTGTGGCCATTATTGAGGCCCACCTCGATGTGTATTTGTGGCCGTTATTGAGGCCCACCTTGATGTGTATTTGTGGCCGTTATTGAGGCCCACCTCGATGTGTATTTGTGGCCGTTATTGAGGCCCACCTTGATGTGTATTTGTGGCCGTTATTGAGGCCCACCTCGATGTGTATTTGTGGCCGTTATTGAGGCCCATCGTCATGTGTATGAGGCCCATTGTTGAGGCCACCTTGACATATACATATGGCCCATGCGATGTGGCCCACTTGTCATATTTATGGCCCATTGTTTAGGCCCGCCTTGATATACATGAGACCTATGTTGTGAGGCCCATTTGATGTATTGGAGGCCCATGGGTCGAGGCCCAATAGGGTATACATAAGGCCCATTGAATGTGATTCCACCGTGTTTTATGTGTTGACTTATATGGCGGGCTATGCCTTGGGAGCAATGTTGGTTTGACGTCCACATTGTAAGTATAATGTTGGTTAAATGTCCGCATTACGACTCTCCCTAGGGCCATTGGTAGGCTCATACTTGTTGTGTAGGCCGTCAGGCCCATCTTCGTTGTAAGGATAGTTCATCACCTTATAATATGCTTAGTGTAGCTCCATGATTCATACCCATACACATCATATGTATGCTTGATATGAGGAATGTTTGGTTATAACATGAGCCGTTGGGCTGAGACATTTACGGGACTCCATATGAGATGGAGTGCCCGACATGAGCTCATGGTACGCGCGAGATTGCTGCATGTTTGTACGGTGTGATTCATGCATCTCGCATACATGTTACTTGATCATTGTACGCCCTAGCGACATCAGGGTCGTGGCCTCCACAGGCATATCGTGGATGGCTAGACGGGACACCGGAAATATTTGGTTCTAGCATACGGGCGCCATAGATGTCCCTGGGTGAAAATCCCTGAACCTCCGTGGCCAGGAGATGACTCCAACGTCGAGACCGAGTGGATATATGAGCACATGAGGGCCGAATACCAGGAGGCCGTGTCTCCCACTGTGTCGTGGTCGGTTGGGAAGGGGTGTGACCTTACCCGCCTGAGTGAGGGGGCAATATCTAGGTTGAGTTTGACCAGCTTGAGGAATGGGTCCGCTATCGACGAGCCGGGCCCGATATTGGCAGGCAGATAGTGAGGTCTCTTCCACTTACCCAGTTGTGCGCTCGGATAGGGGCGGCAAGCTGGCGTAAGTGTAATGGACCCCGGTGATGATCCCAGAGATGAACTGTACTGATATGTGGACTTATTGAGTAGGAGTTGCATGCTCATTCATTCATTCATTCACTATCCACTCGGGCTGGTGGTGCGCAACTAATTGTTGTGTACCTTCGTTATGGCAAGGATTTCGGTTGGGGCGCGCGACTAACCTGAGATCAGGAGTTTACCACATTGTGTCTAACTATCCAAATTTAGGTATGGGACTGGTTTGGATAGAAGTCCCTTGTGGTGGATCCCGTAGCCTGCGATACTACGTACTATCATCCCGACTTCACATTCCAACATGGCCATTCCATTAGCACCACATATTGCATATTGCATTACATCCTCGGCACATGACATTTTGAGTTGCTAGGTTTCTGTATTCCTGTGACTTGGATGAGAGTGATGGTATACGTTAGCTCTCCCGAATTGCATATTGCATTATATCCTTGGCATCCGATATTTGATTATTTATGACTCCTCATTTGCATAGCTGTCCTATATTGCGTATTCTGATATTGATTGACTCATGGACTTGTCAGTATTTCCGCTTACTCTGTTCTTGCATGATTTATGATCTTGTCGGTATTTCTGTTTACTCTGATAATTCCTGCTCTTGTCAGTATTTCTGCTTATTCCGACATTGTACGATTTATGGATTACCAGTGTTTCCGGTATTGTATGATTAAGGCATTGTATTGAATGCTTGACACTTACCTTGTGCACACACTTACACCACCCTCTAAGCTTTCTATAAGCTTATGCACGATAGATGCGTGCAGGTAATGTTAGGTTGCAGCAGTGTTAAGCTTGGAGCATGCAGCGGTCCTCTGGAGCTTGATTTTTAATTTATGTATTTCCCCTTTCAGCATTGTACTCAAATGATTATATTAGTGGATATGTGATGATGATGTTGCCTTTGTGAATTGGGTAATCTTGTGGTTATGCTTATTATGAGTTAAATATATATTGGAAAAAAAAAATCCTCCTTGTAGGATCCCAGGATCGGAATCTGGCATTTGGATGCTAGGAGCCGAGAATGGGGTACTACGGAGGCTGTCGGCACTGGTTCGGCGATTGGGATTCCTGTGAATCCGATTTCCGGATTTGGGGCGTGACAATCATCGTTGTCACAAAAGTTTGGCTCTGCCTTAGGAGTAGCGTCGCCATCTGCAATCAGACAAAGTCTGGTGGGTGTTCGGAACACCGTCCCGTAACATGAGAGTGAGTGATCAACTCAGTGGAACAATAGAGCATAGGTTAATATGTTATCAATTCAGTCAAGCAGTAATGATAAAGCAGTAAAATCAAACACTCCTAACTACTCTTATTAATGCAAGTATGAATGCAGTCATGATGTATGCCCTCACCACACCCTCCCTCGTGCGACACCATCTCATGTTCGCGGCATGCTTTCATCCCTTAGTGCTCCACATCTTCCAGGCACATGCAATGCATGATGAGCATGATTACCGAGTTATTATTAGTCCATTTCAAACAGCAGGATTGGAAAACTAAGGTACCTCCCTTGTATCATTCCCAAACATGATCCATTCTAGGGTCGTCAGTCCTAGTTAATCTTAGACAATGGTGTGTTTTTTAGGTCACTGCAAAGGCTGTCAGGGCTGTTACGCATAAAGGTTACACCACTCCCCCATCACCTCTTTAACGATTTATCACTATACAGAAACAGGCTTAGTTCATACTTCATACACCGCGGCAAAACTCTAAGGCTCACGCGATTCTAGAGTATGCTCGAGGTCACTACAAAGGGCTGTCAGGGCTGTTGCTCGCATTCGTTGCACCACTCCCCCATCACCTTATCAATGTAGGCTGACAGCACGAATATAGTGTCCCATACCACCATAATCGGCTCACGAGTTTAGTTGCTCATTGGTCACTACGGGGAGGCACGTGGCCCCAGCGTAGGCCGACAGCTCAACCACAGTGTCCCATACCACCATACCCGACTCATGAGTCTTAGCGGATCGAGATACCATGGTTAAAAGGGATTTCACTGGTAAGTTTGATACCCTAGGTTCAAGCAGTAGCGTCCAAACATGGTGAACATACATTAGACAGATCGGGTTACTTGACGAGCTTGGCTAGCTCGAGCGCACAACAAGTTGAACGACATGAAGTACATAAGCACTTCGCGTGACCAATCACTATCGCCAACCGAAGTACGACTTGAGTTCGTCGAACACATCTCACGTGGCAAATGAATCACAGCCACGAATTCAATTCTGGTACCGATTGTTTGGACTATAATCATAGCCCCAAACACAATCAATTACAGATAGGTAAAGCAGTAGTGGATCAAGATTCAACTCATACAATCAAGGTCTGGTATTATCCATTTAGGGCTGCCAGGGCTGTTACACGCATTCGTTACACCACTCCCCCATCACCCATGACGGATCGTACAACATAAACATGAATTTAAACATATGCATCACATAGATAAAATCATACAATCATTTGAGCATGTTATGAAGCACAACACAAGCATGAGTTTGTACATATTAAATTCCTAATCACACAGCTATCCAAGGAAATCATACACATAGTTAAAGGAGTTGAGAATCATATCTCAACACCCTTATACATTACAATTTACTAACTACTACTCATTCAAACATATCAACAAACACTTAGACTACATACATCAACATGCATGACATATGTTGTTCACATAAGTATTAGGCCAAATCCTTTCACTAGAGAATTGCCCCAATCATAACACGCGTACACCCACGACGGATAGTCATGGAAAGTAGGAATCCAAGTTCCATATTCATTTGAACATTTTCAAAAACACTTGGGCTACACATTTCAACATATATAGCGTATAGTGGTCGTGGTGTGATTCAGGGCAAATCCTTTCATCAAAGGGGTATCGCCAATACAACAACCATATATCCATGACAATTAGTCATGGCGAGCACGAATGAGAATTCTATACTCATTCAGCCATTTTCACAAATACTTAGAATACACTATTACAACATACATGGTGTATGTTAGCAAAACATGTATTAGGGCTATCCTTTCGCCAAACAAGTATTTTACGCATATATAATATATTGATACAACAAATAATCATGACAACCACATCTCTAAAATATATATGTATATGGTACTTTTTACAATACAGTATTTCTACATACATAGTGTATATTAGTAAAACATGTATTTGGGCGAATCCTTTCGCCAAATAAGTATTTTATCCATATATCATATATTCATACAACAAATAATCATATCAAACATATTTCTAAAATTTATACGTATACGGTATTTTCTACGAATACCTAGAATATGTAAAATTCCATAATCTACATCTTTAATCGAAACAGAAAACAGAAAGCACTTTGTACATGTGCAATTGCATGCAGATCATGAATCTATCATTATTTGACATTGAAAACGTTGAAAACCATAACCTATACACCTAAAGTCCGCACCTTTTATCGTAGAATCGAAACGAAGTTGATAGAATTGTTAAGCTTCCGTATTCAGCAGTTTGGCAACCTATAGAACGAAATAGATTAGCTATTTCATAACCTACAACCACCCAAGCCCCAAATCAGATTAGGGTTAGGGTTTCTTACCTAAAAACGGAGCTGAAATCGCCGGGAAAGCGATTAGAATCGTGCGGTTGAGCATGGATAGTAGTAGGGAAGAGTGGCAGGGAGATTCTCCCACATCTCCCACACTTTTCCTCTCTTTTCTCACTCTTTTCTCTCTCTCAATCTCAAATTCATATGGTTGTGAGAGAGAGGATTCAAAGGCCCTTATATAGCCTAAAATCTCACCAAAACAGACTCGGGAACAAGGTATACTTGGGTTTTGTCCAAAGGGCATCTGTTTTAGCTCAATGGAGGACTTCTGGCGGGCCTCCTTGAGCCAAAGGTCGGACTTAAGCTCACTAACACTGGATCTACGTACCATTAAGTTTTCGTTTCAGTGGGATTTCCAGATCACGCGTGGCGGACCAGTTTCAGTTCAACGGTCAGCGGATCTCGATCGGAGATTCCTAGTACATGTAAATGTGTATGAAATTTCTCCTGATCCGAGGGTGTAATTTGGTCTGATTCTGACGGTCTGGTTGCTTAAAACTGATCTGCAAGCGAGAGGTGCCAGATTACTATTTGAGATATTTTATTTTAAATTAATTTCACATTTCTCACACTCTTCACTCCGAGCTTAAGCGAATAGCGTTGAGACACTATCTGGATTTGATTTCCAAGATGGTTGTCAAGCCTAGCAAGGCGGTCCTAGTTCCTTAACTTCGTGTTAATCGAACTTCCGACGTGCGGTCCAGATCTGATACGGAGTTTCGAGATGCTCCCGAGAGCAGCCGGGTAATGAGATTGATTCTAGATTTTACGGTAACCTAGCGTCAATGATTCTACAAGTTTTGGGTCTTGCAGATCGTATTTAAAGTGATTGGTGCTAATTTCACAGGCACTCTAGTTTAACACTAGCTAAATCTCGCCTAATTTCTAAAGGATTTAGTCCTGAGTGATTTTGGTCTAAGGTGGTACTTTGACCTTTGTTGTAATGTTTAGTTTAAGTATTGTTCTTCATCACCTAAACTTTAAGGTAGTGTCTAATGTGAAAGTACTTAGAAGGATTTAAGGAACGAGGTAATGAAGGTGAGATTTGTGAAGAAATTGTTTGAAAGGGACTTAAGACCCTTGAGTTGAGTGTTTGTGAAGTTAAACAGGAGTTAAGATTGTCCCATCGCCTAAGGACGTCTAATTTCAGGTTGGTAAAAATCGGGCTGTTACACTTGGCCTTTGGTATCCTCAAGATACTAATGTTCAATTAGTCGGTTATTCGGATGCTGATTGGGCTGATAATATTGATGACCACAAGTCTACCAGTGGTGGATGTTTTTATGTCGGGAACTGTCTAGTTTCATGGCATAGTAAGAAACAGAGTTCTATATCACTTTCCACAGCTGAGGCTGAGTATATTGCAACTGGTAATGCATGCACCTAGCTTGTGTGGATGAAAAAGATGTTAAGTGATTACGGATTTGCACAAGATTCTATGGTATTGTATTGTGACAATTCTAGCGCAATTAACATTTCTCAAAATCCAATTCAGTATTCACGAACTAAGCATATTGACATTAGATATCATTATATTCGTGAATTAGTAGAAGATAAGATTATTTCTGAGCATTATATTCAGACTGAAAATCAACTTGCAGACATATTTACAAATCCGCTTGACAGAAACATGTTTGTTAAGTTGAAATTGGATATGGGTATGTGCAATATGAATTAAAATGTTTATGTTTATTTGTAATATATTGCATGTTTTTATTTTATTTATTTTTACAAATTTTTAATTTTTAAAAATATGTAAAATTACAGAATTTTTGTGGTGCACGACCAGTTGAGTACACACTCGACCAGTCGTGGCACAACCGGTTGAGTATGTACTTGACCAATCGAGCTGCTCAGGTTTGGCGATTTTTATTGTGCAAAAAGCAATTTTTCTTCATTTGTTTCATCTTCCCCAACCAGCCTACCACGACCGGTCGAACCCACCTTCGATTCCTTCATGGTTAGTGCATCATTTTCAATTTTCTTATGGATTTAAGTTCTTTGCTCTTCCATTTCCTTGTTTTTGTAGTTTATTTCAAGGTTTATGGTGGTTTGTTGGGTTTTCTAACTAAAAATCTGATTTCCTTGAAACTCTTCTTTCCTTTCTTGCATTGCTTGTATTCTTTGTCTTATTTATGCAATAGATAGTATAAACAAGAAGAAAGGTTCTCGTGGTCCTTCTTCTTCTCGTTCCGCTCCAATCGCGATGCGCCATCTTCGGTCACCCGAAGAAGACCCCGAGTATGTGCGGGATATACGTCTTCGCAACGTGATTGTTGAACGGACAGTCAACTCTAATCACTTGGAACCATTTGGCATTGTTCTTCTCATTCAAAATGTAGGATGGGATAATATTTTAAATTGGGGCGGTCCTGCATACCGTTCTATTGCGCAGGCCATATTTGCTTGCATAACTGACTTCTCTTTTGAAAATCTAACTTTTACAATTACAACCAAAGAAGGTCCTATTGATGTGGACCGTCACTTAATATCTGGATTGATGGATCTTCCAGTTAATGATGATGGTATTCCCATTTCTACTCTTGTAGCAAAACCTTCTGAGTCTGAGAAAAGAATGCTCACTAGAGTGTTATGCAACATGAATACAAAATAGAGTTCCGGGAATGCGCTCAATTCCAAATTTATGTTACCTAGATACAGGATTCTCCATAAAATTTTCATCTCTAATGTCTATCCTAGGTCTGGTAACAAGACTGAGCTCACTACTTTCATGTTTCGCATCCTTCACTCTATTATTACTGGTGTCTTTGTATATCTTTCATCTCTTATTTGTTACATCATAATTCAGTTTTGTCTCCATCCAGGTCATAGTGATATTCCATTTGCCTATCTTATGACTGTCTTAGCCACCCATAGTCGTGTGGCTATGCCTGTTGGAGAAGCTCCATTAACCATCTTCCCTTCAACAACTCGAACATAAATAAGATGAATTTGAGGTTGGCTCCATGCCAAGTTGATGTAGGTGCTGGAGGAGCAGCTGAAGCAACTGAACAGAAGCATGTTTTACCTCTAGATGAATATTTGATGAGAGTAAGTCAGACTCTGCGGCTGATCCTGACTTTCAACCTTCTGACTTTGATGAGCGTTTGCGATCCCATGGGGAGAAAGTAGAGGGTATGCATGTGTCCCAAGAAAATTAATTTAAATATATGCGCAAATATCTTAGGCACATTAATAAGGGACTGCATCAGATAGATCCTTCTATTCCTGTTCCATCATCTGGATCTGATTAGTTGTTATTTCTTTCTAGACATGTATTAATGCTTTCTACTCTTAGATTTGTGTTGGGATATTGCTTGGACATACTTTTACTTTTTAGTATGTGGACGTGCTATTGTAACTTTCGTTTATATTTTGATTATCATGATGATGCTATTTCCTATCTCATCTCCTTTACTTCTCTTTTCTTTATATATCTTTCCTTTGTCATATTGTGACAAAAAGGGGGAGAAATTGTAGAGATATGTGATTGTGGAATATGAAGTGCTAAGTGTTATGTATGAAAATTTTACAGATTTTACAGATTCTGTAAATTGCATCTCCTGGATTGAGGGGGGGAGTAATGGAATGAAAGGGAGATGTGAGGAGATGTGTTTATTGATCATTTGTTACTCTTCTAGTGCATGATTATTTATTGTGCATGATTCTTTATTGTGCATGTAATGATTCTTTACTGTGCATGTATGGTGCAATATTCTTTATTATGCATGATTTTCTTTATTTGATTTTGTCACAAATTTGACAAAGGGAAAGATTGTAAATGCTATTGTGTAAATCTAGCACCCGTTGTATTGTTAAATTTTGTGGTGTCAAACCATTTAGTATTTGTATCATGCTTTGAGTTGAAGTGATCAGGTCCGTACATTTTAAAGTTCTTTGGATCTTCATTGAACTTGCCTACATATTCAAGTTAAAGTGAAGAGTGTTGAAGTTCATGTTTTCAAGATCAAATTCAAGAACTCATGTTCAAGTTTGAAGTTCAACTATTGTACGCTAAAGACTCAAGAACTCAAGTATAACTCAAGCTCAAGTTCAAGTGATCGAACTCAGCTTCAAGTATCACAAGATATCAAGATTCAGAAGCGAATGATGTTTCATTTGTTCCTACTCACCACCAGGTTTGGATGACCCTAGATTGACCTTAGATAGTGTCATATACATTGTATAATCTTTGTGGATCATTTCATATGTTTATAGGTCATTTTCTCGACTAGTCTCAGACCTTGTTCGACTAGTTCAAGTACTAGCTCGACCAATCTAAGAGTTTTCTCGACCAGCCCAAGGTTTGTTGCTAATTTTCAGAATTTTCTGTTGGACTTTCGACCAGTCCTGGAGACTGCTTGACCAGTCGAGTGAATAGTTCTCGATCGGTCGTGCAGGCTTGACTCAAAGTCCAGTAAGCTTTTCTAGTCCCACTCGACCAGTCGAGCAAGCCACTCGACCAGTCGAGTAACGACCTTATCTTATTGTGCCAGAAAATTTGAAATTTTGTTGGTCCTTCGACCAATCAAACTGACCCTTAGACCAGTCGAGTGAACAGTATTTTCACCTATAAATAGAATACGAATTTCAGAGTTTATTCATTCATTAAAAACAAAATCAAGACACATTCTGAGAGATAAGTTTGTGATATTTTTAAGCTATATTGTGCTCATTTAATATTCTCTTTAATTAGTTTTTGTTATTTGATTTTGAGATCTCTATTCCAATCTTACTTGAAGAAGGGATTTGTATTTTCCCCTTTCTTAAGATCAAAATCAAATCAAGCTAGCCCAAGTTGATTTGATTAAAAATCATTTAGAACTAGAACATTTTCATCTGTGAGACTGGACATTGAACATCTTCGTCTACATCAGATCGGTTCTACCGGGCTTCTTCAAAGGAGAATTTTCAGATAAGTATATTTACATTTTGTACATTTCTTTTTGGTTTTTGAGGTTGTGCCAGAAAAATTTCTTCTTGGTTTGTCTGAGGTAATCCAGGAAATCTCAGAGTGTGGGGTTTTTGGAATTGTGTAAGCCCAATTAAAAACACAATTGTGAAGGTTTTAAGAAGAACCTTGGAAAACCTTTTTTTTTATTATAGTGAACGCTAATCTCCCAAGGGAGTAGATATTAAGAGTGGAGTAGTTGTTTGACTGTTTTCTAACAGTTGGTGTACACACAAGCGAACCACTATAATTCTTGGTGTTGTGGTGGATGGTTTAATGTGTCTATGTGTGTGAATGTTGTAATTTATTTTCAGCATTTGTGGTGAATGGTGTAATTTATTTTATGCACTTGTTGGAATGTTGTAATAACTTAGTTTATTTTATTTTCTATTTTCATTGCCTCTATGTTGGTTTGGGTTTTTGATACTTACAAACGTTCTAGTAAGGTTGTCCTGCCATAAACCTTTGGTTTTTGGTGTTAGGTTGTCCTCAGAACTAAGTTTGTACCAACCTCTCAAGACTAGTACATTTGACGTTGCTTTGTGCTTCTTTATTATTTGATTGTGCTATCATTCTTTAAATTCTGCATTTGTTTTTTATTTTGGCATCGTCCTATTCACCCCCCCAGGACATATAGCTCGGCCTTTTTAGATTTTTAGTAGGTCTGGGTGTTGTACCGAGCTTTCGTCAGCCTATATCGCTGAAGATAGACAATACTTTTACCATTGACTTGGCAAAGGACTCTAAACACCACCAGAAGTCCAAGCACATTGAGATCAAATATTTTAGGTTCACCCTCAAGTGAGAGATAAGAAGGTCACCCTCAACTACATTTCTACGAAGGAGATGATTGTTAATCCCATGACGAAACCTATAGCAAGAGATCTATTTTAGGTTCACGTCAGGCAGATGGGATTGAGGAAAGCTTGAGAGATATGCTTGAATCTAGTACCTTTAATCTTTCATTAATGAATAACGCATTCTATTTATTCAGTATTGAGTACTTATATAAACTAGGTAAGTAGATCATTAGCATTTACCATGAGATCATGTAGGATTTCTATTTTTTGTCGGCAGGCCGGTCACCCACTCGCACGGGTTGATCAACCTTGAATGTATAAGAGAGGTACATTTGGGGCGATGTTCATACACTGAGGTATGGACTTCTCTTTGTTGTGAAAATTAAAGGATGAGGATATGAGTGAGTCGTATCCGCCTACAATCTTAAAAGATTGAAGATTATACTGATCAAGTCGAATAACATAATCGCACCATTACTTTTCATGCGATCAATGTTATGGCCTGAATTAATAGTCAGGTTGTGAGGATATGAGATGAGTCGTACCTCATGTGGAATGACCTGCGTATTGTAGACTGACATATACCTATTATTGTTTACTTTATGACGTGGATTGTAGCCACGTGCTGGGACCTTTTACCTACAGATTGTTTTGATTCGATCTAATCATTGCAACATGCGAGTAGATAGTCCCGTAGGTGAATCTTTGTGTCCTTAGCTACCCTCCTCTTGTGTATAGGAGGATGAGATTAAGTATTGCTACTTTAGTTTACTATGACGAAAGGTCCTTGATTGGCCAGACTCAGTTACACTAGGAAAGCAGCTTGATTGATTCCAAATTACACATTTGCGTGGGGAAGATCTCGTGACAGCTACACCAAGTTTCTAGAACTATAAATACGCACTTGAAGATTTATCCGCCAGCAGTATCGAATTTTTTTTATTAGACTTTTGCAAACGATATTCTTTCTTAAAAGTGTGTGTATATATATATATATATATATATATATATATATATATATATATATATATATATATATATATTGCTTTAAATTGATTTTAGTCGAAGTTTGTGAAAAATAGAGTTTTCAGAATAACTCGATAAGTTAGATAAGTGCATATGTTGGCCGAGTACTCCAGATTGGGAGTTAACTCCATCCAATGTGGTCATGCGGACTAGGACAAGCATTGCAAAGCTTGGGTTATTGAGTACTAGTTATGTGGTACTTAGTACTTAAACACTTGTGAGAAGATTATGGTGATCAAGCTGGTTCATGCCTCTGATTCTTTTGATCGCAATATTTGGTTTTAATTGTTATTAGGCGAGTTAAATGGACAAGTTTTTTTTTTTTTTTACCTATCCCACAATGTGATTGAGTGAGAGATGTTGGACATAGGCCAGTGGGGCCCACTGGTGGGCAATCACTAGTGGATGGGTCTTATGAGGTTAGGCCTCTTCCGTTAGAAGTTGGATTTCAAATTAAAGTTTGAATGAGGATTTAGATGAGGAAATAGGGATAAGACTGGATAATTTCTGGTCTTATCCGAACTCCCCATCCTTTCCTGTAAATAGGATGAAGCTCTCTCGTAAAAAACACTAAGGAATAACGAGAGTAAAAAGAGAAAAATGGTATATTGAAATTTATCCTTTTAGCTTGTCATTGGGACAATCTAAGCCATAGATCGTAATCCGAGACCATCTATACCCTAGAACCAGATGAGTGATTAGACCCATCTACTCCAGTAGTGGTTAAGCGGACGGCTAGATCTAGACCGTTCATCTCAGCTTTGTAGAGGTTCCATATCGTGTAGACTGTCAGATCTTGAGGGCTCACTCTTCCGCACAGACTTTCATAAGGATTGGTGGGAGTCTAAACAAGCATTTCGGGACAGGCTTCTAAAATTCACAATTAGAAATGTTGGCTAGATCCCCGCTAACAATCTTTAAATGGAGCTATTTATTTGGAAGGGCTGCCCTTTTTTCATAATTATTGATGGGTTTGCTAATCGTTCCTACCTTTGTGGAGAAGTTAGCAATGTCCCAAACCATGTGAATTGCACATAAGATGTCGAATCATTAATGGGGATGGTTCATTCAATACTACTATCCGGAGC
Source organism: Magnolia officinalis (assembly GCA_021015155.1). Taxonomy (NCBI): domain Eukaryota; kingdom Viridiplantae; phylum Streptophyta; class Magnoliopsida; order Magnoliales; family Magnoliaceae; genus Magnolia; species Magnolia officinalis. The sequence goes on from JAJHSJ010000012.1 coordinate 31,908,084, forward strand.
AAGATCGGGTGCAAGAATCACACCAATCGGATGATCCTAGCCCCTTTAAGTAGAACTAATTTGTTTCAACTCTGTTATTTGTAGGTAAGCGCGGAAGGTGAGCCCTCAAGATCTAACGGTCTACACGAAGTTTGGAACCCTCACAAAGCAGAAGAACGGTGTTCCAACGGCCCGCCTATCTACTACTGGGCAGATGAAACTATTCACACCTCTGATCCTACGGTATAAGTGGCCCCGGATTGTGATCTATGGATCAGATTGTCCCAAGGACAAGCTAAAATGGACAGACTATAGCGCACACAGTATCTCTCTGTATACTCTCGGTTTATCGTATGATTCAATGCATTACACGAGAGAAGTGCATCCCTTTATATAGGAAAGGAATGAGAGTTTGGGTAGGATTGGATAAGGCCAAATAATCCGATCAAATCCCTATCTTTAAATCAAATTCATAATTGAATTTGAAATTTAATTCAAAGGAAGAAACTGGAGAAAACATGGACGTACCGACTAGTGATTGCTCACAAGTGGGCCCCACTGGCCTACGTTCAACATCTCGCACTCAATCACATTGTGGGATAGGCACATAAAATTGTCCATCTAACTTGCCTAACAACAATCAAATAACCAAACATCGCGATCAAAAGAATCAGAGGCGTGGGACCAGCTGGATCACCATAATCTTCTCACACGTGCTTAAGTACTAAGTGACCACCTAACTAGTACTTGATAACCCAAGCTTTGCAATGTCTGTCCTAGTCCGCATGACCATACCGGATGGAGTTAACTCCCGAGCTGGAGTACTCGACCAACATACGCCCTTATCCAACTTATCGAGTTATTCTAAAAACTTGATTTTTTACAAACTTCGACTAAAACCAATTCAAAGCAATACTTATATATATATATATATATATATATATATATATATATATATATATATATTATATATATATATATATATATATGTGCTTTTTAAGAAAAATATTGTTTGCAAAAGTCTAATAAAAACAACTCGATACTGCCGGCGGATAAGTCTTCAAGTGCGTATTTATAGTTCTAGAAACTCGGTGTAGCTGTCACGGGATCTTCTCTACGCAGATGTGTAATTTGAAATTAATCAAGCCGCTTTCCTAGCGTAACTGAGTCTGGCCAATCAAGGACCTTTCGTCATAGTACACTAAAGTAGCGACACTCAATCCCATCCTCATTTACACAAGATGAGGGTAGCTAAGGACACAAAGAGTCACCTACGGGACTGGTTACTTGCACGTTGCAATGATTAGATCGAATCAAAGCAATCTGTAGGTAAAAGGTCCGTGCACGTGACTACAATCCACGTCGTAAAGTAGATAATACTAGGTGTATGTCGGGTCTACAATATGCAGGTTATGCTTCATGGGGTACGACTCGTCTCATAACCTTATAACCTGGCTTTAATTTCATGCCATAACATTGATCGCATGTAAAGGAATGGTGCGATTATGTTATTCGACTTTATCAGTCTCATCTTCAATCTTAATAAGATTGTAGGCAGATACGACTCACTCATATCCTCATCCTTTATTATTAAAAATAAAGAGAAGTTCATACCTCAATGTATAAACATGGCTCCAAATGTACCTCTCTTGTACATTCAAGGTTGGTCAACCCGTGCGAGTGGGTGACCGGCCTGCCAACAAAAATAGAAATCCTACATGATCTCAAGGTAAATGCTGATGATTTTCTTACCTAGTTTATATTAGAGGTCAATACTGAATAAATAGAATATATTATTTATCAATGAAAGATCGAATGTATTATTAAACAAGTACATCTGTCAAGCTTTCCTCAATCCCATCTGCCTGACGTGAACCTGAAATAGATCTCTAACTACAGGTTTTGTCATGGGATCAGCCATCATCTCCTTAGTAGGAATGTAGCTGAGGGCGACCTTCTTATCTCTCACTTGATCACGGACGTAATGATACTTGATCTCAATGTGCTTAGATTTCTGGTGGTGTTTAAGGTCCTTTGCCAAATCAATGGCAGAAGTATTGTCAATCTTCAGCGATATAGGCTGACGAACACTCGGTACAACACCTAAACTCAATAGAAATCTGCGAACCCATATACACTCCTGAACTGCAGCACAACATGCAATGTACTCGGCCTCTATAGATGAAAGAGCTGTGAATGTCTGTTTCTTACTCGACTAACACTACGCCCTTGGGGATCTTTAGGATATGTTTTGCTACCTACTCCGCATAGAGATAAACTTGATAGTAAAACCATTGAATGCGTGTTCATAAGGTATCCTATGTATTCAAAGGGATACGTTCTAGTTTATGAGGATCATGGACGATGGATTAAGATAAAATCCCGAGACGTGACCTTCGTTGAAGATAGATACCCAAGCCAAATGAAGCAAAATGTTCCATTAGAATTTTTTGAAATACCCGATGTATCTCAGGAGAGTGGGAGTTTTGTTTCTCACGATGATGATGCTCTTATAGTTCGTCAGGACAGTGGGAGGACATCTCAGAAGGCTCCTGAGTTACGTTGAAGCGAAAGAGGATTGATTCCCCGAAGATACTTCGATATTGAAGGACAAACATTCTCTTGCGTTGCGGTTGATGATGATGAACCTGATTCGTATCAGGATGCATTATTATCTTCTAACTCAGCCGATTGGGTGAATGTTATGGACGAAGAGATCACTTCTATGGAAAAGAATAAAGTCTGGGAACTTGTTGATCTACCTTCCAATCGCAAAGCGATAGGTAATAAATGGGTACTTAAGATCAAAAGAAAGGCAGATGGTGCAGTGGACAAGTATAAAGCACGATTAGTTGTTAAAGGTTTTACACAACAAAAAGCATTGACTACGAGGAGACCTTTTCACTTGTTGCAAAGTTCTCCTCAATCCGCATGATCTTGTCCATTGTCACAAGTTTGAACTTAGAGTTATATCAGATGGATGTAAAGACCGCATTCTTAAATGGTGATTTGGATGAAGAGATATACATGCAACAGCCCATGGGTTATGTGGATAAAAAGCATCCAAAGAAAGTCTGCAAGTTGTTGAAATCTATCTATGGGCTGAAGTAATCTTCAAGATAGTGGTACATGAGGTTCCACTTGGCCATCACCACTTTTGGATTCACGATGAGTAAAGAAGATCATTATGTATACATGAAACGGTCTGGAAGATCTTTTCTGATACTATCTCTATATGTAGACGATATCCTGTTAGCTGGTAATAACATGCAATTGTTGATATCGACTAAAGATTGGCTATTCTCGAACTTTGAGATGAAAGATCTCGGTGAAGCCAACTTTATTCTTGGGGTAAAAATCATCAGGGATCACCCTAAGAAATTATTAGGCTTATCTCAAGCAACCTATATACAAAAGATCTTAGAGCGGTTCAGGATAGAAAATTTAAAAGCTGTTGAAACCCCTATGGATAAAGCTACCAAGCTAGACAGGAAATTGTGTCCCCAGACTGAAGTAGAGAAATTGGCTACGTCCTCAGTACCTTATGCAAGTGCAGTAGGGAGCTTAATGTATGCTATGCTTTGCACCAGACTGGATATTAGCTATGCAGTTGGCATAGTCAGCCGTTATCAGAGTAACCCGAGACAGTCTCATTAGTAAGCCGTCAAACGTATATTCCGCTATCTCAGAAGAACAAAAGACCTAATGTTGTGTTATGAAGGCACAAGCCTCGAGCTCAAAGGATGCTCTAATACCACTGTAGGGAAGCGAGGAAGGTGAGCCCTCAAGATCTGATGGTCTACACGAAGTTTGGAACCCTCACAAAGCAGAAGAACGGTGTTTCAACGGCCCGCCTATCTACTACTGGAGCAGATGAAACTATTCACACCTCTGATCCTACGGTAAAAGTGGCCCCAGATTGCGATCTATGGATCAGATTGTCCCAAGGACAAGCTAAAATAGACAGACTATAGCGCACATAGTATCTCTCTGTATACTCTCGGTTTATCGTATGATTCAATGCATTACACGAGAGAAGTGCATCCCTTTATATAGGAAAGGAATGAGAGTTTGGGTGGGATTGGATAAGGCCAAATAATCCGATCAAATCCCTATCTTTAAATCAAATTCATAATTGAATTTAAAATTTAATTCCAAGGAAGAGATTGGAGAAAACATGGGACGTACCCACTAGTGATTGCTCACAAGTGGGCCCCACTGGCCTACGTCCAACATTATTTACAAGCCATAGATCAAATGGTTAGAATTATCAAACTATAATGGTACTTTAGAATCATAAGCAACACAAAGTGGGATCTATCAAATGGATGTTTGAAGATGATAATTGGACCGATTTTGCTTCTCGGTCAATCTTTGATTGGCATGATTTTTACACATGGCTTGCACCCAGTTGTATCAAATCAACAATAGGCAATTCATGTGTCATTTAAAAGCTCTGAGGACATTAGAAGTCAGAAAAAAAAAAAAAAAAAAAACCCATTATTAATTATGAAGTTTCAACTTTCAAGTATGTGTTTTTGAGAGAGAGAGAGAGAGAGAGAGAGAGAGAGAGAGAGAGAGCGAGCAAAAGAATTATCTGCACAATTTCAATATCTCATGAATGGCAATAAATATCCTAAAAAATATGCTCACAAATCCAATGGGATTTGTATCGCAGCAGTCTCCATGATAAATAATAATAATAATCAAAAGAATACAGGTTAAAAAAATAATGAATGGTGAACCTAAGACAATAGGAGTCCTTACAAAAGATCGGTCCAAGTTGTTCTTGCATCCTTCGGCACCACTCCAATTGGCAGCGACTCCGATTCCACATACCATTACAACACATGACATCTAGCCCTCCCCATGCAGGGACAAAATTGGGTAAGGAAGATACTCCCTCATGCTAGGAAACTTACTCTTCAGAATGATAACATGGATTTCTATTTTACAGATGGAATGAAAAGGATCCCTCATGCTGCAGGTAATTGGTCCTATGGTGTAGCAGGGTCCGGCTCGACTAGACACACTCACTCTGCAACTTCATTGTTTTCCTCAACAAATCTCATGAAAATTCTCAAGCTGCCAAACTAGCTGCAAAACTAACTGTAAAACATCTGGCCCTTGGGCTTGGTGTCCATCTACAATGGTTCCATGATATGACAATTTCTTATGAAGTTGTTGGAAGAGTTGATGTACTTGGTCCAAAATGGCCGAAGATGATTGAAGCCAATCTCTATCCATGGCTTTGAGTAACCGTTATAGTGGATAACAGCAGCTTGTTGCAGACGCTCGAGGTCTGTGTTATTTTGATAGCCTAAGCTGAGGAGGTGCCAAGACGGGTCGATAGGATGAATGTGGCCTCTGAAAGCAATCAGTGCTGGAGGTAATGTTCCAAGCTTCCACATTGTCATGTTGGAGTTGAGATTCTGCACCCCATTAGGAACTTTCTGAGGAAATGGTGTAGGGACGGACAAGCAGAAATTTTGTAGATGAAGTTTTGCAGAGAGTCTCACCATTGAGGCTTGACCTACATGGAAAAAGCCCTTCTAAAGTTCTGATTAGAGATCCTCGTCGTCCATACCAGTGTTGAAATATGGACCAATGATTCTAACATATGGACGGTCAGGATCTTCTGATCAATCGGGATTTTGCCATGTGGCCCATCTATGGTGGGACCTTCCAGATGAAAGCCTGAATTGCCATATGATTGGCAGAAAGGGTTAGCCTCCCTAGTATTTCTCATGTATTAGATAGAATCCATAAATGATTACCAAAAGCCTGTTTTCCCCCCTTTTCTTTCCTTAATTCATTGACCGGAGAACAGTTACGAAAGCTGAAAAAATGTTTGTGATTCAGAACTCGTGGAGTCCTCTACAAAATTGGCAAGGCAGGGTCGAGTGAGTACTCAGCCAAGTTGAACAAGGAAAAATAAAGAAAAAGATCAGCTAAAAAATTATGTGGCTTTTGACCATTCTGTGAAAAAAAAAAAAAAAAAGAAGCTCGGGGCTGCAAGTTAAGAAAATAGAAATTCATTAAAGGGTTTGCGAAGATCTGCTGAAATTGGTGACGACTTACAAGGAACAAAAAAGAAATAAGAAATAGTTGGAGCTAGTGGTTTGTTTGTGTTTTTTTTTTTTTTTTTTTTTTTTTTTTTGTGATGAGAGGAGAATAAATGCTACATGGAGAAAAAGAAGCAGTGAGATGATGTATGTGAAAAATCAAAGACATCCCAGTTCTATTGTTTTCTCATGAGCAAAGAATCATTAAAGGGGGACTCCAACATGAATGCAGGGCACAAATTCTGATATTTATGGTGCTGCACTCCAGTCCAAATTGGATTTGTGGCTCAAAAGTGTGATCTGAGTCATTCGATAGGTGGATCCCACCTAACATGGATCACTATATACAAAACACATGGATTGCACATCATACCTCATGTTGAAAGACTTTACTCTTCTGGTGCTGACTCCCATCAGTATACTATCATGTCAACCAATTGTAGGTCAGACTAATTCGATCAGCGAGATTTTTTTCTGGCTAGTCCACAAAGGGACCCGCCCAATGAAGGTCTACATCATGGAGTGTTTTGCCACGTCCAATGTTTGTAGGAGCTCTGAATAAAGAGAAATAGTGCTGGTGAACCTGATAGATAACCTTAAAACTAAAATGACGTAGTTTTTAAAGTTATCTTCAGTTATTATTATTGTTATTATTTTCGAAAGGCATGCGTTAGAGCAGGAAAATTTCAGAAAAGCATGTAAGACAAGTTTGCATGAGAGGGCATGCATGTGACGTGGATATTACCTCCCTCAGCCAGTAATGGTATATGTCTGTAATACTCATCTTCCTCCAAGCATGCAAGTCGAAAACGTTCATCCCATACGCCCATGTATTTTCATCAGGGTTTAGACTCTTTGCTATGAGGGGATGAGAAAAATTGAAGTAATTCTTGAAGCGCTTACACATTACCCATGCGTCTTTGCCATTACAAGTTTCTATGGCTCCATTTACCTTGCCCCCAAGGCTGATCGCCCAAAGAGGTGACAGGTCGCGCTGAATCACAACATCATCAGCAAGAAGGACCACTTTGTCAAGATTAGGAAAGAGCTGTTCACGTTCATCACAAAGATAACATGTCAGCATCCCTGCAGAATCAGCTTCACAATAGTAAAATAATGACAACTATCCTAGTTGATGCCATGATTCTAAGCATAAAAAGACCTGGACCCCAGTTCCAAACTTAGCCTAATCAGGATTATTGGCATTCTTTTCTAGGGGAAAAAAAAAAAAACAGAACCGGAAGATTACATAAATTACGTTGAGAATTTTTTTTTCAAACTCGGTCAAGTTTACATTACAAAGAAACCAAGGCTTTATATTCTGGTCCCCATTCAATTTTCTCATTTCAGCTTTTCTGATAATGATTTAGGATCCAGTGAGTGTGAAGTAACATTTAACAAATGGTATCAGCCCTACCAGCCCTTGTCTGATGCACTTTCGCAATGGATCTGGCCTGTACAATTTGTGGACTACGTACCGGATGAGCCACAGCCAAATAATCGCCTTACTAGAAGTTCATGACCATCCAATCTTCCAACCCATTTTAGGATAGCCGAGGAAAGTTCAAAATCAAGGAAGAAAATCAGATATATGAAATGGACAGAAACAATCTGCAGCTGCAATTTTTGACAATTCGACCATCCAAAGTGGCCAATCATTTGGTCTATTCAGGTTAATTGCCATAAGTACTGTCATCAACCATCAGGTCAATATTATTTACAAGGCAACTCATATACAGGCCACAGAACTGGCAGCTTGGAACATTGGTATGAAATCCAATCCATTCATTAGAGCACTCCCGCTATGCAACAAGAATCAGGTCTGTCCACTCGTCAGGTGGCTGTGGTTTATGAAACAAATACATGGCTGAAAAAACTTTGGCTCAAGTTCTTTTGCCAGTCCAACTGCTTCTAAACTCGTAAGCTACACTAGGACACATTGTGTGCATGAGCTGTTTTGTACGCACATGTGGGCTTAGCAAAGCTCTTGAACTCAAACAGGCAACCGCTCTGGTAAGTTGGAACACTCCATCCACATGAGAACTGATCAAATACAACCAGTCCAAGGCTAATTTATGATCCACTTTTACAAGAATTTAGCCGTTGAAAATATCCAGTATTTTCAAGGACAAAAGTGAAACCAAAAATTCAGAACACAAAAAGTGGGTAAGACCATTTGACTAGTTGTAGATTCAGCTCTCCTATTCACTTGGAAAAGTCAAGGTGTTCCAAAACGGTAATGGTGGCCATAATGGCTACCAACATTATCGTTATGATACGGGCTGTAATGGCCGTTACGGCCCTTTTTTAGTTTTGAAAAAACTGTTATGGGGCTGTTAGGGTCCATTACATGGCCGTTACGGGGCTGTTACGGGCCGTTATGGGACCGTTACAGGGCCTCTACGGCCTCTTTTTCTGTAATGGCCGTTACAACCGTTTTGACCCCGTAACATGTAATGATTACGACCGTCACCATTATGTAACGGTCATTACAGCCATTACGTAACCATTTTTTAATACCTTGGGAAAAGTATTCATCTTTCTAATAGAGTTCCTAAAAGGAAAACTTTTTTTTTCCCACAAGATTTCCTTAAGTTCTAAAACTGTTGTATTTGTCTTTCTACTCTTGATCATTCCTCTTCCACTTTTTCTTCTTACTTTCTTCTCTTTCATTCATGCCTCCCTTATCTATGCATTTTTGTTTAGTGATTTTCATCGACTCAAGTGAGAAAACTTACATATCCGAAGTCCAATTTCTGACCCAGTTTCAACTTTCAAAATTGGTTTTGGGTTTTAAATAAATGGCTTTCAGGCTTCAGAACAAGAACAAAACATATCCAGGTGACATAGTTACCTCTGGAAGGTACATGCGGATATGGTCGAGTAACAAGATATATTTTGGACTTCTTGGCTGCAATTTAGAAGCAAAAGACCTTGAAATTTCACCGCGATTGGCTCCAGTGGTGTGGCTTCCATGGTTGTAATATCTCATAATGTGCCGCTTCCCAATGACTTCAAACACAACATTTTCTCTTGCTAACCAGTCGAACTGGTGAACGCTTTTCACCTCAATAATGGCTGGGGAAATAGGGTTTAGTGCAAACCATGAATGCATACCCGCATAAGTCTTCTTGTCGGTGATGACATGAAAAACAACCTTTTCAGGGTTTGAAGACGACCTGACTGTTGAGGTAACAACAACAGAAGCTGCAAGGATGTTATCACTGGCCAGAACAAAATGGAAATAGGAGTTGTCTGAGAGCAAAGTTAGTAACTCTGGAGGCGGCAACTGTTTACGTGCATGAGCATTGGATGAGTATTCATTGGTCAAGCGCAAAGAGAGACAGTGGATGCCTTTTGGAATAATGGTTGCTGCAAAATGCTTGTATTTCAACTCTGCCAGCTTCAATTCCCTAACCTCCTTCTCAAGTTTCTCAATCTGCAAGTAACGTGCCTTAAGGCTCGGTCAGACACATTTCGTACCATGATAACTTCTGGAGAGTTAATCATGTATGAAAATAACAACACGGTCGAAATTAATAAGGTGACTGATAGAAATCAAATACCTTTTCTGTTATATAAGAATTTATATGCAATCCACATCCTAATGTATGCAAGACGCAGGTAGGATCCAAATTGTCCTCCTAGGTTCATACTGTAGATGGACAACATTTCAAAAACCACACCAATCAAATATCATAGCCATCACGTTTCCCACTTCTTCCCCTCTTTACTGCTGAACATTGACCATTTTCTTTCCACCGTCTGTTTGAAGGTCATCAATCAAATGGATAGGATTGTCTGAATAATTTGGTTTTTGAATTGTGGTCCATCCTTGATAGAGTCCACTAGATGGAAGGTGTAGATTGACCTTCCCTTCTACCATGTGTACACTGGTAGGTAGGTTCTAGGGGAGTTAGATATAATGGAGGCATTGTATCATTTCATAATTAGTGACTTGGAATTAATGATATAAAAATTTGATGGCACTAGAAAACTGCCAAATGTTCTAAAAGATCATAGAAATTCACAAACTATAATACACTGAATAGCTACAAGCCTCCAACAATATGCAAGATGGATGGATCATCCCATGGTAAGGAATCTTTCCAACACATACAATCAGCCATCTCTTGGGAAAAGAAAGATGTCAACTTTCTATGAAGAAACTACAACTTCCTATGGAGAAAACTACAGAAAAATCAACTACTTTTGACTGTAAATGGAGCTCCTAACAATGAGCTCCCTTCAAACTTTATTTGCTACTTGCCGGATACCATTGGAGAAAATCAATTTATCTTCTCTAACAACGGAAAATGTCAGTATAAGGGAGATAGAAGAAACGGAGAACACAGAAAAATTCTAACAGGAAATTTCTCTTTCATTAAAAGCTTACACGTGGGAATTTTTTCAACTTTCTCAACTTAGATACATAGACGTTACCCCTACAGGATATGTACCAATCAGAGCATGACAAGTGGCACCTACCTATTAGCCAATCACCAAGAAAACTACACCATACACCAGTCAGGACAACAGGTGGCAGACTTGAGCTGAACAACACAGCAATCAGGCTGTACAGGTTTCAGACTCCAATTTGCGATGAAATACATAAATACTCCTCATCAGTAAATAACATGAGGCACTAAATAATAATCATGAAAGTGGCTTTTTAAATATTCCTCCATGCCATCATACTTCCATAACAAACTCAACCATCCACAACAGTTATGCACAATGTACCTCCCTTGGGAAATGTTGTGCACAAAGTGCCCATCAGTCATACGACCACTACTTTGTCACACGTTACGAGATCTATTACATTCCAACATGTACACATACATCATCTTCAACAAAGGTTGCTGAGGGCCTGTTTGGATTGGTGGAATCCAAAAGGTAAGTTTGGAAAGGAAAACATCACATCTGAGAAACCTGTGGGTAACGTTATCGGTGGAAAAGAATCCTAAAAGCGCTTCTTCTTCTTTTTTTTGGCAATTTCCAGGGAAAAGTACAATGGTCAAAAAGAGAAATCTGTTTCTCAAATATGCTGGAAATGAGGATTAACAAGGTTCAAAACAAAAGGAAAATGCCGGAAAAGTGTGGAAATGAAAACAGTGTTTCACAGGTTACCTTATTGTTGCAATTGGCAGAAAATGTTACATCCACGGAAAATGCTTTCCTTTACACAGTTACTTTTTGGATTCCACATATCCAAATAGGCCCTGAAAGGAAAGTAATCCAACTTTGCATGGAAATTCAGGAACTGAAGAAAGGCTTTCTCTCTATGACAAAATATTGGAACAAGTTCAAATATGTGTGATCAATTTGCTGCAACCTAGCATTTCATCCTGATAAGGTTTTGCATCTTCCTGGAAGACTTTCCGAAGAATTCAAGATGTTGTAGTAAGCTTGGTGAAATGACGTGGAATGCCCAACTGACAAATGCTGCAGGAAGTATTGACGTCCCCTGTACCATGAGAAAATGTTAAACCCTAGCCTTCAGTCAAGGATAGGTTTGTAATCCCAACTTGTAAGTTCACTTCCTCTGCAAATTGCAAGTCAGGGTCCCTCAAATATGATAAAGGGGTGTCTGGCACAGACGAAAATCATTTATTGGAGCCAAAGCTAAGATCGACATGCTTCATAATTGGGAATGATTTTCCTTCTCTTTACACAGATCATAGATGTTGAGATATATAACATGCTTCATCATTCTAGGCTTCACTATCTTCACTCATGTTTTGAAGAGAGAATCCTACTCTGTTAGTCACATGCAATTACTATAGCAAACAACAGAACCAAATGTGCATAACTAACTGTCATTCTCATTTAAGGAGTTCATTGTATCAAATTCTGCAATCGTCCTACAAGCATTGTATGCATGATGAGAAGTTCACAAGGCTCCTATGAAATAACCTTGAGCAGAAGTTACACCGAATAAGCTAAAGTACCAAGAGATTCAAAGAGAAAGGGTGTACCATTGCCTTTAGCTTAACAGCAAATGTCTTGGCATCATATTGGTTAGTCTTCATTTCAGAAACAAATTCACTGAATGATTCTGGCAGTTCCAGTCCAGCTGGAATTTCCTCAGTATTTACTTGATCAAGGATCTTGTGCAAATCTGTAACCAGCCTCTGCAAAACCACCAGATGATCTCGTGTCAGATCATAACATACGATTATTCCACCACAAAACTTCAATTAGTTCAACTATTTCAAAATTTCAAACATATCTAATAAGAGATAATTTACCATCGAATCATCAGCCTTGCCAAGAAACTTGGGTCCCAATCGCCTCCCCAAACAATCTGAAACAAAGAAAGGGCTGCTAGTGAATGTGTATGACCCATCCCAACAGTTAACATACCCAGCAAGAACCCACATTATTCATCAAAGCAAACGAACGTGTCAAAATGACAGCATCTTGTGCAGTTTATTGCTCTAGTATATCTGAACCATCCTATTCAAGGATGATTACCGAAACAATACATAAAATACCCGTAGATTATTTTATTTATTTATTTATTTATTTTAAAAAAGGTTTAAGGAGACATCAAGGAAGTGAAATCTTCCTGAAAACCTAAATGACTGAAAAGAAAGACAAAAAGAAAAGCTTGCAAATAGCCCAATGAAGAAATGAGGATTCCCTAGATACCAGCAGGTGCATCAACCAAGCATTGGAAGGTGAGTGATCTAGCAGACTAATCAGTATTGGGCAAAAAGGCCAAAAGCCTCAAATCAAAAACTTTTGCTGACGCAGGAGCATTTATTCAGAATCTGATAGAATCATATTCAAAATATCTAGTACATAGCCAATAACAGTGAAAGTGGACTCAAAAAAACATGAAAATGATATTAATCAAAGAACAAGCCGAAACTCTGTAATCATTGTAATCACATCTCCCTGAGACACTGTCGACTAAAAAACATGACAAATCTGATAATATATAATTAATAACTTAGTTAAGCCCACAAACATGTACAAGGACTACCATATACATGCCACAACATGTGCCAGCATGTGCAACAGTTAGAATGTCAAACCCATACATCAGGTGGGTATGACAGTGTAGATGTTCTGACCCAAATTAAATCTGGTACACTCAACAGGTGGGCCACAGTGTAAGAAACTGCCGCACAGTTAAGAAAATCTCTGCTGGATTTTTTTTTCATCTGTATTCTTGTTTCAAACTGTGGCCCACCTAACTAGTAGACCAACCCAATTCCTAGACCAGAGCATCTACAAAGAGCTATCACTCTGATGAATGGATTGGATCTCATCCCTTTGTGTCAAGCTGCCACATGTATTGCATGCACATGAGCTTCCATGTATGCACGTGTGGGCTAAGGACAGCTCTACCATTAAAAAGAGCAAAAAAAAAGTGAACAAGATCCAAAGAAAAGAAGGTGGATTGAGAGCCACAAAGAAAATCTAGTAATTCAAAGTCAAGTGTTCCAATTTCCAAATGACAGCAAAATCGATACCTGAAAAGGGGCAAAGCAACTTTGTACCACTGACCAATGCTAACACACAGATGGTTGCACACAGTGTGAAGCGAAGCGGCAACAAATTCAAGTAAAGGAGTGGGGAAACTCTATTTTAAAATGTTAGCAAGCATAAACAGCTAGGAAGTGGGAGCAGAAGCATGGGTCCAAATTGCGATACAAACCGATGGTGACACCTAGTTAGAAGGAGCATGCAACTAAGCCACACACACAATTACAAAACCAACTCAAACATTGGCAGTGCAATTAATTACAACAATCCCTCCACCCCATTCTTGAAGGGCACATCCAATTCCAACTCAAGTGAATATTCTAATGAGATCAAATCTGTGAGCCTTAGAGCCCATTTGGCATGGCTTCTCAGAACGGAAGAATTGAATAGCAATGAAGAATTCCCTAAAATTGTTTATTGAGAATTACTTGTGCAAAAAGAAACATGTTGGGAGAACATACATGCAAAAACACAATTGCCCTTCCATGTTGATGCATTGGCCCAAGACTCAGGTCATTAAACTAATCAGGTAGACCAATGGTTATGAAACAATGTACAGGTTAGAAGAACTTGCTCAAAGTTTATTTAAGCCATCCACTTGTTTATAACATCAAGGTCCATCTGATGAGTGCACCAGTCTGATTCTTTAGTGAGAACATCTTGACAATTGGACCAACCTGATGGACAATTTTGATATTCTATTTGTCTACCATGGTGACATGTGTGATGCCATGTAGACAGTATGCCTTGTACACACGTGGGCTTAGAAAATTGTATGTGAGATTGTATTTGGAAAGATCCTACAAAAGAGAAAACCTTTGATACTATAGCAAAATATGATGGATGATACGATTGCACTTGGAAATTACTTACAAATTGCATATGTGGCATCACTAAACTTTCCAAGTTATGGATCCAAGCAGTGTTTTAAATATCGACAATATCGGTCGATATATCCCATGATATATCTTGTATCCCACCAGTGCGATACAAAACACACGAGTAGTGCGATATATCTTGCGTGTTCGATCTGGTGAGTGTTTTCGAATTTTGGTCCTTCTATTTTCCGTAAATCATGTTAAATTAGTGTCAAATTGTTACGAATCCATGATTTTTCATGTTTCGCATGAAAAATCATGAATTGGGAGCTTCAATTTCGAAATTTGGAGGAGATGGGCCGAGTTGTGGAAAATTGAAAATAAAATCAAAATTTCCCAATTTCTCGCAAATCATTTGTAATCTTTGTGTCCAAACATCAAATCAAACATGTATGTAACCTAATGTAGTGATTCTTCTTTTGCTTTTGAATGTATTGCTTGTGTTTCCACATGTCTTCTTACATTTATAAATTATACGAATAGACATTGAATATACTTGCATTAATTCAGTTCGACAACGCATAGATTAGGACCCCATACAAAGAAAACCTATTATGTGTACCGATTTTGTGTAATGTTTTGATTTATAAGTGTGTATTAATGTATTTTTTAACAATCACTGAAGTTTCATTGAAAAATGCAACCAATTTCCCAATGTTTTCCCACATTTCCAACAACAGCGATACATTAAATGATACAACCGATATATCCCATGAGATAACCGATACGTATCTGTATCCCAAGAATGCGATACGTAACACCATACCGATATTTCGAACACTGGATCCAAGTTTAGAGGCATCATGAACCAAAAATTACACTAATTAGATTATTTATTGGATTGGTGGAAATTTATTGGAAGGTTAAAAATGAAAGCTATCGACCACTCCTATTTCAACATAAGTGTCAAAAAATTAGAGTTTAGGATTGTTCAACCAATCTGATTTTGGGGTTGTGACTTGGCAGACATGGGTTCCACAATTTAGTTGGCTTAATTTGAGTTAATATACACCGCCACGTGTACAGTTTCTTAGTGTTTGCATATCAAGTTTGATGCCCTACTGGAATATCAAATAGCTCCCCACTACGAAATAGCCTATTATTGCATAACAGGTTGTCTTTCAAAAAGGAGTCCCTCATGTGAGAGGACAGAACACATGTCAAAGATCAGGTGAACAAAACATGTGTCAAAGATCCAGGCCATTCATAATGAAAAAGTACTGTGAACAAGCCATGGACCAAAAATAATGTTGGTCCCTTGATCAATCTGATCAAACTTCTTTGAAAAAATGAGCAATTAAGCAAAAAAAAAAAAAAAAAAAAGTCCAACGGTCCAAATTCAATGCAATGCACTAGATGAGTGTATTATCCTAATTTTTGGTACATGGCATGTTAACAGTTTTCTCCATCTGATCAAAAGCCCAGTTCTCTTACACGTGTCGTGTAAGCGCTTCACATGGATCTCTGAAATGTACGTAGCCTCCACCTTTAAAAGATTCCTAATCAATAGAGGATTAGTCATGTTCCAACCCAACTTTATAGTAAGATTCCTATTTAATAGGAGGTCAATGAGGGCAGCTCACATGAAGGGGCCGAATACATGTCTGAAATCCAGGTAGATGGCACGCTTATCTAGATATGGGCTATTCATCAGGTAGGGGACACCAGACAAAAACTAATGTTAGTCTTATGATCAGTTGAGTCAAACATGTATGAGATAAATGGGTAATAAGTCCAACAGTACAGATTCAACATACATTTGGGGCTCACTTGATGAGCGGGATACCCTAAATTTTGGTATATATCATATTCATAGTGCTCCCTACCCGATATTGGTCTGGATCTCTGATACATGTGGTGTGCACAGATCTTTCATGCATGTATTGCCCCCCTCAAATGACTGTCCGCCTGCTTAGAACAAATGCCTCTTGGAAATGTCTCATAAATCATTGGGGAAAACAACATTTTTCAGTAATTGTTTTAATAATCAACCGATGAAGCCCTCCAACCAACCATGTTTAATACTTATTTAAGAGATTTGAGATTAAAATCTCCCGAAAATCCTTAATTAAGCAATGCCAAAAAGCAAGAGACTCTTACTTAATCAAAACTCAATTTGTTGCAAGGAAGTGACAAACAGAACCACAATGACAGTACATGATTCAAATCACACACATGCACACACACACGCATGCCCACACACCCACCTACCCACACACACACACACTAAAAACCCTTGCAATAATCAATTCTGTGAACTGCTTCGATAAAAATTCAAGGGAAATCACAAGAGGACACACACACTAAAAACCCTTGCAATAATCAATTGTGAACTGCTTCGATAAAAATTCAAGGGAAAACGCAAAAGGACAAAATAGCAGAAACAAGGGCAAAAGATTAAATGCCCAAATACTAACAATTCAATTGCAGCCTTGGTCAAGAAAACCCAATAGACAGGAATCAAGGAGAAGAAAAATACAACAAAACACATAAAACATGAGGAAATTAACAAAGCCAGAATTCAAACTGGACAGTTCTTTTCTTTAAATCAAGACTAGAATAACATAAAGCAACCCAACAATTCAAATTAATCCAAACAATCAAATGACATTACCCAATCAATCAAGCACCCAACAACTTATAACACACCAAATTATGTTAAGAAGCAAAAGATCGATCTCAAATGAAAACGAAGCATCCAAATTCAAACTTGATCATTCAAACCACAAGAATCCAACAAATCAGAATAGACCAAATGACCAAAACTTGAAAAATGACAATGGGACAAATTGAAGTCAGGCCAAACAGACCAGATGGAACCCATATCAGATCCATTCTTATCCAAATACTTTCAACAATCTAACAAGAAAAAAAATACCTCAAATTTACATCAAGAACAATACAACAGATCAACAAACCATGTGGTTTCGCATTCCCGTAACTAAAAGGCCTCCTATTTTATACCAACACAAATTGCAATCCAACGACTCAAATGTAGCCAAGCCAAACAGGCCAGACAAAACCTTGATTAGATTATTCCTTATTGACATGACTAGACATCATATTTACATCAATATCAATGTAACCAACAATCAAATATCGGCATTTTTCTATAAACGGAAATTTAAAAAGGCCTACATTCGTCATTTGTATTTGTTCTGATTATTGATAAATAGAAAGAAGGGAGATGGAAAGGAGTACCGAAGGAAGAGCAGTTCTTGACGCCTTCGAGGGTGACAACGGCAGTGAGTATGAAGAAAAAGGGGAGGAGGAAGGTTACGATGAGGATGGCGTGGAAGAGCGTCCGATAAGAGATGTGGGGAGCTGCGATCTTGATCCTCATCAAGTCAAACAACCCATTGCTGCTCGATATCGTGATGCTACTCATGCTAGGGGAGAAGTGAAGCTGCATCGTGGTCGATCGAAACCCCTTCGTCGCCGATCAAAAACCCAGATGAGGAGAAGGCGAACAGAGGCCATCATTGCCATCGGATCGAGGGACGGTCAGATCTGATCCTGTGGGTTTTTGTGGGACCCTTGAATCCAGCATTGGATTCCTGAGCTGGGATTGGAATTTGAATAATTCCAGCAAAACCAAAATGGCAAGTGACAGAGATTCGTTCTGTGATTGCTTTATTTTCTGTTTTTATAGTTTTTTGTTTTTAGAGAAATGTTCCAATGCTTTCATACCACTTTAAGTTATGGTGCTCCAACTTGCATTGGATCATCTGAATAGTACAATCAATCGATCTGAACTGTCAATTAAATTCAAAACATGTTTCATCGGATACCATAAAAATTACACCGATTTGATGATCATATCAATCCTAAATTTGGCCTTACTTTTTGTACCCGTTATTTTTCTGAGCAATGGTTAGGATTTCTAAATGAAAGTTATCCTTGGCAATCATAAACAATCCATAATGTGCCCTGAAAATTGGATCAAATAGTTGATTTTATGTAATGATCCTAACCGTCGATATTAAATTTTACTATCATCAGATTGTTTGTTATGGTAGCACATGAAATGAGCAAAGTGTCCCAATTCGGACACGGCTGAGAGCACCGGAGCTTTTCTTTTGTTTCGTGAGAAATTTACGAATGTGGACCCCACCTTTTATCCAGCGGTTTTTCTGAAACAATACAAACTTCGAGTACGCAACTGGACCTCCTCGTACGGAGTCGGGATTTCAGGACGAAAATACCCCTCCGTCTCACGGAAACCGAATCGGTACCCCCCTGCCACCAAGTAACGGCAGATGGTCGGTGGACTGTGGGCCACACCACGATGTATACTTTTCATCCATGCCGTCCATATATTTTAACAGATTATTTTATGGTATGAGACCGAAAATGAGGTATATTCCAATCTCAACTGGACCACATCACAGGAAAAACTGTTGAATGAACGTCTACTATTAGAAACCATTAGGAGGCCATAAAAGTTTCGGATGAAGCCGATTTTTGGTTTTTATCTTCATCTAGGCCTGTATGAACTAATCAACAGATTAGATGTGAAATAAACAGTTCATTGGGCATTAGGAGAATTGTAATTGTCAATATCCAATCAATATGATCTTCTTGTGGTGTGGTCCACCTGAGATTTATATCCCTCTCAATTTCTGGAATAAACTCTAAAATGATCTGTAAAAATGAATGAACGGAATGGATGAAACACATACATCATGGTGGGGCTCACAAAACACCCACCACGGCCATTGGATGGTGGCAGGGTGAGTAACCAATCCGATTTCGGTTTAAAAAGTTGCTGCTACCTTCGTACGTTGCTTTCACTCCCTCAACGAAAAAAACCTCCTGAAAATAACAGCATTTCACTCCTTTTCAACCATAAATCGAGGTACGGAGGTTATTTTTTTCATTTTTCTCATAGAATTCTCCGTGAATCATGCTGATATCATCATTCTACATTTACCATTTTTCGTCTTGGCTAGGGTTACGTGAAATCCCATGAAGTAGCTGGACTTGCAATCCTTGAAAAGGTTCAAAATATTCCCTCACTCCAAAGCACCTCCCTTCAACCTACATTTGACTTGTACTATGGTAGTTGGTGGTACAGATATTTTTAAGAAAAATGTTCAGCTCGTACAATTGCATTGCATACGAAGTTCGGTCAATTCTATGTGTTAGGCTTACTCAAATTCATGCGTTAGGCTTAGTTAATTTTATGTGTTGATCGGTCAAATCCATGTGAAACTCACTCAATTCATTTGAAGCTCACTCAATTCCATGTTAGGGCTTACTTGATCTCATGCTATGCTCGCTGAATTTCATGTTTACGCTGCGCAATTTTATGCTAGGACCGCTCAATTTAATGTTTGCCAAACTTAATTTCATGGTAGATAAGATAAAGTCAATTTAATGTTTGCCTTGATAAATTTCGCAATAGGATCACTCAATCTAATGTTTGCCCAGCTTAATTTCATGGTAGATAAGAGAAGGTCAATTTAATATTTGCCTTGATAAATTTCATGCGATCACTCAATTTAATGTTTGGCCAGCTTAATTTCATGGTAGATAAGATAATGTCAATTTATTGTTTGCCCAACTTAATTTCATGGTAGACAATTTAATGTTTGCCTCAATCAATTTCATAGTATGATCGCGAAATTTCATGGTAAATAAGGTCAATTTATTCTATGTAGGGCTCACTAGAATGTATTTATTCTATATCCACACCATTTATCCGTTTTGCCATGTTATTTTAAGACAGTAGGCAAAAAATAAAGAAGATCCAAATTTTAAGTGCACCATAGAAAACAACAGTGATTGGATATCCTACAATTAAATACCTCTTATATCATTTAAGACACGAGGCCAAAAATGAGGAAAATTCAAATTTTAGGTACACCATAGTAGCGAAAACAATGGCGATTTGACGTCTTATAATTAAATACTCCCTATAGCCCATTATAATGTTTCTTTAATGTTTGTTTACTATTCTACTTGTTGATAAGGTAACAAAAATCTTGATGAAAGAATAAAACAAAGATCAGCTTGGTTTAATGTATTGCATGTTTAATGTATTGCATGTTTCCCCCGCGCTAAAATTTCATACTTCCCTCGATCAATTCCTAGTTTGCGTTGATCAAATTCTACGCGTTCCTTGCTCAATGTAATGATAGTTAATGTCACAAATTAAACATGCACCATATGAAATCATTCGCTTCGTTGAATGCCTAATCCGTATGAGCTCTAGTTGTTTATTTCATAGTAGCTCAGTGAATTTACTGATGGACTTATTTGATGGCAGCTAAGGTCAATTTAATGCAAGTCGATGCGCATGTGTTAGGCTTAATCAATTTCATGCGTCAGGCTTAACAAATTTTATGCGTTGATGGGGATTACATGCACTCAATTAAATGTTTGCTTGCATAACTTAATTTATAGTTTTCCCTACTCGATTTCATGTTTGGCTTGCTCAATTTAATGTTTGCCCTACTGAATTTCATGCTTACACCCCCCCCTGCTGAATTTCATATTTACCTTGCTCAATTTGTATGTTGTCTCGCGCATTTTTCCAGCTTACTCCTTATTTCCTTAAGATTTGTATCATTCTCATCTATAAGGGAAAATGAGTTTTCAGTCTTCTATTAGTTAACTGAGTTTGGAATTATGTCAAGCTTCCGTTGTTTAACGTTTTATTGATAATTTCTCATTGTATTGATTTCCAGATTATGGCTACGAGAATCATCTGTTGCTATGGCGGGGAGTTAGAATGGGAAAACACGCAATGGATGTACAAGAGTGGAAGTACAAAAACTATTTCGCTAGATGTTGATACTACGTACGAGGAACTTCTATCCAGAATGTACAGGATTATGAAGAGTACACCAACAGATTGTGATGTTCAGATGAAAGTTTTGTATCCCTGTTCCAATACATCAATCCCTCCAACCGTACTCGAGGACGACGATGACGTGAAAGAGTTCCTGGCAACACAGCTGGAGCATTCGAAAAAGTTCATCCCTTTGGTCATCGAGACAATCCAACACATAAATATGACAACACACGTTGACAGTCTGGCAGAAGAGCATGGCGTGGAATTTCAATATAAGCCAAATCCATTACAAGTAGGAGGAACAAATGACCGACTCCCCGAGCCGCCCCAAACATCAAGATTTGTGAGTGCCCAAGTCAGCGATGCATGTGACGTTGACCTCATTTGTGATTACATGGCACCGCCTCTAGCAACAACAGCTATCCTTACCCTTCGGTCGGTTGATTTGTAAGATGGCCAATGATTGTGGGTTTGGTTTCATCCTCACTGCGCCTTTAGAGTCACAAAATTTTATTGACGAGAATAGTATTAAAAGAATGAAATTGATTCAGCAAGAAGACGTTGAAAGAGGAGAAGAGTCAAAGGAAGGAGAAGAAGGAGAGGAGGAGGAAGAAGAGGAGGAGGAGGAGGAAGATAATGACGAAGACATTGATGAAGATTTTGTGGCCCCCCCACCTATACATGAGCGCTTCAGCCGGGTGGAAGAGGAACTGGCCTCGGTTCAGTCAGAAATAACTGGTATGAGGGCTGAAATGAAGACCCAAAGGACCGAACAGGAGCAATGGAATGAGAAGATCTTTCGCATCCTGAAGGATCTGTTATGCTGTGTTCAAAAGGATGAAGCAGCACCGCACCGAACTGATTCACAAACTGGATGATTGATATCCGTGATCCAGTAGACCACTTCTTCAGATCCTTGAAGAAGAAGCGGGAGCTAAAGCGCATACAGATCCATCAACATTTGTTTTTTTTGTGTGTGTTTGGAGCGGTGTTAGCATTTGTGGAACAGTAGTTTTTTTTTTTGGTTTGTTTGGTTTTGAGGATTTGCCTGACTGCTAATTTTTGTTTTGTTTAACAGGTTTGGTGAACAAAATGGGTTTTATCTTTCCTTTCATTTGTTTGTGTGCTTGTGAGTTTGTGTATGCTATATCCAAAGTCAGCGGTAGGTTGTCCTGTATCGATCCCTACTGGGGGTGGCGGACACTGAAGTGTACTAACAGGCTGACAGAATGAGTGGATTGTCAGGCTGCCTTTATTCAATACTGCTCATGTAACGTTGTCTAATTGAGATTTGGATATACCTAATTTTAGGTCTCATACCATAAAATGATCTAGAAAAATATATGAACCGCGAGGGAGAATGAACTACATCATGGTGGACCCACAGAGCACCGACCACAGCCATCTTGGGAATCGCGATGATACATTTTCGTACCAATTCGATTCCAAAAATTTTTAAATGGGTCCAAGTAACTGACCCTTTTTCTGAGAAAGTATCAATACAACATTGCACGTAACCTAGCATACACCGGTTTTCTATTTTCCTCTTACGTGTCATTTCCCTTGAATATTCAATCCACAACTGTAGCGGAAATCGGAACAATCCACTCATTGGGTAGGCCACAAATACAAGTTAAGCATCTGTGCTGATTTTAACCATGTATCGTCCACAAGTTAAGCATCTGTGCCGCAGATTATTCTCAGGCCACAAATACAGGTTAAGCATCTGGGCTTTTGAAGATCCATATGTTTAGGCTGTTCTGGTGTGCGCTGGATAGGTGTTATGCCACCTTTATCTAAAAAATCAATTTCTCGAGATGTGCAACTTCTGGAGGTCTCCTCTGACCTCTTCTCTATTGAAACAACTCGCTAACAACCCAAATGGATCCAAAAACAATCAGGAGTCGGAGCTTTGATTTCAATATCCATTGGTTTTTTATGCTCTCCATGTTTTTTCATGCTTTGCATGAAAAATCATGGAGTCGGAGCTTTGATTTCAATATCCATTGGTTTTTTATGCTCTCCATGTTTTTTCTTTTCGAGATTTTCTTTTGTGCCATTACTAATACAAATCTTTATGGCTATCTTTTCTATTTCTTTTATTCTTCTTTTCTTTCTTTCTTGGGATTATTTATTATTGGCTTGTGACTGATACATTAAGCATGATGTTTTTCCTTTTCCACATCGAATCAGGTTTTGTTACAGATGAAGTAGTTAAACGCAGGGAATCAAAATTACGGGATACTATATAATTAAATTTTAAAATCGATTGCAAATCCCAACTTCAATATTGTTCTGTATTTGTAATTAAGACTAAAAAGATACAATTTGCTATGTGAATTAATTGAGCTTAAGTGAAGCATTTGAGAAGACATTTTCTTTCTAACATTTTTACCAAATGTTTCAAATAGTTGGTGCTTTGGAAGGACTTGTACACCAATAAGTAAAGCAAACATTCCTGTGTCTGATCGATCAAAAATTTGAAACCCTACTGTATAATAATCTCTAAAACAGGCTGCAAATCCAACCTTCCAATGTTGTGCTGTATTTATAAACAGTTTAAGCAGATAAAATTTTCAAATTAAATCTGTTGATCTCTCTCCCTAGTGACAAGCAATTTGATTAAAGACATTGCTAACCCAAGGGTATTGCTACGGAGATATATTTATATGATCATGAAGCCAATTGAGGACATTGGTTTTTCAGTTGGGGTATTGCTACGGAGATATATTCCCAATTGCTACAGATAAAGACCGTAGCTAATAACCGTAGCCATAGGTAAACCGATCCAGGGATCCAGAAGTATCCAGCGAGTTGGGGTCGACCGGGTTGTACCCGGTCGACCCCATTTACGTGAATTCTACCTAAATGGGGTCGACCGGGGAGCAACCCGGTCGACCCCAACTCGCTGGACAGTAACCCGGTCGACCCCATTTAAGTTGATTTCACTTAAATGGGGTCGACCGGGTAATACCCGGTCGACCCCAACTCGCTGGAGAATTTTGGATCCCTGGATCCAGTGAGTTGGGGTCGACCGGGTCGTATCCGGTCGACCCCGAATGTTTTCTATTTCTTTTTTTTTTTCCTTCAGTCTCCACTGTTTTTATCATGTGGTCCATTGAGCTTTATATCTACATCATTTTTGGGTACATGATAGTGAATTGAAGGGGATTGACCGTGAAATGCATTGAGAATAGGTTAAGGTTTAGGTTTAGGAAATCGGGCTCGGGTTCGGGTTCGGGATCGGGATCGGGTTTTGGTTTTCAAGTTTAGGACCCGGTTTAGGTTTAGGAAATCGGGTTTACGATTAGGGATTTGAGAATAGGTTAAGGTTTAGGTTTAAGAAATCAGGACTTGGGTTTAGGTTTGGGTTTTCAACTTAAGGTTTAGGTTTAGGTTTAGGTTTAGGTTTAGGTTAGGCGGTTTACATTAGGATTAGGTTTAGGTTTAGAGATTTGACAATAGGTTAAGTTTTAGGTATAGGAAATCGGGTTCGAGTTCGGGATCGGGTTCAGGTTTGGGTTTTCAAGTTTAGGTTTAGGTCATGGTAGGCAAGCGGGTTTAGGATTAGGGATTTGAGAATAGGTTAAGGTATAGGTTTAAGAATTCAGGACTGGACAATTAGGTTTGGGTTTTCAAGTTTAGGTTTAGGTTAGACGGTTTAGATTAGGATTAGGTTTAGGTTTAGAGATTTGACAATAGGTTAAGTTTTAGGTATAGGAAATCGGGTTCGAGTTCGAGATCGGGTTCAGGTTTGAGTTTTCAAGTTTAGGTTTAGGTCATGGTAGGCAAGCGGGTTTAGGATTAGGGATTTGAGAATAGGTTAAGGTATAGGTTTAAGAATTCAGGACTGGACAATTAGGTTTGGGTTTTCAAGTTTAGGTTTAGGTTTAGGTTTAGGTTAGACGGTTTAGATTAGGATTAGGTTTAGGTTTAGAGATTTGAGAATAGGTTAAGGTTTAGGTATAGGAAATCGGGTTCGAGTTCGGGATCGGGTTTAGGTTCGGGATCGGGTTTAGACAGATCCATCAGCAAAGTAGGAAAAGGAGCGAGGCAAACTAGGAAAAGCAGCGAGGCAAACTAGGAAAAGCAGCGAGGCAAACTAGGAAAAGGAGCGAGGCAAACTAGGAAAAGAAGCGAGGCAAACTAGGAAAAGCAGCGAGGCAAACTAGGAAAAGGAGCGAGGCAAACTAGGAAAAGCAGCGAGGCAAACTAGGAAAAGCAGCGAGGCAAACTAGGAAAAGCAGCGAGGCAAACTAGGAAAAGCAGTGAGGCAAACTAGGAAAAGGAGCGAGGCAAACTAGGAAAAGCAGCGAGGCAAACTAAAAAAAGGAGCGAGGCAAACTAGGAAAAGCAGCGAGGCAAACTAGGAAAAACAGCGAGGCAAACTAGGAAAAGGAGCGAGGCAAACTAGGAAAAGCAGCGAGGCAAACTAGGAAAAACAGCGAGGCAAACTAGGAAAAGCAGCGAGGCAAACTAGAAAAACAGCGAGGCAAACTAGGAAAAGGAGCGAGGTAAACTGAAATATCAGCGAGGCAAACTAGAAAAACAGCGAGGCAAACTAGGAAAAGGAGCGAGGCAAACTGAAATATCAGCGAGGCAAACTAGAAAACCAGCGAGGCAAACTGGGAAAAGGAGCGAGGTAAACTGAAATATCAGCGAGGCAAACTAGAAAAACAGCGAGGCAAACTATAAAATCAGCGAGGGATACATGAAAATCAGTGGGCCAATGACGCGCATTGAGTTCCATGTGCATTGAACTTGATCGACGAGCATAGTGAGGCAAACGGAAAATATAGTGGGACAAAGTGTAAAGTTCATTTCATCATCCACCAAAAATTACAAAGTATGTTATACATCATAACTTACAATTCCGACGAATACACGGAAAATTTTCTAATTATGCTATCCACCAAACTTACAAAGTATGCTATACATTTCCAACTTACAATGTGTATTCAACAATGTAGATAATACAATATAGACAACATCTTTCCAAAATTCAGCCCATGCCCCACACAAATATCATCTACAAACTAGAGACAGACAATCATAAGCTATTGACTTCCTCCAATTGGCGGAAAATTTTTGCATGTCTATTCCCGCCAACGTGAGACCGCTACACAAAATGTCGATGTATTTCATTACGAATATACCACAATCATAACCATTGTTCTGCTTTGGCGCAGATTCATCGACTCTGACGGTCCACTTCTTCCCTTCAAGCGCAGTGCCGTCTCCCGTGGCATAGAAGAGAATAGGGAGTGCAGTTGTCATCTTCGTCATCTTTTGCTTGTACTTCGGCAATAAATTCGTGCACAAGCTATCCACAACAACAATTTCTCTTGATCTATGATAGATGATAAGCAGAAACCAGTGTGAATTTTCGTGATTAATGGGTGCATAGACCTGTTCATGATTCACAAAATAATATATTAGTTAAACATGATAAAAGACATAACAGTAAGAGATGATGCTCTATGACAAGTGCATTACCACATCATAACACCACATTGCCTTGGCGTATGGTTGATCTCGGTACTTTGCAATTGCATAAGCCGTACTCATCTGTCCTACTAGCTCGGCCTGTTCAGACGCCGATTTGGAGTCCCGGTATGCAATCAATAAAGGCAAACACCCCTCTAGGCTTTGCTGTTACAAACATGATGAAAGTTCAATACATGTCGCAAAATGAAATTTTCTAACAGATTACAGATTAACGCAATAAACAGTTACCGTAAAATACGTAGGACAAAACTTGCAATCCTGAGGATATGCTATTGAATGGTCGTTATGCCTACGCTCCAGGAAGTCGATGTATGTGTCGATAGCCTAATCAATAGGATAGTAGAATGTTAGTCATAAATTCATATAACACATAATTATATGTCAGTCAATGCATATAGAGAATGAATTAGTAATGCTTACCTCGCTATCAACCCATGCATCCTTCAGCCATATCGTACTGAACCATTTCCCCGCTGCCGTAGACTTGTTTGCTTCATACCAGTCCTCTGCCTCTTTCGCCTCTTGTGCGGATAGTATCCTGAAAGGATCCATTTGTAGGGGAAATGGTATCGGAGAAGTTGCAAAAGCTACTTGCTCGGGTTCGAGAAACGGCCCACGCGTTGTATCAAATGCAGACAGGGACAAGTACGGAGACATCTTATAATATGATGGCTTCGGTATCCTTTTGTTTCTCCTTTCATAAACGGGATGAGAAGTGGATGCATTCAATACATTTCCTTTGACATTACTATACGACAGGCCATCCAAAACCCCATGTCGAAGTTCTGTATGTGGGTCATCATTTACTTCCCCTCTCTTCCTCAACTTCTCACCCTCCTCCTCCATTACAAAACATCCCCTCTGTGTACTTCTACCTTTCTTCTCCTTATTAAACCCTCCCTCTCATTAGCAAACTTTTCTATGTTATGATAAAATAATTCCTTCTCCATCCTGAATTGCTCTTTCTCTTTCAGTAACATATTTTCCTTCTCATCAATCATTGCTTCTTTACGTCTCATCACTTCCCTCTCTTTTCTCAATTCGTCCCTCTCCTTCTTCAATTCCTCTCTCTCCCTCTTCAACTCCTCCCTCTCAATCCGAAATTCCTTCATAAAATTAACATTCTTCCTAACACCCCCCATTGGTAAACCCTCCCTCGGTACCTCTCCCTCCACGCCTTTCTCATCGTTATCATCTGACTCGTCATCCTCATCATGATCAATTTCATTACCCTCCTCATCATCTTCTTGGGTTTCAGTGACCTACAAAATGTATACATGAATATGTAAGAGTAAGGATAACTTTAGACATGTAGAAAAAATAAAGTTCATTTTTCATAACATCTCACCTGGAAACTGTCACGCACCGAGCGAACAGCATCCGTTTCCCATTCTCGTGGCGTTGGTTCTAATTTCATTACTATCGATGTCTGCAAAAGAACAAGGAGTAATGTTAAATAAAAAATTGATAAGGTTGTCAACTTAAGCGCCAATAAATGCTGGACATATATAAACTTACAGCTTTACTCTGAAAAATAGCATGTATTCTTTTGTACCTCCAACACTTCCAGCCTCGATATTGAATGAAGCGTGGAATTTCATGGGGAACATACGAAACAACACACTCTTGTAGGGCCGGTAATATCTCTACTGCCCATACCTGTTAGAATGAAATTGCACCAGGTTAAAAATTCAAAGATGACTATAGAGGGAAAACATATAGAAAATAAAAGATGTTCTTACTTGTAGAGGAAGGATGCAACCACATACAGTGTACCGAGGGGAACTTGATGCGGCAACGGCAATTTCGATTCCTTGCAACATTGTCATGTATCCCAAACTACCCCAAGGATACACATAGAAATCATCTAACGAGTCCACCAGGTGAATATAATCCATGTTGCACATAGTTTTCGGATCGGTTCCCCTAAGAAAGCACTCCAAAACTAGAAGTAGGGCAACCTTCACGACGTCCTCATGCTTATTGGTGTCAACTAATCTCTCAAACACGGCCATTAGGTGCTTCTTTAACACTGGATGTTCTTTGAAGTATTTGTCTCTTAGTATACTCGTCCTACAACGATTCTTGGGTACAGTAAGATCTCCAGTCTTAAGACCGGTAATGAGGGCGAAGTCCATCTCAGAAAACTGCAATCGCCTCCCCTTGATCTTAAATACTGAATCACCTTTGTATCTTTCTAAAAGTAGCTGAAATATAGCCCCTACAAAGCTAAAGGATGTAACATGCAATAAAAACACGAAAGGGGATTGCCTGAACAGATTTAGGCGACTATCGTGTTTCTCCACTCCATCCTTCACCTTGTCAAACCACCAAGTCAGTGTACACCTACATGTTGGCTTGGAGATGACGGCAGAATTTTCATTGCCTGCAGAGATGGATTTAAAAACATATCAAACATAAAATTAACAGGATAAAACATTGTCTATAAAATTAGACGGGCATGCTACAAATTCAGCGGAGCAAACTAGAATATCAACGGGGCATACTAGAAAGTTAGCAGGGCAAACTAGAAAATCAGTGAACCAAGCTAGAAAGTCAGCGGGGAAAAACATGAAAATGAGCGGGGCAAACTAGGCAATCAGCGGGGCAGACTTAACAAATAATTTCATGGCTTAAGCCAATTCCTATAAACGTATCCAATGTTCAAATGGAACACACCAAAATTAAATTTACAAATGAACTTCTAATGTTGATCATTTCATCTAGGCCACAGAAGTTTTGGATCAAGCTTATAATTGTTTATTCTATTGATCCATGTCAGTATGATCTTATGTCTAGATTTGATAACAAACAAACATACATCACTGTTGGGCCCACTTATTGGCCCGCTGATTTCATGTTTGCCCCGCTAATTCTCATCAAGGTATACCAATTTCTACATCACAACATAGACATACCTTGCCACTTGCCCTTAATTATATTCAAAAGAAATACCGTTCATTCTAAGGTACAGCTCAAGAAAGTTGTAATATGCATGATACACATGAGCCAAAGATATTGAAGGATCAATTAGCTTCAACCGGCTAAGGGTCAGTTTGGGCAGTGGGATTAGAAGGGATTAGGTGGGGATGGGATTCATCTGCTCTTGTGCCAATTCCACTCCTTGTTTGGGAGGAATGGAAATGCTTGGAATTACATTAAATGGAATCGCATTGGGTCGTGTGCTAATCTCACTCAATGTTTGGAAAGTTGTGTAGGTCCCAACATGATGTGTGGGCTATATCCACACCGTCCACCCATTTATCGAGATTATTTAGAGCATGGGCCACAAAATCGGGTAAATCTAATGCTCCCCCTTGATGTTTATATGCTATTTAAACCGTTTACAAGGTCATTCCCAATGGGATGAAGTAAAAACACCAAACTTATAGCCCCAAACCTAAAACTTTTATGACCATAAAAATGCTTCAACAGTTCTTAGCGAATTCCCACGCTTTCCTCTCGTGTGGCCCACTAGGAAAAGGAGCGAGGCAAACTAGGAAAAGCAGCGAGGCAAACTAGGAAAAGCAGCGAGGCAAACTAGGAAAAGGAGCGAGGCAAACTGAAATATCAGCGAGGCAAACTAGAAAAACAGCGAGGCAAACTAGGAAAAGGAGCGAGGCAAACTGAAATATCAGCGAGGCAAACTAGAAAAACAGCGAGGCAAACTAGGAAAAGGAGCGAGGCAAACTAGAAAAACAGCGAGGCAAACTAGAAAAACAGCGAGGCAAACTAGCTATAGATATTGAAGGATCAATTAGCTTCAACCGGCTAAGGGTCAGTTTGGGCAGTGGGATTAGAAGGGATTAGGTGGGGATGGGATTCATCTGCTCTTGTGCCAATTCCACTCCTTGTTTGGGAGGAATGGAAATGCTTGGAATTACATTAAATGGAATTGCATTGGGTCGTGTGCTAATTTCACTCAATGTTTGGTAAGTTGTGTAGGTCCCAACATGATGTGTGGGCTATATCCACACCGTCCACCCATTTATCGAGATTATTTTAGAGCATGGGCCAAAAAATCGGGTAAATCTAATGCTCAAGTGGACTCCACCATAGAAATCAATAGGGATTGAATACTTACCGTTGAAAACTTCTTTGGTGCTACATAAGTTTTGGATCTATCTGATTTTTAGGCCCATGCCATAAAATGAGGTTACGAAACAAATGAACAGTTTAAATATAACACATGTATGTTATTCTAAGTAATTTCAAATGATGGTGGGTATATTCATTCAATGTACCACCGTATTATCAACAAAGTAGGGCATTAATTTAATCCCATGGTAATAGGGGACAACCCTACCATGGGTAATAATTATGTTTTTTGAATCCCATCCCCACCTAATCCCTTCTAATCCCACTGCCCAAACTGACCCTAAAATAAGCT
Source organism: Magnolia officinalis (assembly GCA_021015155.1). Taxonomy (NCBI): domain Eukaryota; kingdom Viridiplantae; phylum Streptophyta; class Magnoliopsida; order Magnoliales; family Magnoliaceae; genus Magnolia; species Magnolia officinalis. The sequence continues at coordinate 31,939,200 of JAJHSJ010000012.1, forward strand.
CGCCGCTTAGGCAACTAGCATTGAGCAATGCTCGCAAGGATAACTCAATGAGGTGTTCATGAGTCATATATGACTTTCCTCGTTATTACAAGGTTGCGTAGCTTAGTCAACGTAGCGCGTCACAAGGTTGCGTAGCTTTGTCAGCACAAAAGATAAGGAACACTTGCCTTTATTCGGCCAGCATAGAGATATGGCCGTATGACAGGGAGTCAAGGCATGTATCTGTTCAAGTTTGTAGCTTTTACAGTGTTGGACCCCACATCATGTTATATACAAGGAGACATAAACATACCTTGGCACATGCCCGCAATTACATTCAAAGGAAATCAGCGGGGCAAACTACAAGATCAGCGGGCATGCGTGTATATATACGTCTGTGTGGGAAAACGGTTCTATATGGTCGAGCTCATGTGAACTACCAATGAGGTCGAGCAGTGTGGGCCCTATCATGAGGTATGTCAAACATCTACCCCATCAGTTAGATGCACCATTCCATGGTGGGCCTAGAGCAGAAAAATCAAGTTAATTCGTGACTTTTGTAGGCTACACCACGTACAAAACTTGAGAGGGGTTACCTTCCATTAAAACATTCATATTTGCCGTTTGGGCCCACCGAAATGTGTTTCACAAATCCAGCCCATCCACAATGTGTGTCCCACTTGGATGAGGGGTCGGACAAGTTTTAGACACATCCAAATTTCAGGTGGGCCCCACCAAGTAATTTTATATGTTTTACCCATGTCTTCACATGATTTTCGATGGTATGGCCCACCTGAGTTCCGTATACGGCTGATTTTTTGGCTATCCCGTAATTTAGAGGGGACCCATCATGTTCACGGTGTTGATGTTCGACATACGTCATGGTGGGGCCCACACAGCTCGACCTCATGGGGAGATCCCATGAGCTCGATCGTATATAACCTTTTCCTCTACTTAAAAAATATAAACGGAAGTACATACATTCCATGTGGGGGCAACTGAGTTTAAAACTATACCTTTGCTGCGTGCTGTCTTCTCTGGACCGACCATTTTGAGAAGAAGACAAAATGCGATTGAGGGGGGCCCACAAAAAGGGTTTTTAGAGGTCTTTCTGCCGGAAAACAGTGAGGAAAGGGGGTGAAAGCAACGGCTGTGAAAACAACGGCTGTGAAAGCAACAGTGGAAAGGGAGGGGAAAAAGAAGCAGTGAAAATGGGAGAGGAAAAGCCACAGCCGTGAAAGGAGGGGTATTTTCGTCCTGAAATGCTGCGTCCGTACGAGGAGGTCCAGTTGCGTATTCTAAGTTTGTATTGTTTCAGAAAAACTGCTGGATAAAAGGTGGGGTCCACATTCGTAAATTTCTCTTGTTTTTACATAATTTTTGTTTTGGGTCGAGGACGGGGATTAGTTACCACCCCGCTTGTACCGAGCTCGGAATAGGCTGGCGCTCTGAGGGTCCCACTGTAATTTATGGATTTATCAACACCGTCCATCCATTTTTTTTTCATATCATTTTATGACATAAACCTAAAAATGAGTCAGATCCAATGTTGAAGTGGACCACACTACAGAAAGTAAAATAGACGTGGAGAAAGGCAAAGGTAAAATAGACATGATGAAGCAAAATACAAATATCAGCTTGATCCAAAACGTCCGATGCTCTCAGTAAGTTTTTAATTTAATCTCTGCTGTGTGTCCTACGTGCGCCTTGGATCTGCCTCAATTTGAGCTTGTACCGTGACGAAAAAATTAAAAAAAATTAAAAAAAATAAAATGGAAGAACGGTGTTCATAAACCCATAAATCACGGTGTCTTGTCGGAACCCTAGCCTGTTCCAGCAGGGTAGTGTTACAGATAGATTTACAGATTTGGCCGTTTGATAAATGCGTGCGGTGCGCCATGGTTTGACAGTGACACTCAGTTCAAACTGAACAACCATGACCCAAGTACGGGGATAAGTAGATATGAAACATGTAACGCGCGTTCAGCCATATAATATTAAAATGAATTCTTATTCATTTTAATAAAAGAACTTGATAGTCGTTCAGTCTAGTACTTATAAACCCGTAACTCATCTTTTTTTTTTTTTTTTTAAATGACTGAAACCACATTCGATACCATTCGGCATATTTAATAGGTCCAATGAAAGCAAGCTTTAATAATTCTTCAATATCTTCCTTTATTTTCTAGATCACTTATGTTGTCATCTGCCTTAACAGTGGCTTATATGGTTGATATCCTTCTTTTTATTGGTAGTCTATTCTTGACCGGACTATGATCTAACTCCGGCATCTTGTGATAGTCCCACGCGAAGCAGTTGACAAACTCTCCAAGCATGCCGGTAAGCTCGACTTTGTCTTGCAGCCTAAGCGGCCACTGATAAAAGTTGACTTAGGATCTTGCTCGGCTCTTAGGTTCAAACTTGGGCCTAAGAGTCTTACAATTTATCAGGTGCTTCCTTCAATTTCATTTCTTCTTAATCCGTCGGGACATTTATGCCAGTCAAATTTATGAAACAAATATCATTGACATCCCTCGGGCTTTCTTCAAGCCTTCTTATTCTGGCAACGAAGTTGGTCATTCGTTGTTGTTGTGCCTTGAAAATCGGCACCCAAGTATGGAGGCTCCGATCCCGAGTTACCAGGTGTGAACCTAGCAAAAATGCACATGAGTAAGCTCTCACGTGCTCGCACAGTCCAGTTAACATTCACACATGATCAAAATCAGAGTAGCTTTAAATCAGTAACATCAAAAGTCAAGCGAAAATAATTAAACCCATAAATATATGGTTAATATTCAAAATATACATTTCTAAAAGTGGTGCCCGCCCAAATGGGAATTATACAAGCCACGATATACATACTCAAAACAATTAAAGTGTAAAGTTTTTAGTTTTGGTCTAATCCTCCAAAACATAGCAGTGGTGGTGCAAGCCAATCTTAGTCTATCCGTTTGAGATCTCGATAGTACCTACATCGATAATATCGTCCGGTTGGTATTTTAAAACATTATCCTAAGTGGAAGTGAGTAACTAACTCAGTGATTCCATTAGTTCTAAGTTATACATATTATCGATCAACTCAATCAGCGCAGGCAATGATGAAATAAGAAATCAATCACTTCTTAAATACTCTTATTAAATGCATATATGAAGCTATGACATGATGCATGCCCTTTCCAACAAACACTCTCTCACAAGTGACTTCAATGCCTATTTCGCATATGTCAACACCTCCTCACAAGCAATACCACCGCCCAATCTCAAAATCATATCTAATGTGATGCAGTGAATGCGTATATTAGTCGAGTAGTTATTAAATTCCATTCATCTAATATATTGGGGAAGCTAGGGTACCCTCATTTTATCATGATCTCAACCGGATCACAAAGCTCAGGACGGCCGAAGTGGCTCCTTACCTGTGTCCTTTAATTCATTTTTGGGCTCATCACCTAAGCGATAACTCCCAAGCCAATGAGGGACTAACTATTCATAACCCCAAGTGCAGGATCGCAATGTAGTAATAACTCGATGAGACCAAGGTCAAATCCACAAGGTCTTAACTTGTAGGTATTATGAAAACAATTAGAACTAGAACCAGGATGAGATCTAAACTAAAATCTTGAATAGTTGAGAATAATTGTGAATAAACTATCAATTAAAAAAATAAAAAGGAACTAGAGCACCAAGGACACACTTGTAGCTATTAAGATGTTACCTTACTTGATTCAACAAACACAATTGGAATCGAAGTCTTATCCTATCCGATTTGAAGATAAAACAATTAAAGCACAATATGAGCTTATCATTGAAATAGTTTACACATAAAGAACCATTGTGAAGATTGGAAGGGAATTTAACCATCCACTATGCCCAGGAGACGATGGTGAATCACAAATTTTACCAATCTCAACAACATCAAAACAGATAAGAAGATATTCAAAGCCATCACAACATCTATTGTAATTTGAGTCACAATAAATCATAGAAAACTGAAAATATTCCTTAATTCAAACTTGTAACATCCTGAGTTTTCGCGGCCCGATTACATACTCGTGCCCGAGAATTCCGGGTGTTAATAATGTAAAACTTGGATGCTTCAAAAGCGCGCTTTAAAAAAAAAAAAAACACATCCAGTTATATTCACGAAGGTAACTATTCATGAGAGTAAAATCAACTATATTTATTATTCCATTAGAGTAAAAGAATTCAACAAATCCTCAAATGCCTTCTCAATGAGAGCTTATTACATTATCAAAGTTTGCAGCGGAAAATAAATAAAAGTAATCGTGCACTATTCTTCTTCTCTATTCAAACTTGTCTTCCACAAAACGGTCATTGTCTGTTACATCAACCTGTAATTCACCTGCAACATTTGTATTGTTAGAGAGGGTCAATGCCCTACTCATAGTGATGGTTGTCCTTTAAAGTTTACAATGATTCAAGTGATTCATAAGAATAACAGAAGGGTTCCGATACATCTCGTATTCCACAAATACAAGTGGTATCGGTATTCACAAACAATTTATATGAAATGCATGCCTAACAAAGTATGTGTAGTCCATCACACTCATCGATCATCACAATATGGAAAGTAGTTTAAGATATCCGACTTGCCCCGCATCCCATGCTATGGAGATTCATCGGCATGTCCAGCATTAACGTAAATTTATGCGAACATCTCAAGGTGATACAACAATGAGATTGGAAGAATTATGTAACACGATTTGTTCATGAAGTGACTATTTGTGACATCCAATCCCAAGAAGTGATGTAACACGCATGGCGGTTTACGTACATTGATTGTACACCACTACCCAACCCATGGGATTAAGTGCTAACCAAGACGACCGTTACTCGAAACACATTACATCCACGATATTATACCGATCGTTAGAAGTGGGATTTCCAACATTACACTTGCGTGACAAGGTAATAATGTGATAATTTAAATTATGCAACAATCATTCATAAGGTGATGATTCACAATAATAAAATTTGAAGCATTTAAGAATAAGATAATGTAACATCCCGAAAAATCGGGGGTCGAGCATAACTCAACACCCGAGTTCCCAGAACATCACTTATGCAACATAGATAATGATGATTGAATGTTGTCTGTATTAGTGCATTGAACATGAGTGAGATTAAGCCAAAACAGAATATCATACTCCAGAGACAGTGAATTAGCAAGCAGAAGACTGTGATAGATATATAAAATATATAAAAACTGTGGTGAGTCTCCAGAGTGTGATAACATTACCAGGTTAATAAATTTCAAGTACATTTCTAAAATATACCAAATGTGTAAGTGTAATATCTTCTATCCCAAGTATCATAGCCCCGTCAATACAATAACAGGTCTTCATAAACCTGTCAGAGAGCTACGAGTAGGAGAACTCCTCCTCCACATCATAGTAGTTCGGCTCTGCTTCATGAGCATCGCCATCACCTGAAACTCAACAAATCTGGTTGGTGTGTACAACACCATCCCGTAACGTGAGAGTGAGTGATCAACTCAGAGGAACAATAAAACATAGGTTAACATGTTATCAACTCAGTCAAGCAGTAATGATAAAGCAGTACAATCAAACAATTCTAACTACTCTTATTAAATGCAAGTATGGAATGACATGATGTATGCCCTTGCCAAACCACCCTTATGCGACACCATCTTACGTTCGCGAATGCGTCCATCCCTCAGTGCTCCACATCTACTAGGCACATGCAGTGCGATGATGAGCATGATTACCGAGTAATTATTAGTCCATTTCAAACAGCAGTATTGGGAAACTAAGGTACCTCCCTTGTATCATTCCCAAACATGATCCATTCTAGGGTCGTCACTCCTAGTTAGTCTCATATGATATTATGGATTGAGAGGCATAGCGAAGGCATCACAAAGGGCTCGTCACCCATCAGCACGGATACAGATCTCACCGTATGCGGCTCAATTGCTGGCCATCAGCTCGAATACAGGTCACCGTACTCGGCTCAATCACTGGCCATCAGCTCGAATACAGATCTCACCGTACTCGGCTCAACTCATGCTCTAGTTGCTGTGAAGGGCTCGTCGCCAATCACCGACCTTAGAGTATATTCGAAGACACCACGGAGGACTCATCGCCCGTCAGCACGAATACAGGTCTCACCATATTCGGCTCTCGCCGTAGGTGTCGACAGCTCGAATATAGTGTCCCATACCACCATAATCGGCTCACGAGTCTAGTTGCTCACAGGTCACTACGGGGAGGCATGTGGCCCCAGCGTAGGCAGACAGCTTGACCACGGTGTCTCATACCACCATGCCCGGCTCATGAGTCTTAGCGGATCGAGGTACCATGTTTAGAAGGGATTTCACTGGTAAGTTTGGTACCCTAGGTTCAAGCAGTAGCGTCCAAACATGGTGAACATATATTAGACAGATCGGGTTACTTGACGAGCTCGGCTAGCTCGAGCGCACAACAAGTTGAACGGTATGAAGCGCATAAGCACTTCGTGTGGCCAACCATTATCGCCAACCGAAGTACGACTCGGGTTCGTCGAACACATCTCATGTGGCAAATGAATCACAGCCACGAATTCAATTCTGGTACCGATTGTCTGGACTATAATCATAGCCTCAAATACAATCAATTACAGATAGATAAAGCAGTAATGGATCAAGATTCAAATCATACAATCAAAGTATGGTATTTTTCATTTACGGCTGCCAGGGCTGTTGTACACACTCGTTGCTCCACTCCCCCATCACCCATGAAGGATCATACAACGTAAATATGAATTTAAACATATGCATTACATAGATCAAATCATACAATCAATTGAGCATGTTATGAAGCACAACACAAGCATGAGTTTGTACATATTCAATTCCTAATCACACAGCTATCCAAGGAAATCATACACATAGTTAAAGGAGTTGAGAATCATATCTCGACACCCTTATACATTACAATTTACTAACTACTACTCATTCAGACATTTCAACAAACACTTTAGATTACATACAACAACATACATGACATATGTTGATCACATAGGTATTAGGCCAAATCCTTTCACTAGGGAGTTGCCCCAAACATAACATGCGTACACCCATGACGGATAGTCATGGGAAGTAGGAATCCAAGTTCCATATTCATTTGAACATTTTCACAAACACTTGGGCTACCCATTTCAACATATATAGCGTATAGTAGCCGTGGCGTGATTCAGGGCAAATCCTTTCGTCAAAGGGGTATCGCCAATACAACAATCATATATCCATGACAATTAGTCATGGCGAGCACGAATGAGAATTTTATACTCATTCAGTCATTTTCACAAACACTTAGAATACACTATTACAACATACATGGTGTATGTTAGCGAAACATGTATTAGGGCTATCCTTTCGCCCAGCGAGTATTTTATTCATGTATAATATATTCATACAGCAAATAATCATGGCAAATACATCTCCAAAATTTATACGTATATAGTACTTTCTAGAATATACCATTTCAACATACATAGTGTATATAAGCAAAACATGTATTAGGGCGAGTCCTTTCGCCAAACAAGTAATTTATCCACATATAATATATTCATACAACAATTAATCATGTTAAACACATTTCCAAAATTTGTACGTATACGGTACTTTCTACAAATACCTAGAGTATGTAGAATTCCATATTTTTCATCTTTAATCGAAACGGAAAACAGACAGCACTTTGTACATGTGCAATTGCATGCAGATCATGAATCCATCATTATCTGACATTGAAAGCGTTGAAAACCATAACCTATACACCTAAAGTCCGCACCTTTTGTCGTAGAATCGTAACGGAGTCGATAGGTTTGCTAAGCTTCAGTATTCGGCAGTTTGGCAGCCTATAGAACGAAATAAGCTAGCTATTTCATAACCTACAACCATCCGAGCCCCAAATCAGATTAGGGTTAGGGTTTCTTACCTAAAAACGGAGCTGCAATCGCCGGGAAAGCAATTAGAACGGAGCGGTGTAGCTCGTAAAGCGGCAGGGAAGAGTGGCAGGGAGGTTCTCCCACTGCTCCCACACTTTCTCTCTCTTTTCTCTCTCTCAATCTCAAATTCGTATGGCTGCTAAGAGAGAGGGTTTAAGGTCCTTATATAGTCTAAAAACTCACCGAAATAGACTCCAGGTCAAAGTATACTTACGTTATAACCAAAGTGAGCTGGTTTCAGCTCAACGGAGGACTTCTTGCAGGCCTCCTTGAGCCAAAGGTCGGACTTAAACTCACTAACACTGGATCTACGTTCTATTAAGTTTTCGTTTCGGTCGGGATTCCAGATCATGCGTGGCGGACCAGTTTCAGTTCAACGGTTAGCGGATCTCGATCGGAGATTCCGAGTACATGTAAATGTGTATGAAATTTCTCCTGATCCGAGAGTGTAATTTGGTCTGATTCTGACGATCTGGTTGCTTAAAACTGATCCGCAAGCGAGAGGTGCCAGATTACTATTCAAGATATTTTATTTTGAATTAATTTCACATTTCTCACACTCTTCACTCCGAGCTCAAGCGAATAACGCTGGGACACTATCTGGATTTGATTTCCGAGATGGTTGTCAAGCCCAGCAAGGCAGTCCTAGTTCCTTAACTTCGTGTTAATCGGACTTCCGACGTGCGGTCCAGATCCGATACAGAGTTTCGAGATGCTCCCGAGAGCAGCCAGGTAATGAGATTGATCCTAGATTTTAGGATAACCTAGCGTCAATGATTCTACAAGTTTTGGGTCTTGCAGATCGTAATTAAAGTGATTGGTGCTAATTTCACAGGCATTCTAGTTTAACACTAGCTAAATCTCGCCTAATTTATAAAGGATTTAGTCCTGAGTGATTTCGGTCTGAGGTGGTACTTAGACCTTTGTAGAAATGTTTAGTTTAAGTATTGTTCTTCATCACCTAAACTTTAAGGTAGTGTCTAATGTGAAAGTACTTAGAAAATTTTTTAAAAACAAGGTGGTGAAGGGTGGGATTTGTGAAGGAAATGGGTTAAGGAGCAATTTTAGAATGTGGGATTCAGTTCTGACAAGTTAATAAGGTGTTAGGATCGACCCATCGCCTAAGGACGTCTAATCCCAGGTTGGCAAAAATCCGGGATGTTACAATCTACCCCCCTTAAAACAAAATTTCGTCCCCAAAATTGGCTAAGGGTAATAAGGGAAGATTTAATTATTTCTTTTGCCGAAGTTTTATTGATTTCGAGTTTCTACGCGTGGTAGGGTATATACAAGCCTGGTTTATTTTAGTATACCCCCCTTAAAACTTATTTCTTTATCCATTTCTCATACCCTGATGGTTTGCTACAATTTATTTCTTTACCTATTTGGAGTCTCGACGACAAATCTCAATTATCTAGAGTAAGATAGTTGTTTTCATTGTTTGCCAACATGGAGTGACGTTTATGGTGGGCTTAATCCCGATACATCGATCATCTACCGGGCCAGGGTAGAAAGCTCAGTGTATCCCTTCCGAATCCTGGTGGATCCTGGTCTTCTGCTCGGCCAAGCAGTGAGTCCATTGGTAGTCACCCAGGATTGAGAATTGGGTCAAGCTGCTAATGTTTCGCAGTTGTATATTTCAGTAACTCCGTAGTCCGATCACTCTATAAACGTAGGGAGTGTCCATCATTGAAAAGCTCAAATGGTCTATGTCTAAGGTTGCCCTTTAAGTCTTAGTCTAAGAGAGTCCTTATTATTATCTATGTCCAAGGAAATGGTGAATCAAATCTTACTAGATCATCCTAAAACGGTTTCTCATAGTAGAACTTACTAGGGCTTCTATAATATTCGTATTCAACGAGCACCGTTTCGATCCTGGGCCAGTGGGGTAGGGTCCACCACGCTTTCGCTGCGCTACCCAGATCAAATAGGTGTATTAGCCGATCTAACTAGAGTGAGCTCATAATGTTCTACCCCCCTTAAAATTTTATTTTCACCCTCAAGGCTCAAAATTTATGTCCTGCTCCGTATATCGGAACAAGGTGTAATTTAGGACCTATCCTTGACATGAAATGGGATGCGGTCTCCCACTACTTTGGTCCTCTTTTCATCGATGATGTGTATTATGACATTGGTACCTATGGGTATCGAAAGGAGCTAAAAATGATGGATAATGTGGTTGATTTCAGGGGCAGGTGTGAGTTTGAGGCAAGATGCCTAATTCTACCAAGGAATTTTGTCACGGTCCAGACTTATCATATTTAATCATGTCTAGCTTAATAGGCATGCTATCTTTCTACGTTCATAAGCACAACATGTATGCCGACATGGCATGCGATTTGGGACCTAATTCCTAACTGTCTGTTGCCCATTTGGGCAATTCCTTAGGCCTAAAAGACAAAGTCTCTATCGGCTATATACTCCTAACACTCCTCAAGAGCAAAGGGATAAACTTTTAGTTGCAAATGGTCGGGCCAACACGGAAAGAAAATTGTGTAGTGGGTCTGAGTCAGTTAAGCCGAATAACTAAGTCTATTATTTAATTGGCTTAGCATAATTAATTAGTCTTTTACTTTCCTTAGCCTAACCAGTAGTCTAGTCTTAATTTAGGAGTAGCGGAAATCCATAGGTGAGTCCAAAGTCTATGCTTATACGCTAGATGATTTCACTTCATTTCTAATACAAGGAAGGGTTTTATCACTTAGGGTCAAAGTTGTCTAATTGGAACTGAGTTGCCTGTAGTTGAATTTAACTATGCCCAAGTATTTCACATATGCTCATACCAGCTAAGAGGATCCTAAGGTTCACATTATTAATTTGTTGGATTTCCTCTATGGTTAGGTCTGTCAAAATCTAGGAGCACCGCTATAGGTCCAAAACTCCAAGGGTCTATTTATCAAACAACTATTTACTCTAAAAGCTTAAGCTATCAGAGTGTGGTGGGTTAATGTATATCAAGGGACTTTATCACTTCAACACTATTTGGCCAGTGGTCTTAAGTTGTATTAAATGGGACCGCATTACTAATCCTACCTCGGGATTGGGAATGACTTGTTTGGTAGGAGGGTGGGAGGGGATTAAAATTAATGGTATAGGCTTTGGAAAATGAGCCATGTGTTGAAAAGTGTGAGATGGGATTTCCATATCCCACGATGGGGAATTTCTAAGTGTAATTTGAAAGAAAATTACAGGATTTACGTTTAACTGCATACACTCCAAATATGGTATTGGAAAACATGGGATACACCCAAACCCCATGAAATCGAGAAAATGGCCGTAACCAATTCGAATAGGGCCATGGAAAGTGAATGAAAAGTGAAGGGGAGAGAAAGTAAGGGCTGGAGGTTTGTTCCTCCACGAGTTTGAGCCTCAACAAAGATTGTAAAGGCCCCAACTGACAGGGATTGAAGGAGGAAAATGAATAGATGGGATGGGTTGAGAGCTTACCCGAATTTGAGCTCCAAATGAGCCATGTAAGTGCTCCAATGAGAGAGAATGGAGATGGTAGGGGGTAGGTTATGTTGTAAACGTTGGAGGAGGATGAGTTGGGCAGGAAATGATGAAATGAGTGATTAGAGGGAAGGTTTGAGAGGGAAAACAGTAACCGTAAAGAGAAAAGGGGGGCTTGGAGGGGCGTTTAAGAGAGAGGGGGGCAAAACGACGTGGAATAGGGGTCCCCCCGCAATTTCGCACGCACCACACAAGCCCAGGGGTCGGGCCGACCATGACCAGACCCGGCCCAACCCGAGCGAGCCAACCTGACCGCGGTCGACCGCGGTGACCGCGGTTCCACCGCGGTCCGCTTTGCCCAGCGTGTTGTCGCCACGGTTAGGTGGTGTTCTCCACCTTCCCAAGGTGCCAAATGCATCCTGGGTCTACTTGGTTCTCCCCGGATTGACGCGTGTGGCCCCCGACTCTGTTTTGAGTCATTTCGGGCCAAATCGGACGTATCTTGCAATCTGGTATGAGTTATCTGACGTAAAATATATGAATTTGGAGTAGAACGAGCTAATGAAGCCAAATAACCCAGTGATACCAGGTTGCGCAGTCCGAAATTACGGAAAAACCCTCCAATTGACGGTTATTTCCCTGTTTCAATTTTGTTTGACTAAAAATAGTAGTTTTAGTTTGATTATTCTTCATCCGATGGGCTTTAAGAGTTGCGCCCAACGTGAAAAGGGCTTGGAATGATTAGGTGAACGGTTTGGTGAAGCCAAATAAGACACTTACTATTTTTGGCCGAAAACCTTGCGCACTAATAGACATCACGACCTTATAGTAAGTCGCGATTTCTAGGAGTTTTAGTTGTAGTTTGTTTCTGATTTCGTTCCCATTACTTGGTATCCCTACTTAAAGGGATATGAACTCATTTTTCTTTTGTCATTCACTAATAGATTTCGAATTTATTAGAATTTATTTCTACTTTCTGCTTTCTTTTCTCGCAGACTTGAGAAGTCTCCGTGAGGAGTCCAGAGAAGCTCCGAGGATTCAGAGTAGTTATCCTCATCACGTTTATCCCATATTCTACAAATTTTCAACGGTTGGGGTGAGGTGGATTGTAATCTAGAATCATCTATAGACGGCTTAGGAATGTTTTAAGGTCAACCCGTGCGACCATGGTTGAATACGGACTCGATTTCGGCGTTCGTTTTCAGTGAACTTTGCTAATTGGCGAAATCGGGATACCTATAACTATTTCTACGTTCCGTCGCTCCCTCCTAAGTCAGAGTGCGTCAGTGTGCGTCATGTGAACATAACCTAGGTCCGGTTTAATCCAAATCATGCTCTGATACCAACTATAACATCCCGAAAAATCGGGGGTCGAGCATAACTCAACACCCGAGTTCCCAGAACATCACTTATGCAACATAGATAATGATGATTGAATGTTGTCTGTATTAGTGCATTGAACATGAGTGAGATTAAGCCAAAACAGAATATCATACTCCAGAGACAGTGAATTAGCAAGCGGAAGACTGTGATAGATATATAAAATATATAAAAACTGTGGTGAGTCTCCAGAGTGTGATAACATTACCAGGTTAATAAATTTCAAGTACATTTCTAAAATATACCAAATGTGTAAGTGTAATATCTTCTATCCCAAGTATCATAGCCCTGTCAATACAATAACAGGTCTTCATAAACCTGTCAGAGAGCTACGAGTAGGAGAACTCCTCCTCCACATCATAGTAGTCCGGCTATGCTTCATGAGCATCGCCATCACCTGAAACTCAACAAATCTGGTTGGTGTGTACAACACCGTCCCGTAACGTGAGAGTGAGTGATCAACTCAGTGGAACAATAAAGCATAGGTTAACATGTTATCAACTCAGTCAAGCAGTAATGATAAAGCAGTACAATCAAACAATTCTAACTACTCTTATTAAATGCAAGTATGAAATGACATGATGTATGCCCTTGCCAAACCACCCTTATGCGACACCATCTTACGTTCGCAAATGCGTCCATCCCTCAGTGCTCCACATCTACTAGGCACATGCAGTGCGATGATGAGCATGATTACCGAGTAATTATTAGTCCATTTCAAACAGCAGTATTGGGAAACTAAGGTACCTCCCTTGTATCATTCCCAAACATGATCCATTCTAGGGTCGTCACTCCTAGTTAGTCTCATACGATATTATGGATTGAGAGGCATAGCGAAGGCATCACAAAGGGCTCGTCACCCGTCAGCACGGATACAGATCTCACCGTATGCGGCTCAATTGCTGGCCATCAGCACGAATACAGGTCTCACCGTACTCGGCTCAATCGCTGGCCGTCAGCTCGAATACAGATCTCACCGTACTCGGCTCAACTCATGCTCTAGTTGCTGTGAAGGGCTTGTCGCTAATCACCGACCTTAGAGTATACTCGAAGACACTACGGAGGACTCATCGCCCGTCACCACGAATACAAGTTTCACCGTATTCGGCTCTCGCCGTAGGTGTCGACAGCTCGAATATAGTGTCCCATACCACCATAATCGGCTCACGAGTCTGGTTGCTCACTGGTCACTACGGGGAGGCACGTGGCCCCAGCGTAGGCCGACAGCTCGACCACGGTGTCCCATACCACCATGCCCGGCTCATGAGTCTTAGCAGATCGAGGTACCATGGTTAAAAGGGATTTCATTGGTAAGTTTGGTACCCTAGGTTCAAGCAGCAGCGTCCAAACATGGTGAACATACAATAGACAGATCGGGTTACTTGATGAGCTCGGCTAGCTCGAGCGCACAACAAGTTGAACGGTATGAAGCGCATAAGCACTTCGTGTGGCCAAATACTATCGCCAACCGAAGTACGACTCGGGTTCGTCGAACACATCTCACGTGGCAAATGAATCACAGCCACGAATTCAATTCTGGTACCGATTGTCTGGACTATAATCATAGCCTCAAACACAATCAATTGCAGATAGATAAAGCAGTAATGAATCAAGATTCAAATCATACAATCAAAGTATGGTATTTTCCGTTTAGGGCTGCCAGGGCTGTTGCACGCACTCGTTGCTCCACTCCCCCATCACCCATGACGAATCATACAACGTAAATATGAATTTAAACATATGCATTACATAGATCAAATCATACAATCAATTGAGCATGTTATGAAGCACAACACAAGCATGAGTTTGTACATATTCAATTCCTAATCACACAACTATCCAAGGAAATCATACACATAGTTAAAGGAGTTGAGAATCATATCTCGACACCGCTTATACATTACAATTTACTAACTACTACTCATTCAGACATTTCAACAAACACTTTAGATTACATACATCAACATACGTGACATATGTTGATCACATAGGTATTAGGCCAAATCCTTTCACTAGGGAGTTGCCCCAAACATAACATGCGTACACCCACGACGGATAGTCATGGGAAGTAGGAATCCAAGTTCCATATTCATTTGAACATTTTCACAAACACTTGGGCTACCCATTTCAACATATATAGCGTATAGTAGCCGTGGCGTGATTCAGGGCAAATCCTTTCGTCAAAGGGGTATCGCCAATACAACAATCATATATCCATGACAATTAGTCATAGCGAGCACGAATGAGAATTTTATACTCATTCAGTCATTTTCATAAACACTTAGAATACACTATTACAACATACATGGTGTATGTTTGCAAAACATGTATTAGGGCTATCCTTTCGCCCAGCGAGTATTTTATCCATGTATAATATATTCATACAACAAATAATCATGGCAAATACATCTCCAAAATTTATACGTATACAGTACTTTCTAGAATACACCATTTCAACATACATAGTGTATATAAGCAAAACATGTATTAGGGCGAGTCCTTTCACCAAACAAGTAATTTATCCACATATAATATATTTATACAACAATTAATAATGTCAAACACATTTCCAAAATTTGTACGTATACGGTACTTTCTACAAATACCTAGAGTATGTAGAATTCCATATTTTTCATCTTTAATCGAAACGGAAAACAGACAGCACTTTGTACATGTGCAATTGAATGCAGATCATGAATCTATCATTATCTGACATTGAAAGCGTTGAAAACCATAACCTATACACCTAAAGTCCGCACCTTTTGTCGTAGAATCGTAACGGAGTCAATAGGTTTGCTAAGCTTCAGTATTCGGCAGTTTGACAGCTTATAGAACGAAATAGGTTAGTTGTTTCATAACCTACAACCACCCAAGCCCCAAATCAGATTAGGGTTAGGGTTTCTTACCTAGAAACGGAGCTGGAATCGCCAGGAAAGCGATTAGAATGGAGCGGTGTAGCTCGTAAAGTGGCAGGGAAGAGTGGCAGGGAGGTTCTCCCACTGCTCCCACACTTTCTCTCTCTTTTCTCTCTCTCAATCTCAAATTCGTATGGCTGCCAAGAGAGAGTTTATGGTCCTTATATAGTCTAAAAACTCACCGAAATAGACTCCAGGTCAAAGTATACTTAGGTTATAACCAAAGTGAGCTGGTTTCAGCTCAACGGAGGACTTCTGGCGGGCCTCCTTGAGCCAAAGGTCGGACTTAAACTCACCAACGCTGGATCTACGTTCTATTAAGTTTTCGTTTCGGTCGGGATTCCAGATCACGCGTGGCGGACCAGTTTCAGTTCAACAGACAGCGGATCTCGATTGGAGATTCCGAGTACATGTAAATGTGTATGAAATTTCTCCTGATCCAAGGGTGTAATTTGGTCTACTTCTGACGGTCTGGTTGCTTAAAACTGATTCGCAAGCGAGAGGTGCCAGATTACTATTCAAGATATTTTATTTTGAATTAATTTCACATTTCTCACACTCTTCACTTCGAGCTCAAGCGAATAGCGCTGGGACACTATCTGGATTTGATTTTCGAGATGGTTGTCAAGCCTAGCGAGGCAGTCCTTGTTCCTTAACTTCGTATTAATCGGACTTCCGACGTGCGGTCCAGATCCGATACAGAGTTTCGAGATGCTCCCGAGAGCAGCCGGGTAATGAGATTGATCCTAGATTTTAGGGTAACCTAGCGTCAATGATTTTACAAGTTTTGGGTCTTGCAGATCGTATTTAAAGTGATTGGTGCTAATTTCACAGGCACTCTAGTTTAACACTAGCTAAATCTCGCCTAATTTATGAAGGATTTAGTCGTGAGTGATTTCGGTCTGAGGTGGTACTTAGACCTTTGTAGCAATGTTTAGTTTAAGTATTGTTCTTCATCACCTAAACTTTAAGGTAGTGTCTAATGTGAAAGTACTTAGAAAATTTTAAAAAAACAAGGTGGTGAAGGGTGGGATTTGTGAAGGAAATGGGTTAAGGAGCGATTTTAGAATATGGGATTTAGTTCTGACAAGTTAATAAGGTGTTAGGATTGACCCATCGCCTAAGGACGTCTAATCCCTGGTTGGCAAAAATTCGGGATGTTACAGATAATTAAATCAAATTATCACAAAATTTAAAGGAAAAACCCTCATCTCTTGAATCGGATCGCTTTATAAGATTATCAAAACTTGACGTACAAGTTGTAGGGTCGGATTCTATCATGTTTAACATAATTCCTATAGTTGCTTTTCAACATTATACGGTTAAGATTAAAGGCTAACTTTTAGCATAAATACAGATTGGGGGTAGAGATTGAAGTAGTTGAAATTGCAGTTTGCACCGCACTAGTAGAAGTATGGAACTGTTCTATTAGCCCTAGAGGGGGGTGATGGGACTTTTCAAATATTCCTCTTATTTAAAAACTTGATTGCCTAACTCAAACGATTATTCAATTTAAAGCAAGTAAGACAATATAACTCTAATGGCTTCCAAGGAGGATCCAATCACAAAGGCTATTAGAGATATGAAGATATAATAACTAGCCTAGTGTTGTGTGCTTGTGTATGGAATGTGCTTCTTATCGATGAATCGCATTCATTCAATCATGTATACTAAATTAAGCATTCAAACATATATAAGCATGATTAAATGGATGTGCAAATGACAATTCCAAACACAAGCAGTGGTTCGGCTACATGCCTACTCCACTCCCAGCATCCACACTCAATCTCGGAGTGGACCGGATTTCACTATCAATGGTTTTAAACAGGTTCACCAATAACCTTTACAGTCCTACACTAAGGAGACAATTTATGCTCTTCGCAAGAGCAAATGTGAAATGGCCAAGCTATATGTCCTAGAGGGGGGGAGGGGGGGGGGGGTTGAATAGGACTATGCCAAATTTAAAATAATTACAGCGGAATTTAAATAACGAGATAGCCGAATAAAGTAAATCAATTCACAACACCGAACTGAATAGCAACCTCCATAACCAAGTATTGAGAGATAGATACAAAAGTTGTTCTAAGGACAACCTTACACCAAAAACAAAGTTTATGGTAGGACAACCTGATTTCTAGAAAAGTCTTTGTATCAAGAACTCAAATCGAAGAGGAATAAATAAAACTATAATGAGAAATATAAAGCAATCTCAAATATTGATTGTTCTAAGGACAACCATGTACCATAAAAATGGCAGGGCAACCTTACTAGAACAAATAAAGAAACTGAAGCTCAACCTTAATAAAGGAATAACAAGAAATAAATTGCTGAAATTTAAATCTAAACTATTACAACATTTCCACTGAGATTGAAATAAAATGATTACAACATTCACAACCACATTACATTCCTCAACTGAATAATTAATGATATTAAATTAAATCACACATCCACACAACACAAAGAGTTAAAGTAGTTCGCCTGTGTGTACATCAACTGTTCAACAACAGCCACACAGAATGCTACTCCACTCCTAATATCCTCACACAGGGGATATTAGCATTCACTATCAAGTAGGTTTTCACAGGTTCACCAAAAACCTTCACAATTGTGTCTTTTTCAAAGGGCTTACACAATTCAAAAAAACCCTCTTTTCTAAGTTTTCTTGGCTCTTCTTAGATAACCAATACAATGAGATTTTTCTGGCTTAACCTCAAATAAAACCAAATAAAGTAAATTACACAAATTGTAAAATACCTGTTTTTCTTCTTTTTTGTAGTAGCCCAGAAGAACTAAGTCGGAGTAGAGATTTGAATGTCAAAGTTCAATGTCCAATACTCACTATTAAATGATTCTAATTTCTAATATATTTTAAATTAAAACAAATGGGCTAGATTTAATTGATTTTTATTCCAGAAAAAGGAAAAACAGGACTTCCTCTTTTCAAATCTAATTGGAATGCAAGAAACAAAATCAATTAAGAAAGCTAAAGAAAGAAGATATTAAATATGCACACTTAGCTTAAACGGAGCACATATTTATCTCTCAGAAGGCCGGATTATAATTGCTTGAATGTTATCTTTTATTATGAGATTCGTACTTTATTTATAGGTGAATAAATCATGTCTTCGACTGGTCTAAAGACCTCTACGACTGGTTGTAGGTCCAACAGAAATTTGTAAATTCGGGCACGATAAGATAAGACGGTTTCACGACTGGTCGTAGGGAACCTTCGACTGGTCGTCAGGCACCTTCGACTGGTCGAAGGTCACACACGACTGGTCGAAGCCAAGTACAACGCATCGCTGTAGTTGAGTCGTAGGTCTACGACTGGTCGAAGAACCAGTCGACACTGTTCCTACGACTAGTCGAACAGCTCCCAGGACTAGTCGAAGCCTAACAGAAAATTTTTGATTTTTGTAACAAACTTATGACTGATCCAGGAAATCCTTAGACAGGTCAAAGCAGTGCTATGACTAGTCGAACAAAGTCCAGGACTAGTCTTAGAACATACCAAACTTAGATATATAAAACATATGAATTATGTATCCAAAATGGCCTACTCTAAAGGTTAACCTAAGGTCAGTCATACCTCAATAGTGAAGTAAGGACATTGAAACTTAAAGAAAAGTGACCTTTGATAGCGATGAAGCTTGAAGTCTTGATGTAGTTCAAACTTGAAAGCTTCTTGAGATCTTGAGGTTGAACTTGAAAGCTTCTTGCATTATCCTTGTCTTTGAATTAAGTTGAACAAACTCACTTCCTCGAGTCTTGACTTGTGAACTATGCTTGTCAATCAAAGTTGAACTTGAGTAGACCTTTCTTCTTCACAAATGTAAGCTTCATAACAATGTCTTTGGCACCACAAATTTGACAACAAAAAGGGCTATAAACTATAACACTTACAATCTCCCCCTTTGTCAAATTAGTGATAAAACACACTTCCAATCTTCCAAGATATGCTTACATAACAATGAGTATTGGATTTAACGAATCATGCACCAGTTGTTATCAACTGACAAGAATCATGCACCTGTAAATCAATATTCAACAGTCTACATCTGCACAAACTCCCCTTGAGTAGCATACAAACACAACTACTCCTTCCTCATAAACATATCCATTCTCCATACATATAAGACATATCCAAGCGAGACATATCCATTCTCCCCCTTTTTGTCACAAGTGGACAAAGGAAGCATAGAATAGATGGACTGAGGAGAATAAATTAGAGAGATATCAATACAAGATATGAGAAAATAGCATAATCAACACACATAATCCATAAAATCATAAGTTTATGCAAAACCCAGTTATCTAGCACAATAGTAGTAAAGTTAGTACAAATTAGATAACTTAAAAGAACTAATCTGAACCAGATAAAGGAGCAGGGATAGAAGGATCAAGTTTATGCATGTCCTTGTTTAAGCGCTTAAGATATTTGCGCATATACTTAAATTGTAAATCATTAGCAACAGACATGTTTTCCATCCTAACATTTATATACTCAACCTTATCCTTCAATGCATGTAGACATGCATCAAAGTCAGAATGCTCATAATCTGGATCAGTTGTAGAATCTGAATCAAGTTCTTCAAAAATATCATCTATATTAATATCACCAAGAGGAAGATTAGCAGCTTCTTCCTCATGTTCAGCTTCAGCATTGCCAACACCATCACCTTGACCAGGAAGCTTATCCAGCTTCATCTTATTCAGGTTAGAATTGTTAAATATCAGATGATGTATAGGGGCTTCACCAACCGGCATATCGACTAACATATGAGTAGCCAACACCATCATCAAATAAGCAAAAGGAATGTCACTGTGACTAGGATGGAGACGAAAATTAAGAATGAAGTGACAAATCAAGGATGGTAAACAGATAGGCGTACCACTGGCAACAACACGAAGAATACGAACCATGAAGGAAGTCAATTCAGATTTATTACCCGATCGTGGATATAAGTTAGACACAAAGATTTTGTGAAGAACTCTGTATTTGGATAACAAATACCTTGAGGGAAGCACATTCCCTTTATGAGTCCATTGAGCATCCAAATTGCATAAATCTCTAGTGAGTAAATGTTTTTCAGTTACTGAGGGTTTATTAGATAAATTTTGGATAGGAATGCCCTCATCATTCACAGGAATATCCATAAGAGCTGAAATCAAATGACGATCAATGTCAAATGGTCCTTCTCTAATGGCTATTTTAAAAGTTAAATTCTCCAGTGAAAAATCACATATGCATACGAACATGGATTGGGCAATAGACCGGTATGCTGGCCCACCCCAATGCAATAAGTTATCCCAACCTACAGCTTGAAGCATATGAAGGATATCAAAAGGAGCAACATGATTAATAGAAACTTGATGTTCAACAATAACATTGCGCAATCTGATGTCCCGAACATAAGACGGATCATCATCGGGAGTCCGAAGATGACGCTTAGTGAGAGGGGTTAATCTGGAAGAAGAAGACGGACCACGGGATGTTTCCTTTCTCCCTCTAGATGCCATTTGCAAAAAGGATTTGAAGAAAGTAAAGAGTTGCAAAGGATTGAGTAGACGGTTTTCTCAAAACAGATTTTTCAAAAGAAAAAAAAACCCAAATCACAACGAAATAAGAAATAGATAACTTCAAGAGAAAAATAGAAGTAATCTAGATACAAATCCACATGAAATAAGCAAATGAAACACTAACCTTGAAGGATTTGGAAGGTGGGTTCGACTGGTCGAGCGTCGGCTAGTCGGAGAGGAAAGAAGAAATGATGAAGAAGGTGATTTCCCTCAAATATAAGTCAATCACCATGATCTACGACTGGTCGTGGGTTTTCTTCGACCGGTCGTGCCACGACAGGTCGAGGAAATCCTCGATTGGTCGAGTACCACCAAAAAAATCTGATTTTCAAGCATATTTCAAAATTTTTGAAATTTAAACTAGCAAATATATACAATATGATACAAATAGGCATAAATAATCATTTTAGAATGCACATGCCAAGATCAAATTTCATTTTGTTAAACTTGATTTTGTCGAGCGGTTTAGTGAAATATCAGCACGTTGATTCTCGGTAGGGATATATTCTAATGATATAACTTTTTCTTCTACTAAATCTCAAATATAATGAAATCTAATATCAATATGCTTAGTACGAGAATGCTGAATTAGATTTTTTGAAATATTTATGGCACTGGTATTATCACAATATAATAACATAGAATCCTGTTTAATTCCATAATCACTTAGCATACGTTTCATCTAAACAAGCTGTGTACAAGCATTACCAGCTGCGATATATTCAGCTTCAGCTGTTGGAAGTGATATAGAACTTTGTTTCTTACTAAGCCAAGAAACTAAACAGTTTTCAATATAAAACAACCACCACTGGTTGATTTTCTATCATCAAGATTACCAGCCCAGTCAGCATTCGAGTACCCAACTAATTGAATACTAGTCTCATGTGGATACCAGAGACTGAGATTAACTGTGAGACCCGACCCTAGTTCCCATGTTTGCATGTATGTGTATGAGTATGCATCTTGTTCATCATGGTCTCGCGGTCCTACCGGTCGAATTCCGGCGACCCGCGACCTTCGAATTGTGTTTACGGTCACCTTGAGTCTGGTCACGTAGACCTGACTCGGATCGACCCAAGACCTATGCCATCTCGTTCGTATCGTCGTTGCAGTTCCAACGACGTGTCTTGTGTGTCAATCCGACCTATGGATCAAAAGTTATGAGCATTTCATCTTGTGGCCCACTTTTTGTATAAATGCATGTGGACCACCTCCATAGCACAATTTTCCATGCACACCACACACACACACTACACAATTGCATGGAATTGACACTACCCACCTAGACACCACCCAAACCTAGCCTAAGTATAACAACATTGTTATTGTCACCATAGGCTATGATTACTTCTCTTAAATAGTTTTTTTTCTCTCTCTTCCCCGCTCATTTCCCTCCATTGCTGAAATTTCCAGCAACTTCTCTCCCTCTCCCTCTCTTCTCCAGCCCCCTTACCCCCATCATACTCCCAATCCCTCCATTTGAACTAGATCTCCACCATTGAAATCCATTCTTTGCTCCAAGAGCTTCATGGAGTAGAAGTTTGGGGGTGAGATCACAAGTGGGTAACTATGATCTTGCTGATCTAATTTTATATCTTTAAATCTTCTTATTTCTTTTGTATGGATCATATGGGGCCCACCAATCCATGGTGGAGACCCCATTTGACCCCATGGATGTGGCCTTTTGGCCCATCCTACATGCATGTCATGATCCATGATGGGGCCATTCTCCATGGACCCCATCATGATGTATGTAATGATCCACTCCATCTCAAGGTCATCTAGACCTAAGGATCATGTTGGGATGACATTTCAACCATCCATATCAATTATATATCATGCATATAGTGATTTCATGTTGCATGTACAATCAATGTATTTATATGGGTATGATTCATTCTTGGGAGGGCCCATTAGTGACGGGGCCCTACCCTATGGCCGGATTATGTTTCTTCTCCATATTTTCTTTCCTATCTTTATAGTAAATCTGATGTATGTGGGGCCCACTTGATGTGCCATGCAACTAGGCCCAAGTGGTTAGACATCCAGGCCCACCTTGTTGCCCCATATTGTTGGCATGTTTTGGACAGCCTTTGGGCTTGATTTTATGGATGATCTTGGAAGGGGCTTGGGTCTGAGAGTTGTGTGACCCATCTAGGTGGACCCCACCCTGAGAAAATGCTGATTTATTTTCCTTTTAATTATCTTTTGGGGTGGTTTGGACAGCAACATGTTGCTGTCCAAATCTGCCTGGACAGATTTTTGGGCCACTTTGGGGCCTGATTTATGGGTCTTTGGTGGGAATAATGAAAAAAAATAATATGTGATTCTTGTAGCCTTATGACCCACCTACAACCATACCAAATTTAGCCCCATCTGACCTTCATTGGGGTCCCAAAGGTGTGGTCCAAATGAGGTGGACAGTCTGGATTTTTCTGCACTGTTCCAGCAACATTCTACCCTGGACAGGTTGGAATTCTAAAATTTATTAAAATACTTTTGGGTGTCTAAAAATTATAAGAATTTACAAGGAGGTGGTCCACTCATGTTAGGACTAACCTACAAAATTTTGGGGCTAATGGACACCTGTACAAACCATGGTGGTGGCTGGACCGGCCCATTACAACATGGTGTCCAGATCAGTCCGATTTTTAGGATAGATTGAATTCTTTAAATAAATTAAAATATTTTTAAATATCTAAAAATTTTGAAAATTTGTGAAGTTGTTTTTCACCTATGGTGGGACCTACCTACTAAGTTTCAGAGCCAATGGACCCCTGTGCACACCGTGGCGAGGGCCGGACTGGCCCACCACATTGGGACGTCCAGGTCTGTCCGATTTTCTGGACAGACTGTTTTGTTCAAATTAATTAAAATACTTAGGAATATCTAAAAATTCTGAAATTTTTTGAGAGTGTGTCCCACCTATTGAAGTATCACTCTGAGAAATTTCAACCCCAACTGACCCCATTTGGGCACCCAAAAGAATGGGCCAAGATGGTTGGCTTGCCAGAATTTTCTGCTGTGCAGTCCAGCAATATGCCTTGATAAAAATTATAATTCAAAAATGTTTCCTCTGATGGTGGGCCACCTTTTTGGGTTTTCTCTTATTGTATGTATGATGAGGGACCTTGGCCCTCAATTTCTAGAGTTTTAGAGGTCCTGGGCCCACTCCAATGGAGTGCCCAAATTTAGGACAGCAACATGTTATAATTATGTTTGGCCTTTGGGCTGAAATTTTGAGAAGTGGGGCCCAACACATTGTGAAGAATCTTAGAGGTAATAATTTATACATTTAGTTCCTTAAATGTTGGGCTTAATAAATGCACTTTTGAGGCCCACCACTGTTGAATTTAATTGGGTCCATGAATGTGGTTAGTTGTTGAACTCTTTGAGCCCAATTGGGCTGGAACTTTCTAGATAGGCCTATTGAATTCTTGGGCCATTTTTACCATACTATTGTATTGGATTAGTGGGCCAGATTACACAAGTATATGGGCCCTTGATTCCCACCAAATCAACTTTATACTTGGGCCGGGTTGTAGGCCCAACTTACTTGACTAAGAACATGACATTTGCCCATGTGATTTGAGCAATGGGCTGCCCACTAGGCCACCACAATATATGGGATTAGTAGCCTTTATGTTGGGCCCTAACCTTTCCCCTATGGGCCCATGGTGGTATATATGGGTTGGGCTATGTGTGTTCCCCTTGGACCCATGTTTTGGATGGGCCTTGGGCCGCCTTTCTGAAGCCCAACATGAATGTATGTGGTATGTAATGGCTGCCCATTTCTTATTTCTAATGTTATGTGGGCCTTGGGCCTTGATCCGTAATCAATTAGAGATGGACTACCTCTTGGAGACCAATTGTGGTTGGATGTCCACATTGGTGGCCCTAAGGTAGGCTCATGGGCTTCTATGGGTGGTTAAAGGCCCACCATAGACCCTTGCTAGGCTCGTTTCATCTATTTAGGCCCATATCATTGTTCTCCTTAGTCTCATGGGCTACCCCAGGTATATGGACCCCCACTAGAGGTTGTATTCCTTTTGAGGAATTGGTTAAGTACCTAGACCCTTCATGGTTAGGTAGAGAGTTCATCTTCACCTCATTGACACCCCTATTCATCTTCATGGCCCACTCCCATACGCATCATATGCATGCTTGGTTGAGGTATTATTGGCCATGGTTGTGTCATTGTGTAGGACATGTTGGTATCTCCCCGAGAGATGGATGCTTGGGATTGATGCATGGGTGATTGTGTGATTCATGCATCTGACATTGCATAACTTATGGATATCCGCCCTTACTTCATCAGGGCCTTGCCTCCACAGGGGTATTCATGGATGGTTGTATGTGTGGACACCGGAAATATTAGTTGAGCATACCGGGTGCATAGGATGCCCATGGGTGAAATTCCCAAAACTTCCATGGTACCAAGGATCTGCTCCAACGCCGTGACCGGGTGGAATATATGAGCGCACGAGGGCCTTATACCATTAGGCCGCATCTCCCACTGTTGTGTAGTCGGTTGGATAGGGGTGTGGCCTTACCTGCCTGATGTGAGGAGGCATTGATAGGCTGAGTCTGACCAGCTCGTAAATGGGTCCGCTACCGTCAGGCCTTGTTGGTGATTGGTTGTCCACAAGCGGGTAGTGAGGTCTCTTACGCTCGTTTGACTGTGCGGGGTTTGTAGAGCGGCAGTCATTCAGTAGTGTAATGGACCCCGGTGATTTCCTTATGATTGGAAATGTACTTGACATATGGTTTGGATATGAGCACTGGCATTACTTGCATCACATTAGCATTGGCTGTGTAAGCCCCTTCATGCATTGCCTTGGTATGGCATCCAGTACTCATCGCATCGTATTCATGATAAGCCTTGGTAAGGCTAGTGATATTCTCATTGAGCATGTTTCCTTCATGCATCTCCTACTATTGTTCTGTACACCATTGTCACACACTTACACTACCCTCTAAGCTTCTATAAGCTTATGCACGATTGATGCGTGCAGGAGACTCTAGGCAGGCGTCGTAGTAGCAGAGCGTGGAGTAGAGCTGAGCATTTGAGGACTCCAGTGTTGCCGACCTTTTTCTCCTTTCCTTTTTGTCTCATGTATGTCCTTTTGGACCTTATGGATGATTGTAAAAGTTTAAATTCTTAGTAGATTTTGTGATGTGTGCCTTGTTATTCTCAGATATACTTGCAGTGATCTTGGGTATGCTCGTGTTAGAAATGATTATACTGTTATGAAAATCCTCCTTGTAGGATCCCAGGATCGGAACCTGCCTCAGGAACCGAGAATGGGGTACTACGGAGGCTGTTGCGGCCAGAACCGGCCATCGGGTTCAATGTGAGTCCGATTACCGAGTCTGGGGCGTGACATTAACAGTATTAGCAACATATCGTATAATCTGCTTGACCGCAATTAAGTGCGATTCTTTAGGTTCAGATTGATATCTAGCGCAAATACCAACACTTAGAGCAATATCGGGTCTACTAGCAGTTAAATAAAGTAAACTACCAATCATACTCCGATATAATTTCGGATCCACATTTTTACTTGCAGAATCTTTTGAGAGTTTCAAAGTTGTACTCATAGGAGTATCAAAATTCTTACCATTCTCAAATCCAAATCTCTTAATCAAATTCATAGCATATTTAGATTGAGAGATGAACATTCCATCGGGTCGTTGTTTTACTTGTAACCCAAGGAAGTAATTCAATTCCCCAACCATGCTCATTTCAAATTGAGATTTCATCAAATCTGCAAACTCAATAGTCATGTCAGTACAAGTAGATCCATAAATGATATCATCTACGTAGATTTGAACCATTAAGATATCTTCGTTATTTTTCTTAACAAACAATGTTTTATCAATACTTCCCATCTGAAAGTTATGACAAAGTAAAAATTTAGTCAATTTCTCATACCATGCTCTGGGAGCTTGTTTTAGACCATAAAGAGCTTTTTAAAGATGGTATACATGATCAGTAAACTTATGATCTTTAAACCCTGTAGGTTGTTCAACATAAACTTCTTCATGTAAATCACCATTTAAAAAGGCACTCTTTACATCCATTTGAAAATTTTTAACTTTTTAAAGCATGCCATGGATATAACAAGTCTGATTGATTCAAGACGAGCAACTGGGGCAAAGGTTTCATCATAATCAATACCTTCAATTTGCATGTACCCTTGTACAACTAATCTTGCCTTATTTTGAATAATATTCCCAAGCTCGTCAGACTTATTTTTAAAAATCCACTTTGTTCCAATAATATGTTTATCTTTAGGTCTAGGAATAAGATATCAGACATCATTTTGAATAAATTGATTAAGTTCTTCTTGCATCGCAACAATCCAGTTTTCATCAACAAGAGCTTCTTTTACGTTAGATGGTTCTATCTGAGATATAAAACATACATAATTACATATATCCTCAAGTTATCTACGGGTACAAACACCAGTGAGAGGGTTTCCAAGAATCTGTGTGGTTGGATGATCTTTAACAATCCTCAGATCAGAATCAGTCTGATTAGATGAAGCATCAGATTTATCAATTACTAGAACTTCATCATTATCTCTGAACTTGAGACTGGTGTGTTCAAGTGATCATCAATGACCACATTGATGGACTCTTAAATCACACCGGTCCTTTTGTTTAGAACCCTATAAGCTCGACTGTTTAAAGAGTATCCTAAAAAGATCCCTTCATCACTCTTTGTATCAAGCTTTCCCAAATTTTCACGATCTCGTAAAATATAGCTCTTGCTGCCAAAGACTCGAAAGTATTTGACAGTAGGCTTTTTATTAAACCACATTCCGTAAGCCGTTTTATTATCACTTTTACTAGTGTAAACCCGGTTAATGATATAGCAAGCTGTATTGACTGCTTTAGCCCAAAGATTCTTAGAGAGCTTCATACTACTCAACATGACATTTGTCATTTCTTGAAGCACTCTATTTTTTCTTTCAACTATACCATTTTGTTGTGGAGTTTTGGGCTCTGAGAATTCATGTAATATTCCCTGGTCGCTACAGAACTTCTCAAAATCGCTATTCTCAAATTCAAATCCATGATCACTACGAATCTTACTGACTTGAGAACTCTTTTCAGTTTGAATCCTTTTAAGAACGTTTTTCACTTCTTCAAGGGTTTCTGTTTTGTCCCTTAAGAAGACAACCCATGTATATCTGGTAAAATCATCCACTATTACCAAGATATATCTTTTGCCACCTCGACTTTCTGTCCTTGTAGGTCCTACAAGATCCATATGGAGAAGCTCGAGTGGTCTTGATGTGGTATTGGAATTCACCTTTTTGTGTGAGTTCCTTGTTTGTTTGCTAATCTGACATTCACCACATATTTTATCCAATTTTTGTAGTTTGGGTAAACCTCTTATAAGTTCTCGTTTGCTCAATCTATATAGATTTCGGTAGTGTACATGTCCAAGACGTTTGTGCCACAAATCAGTCTCGTCTGTATGGACCATGTAACACACTTAATTAGATGAGCTAGATTCGCTTACAATATAGCAGTTTTCAGACGTTCTACATCCAGTTAATATTATTGAACCCTTGTTATTTAGTATCTCACAGCTTTGATTAGAAAACCGTACACTATGGTTATTATCGCATATTTGAGATATGCTAAGCAAGTTATGTTTTAGACCTTCTACATATAAGACATTCTTGAACAAAGGAAGGTTATAAAGTTAAATCGTACCTTGGCCCATAATCTTGCAGTTGCTGCCATCACCAAATGTGACTGAACCATCAGTCATGTCTTTGAGATCGGTGAATAAACCTTTATTGCCAGTCATATGCCTTGAACATCCACTGTCTAGGTACCATTTAGAATGGCTTATAGCTTTGAAAGCAGTGTGAGCAACCAAACAAGTGACCTTTGGAACCCATTTCATAACCATTTTGGGTTTAGGTGGATAGTTAGTCTTCTTTCGTTTGTAAGAATTATAAGTATGACCTATTGAGTTAGACTTTAGAAGCTCCTTAAGTAAATCAACTATTTTTTCAGCCAAAGGGTTTTGGTTTTGTTTTTTATAGTTGAAATAATTACTTTTAGGTTTTTGAAAAGATTTAGAGTTTTTAGAAAACATTTGATCTTTCCTTTTGAGTTTAAGGTCTCTCCCTTTACAAACTTAGGAGAAGTGTTCTTTGGTTTAGGAAGAATACTCTTATCAAAGCCCAGACCAGATCGATCGCCACATATTCTCGATCCTGATAAGAGTTTTTCTAATTTAGGATCATCTTGGGCATATTTCCATGTTTCCTTTAAACTCAAGAGAGAAAAGACTTCATGTTTTAGTTGTTTGTTTTCAGATTTAAGATTTTCATTTTGGGAGGTTTTAAAATCCAAATCACATTTTGTCTTTTCAAAACAGTCTGAAATATGGAATTTTTCTAAAACAAGAGATTCATAAATTTCTTTGAGTTTAGAAAATTTCTCTTTTTGAAGTTTCAATTTCACAGCAATTTTACAACTTTCCTTGTATAGGGCATTATAGGCATCTTGAACATCATCTTCATTTTCACATTCACTATTCAGATTTTCTTCACTTGTAGAGTCATCATTATCTGAAAAAGTGAATTTTGCTAGAGTCATAAGGGATTTAACTTCATTGCCTGACTCATTTTTTGAATCTTCTGATTTAGAAGAGATTTCAGAATCAGAGGACTCATCCCAAGTAGCCATCATATTTTCTTTTTCGACTTGCCCTTATTAGGACATTTGTTAGCCAAATGCCCATACTCATGGCAGTTGTAGCACTGACTGTCTTTCAATGTTTTTCTTGATTTAGTTTAGGTTTCTTTTTATCATATGCTTTTTGAAGATCATTCTTCTTTTTACTTTTAAAAATCTTATAAAACTTTTTCGCTAAAAGGGCCATATCATCTTCAGAGTTTTCTAAATCAGAGTTTAAATCATTTTCATGAAAAACATTTTTAGTAGTTTTTAAGGCAATAGATTTACCTTTTGGAGCTTTAAAGGTTAACTCATAAGTCTGTAATGAGCCAACTAATTCCTCAACCCTCATATTGTCCATATCACGAAGTTTCTGGATTGCGGTTACTTTAGAATTGAACCGTTCAGGAAGTGAGCGTAATATTTTAGCACATATCTTGCGTTCAGGGATTTTATCGCCTAGACCCCACATAGAGTTTACAATGTCAATCAATCTGATAAAGAAGTCCATAAATATTTCATTTTCTTCCATACATATTTCCTCAAATTTAGTTGTGAGGATTTGTATCTTAGATTTATTGACAATTAAAGTACCCTCGTGTGTCATTTCTAATATATCCCAAGCTTGTTTTGTAGAATCACAGGATATAATTCTTTTGAATTCATCCGATGATAGTGCACATGTAATTGCATTTAGTTCTTTAGCATTTGCACTACTCTCACTTTTCTAAAGTGTGGTCCAATAAAAATAAGCCGTTATTTTTGTTGTTTTTGAACCATCAACACCAGTCACTTCAGTGGTAAGAGGGGTCCATTCATTCACTGTGGCTAGCCACACATTTTCATCTAAGGATTTGAGGAAGATCCTCATCCTGGCTTTCCAATAGGCATAATTGGTGCCATCGAAAGGTGGAGGCCTAGTGACTGAAAGGCTATCAAAATTTGACATCTTATATAAAGCATAGATCGTTAGCTCAGGAAATAAATCCAAGAAATTAAAAACGAGCTATATGGCTTTAATACCACTTGAAATGGCCAAGCTATATGTCCTAGAGGGGGGGGGGGGGGTGAATAGGACTATGCCAAATTTAAAATAATTACAGCAGAATTTAAATAACGAGATAGCCGAATAAAGTAAATCAATTCACAATACTGAAATAAATAGCAACCTCAATAACCAAGTATTGAGGGATTGGTACAAAAGTTGTTCTAAGGACAACCTTATACCAAAAAATAAAGTTTATGGTAGGACAACCTGATTTTTAGAAAAGTCTTTGTATCAAGAACTCAAACCGAAGAGGAATAAATAAAACTATACTGAGGAATATAAAGCAATCTCAAATATTGATTGTTCTAAGGACAACCATGCACCATAAAAATGGCAGGGCAACCTTACTAGAACAAATAAAGAAACTGAAGCTCAACCTTAATAAAGGAATAGCAAGAAATAAATTGCTGAAATTTAAATCTAAACTATTACAACATTCCCACTGAGCTTGAAATAAAATGATTACAACATTCCCAATGAGCTTGAAATAAAATGATTACAACATTCACAACCACATATACATTCCTCAACTGAATAATTAATGATATGAAATTAAATCACACATCCACACAACACAAAGAGTTATAGTGGTTCACCTGTGAGTATACCAACTGTTCAACAACAGCCACACAGAATGCTACTCCACTCCTGATATCCTCACACAGGGGATATTAGCATTCACTATCAGGTAGGTTTTCACAGGTTCACCAAAAACCTTCACAATTGTGTCTTTTTCAAAGGGCTTATACAATTAAAAAAAAAAACCCTCTTTTCTGAGTTTTCCTGGCTCTCCTTAGATAACCAATACAATGAGATTTTTCTAGCTTAACCTCAAATAAAACCAAATAAATTAAATTACACAAATTGTAAAATACCTGTTTTTCTTCTTTGTTGTAGCAACCCAGAAGAACCAAGTCGGAGTAGAGATTTGAATGTCAAAGTTCAATATCCAATACTCACTATTAAACGGTTCTAATTTCTAATAGATTTTAAATTAAAACAAATGGGCTAGCCTTAATTAATTTTGATTCCAGAAAAAGGAAAAACAGGACTTCCTCTTTTCAAATATAATTGGAATGCAAGAAACAAAATCAATTAAGAAAGCTAAAGAAAGAAGATATTAAATATGCACACTTAGCTTAAACGGAGCACAGACTTATCTCTCAGAAGGCCGGGTTATAATTGCTTGAATATTCCCTTTTATTCTGAGATTCGTGCTCTATTTATAGGTGAATAAATCACGTCTTTAACTGGTCTAAAGACCTCTACGACTGGTCGTAGGTCCAACAGAAATTTGAAAATTCGGGCGCGATAAGATAAGACGGTTTCACGACTGGTCGTAGGGCACCTTCGACTGGTCGTCAGGCACCTTTGACTGGTCGAAGGTCATACACGACTGGTCGAAGCCAAGTGCAAATCATCGCTGTAGTTTGAGTCGTAGTTCTACGACTGGTCGAAGAACCAGTCGACATTGTTCCTATGACTAGTCGAACAGTTCCCAGGACTAGTCGAAGCCTAACAGAAAATTTTCGATTTTTGTAACAAACATACCACTAATCCAGGAAATCCTTAGACAGGTCGAAGCAGTGCTACGACTAGTCGAACAAAGTCCAGGACTAGTCTTAGAATAGACCAAACTTAGTTATATAAAACATATGAATTATGTATCCAAAATGGCCTACTCTAAAGGTCAACCTAAGGTCAGTCATACCTCAATAGTGAAGTAAGGACATTGAAACTTAAAGAAAAGTGACCTTTGATAGCGATGAAGCTTAAAGTCTTGATGTAGTTCAAACTTGAAAGCTTCTTGAGATCTTGAGGTTGAACTTGAAAGCTTCTTGAGATCTTGAGGTTGAACTTGAAAGCTTCTTGCATTATCCTTATCTTTGAATTAAGTCGAACAAACTCACTTCCTCGAGTCTTGACTTGTGAACTATGCTTGTCAATCAAAGTTGAACTTGAGTAGAGCTTTCTTCTTCACAAATGTAAGCTTCATAACAATGTCTTTGGCACCACAAATTTGACAACAAAAAGGGTTATAAATTATATCACTTACAAAATGTCCTGCACCTAGAACCCACATTTAGGCCCACTGGCCAAGGTCCCACACTAGGCACCTACCATTTAGGTCCACTGGGTAAGGTCCCACACAAGGCACCTATGTTTAGGCCCACTGGCCAAAGTCCCACACAAGGCACCTACTTTTAAGCCCACCGGCCAAGGTCCCACACAAGGCACCTACTTTTAGGCCCACCGGCCAAGGTCCCACATTAGGAACCTAATCGAGTTTGTGGATAGCAAACTCTTAGCCTCAATCCTACATGAGGAAAGAGACTAAACTTTTAAACTCTTAAAATGACATTTGCTTGTCGAATTGAGTTCTTCTCTTGTAGCTTGTCTCGGGTTGCTAGATCTTCGCGCTCTCATGCTTGAATCAGCTTCCCGGTGCTCCCTCAATCGTGTCACTTAGATTTACCTGTTGGTTCAACTTCACGATCTAGAAAAACCTTGCATATGATATACCTATAAAGGTGACCAAGGTTATGGGAGTTGGTTGAATCTCTAACGAAGGTTATGAGTGGGTTTCCTAAGAGATTCACTGATGGATACACTAGAGTATGATTGAGATCAAGGATATATCTATAGGTTTGGTCTCAATACTCTACTGAAGGCTTGAGATCATGTTCTTCATAAGTTCGAGATTTGAATGCTCGTAAGATGATGAATCACAATGAAGAGAACATGAATCTCATATGGATAGAGTGTAGGTAAGATAGGATAAGCTTGGGTTGCACTACATACTCTTAACAGCCTTAATCCATACTTTTTTGCAAGTTCCTACAAGCCATTTTTATAGATAAAAGCTTTCAACGGATAAAAAACGGATATAAAATAGCTAGTTTACGGTGCTACCGAAGTGACCTTCGGTACCACCAAACTTGCTTCGGTTGTACCGAATTATCTATCGGTAGTACCGAATTAAATTCTTAAGTTGCTGATTGAAAACAGTCTCTTTCAGTGGTACCGAACTTTATTTGTAGGTGGCAATCGATGACACAGAATTATCGTTGTAAGCTTGCTGGACTGTTTTGAGCCCCTTCGGTAACACCAAAGGTGCTTTTCGGTGGCACCTTCATCCTACCAACAGTGGATAAATTTTCGTGTTTTTCCTGTTTTATCCAATAAATCTTTCACCAACTTGGGACTTGCTTAAGCCAATACTATATATTATAAAATATGGACTAGGGATTGGCTTAGAATAGATGACCTAGGTGGGTTTTCCTATTTAGGTTGGGATCATCTATTTGTAAGGTTTAAGATTGTAGAAGCAATCCTCTGTCTTCAATGTGGCTTTGATGCATTAGACCCAGTTATGTCGTCGGTCTTCACTTATCAAGAACTCATCCAACTATAAGACACAACTAGTCACATAATTGACAAACATGAGTGCAAATAAGTGCACTAACAATCTCCCCATTAATTAATTACATGACAAAAACAACCTAACCTACAACCATGTCATGGTCCTTACCAATGACAGACCAAAACAATAAAGATTACATATCAAAAATACAATTTACAACTCCAGACTTGACATGTAATACAAAATAATGCTGCTCCTCCCCCTTAGTGTTTACCAAGACTAACCTACGATAAGGGAAACAAACAATTTCTGCAAGAGACAAACAATGTTTTAGTGGGTAGGTTTCTTCTCCCCTTTTTTGTCAGCTATTTGCAAAGAGTTAATCAAGAAATATTCCAATAACATTTGAGAATGGATAAAACAGGGCGTAAGAGATCATATAATGATATAAGCATAAAGATCATCATCCAGGCAAGGAATATATCATCATAAGCAGACAACTATATGTTAGATAGAAAAGATAGTAATATAGAGAGTATCTAATATGAGCAAAAAAGATAATACAAAAACTTCATCAAAATTACTACCCCAAGATTGGGTAGATTAAGTCATTATCTAAAAAAAAAAAAAAAAAAAAAAAAAAACAACAAAGAGCCCTTAAGGGCATAAATATCCAAAAACAAATGTATTATGATTTAGCAATAACACATAACGATAATCGGGACGATCCACCCTCATACGAAGGGATATAAGAACGACGAGTCAAAAACAACTAAGTGATGTGCTCTCCAGTATGTTGAAGAGTGTCAAGACGCAGTTCAATCCCAGAGAGTCGATTTTCGCTCTGCCGGAGATGAGCTTCTATATTTGACTGCCCTTCAAGGAGTTGACAAACTGGATTGTTCTGACGAAGGAGGCGCCCAGTACTGATAGATAATGGACTTGGTCCAGGTACTGGGGTGCGATAAGAGTCCCAGCCAGCGGCCATGGGAGTGTCTTGAGTGTCTTCGCCACTACTCCATTCTTGTTGAGTTTTGACGATTGTGAGAACATTTTTCTTGGTAAGATATACTGTCGGATATATTGTATCATGAGTAGGGGGCAGTGCAAGAAACTTCGAGAGTTTGCAGATGATACTGGGAAAGGGAAGACTTGTGTGGTGAATACCTTTGACAACTTAAATTAACTGTCTCACGATTAGAGTGGATAAACATATTTCGGTTCTTTGATAGATATCACATAGGGTATTCAGAGCAACTGGTGAGAGTATGTCTTTAGAAACTTCACAGGGATATGCATTGGTACTCAATATGTCGTGTAACACTTTTGTGGTAGAGTCCATATGCAATGAAGACTAGTTTTTTCTGTTTCTGGATATCATTGACTCATCACACAGTGTTCCTGTCACTTGTTTCTAGACACTTGGATCATTTAAGCAACGATCAGCTGGTGAAATATGTGTGACTAGAAGATCGAGAAGTTCTCCCAACATCAAAGGAGTGATCTCCTTAGTTTGGTTCATAAAATTGATGTTGATCGACGGAGGATCATCTCGAGTATTATGACAAAAGTTTAGAAATTGATAAACAAGGTCATATTGTATTTCTCCTCCTAAATAAAGGACGTTGTCCTACCCCCATTGATTTTAGATAGATATTTATCCCGTATGACTCTATGAGACTAGGTCTGATAAATCGATTAAAGGTAAATTCTTTTGCCCGACATTAGAGTGCGGATAAGGAGTATAGGGTCTGATTTTTCTAGATGAGGTTTCTCATTTTGCATCTTCCTTTCCTTTGTTTTTGACCATGTTGTGCTGAAATCATATGATAAATCAATAAGTACAAGTAAAATAATAGTTAATCTGAAAATGATGTTTCTATCTTATAAGTAAATACGCACATATAGATCATATAGTGAGTTCTTTAAAAAAAAAAAAAACACACTCTTTTGATTTTGTGTATTTGTAGTTCAGTGAGTCGTTTTGATAAAAAAAAACAATGGTATCCTTCTATGAGTTGATGTGCGATATGGAGCGGTTTGACTATTGCAATCAACATATCAACCCCCAAATAGTGTGTGATGGGACAAGGTTAATAGGGCCAAGTTTTTATTGACATTTTTGCACACACAAACTTTTATAAGATTTTTTATTTTTATTTTTATTTATTATTATTATTATTATTTTTGCAGTAATGGGCCTGGAAGGATTAAGATTTATGCCTAGTTTTGATTGATCCTTCAATGGCATGTTTCTTCTTGGATCAACTTTTCTCTAGACGGGGATAACTCCATTATGCAAAGTGAAGTAAAATGCAAATGATCCTAGTTTAGAGATGTATAGAGAAGACAATACTTTGGTTTTTGGTGATTTTGGTTGTACAGCCCTTCACACGAACTTTGGAGAAAATAAGAAATGGTCTAGCAGAACTGGGCAATGAAGGATATAAATGACTTGACGTGGCTCGATTTCGGTAGCACTGAAGGTAAGTTCAGTGTTACCGAAGTCTTCTTGGAACTCAAAAGATCTCTAGGACTGAATTTCCTACTATGCACAAATCTAAAATGGGATTCCATAGTATGATTGAGAGGGAAATTCAGCATGAGATTATCAAAATGTTTGGAGGCCAAGAATACTCAGATTTAACAATTACACCAAGCATCAGGCTTAATCCTTTGGTTTGACTCTAATGCATATATAGGAGGCATTATCCTCGGATATATCAATATAGTCAAAATGAACCAATAATCATTTGTTAGAAATGGTTTATCAATAGGTTATGAATATTGTAATATGTGTTTCAACCTTTTCTGGTTTAAGGCAAGTATCATATTATACATTACATTTCAAAAGATATGCATGATACTTGTTATGAAGATACTTTTTATCAAAATCCATGAATGATCAAGAATTTGTATGTAAATTGATTCAACAATAATATGCCTTTTAAGAGTTTAGAATCAATTTTATAGATATATATATATATATATATATATATATATATATATATATATATATATATCGCCCTGAAAATCGGGGTCGAGTAGCAACTCCAATCCCGAGTTCCAAAACATCACTTATGTAACATATATACTTATGATTAAATGTTGATTGTGTTAGTGCATTAATCATGAGTGGGATTATACCAAAACAGTAATTCATACTCCAAATCAAGTTATAAAACCAAGCGGAAGACTAAAAGACATAAATAAACGTATATAAGTCAAAAGATCACAATCGGTCTCCAGAGTATGAATACATCACTGAGTTACCATATACATGTAATAGTCTTAAAAATCAAAACGTCAAAACAGTACAACTACAATGATGATCCCTGTAGCCCCGTCGATCCGAATAGCCTAAGCGAAGCCACCGGAGAACTGCATATAAGAGAACTCGTCCTGATCATCGTAGTAGTTAGGCTCCGCCTCAGGGGTCATGCCGTCATCTGAAATCAAAAAAGAGTCTAGTTGGTGTTTAAAACACCGTCCCATAACGGGGGAGTGAGTGATCAAATCAGTGGAACTATACAGCAAAGGTTAACATGTTATCAATTCAGTTAAGCAGTAATGATAAAGTAGTAAAATCAAACATCCCTAAGTACTCTTGTTAATGCAAGGATAGTATGAATGTATGATGCATGCCCTCACCTACGCTCCCTCGGCGACTTCATCTCACGTTTGTGCATGAACAACACTGCCTCAGTGCTTGACCTGCTACGCTTGAACGCACGCATAATGCGGTGCATGCATATGATTACCAAGTTCTTATTAGTCCTTTTCATATAACAGGGTTGGGAAGCTAAAGTACCTCCCTTATATCAATTCTCAAATAATGACCATCTAGGGTCGTCAATCCTAGTTAATCACATATGATAGGTAAGTTCAGGTCACTACCACCAACACCCTACCAACTGATAGTCTATTTTCGAAGGCACGTCGCCAACTCGACTGGGTACCACAGCCAGGCTGTGCCGAGGTAGGCTTAATTTGTACTCGAGGTCACTCCACCAACGCCCTACCAACTGGCAGTATATTTTCGAAGGCTAGTAGCCAACCCGACTGGGGACCACAGCCAGGCTGCACCAATGGAGGCCGACAGCTCGATTACAGTGTCCCATACCACCGCATTCTGTTCATGAGTTTGGGTTGCTCACTGGTCACTACAGGGAGACTCGTCGCCCCAGCGTAGGCCGACAGCTCGACCACGTGTCCCATACCACCATGTCCGGCTCATGAGTCTTAGCGGATCGAGGTACCAAGGTTAACGGGATTTGCACTGGTGAGTTTGCTACCTTAGGTTCAATCAGTAGCGTCTAAACATAGTGAACATACATCGGGTTAATCGGGTTACTTGACGGCTCGACTAGCACGAGCGCACATTGAGTTGATCGACATGAAGTGCGTAAACACTCCGTATGGCCTAACTACTCCCGACAACTCTAATACGGCTCGGATTCGTCGAACACATCCTATGTGGTAAAATAACATCATCCACCAATCTAGGATCTATTACCGATTGCTTGGACTATACAATAGCCCCAATCACATTCAATTACAACAAAATATCCTAGAAGATAGTTAAAGCAGTAATGAATCAAGATTTCAAATCATACAATCAAAGGTCCGATATTGTCCGCTTTAGGGCTGCCAGGGTTGTTGCACGGAATCGTTACACCACTCTCCCATCACCCTTCACGGCTTTGTTTTTGTATTTTTATGGAATACAACTTAAACATGGATTTATACATATGCATTACATAGATAAACAGACACTATAATATATGGTACATGGAGGAAAGCATACACATAGTTAAAGGAGTTGAGAATCATATCTCAACACCCTTATACATGACAATTTACTAACTACTTACTCATTTAGACATTTCAACAAACACTTTAGACTACTTACATCAACATACATGACGTATGTTGATCACATAGGTATTAGGCCAAATCCTTTCACTAGGGAGTTGCCCCATTTATAACACGTGTGCACCCATGACGGAT
Organism: Magnolia officinalis; assembly: GCA_021015155.1. Classification (NCBI taxonomy): domain Eukaryota; kingdom Viridiplantae; phylum Streptophyta; class Magnoliopsida; order Magnoliales; family Magnoliaceae; genus Magnolia; species Magnolia officinalis. The sequence continues at coordinate 31,978,603 of JAJHSJ010000012.1, forward strand.
AGTCATGGCAAGCATGAATCGAGTTCCATAATCATTCATTCATTTTCACAAACACTTAGGCTACACACTGTATCACATATAACGTATATTTGCCGTGACGTGATTTAGGGCAAGTCCTTTCGCTAAAGAGTTATCGCACATGTAACAAGCATATATTCACGATAGATAATCATGTCAGGCACAAATCCAAATTCATACGTATGCGGTATTTTCTACAAATACGAAAAATACAGTATATTTAACATACTTAACGTATAACTAAAAAACGAAATAGACATCACTTTATGCATGTGAAATAGCACCCACATCAAGAATAAATCATTAACCGACATTGAAAGCCTTGAAAACCATGACCTATACATCTATAGTCTGCACCTTACGCCGTAGAAGCATAACGAATTCGCTAGAAACTCTAAGGCTTCGTCAACGAGGGTATATCAACCTATAACATGAGTTAGGTTAGTTATTTCATAACCTACACTACCTGAATCCTGAAAATATATTAGGGTTAGGTTTTCTTACCTAAGAATGGGATCGGTATCGCTGGTAGAGTGGTACGGAAGGGCTGATTCTGTCCGTGGAATGATGGGATTGAATCCCAGGGATGAACTCCAAGTCTCTCTCTCTTTCTCTCTCTTTCCTCTCTTCTCTCTCCTACGGTTTCCAAATTCGTATGGGATGAGAGAGTGAGGGCTTAAGGCCCTTATATAGGCCTAAAACTGATGGAAATGACCCAGGGCCAAGGTATACTTAGGTTATGTCCAAAGAGCATCTGTTTCAGCTCAATGGAGCACTTTCGGAGCCCCCCTTGAGCCAAAGGTCGGACTTAAGCTCCCTGACCATGGATCTAGGTTAAGTTACGTTTTCAGTCCGATCAGATTTACAGATAGCTCGTGGCGGACCAGTTTCAGTTCAACGGTCCACGATCACCGATCAGGGCCACAAGTACACTGGCCTGTGTAGAAAATTTTCCCTGATCCGAGGGTGTATTTGGGTCAGATTCTGACGGTCTGAATCCTTATATTTGGCCCGCAAGCGGACAAGTCTCAGATTACTTAAATTAGATTTGATTTCTAAAGAAAACCACGTTTTCTCACACTCTTCGCTTCGAGCTCAAGCGAATGGCTTTGGGACACTATCTAGACTTGATTTCTGAGGTAGTGGTCAAGTCCAGCAAGGCGGTCTTAATTATATAATTTCGTAGTAATCGGACTTTCGACGTGCGGTCCAGATCTGATACGGAGTTTCAATGTGGTCCCGAAGCAACTGGGTAATGAGATTAATCCTAAATTTTAGGGTAACCTAGCGTTAATGATTCTATAAGTTTTGGGTCTTGCAGATCATATTTAAAGTTGATCAAAAAAATTTCGTAGCTAATCTAGTTTAACACTTAGTTAATTTTGTCTAATTCCTAAAGGATTTGATCCTGAGTGATTTCTGCCTGAGGTGGTACTCGGGTCTTTGTACGGATTTTTCCGGGACGTTACAATATATAATTATTAACATCTCCCCTTTTTAAAGTTCCTGATCCATTGACAAATATATCAAAAGATGGGTCAAGGAAACTTGTTGATTTACATGGACTAGATGTTACAAGGGCCAGAGTAATTTTCAGGGCACTTGTGTTTGTTTTGTGTTACCCATTTGGTAACCATTTTCTTTGACCTAGAGGAGTATTTCTCTAAGTGACTTCCAAATGATTTAGATGTGACTTTGTGATTTATCTTGAAAGTAACATCAGATTTCTTGACCAAAGGACATTCCCATTTGTAATGCCCTATCTTTCACAGTGATGACAATCAACTAAATCTTTCTGAATAGTTGAATTTGTCATCAATGATGAGGTGGAGGAGGATTCCGATTCATATCCTAGGCCTGTCATATATTTGGATTTTCTTCTCATGTCTAAAAGTTTCTCAAATTTTTCATTGCTTTGAGTAAACTTTCGGGGTTACTTCAGTTGTCTGAACAGAATATTTTACTTCCATATTTAGTTTCTTGTTTTTTCTTTTCAATTTTTCAACTTTTAATTCTAGAAGTTCAATTTTCTTGATTAGATTGTCAAAAGTTATGCTTCTAAATCTAATTCTTTTCCCCTTTTTAATTTCCTCAAGATCAAGTTCATCTTCCTCATCCAAATTTTTGGGAACAACTGTAGTGGTGGAGGTCATGAGAATCTTCAGTGACTTTGTGTAACACCCCGTACTTTCCAGTACTCGAGTGTTACCATTTAATTTAATTTAATATAAATATAAGAAAATAATACAACCTAAATATATATACTATGGAATGTTATTTATATATTTTATAAATATTTAAAGTATCGTATTAAAATGATATGTAATTATAATCCATGTTATATGCATATACTTACAACATCATTAATATAAATTACGAACTATAGAATCTGTAATACATAAAAATAAAATATACTGGAAAAATTTAATGACTTATATAAAATTTAAAGCCTAACACATATATGACCATACAAATAATATACAAATAATATATATATTAATCTTTGCTTACTGATATTCATATAATCTATATATATATATATATATATATATATATATATATATATATATATATATATATATATATATATATATATATATATATATATTAACAATTTGTGGTAATATAAACTATATATGACAAAATATATATAAAGGAAATAAATAATAATAATAATAATAAATAATGCTAAAAACATTATAAAAAGGGTATTTAATATCATAACCGTGTATGTTAGACATCTGATCCATAATCCAGTTATTAAATCCTAGTTAAGTGGTCCTGTAGACCCTTGTACCGTTGATGACAAGTTTAGAGGTAAACTGACCATTGAATCAAGGAAAAACCCTCAAATACGATCTGGATCAAGTCGTGGGGCCCACCTGAACTTTGGATCTGCCTGGTTTTTGGTCAGGAGACCTATTATGAGCCTCCAAGGAAGATGGACAGAGTGGATTTCCCACAAATCTCTTTGTGGGCCCCACACTAGAGTGCATATACACGAGAAATGGGTGCACCAGCTGTGCACTGGACCACCATTCCTAGTCAAATGAGCTTGACCCGAAAATTCCAGGAATAGAAAGGAATTTTCTTCCTTTTTCCCGCCTGCGGGCGTTTTTAAACGAACGAAGTCCATCTGTTACGCTCGGTGCCCACCATCGGGTCTAGCATGCGTGATCAGAACCGTTCATCTTGTTGAGGACCCAAAGCTAAACAGAACCATGGTCAATCCACCGTCGGTTTGTACGCACGTGCACACGATGTCAACCTCAAATCGGGCCACAAACACACCCATTTCCAGAAATAGAAGTCTGCTCACCAACAGGGCAATCCGCGTGAGCCAGCAAGGGCTCATCTCGACCGTTTAATCATCCAACGGAGCAGGGTGACTTAAGGTTGCGTATAAAGAGGATGAGGAATCAGAGAAGGAGTTCTTCTCCTCTCCTTGTGGCAGCCCCAAAAATAGGGCATCGGCTGCCATCTTCGAACCCATCCATTAACATTTTCTCAAGCTTCAGAAAAGCTTGTCTAGGAACTCCCTACAATCCATACGAAGTGTTTGGAAGAAAGAAAATGAGAGAAGAGGCACTGACGGAGGAAACACCATTAATGGCTGCCATCTTCTCCGACGTTCTACCAGGTCAATGTGGTTCGACCCTGGTTATGACCGGTCTCACTCCTCGATGTCTCTGGAGAAGGAAGGAGGAAGCAGGGGGAGTGCATTGCCAATCCCTAAGCCAGGTGACTATCTTCTCACAGTTTTTGTTTATACTAAATTGGGACCTAAGTGGGCCGAAATTCAGCCAAGCAATGGTTGCATTTTGCAGGCTGAAAACAGGCCAATCAATGGCTGTGCTTCAGGCTGGAAATGGGCCAAACTATGGTCGTGATAGGAGCCTTTTACGGACTAAAATCAGGTCAGGAAATGCTTGCGCTTCAGGCTGGAATCGTGGCAGAAAGAGAGCATCCGTCTAGGCTCTGTGGATAGCTGGAAATCGTGCTGAGGTCGGCCTTGATTCGGACTGAGATCAGGCCTCAAGCAGGCCTTGGTTCGGTTCGGAATGAGGGCTTACATGGGCAGGAAAGAGGACCAGTGAAGCACCTCCATATGGACCTTGAACCAGCCCTACTGGCAGGACGTAAATGGGCTGCAACCAGCCCCTGTTTGGGGAGTGCAACCTGGGCTGAAAAACCAGTGCTCGGCATTGTCTATTGGGCCAGAAATATGGCTAAAGTTGGACCACATAGAGCTAGAAATCAGGCCAAAACTGGGCCGATAACAGTAGGTGGGTGGGCCTCACATGCTTTACAGTGGGTCGCACCTTATTATTACAACGGGCTGCACTAGGGACTACATCTCAGTGGGCCGCACCCTATGTAAACAGGTGGGCCTCACCTTGAATCACGTTGGAGCTCACCTTGACCTCTATGGTTGAACTGGGCCCCGATCTGGGCCGCGTTTGGGTCTCACAACTAGGCCGGAAACGGCCCAGTCTGTTCCACGTTATGGAGCTTACATTGGGCCCAAAGCTGGGCTACTGGTTATGACAAATGTTTTATGGGCCTTGCTGCTTTAGACAAGTCCATATGGCCTTATTCATAAGGCCTTTCAGATGCCCCCACCAATCTTCTATGCACTTAAATCCTTGGGGCGTGTTGTCTTACACAAACTTCCCTAGGGAGATATTTGAGCAGCGTGGGACCGCTAACTTCTCATAGGAATTCGTATCAAGGGTCGCACTACAACTTGTCTGGTAATGATTCTTCCCCTTGAGCTTTCCATTTTCCCATTAGCTTAAGTTATAGTGTTTATTTAAATTTATAATTGATATCTCCATTTTATAATCACATATGTTAACTGTTGGAATTGAATTGCTATATTAGATGCTTAATGTTTATCCTGCATATTTATTTCATGCCTGTGGACTATTTATGGATTACTTATGGAACTTAAACTGGTACATTAGTGGAAAACCCCCACCTATAAATGTACCCCCATACTTGGGATGTAACCCGACTGGTTATGATTGTAATGGGCCTTCGGCTTAGTGGTTATTGAATGGTGGTTTAAATTGACCATTGATGTGGGCCTACCATCCAGAGTTGTTGTGTCCAATGGTTTTCAAGGACGTTCTTTCATCGCATGGTTTTGATACTCGCCCTGTGTGGCTTATTTTGATATTTGCCTCATGTGGCTTATTTGATATCGCCCTATGTGGCTTTATTTTGGTATTTTCCCTATATGGGTTCGATGTTTTATATCGTTCAACCATACGATGGTAAGCCGTATATACTGTAATATGATTGGCCACTAGTCAACAGGTTTCCATTAAATATCCTAAGATGGTAGTCTCATGGGCCGGGGATGGTGGTCATGGGACACTATGTCCGAGTCGTCGGCCTACGCTGGGCCAAGAGCTCCCCGTAGTGACCGTGAGCTTAATTAAATTGGCTGAGTGTAATTGGATTAATAACGAATTGGCTAATTATGCATACATGGCACAGACCAGCATCTATTGCTATCGTACGTGATGTATGTATTGTTCCGACTGGATGATGTTTCCCAGGTTCGATGATTGCATGGGTGAAGAGCCCACTGTCCGCACGGATGAGCATTCTCGGGGCGATGATTGCATTCCACGCATCCATGCACATAATAAGACCTGCATCTTGTATGGTTTTGTATGCTTTGTTTTGTAACTATGCTTACCTAATGGGACGGTGTGTAATCTTGAGGGGAGTTCACACTGAGTTGGCCATTCATCCATCAAATAAATATAACCATACAGGTAGCACAGGTGGCTTAAGTGATTTTCATGTTCAAATTGGTGAGGAACCGGTTGCAAGTGCGGGGATACACGACCGTAATGCTAAGAGGAGCTGCACGGTCTTGCATCTTACGTTTACATTCTTTTGTTACCTTCCATGTATTAAATTATGTGAATTCTTGTATTTGTTATATCGAGACATTACTTTGTATAAGTTATTATGGGCAACTTCTTGTACATCCTAAACGTAAATGAAATTTTCCATTACGTATGATTTGTCCATTCTACGCTCATCTGCTTACTCTGATAATTGCAAAAAAAAAATTATATACTCGAATTTAACCATCCTTTAAGGTTAACACTCGGGCTTTTGGGAAACGGGTCGTGTACTTAGGTCCCGAAAAGTCGGGGTGTTGCACTTTGTGTCTCCATCACTACCTGACTCATCTGAATTTAAATTTGAGTCGTCAGTGTCATCCCAAGTGGCCACCATAGCTTTTCCTTTACACTTCTTTGTAGGACATTCAGTGGATATGTGTCCAAGTGTCCAAATTTTTATAGTTATAGTGTTGAAGATTTTTGGACTTTCTAAAAGATTTGTCTATCTGGCGTTTGTTGTCCAATTGTTTCCCATTAAAGGACTTGTCGCGGTTCTTGTTAAAGAATCTTTTAAACCTTTTGGCTAGGAGAGCCACTTCCTCATCATCTTCTTCATTTTTAGATTCTTCATCTTCCATTATGGTTTTAGAGGTTTCGATTTTGTTTTAGATTGGTTTTAGATTTGTAGGAGGTTTGAAATGTACCTCAAAGGTTTGTAATGATCCCACAAGTTTTTCAACTTTCATCTCATCAATGTTCCTACATTCCTCTATTGTGGTGACTTTAGCGTTGAACCTTTTCGGTAGGGATCTTAAGATTTTCCTACAGATTTTGGGTACTGGAACTTTTTCACCTAGTCCTCCCATAGAATTGCATATGACATTCAATTTTGTGAAAAATTCCATGAAGGTTTCATGTTCTTTCATTCTTATGCTTTCGAATTGGGAGGTTAGCAGCTGTAGCCTTGATCTTTTTACTGTGTTGGTTTCTTCATGGGTGGTTTGCAATAAATCTCATGCTTCTTTCGAAGTTTCACACATACTGATTTGATTAAACACTTCTTGTGAAACTCCACAGTAAATAGCGTTCATGGGTTTAGCTTCATGTAGTTTCATCTCTTTATCATATGTAGTGCATTTCTCTTTTGGTTTTGGTTTGGAGACAGTTGTATTGTTGTCTAGTACCACTTGTTCAGTTGGAGGTACGTATCCATTCTCAACAACTTCCCAAACTTCAGTATCCAAAGCTTGTAGAAAATATGACATCCTGGACTTCCAATAAGAGTAATATGAGCCATTAAAGAGAGGAGGCTGAGAGACAGTTGGTCCTTCTTTACTCATTGTTCCAACTTCTTGTTTGGATCTTCCTCTAGGTTATTAAGCCTTTTAAGAGGAACCCGCTCTGATACCAATTGAAATTGCGGTTTGCACTGCACTAGTAGAAGTATGGAACTATTCTATTAGTCCTAGAGGGGGGTGAATATGACTTTTCAAATATTTCCTCTTATTTAAAAACTTGATTGCCTAACTCAAACGATTATTCAATTTAAAGAAAGTAAGGCAATATAACTCTAATGGCTTCCAAGCCAGTTAGAGGATCCAATCACAAAGGCTATTAGAGATATGTAGATATAATAACTAGCCTAGTGTTGTGTGCTTATGTGTGGAATGTGCTTCCTATCGATGAATCGCATTCATTCAATTATGTATACTAAATTAAACATTCAAGTATATATAAGCATGATTAAACAGATGTACAAATGACAATTCCAAACACAAGCATTTATAGTGGTTCGGTTACATGCCTACTCCACTCCCAGCATCCACACTCAATCCAAGAGTGAACCGGATTTCACTATCAATGGTTTTAAACATGTTCACTAATAACCTTTACAGTCCTACACTAAGGACACAATTCATGCTTTCCGCAAGAGCAAAGGTCCTACACCTAAAACCCACGTTTAGGCCCACCGGCCAAGGTCCCACACTAGGCACCTACCGTTTAGGCCAACCGGCCAAGGTCCTAAACAAGGCACCTATGTTTAGGGCCACCAGCCAAGGTCCTACACAAGGCACCTACTTTTAGGCCCACTGGCCAAATTCCCACACTAGGAACCTAATCGAGTTTGTGGATAACAAATTCTTAGTCTCAATCCTACACAAGGAAAGAGACTAAACTTTTGAACTCTTAAAATAACACTTACTTGTCAGATTGAGCTATTCTCTTGTAGCTTGTCTTGGGTTGCTAGATCTTCTCTTAGCAACTATAGGATGTAAACCATGGTCCAATTGGTTGTTTGGTTTGGTTTAGTATTTTAAAAGAATGTAGACGTTCAGATAGGCCATCTGATGTATGGATTTGATCCAGGATCGGAATTAAAACAACGAGCAATGATCCATGTTTGATTGGAGAAGATGATTGTCGCTTTAATGGTAGATTTGAGTTTGTTGCATGTTTCCTTGAACAAACTTCGATGCATGTCTTAGATTTATCATATAAATCTTTTGGACAACAAAAATCAAACGTCCATCAAGCTTGATGAGTAGGTTTTTTATGAAAGAAAATTCTGAATAATGCAGGTCGGTTTCAAGAAAATTGGCAAGATAATGTGTTAATGTTTGCTTTTATCGACTCCTTACCTTGTTAGGAGATGTCGAAATTTACCTCGAGGAGGATTGGACGGTTCAGATCTGCTAGCTGAGCAGATACATGGAGTTTGGTGGAAGGAATTTTCGTATGTACGTATCCTTCGAAAGCTTTAACAGTGGGCAAAATTTTCATTTCCAAACTAGTTTCAATGATCAGGTGGGGTCCACTATGTTGGGTTTTTGAAGAACCCACTTCGTCCATCTGTTTCCTTGTGTCATGTTAAGACAAGATATTGAAAATGGGACAAATCCACCACTCGGGTTGGCCACATGGTTTTTTACGGAGTTTTGAATCTGGAGGAGATTTCCTTCAACACATCTCATGTAACGTGAGGTAGTTGCCTGTTGTCGGTGTGTATAAATTGGGGCCCATTGTGATGATTTCTTGAGATATCCACTCCCTTCATTGGCTTTGTAGGGTCATCTTAGGCCACGGGCCAAAAGATGGAGTTGATCGGAGGCTTATCTTGAAAGTTCTCCCAGCAGACGTTAAAACATACTTGATTTCAATTAACGGTCAACACTTAATGATCAGGTCCCAATTTTGGGGGAGATGTGTAGTAAAGATAGGCAAATGATTGGACAAATTTTGATGGTTGATCAATGGCAGGAAGAGTCTAAATATGAAATTTTACCTTTTACGCCAAAATGAAAGAATACTCTAAAACTGTCAACATTCAATGGTGTAGGAACATGGATCGGGCCCTAAAATTTGTATGATCTTGTAGTCATACGAGGCCAAATTGTGATCTAAATTTGAGTTGTAATTGACGGTGTAAAGTGGTTAATTTGGAAGGTTCGGATTTAGAAATAATTGGTAGGCTTAAAACATCTAACTTCGCAGTTAAGGCAAGGCGTACCAAGGTGGGGTTCTCATATTTCACAATTGGTCCTTATGATGAGCAATCAAAGTCTTTCATATGCAGGGAAATATCCTACTACAACTATCTACGGGCTTTTCTCACTCAATGGAACAAAATCAATAGTTAAGGGGTTGATTTATCAACTGAGCCACTTTTAAAATGATCTAAGGGCTGAAATTTGACATGTATGGTTATTTTATGACACATAGTTATGTTATAAAATTTCACATTAAATGGATAATAAGAACCATGTGATCTAGAATTTAAGGGTCTAGGTTAATGACATTTTCGTAATTATTGTTGATCTGAGAGTTTTGGGAAATCTAATAGTTCTAATGGTTATAGGCACGTTTCTAAGCAATTCTTACAAAATAACTTATATCTAAATCATTATGAATAAGGAGTTATTCACCAAATTAATTAAGAAAATATACATATATCAAACCACATAATGGATGGTCAGATAACATGTTAAAAATAGTGAAACTTGATAGTTAGTACTCTGACTATGTACGCAGGTGGACGTACGATCAATTTCATAAACGGATGAACACAAATGGGTTTTTGGAGTGATCAAGAAGTAGAACATGTATACCGTTAGGTTCAAGTGACTTGTTCACATGTGTTAGTTCTTCAGATTGTAGTTCTAATGGGGGGTTAAACATATTTATAGGTGGTGAAAAAGATGAACGGATCAAAATCTCGATTCGATACATGTATGAGTGAATATAGAGATCAGGTTGTTAGTTTACTATGATCAGGTGGTCCAAACTCCAAGCGGACGATCAAATATCTTTACCTAGCTGTGAATACTTGACTGAACGGTCAGTTATGATGGACAAGTGAGAATACTTGGATATACGATGATTCCGTCTAAAAAATCAATGGTTGGATAACTTAATCTATGGATGAAGATTATTTGCAATGGTAATTTATATGTGATGTTAGAGTTAGCTAAATTAGTATCATACACATGTACATACTAGGTTAGATTTCATGGTAACACTCGAGAACTTTCAATACTCGGGTATTGAAAAGTTTGAGGTGTTACAATCTACCCCCTTAAACAAAATTTTGTACTCGAAATTTAATTACTTATACCATTTACACTGATTCCTTTTATTAAAGTTTTAACTATATTCCTCGTGAGATAGGTATATATGTGTCTATGTGGGTATAAGTGCATATAATTGGTTACATGAAATTGGGACACTATAATCTACCCCCCATAAATGAAAATCTCAACACTGAGATTTATATGCATATACTTATTTTATTTATTCATGTATTTAATTTAATATAATTACACATTATTTCTCTCATTATATAAATTTTTATTTATTTATTTTTGTTCTTAGTGTTCGGAGCCATGGAAAGATGGTTATAGTAGGGCTAATCTTAATACACTGAACTCTTGCTTATCCAGGGTGGTGAATTCTTTAGTATCATCCATTTCGGGTGAGTCTCAAACTTCTGCTTGATCAGGGTATTGAGTTCATTAGTAAGCACATGAGATTTGGTATTTGGATTAAACTGCTTATACTTTGTTAGAATATGGTTCTGTAAGTCCATGGTCGTGATTGTTCTAGATTCTTAAGAAATATCATGTACCATTTTTTTAACACTATAAAACTACCCTAGGTTTCATGAAGGATAGACCTAAATTATCCATCCATTGTTGAACCTAAGCTTTAGTCTTATCATGTATATGAAGAGTTGTAAATTCCCAAAATCGTTTTATATTAATAGTCTATCACTTTCAGAATTTTAATTCTTAAACCATATATCTGATCTATCCGAAGTATTAAAACTAAGTCCTTAACTTATTCCCGAAACTCCAAAAAAAATTTTGAAGTAGAAGTCCATAGTTTAGTGAGTGTTTCATCCCTGTAAGGTGCAAAAAGACTTGCTGTCCGATAGTATTTTTCACCAACTTTCAACACTGTTGGATTTTTCTGGAATTTTTTGTAGATCTAAAAAAGCCAAAATTTTAGAGGGAGGTTTCTAGAGACCTATTTGAGATACCAGAAAAGTTTCAAAATTTTTAGATAAGTCTAACTGCTGAGACCGGCTGAAGTTTCCTAACATGTCAGTTTTGACAAAAGATTTTTAGGAAAATTGGAAAATGTCCAATTCTGGTTTGAGAAACTTGTTTTTCTTACTTAAAAATCCATTTAAGGATGAATTTTAGTCCACAATAAATTTATTTGAGAGTTTGAAAGTTTATTTCGACGGTACCTAGATTCATAGTCTCTAAATTCCACGTCTAACTTAATATTTTCAATGGGGAACCTGAATATGGATTTCTATTTCATTAACTTCCTAGTTCCTTTGGGAATTCATTTAGTGTAAGTGCTACGGTCTCATACTCCTTTGATTGTCAAACTTTGTGGTGCCAAAACCTCCTGTCTGCCAAAGTTTCTATCTGTATGTCTGGTGCTTGTATGTTGATATTCATGACGACATCACAATGGTTCAAGACATGTACGGTGCTCTACTTTAAGATATGAAAGGTTATGTACTTTGTCCTCTTTCGTATGCTTCAATGTTCAAAGCTACATCGATAAGAAGAGTGGTTGTTCAAGACTCAAGTACAATTCAAGTTGAAGATTAAATTCAAGCTGTAGAAGATCTCAAGATCAAGCTACATCAAGTAGAGATCTCAAGCTTCAAAGGTTAACCATCATCTGAAAGAATGAAGTTCAATGTTTATACTTCATGTCCCAGGTATGATAGACCTTAGTTTGACCTTAAGGTAGGTCACTTTGTATACATAATTCAAGATGAATTTTTTTACATGAAGTTGGTCTGTTCTAAGACTAGTCTTGGACCTTCTTCGACCAGTCCAAGAAATTCCATAACCAGTCCTAAGTTGTTGAAGATTTTCAGAATTTTTTGGTTATTCTTCGACCAGTCCTGGAGATTGTTCGACCCGTCGTAGGGATGTCACGACTCATCCTTCGACCAGTCCTAGAACTTCGACTCAAACTCCAGCAACCAAATCTGGTTTTCTACGACCAGTCCTCGGTCAGCTTCAACTAGTCGTAGGTGGTTTACGACCAGTCGAAGGGTCCCCACAACTAGTCATAGAACTGATTTTTCAAATCGCGCTTAAAATTTCAAAATGCCGTTGGAGCTACGACCAGTCGAAGGGTCCCTAAGACCAGTCGTAGATGCGATCTTTGCTTCTATAAATTGAACACGAAATTTAGAGTTTTCACATCGATTAATTTGAGAAAATTCAAGCCTTCACTCTGAGAAAGTTGTGTTCATTTTAAGCTACGCTGTGCATATTTAATATTCTTTTGTTAGCTTTTCGTATTTGATTTTATTCCTATATTCCAATATTATTTTGAAAAGAGGAATTGCTGTATTCCTTCTTCATTGGAATCAAAATCAAATAGAGCTACGCCCGATTTGGTTTAATTTAAAATCAATTAGAACCTAGAACCATTTCTTAAGTGAGTATTGGACATTGAACGTTGTTTCGAACTTCTACTCTAATTGGTTCTACCGGGCCACTACAAAAGGAGAAATCCAGGTATTTTACATTTATTGTAAATTCCTTTATTTTTGGTTTTGTTTGAGATTTGCCAAAAAAATCTCATTGTATTGGTCATCTGAGAGAGCCAGAAAACTCAGAAAGTGTGGATTTTTGGATTGTGTAAGCCCAAGTTAAAAAGACACAATTGTGAAGGTTTTAGGTGAACTTGTAAAACCTGTTTGATAGTGAACGCTAATATCCCCTGTGTGAGGATATTAGGAGTGAAGTAGCAAGCTGTGTGGATGTTGTTTAACAGTTGGTGAACACACAGGCGAACCACTATATATCGGTGTGTTTTGTGATTTGAATGCTCTTTTAATTTCTATATCTTTAATCATTCAGATTTGTGGAATGTATATGTGGATGTGAATGTTGTAATATTTACATTTCAAGCAAAGTGGGGAATGTTGTAATAGTTTAGAATTTATTTCTTGCTATTTCCTTTATTTTCTTTCTGTTTGAGTTTTGATATTCAATTTGTTCTAGTAAGGTTGTCCTGTCATAAACCCTTGGTTTTTATGGTACAAAGGTTGTCCTTAGAACAACATTAGTATCAAGCTCTTTATTTAAGTTTGCTTTACGTTTCAGTTCTTTGATTTATTTAAAGTACTGTTCTTTATTTTTATAAGGATATCATACTTCAATTCCGTTGTTAAATTTTAATTTGGCATAGTCCTATTCACACCCCCCCCCCCTCCCCCTCTAGGACATATAGCTTTGCCTTTTCACTTAGTATATGTATCTAATTCATGATCCTATCCTGGTCGCGTAAAGCTTATGATGGTCCATGGCCACAGGCCCAGTTAATCTCATTTTCATGCTCCGATACCAACTGTAATATCCTGAGTTTTCGTGCCCCAAGTACGTACTTGGGCCCGAGAATTCCAGGTGTTAATAACGTAAAACTTGGATGCTTTAAAATCACACCTTATTTTATTTTATTTTTTTATCACATCCATTTACATTCATGAAGGTAACCATTCACAAGAGTAAAATCAACTATATTTATTATTCCAATGCCCTCTCAATGGGAGCTTATTACATTATCAAAGTTTGCAGCGGAAAATAAATAAAAGTAATCGTGCACTATTCTTCTTCTCTATTCAAACCCATCTTCCACAAAAAGGACGTCATCTGTTACATTAACCTGTAATTCACTTGCAACATTTGTATGGTTGGAGAGGGTCAAAGCCCTACTCATAGTATTGGTTGTCCTTTAAAGTTTACAATGAGAAAGCGATTAGATCTACTAATTCCTCATCCTCAAATCAGACTTTCCCTAGAGTATTGTCTCAATGAAGAAGTGGAGTAAAGTTTTGATATAACCTTTTGATTATTATTCATTATTGAGAAAAGTAAATTTTTGTTAACTAGTTTTAGGCTCTATCGGTTTGACCGGCACCCCTATCAATATGACTGACTATGGATAACAGCGAACATACTGAGTTTGTGCTATGTTGGTCCAACCAATAGGATTGTCAGTTCCTGTCGGCCCGACCGATAGACTCGGACAATCACTAATTGAATTGCAATCTCTATTTAAGCCTCTGTCAGTCTGTCGGTCGAATTGACAAAATCGAGGGTTTGACAATGGTTGGTCATTATTGATTCGAGTTGTTAACTAGTTGTTTTACAACCATTGTAAATGAGTTTCTTATAAAATGACATTAGGTTTTTGGGTATTTTCATGGGTTTGTAGTGCAAGAGAAGCCTATATGATTCCATGTTCATATCCCTCATCCTAAGCCTCTAAATCAATGAGTTTTAAGTCATCTTCCTTAATATTAACACTCTAATGAAGATTCTAACCTCTACCTTGAAGATGAGCTCAAATTCCACCATTTTCTAGTGTTAGACTCAACCGTATTGGTATATCCATTGTCTAAATCCTCTAGGTGAACCCTTAAGAATTACAACCTTTTATTAGTTGTAAAAGATTCACTTAATCTCTCATCACCTTGGTTACCTCAAAGGAGCACTTCATGCAAGGTGTTTGATCTTAGAGTTGAAGACTTGGAAAAATATTAGCATCAATAATCAGGGGAGCAATATGAGAGCTTTTTAAAATACGAAAGAGCATTGATCAAGCAACCCAAGATGACGCATCAACGGGGCCCAATTCGATAAGTAAGGTTATCATTTATAGAGTTCATGTACATCCCTTCCTTATGTATGACTAACTATAAGAGTTTGATTGCCAAACTCGATTAGGTTCTTGTGTATAACCTAAATCTAGTCCTTGTGTATAACATAAATTAAGTAATTGTGTAGGCCGCCGGACACAGATGTATACGTGTTAGTCTACGTGGGAGTCTTCAACGAGAGTAAACATAAGTCCTTAGACTGTAACTGAGGTTTATGGCAAGCCTATAAAAAACCATATAAGTTTTTGAGGGAGCCGGTCCTTGTGTAGGATTGTAAATGTTAAATGTGAATCTAATTTAAAACCTTTGACAGTGAAATATGGTATACTTATGGGTTGAATGCGTCCACCGGGAGTGGAGTTGGAAAACCGAATCACTATACATGCTTATGTTTGGAATTGTCTTAGTAATTGATATTGTTTAATTATGTTTATGTGATTATTTAAATGAATTATATTATGCATGATTGCATCTGGGAGGAGTGTACATTAGGTAGGTCCTTGTGTAGGGGTATTGTAACAGCCCGAATTTTTCCAACCTGGAATTAGATGTCCTTAGGCGATGGGTCAATCCTAACACCAGTTTAACTTCTCAAACACTCAATTAAAAGCCTCAAATCCCTTTTCAAACCATTTTCTTCACAAATCCCACCCTTCACTACCTTGTTCTTTCAATTTTTCTAAGCACTTTCGCCCTAGACACTATCTTAAACTAGCTAAGTAGTATAACTTGGATCACTTTAGATACAAACTACAAGGGCCCAGGTACCACCTCAGACAGAAATTACTTAGGACTAAATCCTTTAGAAATTAGGCGAGAATTAGCTAGTGTTAAACTAGAGTGTCTGTGAAATTAGCACAAATTACTTTAAATACGATCTGCAAGACCCAAAACTTGTAAAATCATTGACGCTAGGTTACCCTAAAATCTAGGATCAATCTCATTACCCGTCTGCTCTCGGGAGTATCTCGAAACTCCGTATTAGATCTGGACCGCACGTCGGAAGTCCGATTAACACGAAGTTAAGGAATTAGGACCGCCTCGCTGGGCTTGACAACCATCTTGGAAATCAAATCCAGATAGTGTCCCAGCGCTATTCGCTTGAGCTCGGAGTGAAGAGTGTGAGAAATGTGAAATTAATTCAAAATAAAATATCTCAAATAGTAATCAGGCACCTCTCGCTTGCGGATCAGTTTTAAGCAACCAGACCGTCAGAATCAGACCAAATTACACCCTCGGATCAGGAGAAATTTCATACACATATCCATGTACTTGGAATCTCCGATCGAGATCCGCTGACCGTTGAACTGAAACTGGTCCGCCATTTGCGATCTGGAATCCCGACCGAAACGAAAACTTAACTAAATGTAGATCCGGTGTCGGTGAGCTTAAGTCCGACCTTTGGCTCAAGGAGGCCCGCCAGAAGTCCTTCGTTGAGCTGAAACTGCCTCGCTTTGGTTATAACCTAAGTATACTTTGACCTGGAGTCTATTTCGGTGAGTTTTTAGGCTATATAAAGACCTTAAACCCTCTCTCATTGCAGCCATACGAATTTGAGAGAAACCCTAGAGAGGGAAGAGAGAAAAGAGAGAGAAAGTGTGAGAGGAGTGGGAGAATCTCCCTGCCTTGCTTCCCTGCTACTATCCATGCTCAACCGCACGATTCTAATTGCTTTCCCAGCGATTCCGGCTTCGTTTCTAGGTAAGAAACCCTAATCCTAATTTGTTTTGGGGTTGTATAGGTTGTAGGTTATGAAATAGCTAACTTATGTCGATCTATAGGTGGAAAAACTACCGTATACAGAAGCTTAGCAATTCCATCGACTCCTTTACGATTCTACGACAAAAGGTGCGGAATTTAGGTGTATAGGTTATGGTTTTCAATGCTTTCAATGTCAGATAATGATAGATTCATGATCTGCATGCAATTGCACATGTACAAAGTGCTTTCTGTTTTCCGTTTCGATTAAAGACGTAGAATATGGATTTTACATACTCTAGGTATTTGTAGAAAGTACCGTATACGTATAAATTTTAGAAATATGTTTGACATGATTATTTGTTGTATGAATATATTATACATGGATAAAATACTTGTTTGGCGAAAGGACTCGCCCTAATACATGTTTTGCTAATATACACTATGTATGTAGAAATAGTGTATTCTAGAAAGTACTGTATACGTATAAATTTTGGAAATGTGTTTGCCATGATTAATTGTTGTATGAATATATTATATGTGGATAAAATACTTATTTGGCGAAAGGACTCGCCCTAATACATGTTTTGCTAATATACACTATGTATGTTGAAATAGTGTATTTAGAAAATACCGTATACGTATACGTTTTGGAGATGTGTTTGCCATGATTATTTGCTGTATGAATATATTATATATGGATAAAATACTTGTTTGGCGAAAGGATTCGCCTTAATACATGAGTTGCTAACATACACTATGCATGTTGAAATAATGTATTTTAAGTGTTTGTGAAAATGCTTGTGAGAGTAAGTGTTTGGATGATGGTGTCTTAGGTAGGTGTTGAGATGAGATTCTCAACTAACTTAGAAACATGTATGATTTCCCCCATGTGGGTCGTTTACTTTAACCACTTACTTATGAAATATATGTGTTTGTATTCCTATTTATGTAGTGCTTTATAACATACTTTATAATATGCTTTATGATATGCTTGTTAACATACTCAAATGATTGTATGATTTTATTTATGTAAGGCGTATGTTTAAATTCATGTTTATGTTGTATAATCCGTCATGGGTGATGGGGGAGTGGTGTAACGAATGCGTGTAACAGCCCTGGCAGCCCTAAACGGATAATACCAGACCTTGATTGTATGAGTTGAATCTTGATCCACTACTGCTTTATCTATCTGCAATTGATTGTTTTTGGGGCTATGATTATAGTCTAGACAATCGTACCAGAATTGAATTCGTGGCTGTGATTCATTTGCCACGTGAGATGTGTTCAACGAACTTGAGTCGTACTTCGGTTGGCGATAGTGGTTGGCCACGCGAAGTGCTTATGCACTTCATGTCGTTCAACTTGTTGTGCGCTCAGCTAGCCGAGCTCGTCAAGTAAACCGATCTATCTAATGTATGTTCACCATGTTTGGACGTTACTGCTTGAACCTAGGGTACCAAACTTACCAGTGAAATCCCTTTTAACCATGGTACCTCGATCTGCTAAGACTCATGAGCCGGGCATGATGGTATAGGACACCGTGGTCGAGCTGTCGGCATATGTTGGGACCACGTGCCTCCCCGTAGTGACCAGTGAGTAACCAGACTCATGAGCCGATTATGGTGGTATGGGACACTATATTCGTACTGTCGGCCTACATTGATAAGGTGATGGGGGAGCGGTGTAACCTTTGTGCATAACAGCCCTGGCAGTCCTTTGTAGTGACCTCGAGCATACTCTGAATTGGGGTGAGCCTCAAAGTTTTGCCACGGTGTATAGAGTATGAACTAGGCCTGTTTCTGTATAGTGATGAATCGTTAAAGAGGTGATGGGGGAGTGGTGTAACCTTTGTTCGTAACAGCCCTGGCAGCCTTTGCAGTGACCTAGAAAACACACCATCGTCTGAGATTAACTAGGACTGACGATCCTATAATGGATCATGTTTGGGAATGATACAAGGGAGGTACCTTAATTTCCCAATCCTGCTGTTTGAAATGGACTAATAAATACTCAGTAATCATGCTCATCATACATTGCATGTGCCTGGAAGATGTGGAGCACTGAGGGATGAAAGCATGCCGCGAACATAAGATGGTGTCGCACGAGGGAGGGTGTGGTGAGGGCATACATCATGACTGCATTCATACTTGCATTAATAAGAGTAGTTAGAAGTGTTTGATTTTACTGCTTTATCATTACTGCTTGACTGAATTGATAACATGTTAACCTATGCTTTATTGTTCCACTGAGTTGATCACTCACTCCCACGTTACGGGACGGTGTTGTACACACCAACCAAATTTGTTGAGTTTCAGGTGATGGCGATGCTTATGAAGCAGAGCCGGACTATTGTGATGTGGAGGAGGAGTTCTCCTACATGTACTTCTCTATCAGGTTTATGAAGACCTAGTATTGTATTGACGGGCTATGGTACTTGGGATAGAAGCCATTACACTTACACATTTGGTATATTTTGGAACTATACTTGTAATTATTTAACCTGGTAATGTTATCACACTCTGGAGACTCACCACAGTTTTTATATATTTTATATATCTATCACAGTCTTCCGCTTGCAATTTACCTATCTCTGGAGTATGATATGCTGTTTTGGCTTAATCTCACCCATGTTCAATACACTAATGCAGACAACATTTAATCATCATTATCTATGTTGCATAAGTGATGTTCTGGAACTCGGGTGTTGAGTTATGCTCGACCCCCGATTTTTCGGGATGTTACAAGTATAAAGCTTAGATGTGAACTTAATTTAAAATCTCTGATAATAAAATCTGGTACACTCATGGGTTGAGTGCATCCGCTGGGAGTGGAGTAGGGAAACTGAACCACTATACATGCTTATGTTTGAGATTGTCTTTGAGCACTTATTTAATTATGCTTTTGTGATTAATTAATGAATTATATGTATGTATAATTACATGAATGTTAGGAGTTGATAGTTAGCACACCCACACACATTTACACTATCTTGTTTATAGACTAGTTGCTTTATAGGAATGTTATTTGTAGTCTATGTGATTGGACCTTCAATTGGCTTAGAAGCCTTAGAGTTAATTTTTTTACTTAATTTGAATGTCATGTTAGTTTAAGTAAGCAATTGTGTTTAATTGACTAAAATTTTAATTGGTCCTAATCACCCCCTTTAAGACATAATATTCGTTATATAACTCCGCCAAGCTTCTACACATATAGACCGCGGGCTGTTCAATTTCAAGGAAGTGTAGGGAAGGTTGGCATAGGGAAGTAAAATAAGCCACGGGGAGTTCTCCATCCTCCCAAAATGCCTTAAAATTCTCATGCCAATGCTTAAGTCACACCTAACTCAGTGAAATCGGTTTTACAAAGTCAGCCCTTCAAAGGAAGGCAGCGGGATCAAGAGCAAAGTCAAAATTAGGGATGTCTGACTATCCCTTTTAAGTTAAAAAAAAAAAAAAAGTGTTTGATTTCCCTCTTTCTTTCTCACATCTTAGTCAACCTCAAAACACATTCCATTCCACACATTTCTAATATATTATTTATCATCATTTGCATTCTTATTTGCTATATTTCCACCCATCTTTTTATTTATCTTGTTCGCTTTCTTGGGGTTACTTGACTCCACCTAGCAAAGCTAGGATTTCTTCAACTTTTGCCTACCTGGTCGTCTTAAAGGACTACGGAAGCAAGCTAGATATACAAGCAACTGCAGACTTAAATTTTCTTGAAAGTCACATATCGCGTACAGTAGAGACTACACAACCTGTGGGTAGAAGAGGGTTCCTAATCCCTTCTTTTTCTGTCACCAAGACCTTTACTCAAACTACCGGTCGTAGGCCAATCATTGGAGTTCCTTAAGTCAGAGGATTTCATGATCCCCCGGCCTTGGGACAAATCTATGGACTCTAGCCAACTATAGATACAATCAAGCCTGATTAACTAGTGGTGACTCCAAAATTTAGTCGTACCATTTTTTGGCCACCTTTAAAAGAAATTGCACGACTAAAAAAAAAAAAAGAAAAAAAACGAGAAATAGCCAGATCAAACATAAACACTTCATACCAAATAAAGAGTGGCCTGTGCGCGAGTTTCCTCTCTCTCTTTGTGATGGATTACATTCCATTTAAAATTCAATTCCTTGGAAACGGGATAAGAGGAAAACACAAATATCATCTTGGTCCAAAACTCCCTCACCCTCGTAAAAAGATCTGAAGGTTGGGCATTTAAGTCCTATTGTTTCTTTTGTGAGCGGATGGACGGAGTGGATAACGTAAACACCACGAGTGTACCTCGCAGGGCTCAGGGTTAAAGGAACCGCTGTAAACGGTAGGTTGCGACCACATATGGTGGGTTCCCAAGTATATGGAACATACTTTTGGTACGCGGTTCATGGGAAGACAGACCAACAGCCTTGGATCACTGGATCATCGGTGGGCCCCACTTGTTATGTTCCAAGCCTCTGTAGATGCGGATTGCAGCCTGACAATGACCGTATTGTGGTGGTACTCAGCAGTCCTCATTAGCCTCACCATGATGATGTGTTTTAACCACGCCATGCATTCATTGGATTATTAGTTTAGGCCATAAGCTAAAAAATAGGCAGATGTAAGTCTCACATGGACCACATCACAGAAAAAGCAGTGTTGATTGAATACCAGCCATTAAAAACTTCCACAGTAATATTTATTCCTCATCCATCGTGTTGATTATGTCATGTAGGCTTGAATGAAAGGAAAACACAAATATCAACTTCATCCAAAACTTTTTGTCACCCTAGTGATTTTTTTAATAGTACCACTGCTTCTTGTGGTGTGGTCCACCTGAGATTTGGTTCGGCATCGAGAATGGACGGACGGCGTGGATAAAACACAAACATCATGCATGGTGGGCCCACAATGCACAGCATCGCTACTGACAGTGTTAGCAAGCAATCCGCGTCCCCAGCCGCATTCATACAAACTCCTCAAAATTTGAATTTATTCCCGCGTCATGTCCGGCAGCAACAGTCGAGGAAGTCTTAGAGTGTTGGAGAAATGCAAGAACCTGAAACAGCTGAAGCAAACCCATGCACAGATAATCACAGCAGGCCTTGCTAATGACGGCTTCGCCCTCAGCAGGCTCGTCGCCTTCTGCTCAGACCCAAACCATGGAAGCCTAAGCCACGCACGTCTCCTCTTCTACCGTCTCAATCGGCCATCCCTCTGCATCCGTAACACCATGATCAAAGCCCTCTCACTCCATAATCAATTCACCGAGTCCATCCAAGTCTACGCCGGAATGCTGCGAGCGGATCAATTCCCCGACCACTATACCTTTCCTTACGTGCTGAAATCCTGCGCCATCTTGCAAGCCAGCGAGATCGGTGAACAGATCCATGCCCATGCTTTGAAATTCGGATTCAGGTGTGACGTCTTTGTTTCGAATTCTCTGATCAAAATGTACGTTTGCTGTGATGATATCGAGAATGCAAGGAAGGTGTTTGATGATATGCTTTACAGAGATGAAGTTTCTTGGACGGTCATGATCTCGGGCTATTCGAAGGTGGGCGATGTGGAGATTGCACGTTTGTTGTTCGATGAAGCTCCTCTGAAAGATAGAGGAATCTGGGGTGCCATGATTTCTGGGTACGTGCAGAATAATTGCTTCAAGGAGGGATTGCGGATGTTTCGGTTGATGCAGTTGGAAAATTTGCATGCTGATGAGGGTGTTCTGGTGAGTGTTCTTTCTGCTTGTGCTCAGTTAGGAGCTTTGGATCTTGGGATTTGGGTACATAGATACTTGTGTCGGACGCAGTTGTCATTGGGTGTTCGGTTAGGTACTGCTCTTATGGATATGTACCTAAAATGCGGGAGTTTGGATTTAGCTAAGAGGGTGTTTGATGAAATTCTGGAGAAAGATGTTGTCTGCTGGAATGTGATGATTTCTGGTTTGGCAACACATGGAGATGCAGAGGGTGCATTTAAGCTGCTTTCGGTAATGAAGGAGGATGGATTCAGCCCTGATGATGTCACATTCATTGCCATTTTTACGGCTTGTAGTCACTCGGGCATGGTGAATGAAGGGTTGCAGGAGTTTAACCGAATGAGTGCTGTGTATGGGGTTGAGCCCAAAGGAGAGCATTATGGGTGTGTGGTTGACATGCTTGGTCGAGCTGGTCTTTTTGAAGAGGCGATGAAAATCATTGAAAGAATACCTGCATCAAGTAGTCCCTCAGAACAAGCAGTTGCTTGGCAGGCATTGCTAAGTGCTTCTTGGAACCATGGAGAAATAAGATTGGCAGAGGTTGTGGCTGAACATCTCTTACAATTGGAACAACACGCTGGTGCCTACGTACTACTATCAAATGTATATGCGGCTGCTGGAAAATATGGTGATGCCAGAAAAGTACGAAAGATGATGGAGAACCGAGGACTCAAGAAAAAACCAGGTTGCAGCTTGATTGAGGTTAATGGATCTGTACATGAGTTTATTGCCGGAGAGAACACATCCTCATATGGAAGATGTATTTAGACTATTGGAGAAGATGAATGCGCAGTTGGAATCTGCATGTACAAACTATACTCATTAGAAGTTGGAGAGGAATACTACTCTTAATTACAGACTTTTAAAAGAGCATGAAAATCAGAGCTTGTGTTGTTGTAACTGAGACGTTGAGTCATCATGCTTGTGGTTATCCTTTTGGTTTGGGAGTCCATAGTTCCCACAGGGTTATTCACAGTCAAATCCTATTTTCTCCATCATGTATCTGTTGGCAGGACTTTGCGCTCAAATTTGGAGGGATTGAGTCTGTCCTTCGTGGGGAAATCATCTACGGTCTGAGGTTGAGAATAATTGCCATAGAAGATGATGAGCTTGTGCATGTGCAGCCTTGGCACCACAATGAATATTTGAGGCATCTTCTGGAACAATTCAGATGCCTTGAGCTTTTGAAGCGGGATTGTGAAATTTGTTTGCAGAACATCCAACATCTCAGATGGTTCTAAGGTCAATGGAGATTGTTGTGGCCAATGTTTAAAGTATCGGCATCACTACAAGTTTCACTAGATGGAGATACAAAAACAATATCGATATTGTTGATAATATCGCTAATAACTGGAAATGCGGGGAAAAAAATGGGAAAACAATAGATTTTTCAATGAAACTTCCGGAGATGCTAAAATACACATATTTGCATATTTATAAATAAAAAAATTGCAAAAAGAATCTATACGCAATAAGTTTCCATTTAATGGAGGCTTAAAAGTATGTGTCATCATAAGAAACAATCTAACCATCCCATCTAACCATCAAATCATCCATCCAACGTTCCATCCAAACATCCATTGATATTGCAAAATATTGACAACTCACAATATTTTGCTAATTTATCATCAACAACTGGAAATGAAACAAAAGATTATGGTCTTGATATTGTGCATGCTGCGATAACGATAATATTGAGATGTTATCAATGATAACGGTTTTAACTTCGAGAGCTTCCGAGTTCGCTTGTGGTTTATCGCTCTCTCAGTAACTAATAATCTGATTAGTTTTAGAAACGTCTAGACGAGAGGCTGCGGGCTATAAATACTCCCTCTCTCAACCAGAAGCTTCGTTTCGAACCCTAGAGATCAGAGAAAGACAGTCGAGAGGCTAGGTGCGAGACCAAGTCTTGTGCCGCACTGTTCCGACTCAACTGAGTCGCAGAGCGTATCTGGCTGAGTCTGGTCTGATTCCAGACTTTGTTGGTCAACTAGATAAGAATAGAAGAGGCTGAGCTCGAGTCAGCTCGCTTGTTCCGCAGTTGGGTTTTGGGTGAGTTAAGCTGAGTCGCTGCTGCTGTGTCAGGCACAACTCGGACTCAGGTTTTTCCTGTCCAGATCCATCTCTGGACACTTCAGCAGGGAAGAAGCGAGGTAGAAGAAAGAAGAAGGAAGAAGGAGATCGAGGAGTGGGGTGCTGCATTGTCAGGTTCGACTCAACGGAGTCAGCACCATGTCTTTCTAGTCCAGCGTTTTCTTTGGCCATATCCGGGGCATTTGCCGGTTCAGTAACTTGGGTCCGGATGGAACAAAGCTCAGTGATCTGGTCGTAGCAGCAGCAGGGCTTGAATGGGCTCAGTTTTGAACCGAGTTGAGCAGAAGCTCCTCTGCCGAGTTGACTCAACAGATCATGACTCGTGGGCTGAGTCAGGTGCTTCGGGACTCCTGCGTTCTGACAATCACCTCCTAGCATCAGGTTGCGGCTAGAGAAAAAGCTCTATTCCGTCAAGTTGATTAACTCAACCCGAATTTGAGCCTTTGAACCGGTTCTCTACTGAGTTAACTCAGAAAATTTTTGCTGAGTTCTCATTCATTTGAAATCTGTTGTAGGCGAATTATATCTTATCCAGGTTAGAGTTCGTTTTGGTGCAGGGCTGATTTGGTCCAGCCATCATAGTTGCTAGCCTGTAAAAGTCCGATTCTCCACCGAGTCGTGCTCAGGTTGAAATCAAATGGAGCTTGACTCAGTTAGATATGGTGAATTTAACTCCCAACTTTTAGGTCCTAATTTCATTGTGAATTGAAATAAACTAATTTTAATTTCCATTTGGGGATTTAGGAGTTGTAAACACCCCTTGGATTCTAAAATTGAACCGAGTTGACTCGCATCTTAAGGTGAGTTAGTCTCTAAACCTCTATTTAGAATGCTAATTCGAGCCTAATTAGTAGCTAATCTAGTTTTATTAAATGCAAATTTGATTGATTAGTGTAGGAGTTTGAGTTTCTCCAAAAAGGTTTCATTCAATTACATCTTGTTGTGCTTAATTTGGACTGGGTGCAAATCAATTGAGCTAATTGCAACTTCGAGGTGAGTGGACCTCAAATCCCTCAGTTTGAACTCTAATTGAGACTTAATTTAGGATAATTAAAGTCTAATTCTTTACTTAAATGTACGAAACTCATTCTCCAAATTCCACACTTAAGGTGCATTCGAATCAAGGAACCTTTACTTGAAAAGTAAAGATTACCCTTCAATCTTTCTACCATAGTATCAGTTTTGGGATAATTTTACTTGAATTGTCTTTTTAGTTAAATCATGAGACTAGACCATTCAATGTTTATGATCTACTTGTGAGAACTCATTAGCATGTTTGTATTGCATAGGTGGGTCTATGATTTGAATAATCTCTACATGTGCACATCTTAGCTAGTATCTCAAATTCATATGTTTAGACCATTTAAATTAAGTAATTAATATATGTGCAGATTCTAGTTTGTCAAAACACCAAGATTAGATCTTTTGATTTGAATCAATATTCATATGTGCTCACTTTCATATATTTAGGATTTACATGAGTAGATTCCTTGATTTAAACATTCTAATGTTTATGAATTCTAAATTATGTGTTCTCTAATTCAAAATGTGGCGTTAGTAAGTTACATTGTATTTGAGTTGATTATGGGAGAAGATAATAATGCATGTGGAAGGGAGTAATGGGTTGTATGTATGTTGGAGGATGTGGCTTGGCATGTGTCTTAGATTGCCACAATGAGGAATGGATTTGGGTAGTTTGGAGTGCCACATTGAGGAATGGATTTGGATAGTTTGGAATGCCACATTGAGGAAGTGATTTGTGCAGTTTGGATTACCATATTGGAGATTTGATGGGAGATACATCCATTGACATGTACTTTGGAACTATACCTTCAACTAGTGGTCCTTATTGTATAGAAACTATACCAATTTGATTAATATTGATTTATCATATTGTGATATATGAAAAGGCCTAGCTATATGTCCTAGAGGGGGGGTGAATAGGACAATGCCAAATTAAAACTTATAACAGCGGAATTAAATGAAAATGATAACCAAATTAAATCACAAAGCAGTTAAGTGAAACAACCTCAAAATTTAGATCTTGAGAGGTTGATACAAATGTTGTTCTAAGGACAACCTTTCACCAAAAACCAAAGTTTATGGTAGGACAACCTTATTTCTAGAAAGATCTTTATATCAAATCTCAA
Organism: Magnolia officinalis; assembly: GCA_021015155.1. Classification (NCBI taxonomy): domain Eukaryota; kingdom Viridiplantae; phylum Streptophyta; class Magnoliopsida; order Magnoliales; family Magnoliaceae; genus Magnolia; species Magnolia officinalis. Next base: position 32,005,371 of record JAJHSJ010000012.1, read on the forward strand.
ACCAAAGAGGAATAAAGAAATAAATATAAACTGAATTGAAATAAATTGCAATTACAAATGTATTGTTCTAGGGACAGCCATACACCATAAAAATGGCAGGGCAACCTTGCTGGAACAACTTTAAAGGAAATTTAAATTCAAGCTGATAAAGAAATAGCAGAAAATAAATTCTAAACTATTACAAAATTCTCACAAAGCTTGAATTAAATGATTACAACATTCACCACTAGGGGTGTACACGGGTCGGGCCGAGTCGAACTGGCCTCAGCCCGTCCAGGCCCGTTTAACAGCCACACAAGGTCCGAACCCGACCGGGCTTGGTCACCGGGCCAACATCTCCAGTCCAAACCGGGCCCGGCGCGAGTTCGGGCCGAGTTCGGGCCAGTTTCGAACCTTCGAATTCGGGCCAGTTTCGAACCTGAGTTCGGGCCAATTTCGAACCTTACAGCAAGTTCATGAGAAGGGCTTTGGTAGGTAATTCGTGTCCCATTACAAGGCCCTCGATCAATGGTTTAGATAGTTGAACTATAGACTTCACAAACAATCTAACTAGTCAGGACATTTATATACATTTGACAAAGCATAAAATAAAACATTTTATATAAATTAAATACAGTCATACACGGGTCGGGCCGGGCCGGATCGGGTCGGGTCGAGGCGAGTCGGATTTCGGACCGAGTCGGGCCAAACTGGGAGGTATCCGAACTCGGCCTGAACTCACTTTCGGGCCTAGAAAATTGGCCCGTCCTGATCCGAACTTAGTTCCGAGTCGGGCCGAGTCGAGCTTTTTCGGGCTGGGTCGAGCGAGCTAACGGGCTAGCCCAGTTTGTGTACACCCCTATTCACCACATTCATAAATCCCACAAAAGAATAATTAAAGATTAGAAATGTAAATCATTCAACCACAACACTAGGGATTATAGTGGTTCGCCTGTGTGTTCACCAACTGTTAAACAACAGCCACACAAAATGCTACTCCACTCCTAATATCCTCACACAGGGGATATTAGCGTTCACTAACAAAATAGGTTTTCCAGGTTCACCAAAAACCTTTACAATTGTGTCTTTGTCTGTGGGCTTACACAATAAAAAAAAACCCCTCTTCTGAGTTTTCCTGGCTCTCCTCAGATAACCAATACAACAAGAGTTTTCTGGCAAATCTTGAAATAAACCAAAACAAAAAGGAATTTACAATTAAATGTAAAATACCTGAATATCTCCTTCGTTGTAGCAGCCCGGTAGAACCAAGTCAGAGTAGATGATTGAATGTCCAAGTTCAATGTCCAGTACTCAATTACAATGGTTCTAATTCTAATAGATTTTAAATTAAACCAAGTAGGGCTTGCCTTAATTGATTTTGATTCCAAAGAAAGGGAATAGCGATTCCTCTTATCAAATTAGATTGGAATAGCAGAAACAAAATCAATTAAATAAAGCTAAGGAAAGAGAATATTAAATAAGCACACTTAGCTTAGATGGAGCACAGAAATATCTCTCAGAAGTTCGACGAAGATTGGCTTGAATGGATTAATTAATTCGATGATTTCTTTAGAGATTCGTGCTCTATTTATAGGTGAGCAGATCGCATCTTCGACTGGTCTAAGGAATCCTTCGACTAGTCGAAGAAATAACAGATTTGAAAAAAATCGGGCACGGTAAGCTTTGACCGTTCTACGACTGGTCGAAGGCCTCCTTCGACTGGTCGTAGGTCACCTTCGACTGGTCGAAGACCTTGTGAATTTATCGCTGGACTTTGTGTCGAAGAACTACGACCGGTCGAAGAACCAGTCGACACTGTTCCTACGACTGGTCGAAGAAATCCCTGGACTAGTCGAAGCCTAACAGATTTTATCCAATTTTTGTAACAAACTTACGACTGATCGAGGATTTTCTTAGACTGGTCGAAGCAACTCTAGGACTAGTCGAAGAAGGCCTAGGACTAGTCGAAGAAGGCCTAGGACTAGTCGAAGAACTGACCAAACTTATGTAAAATAAACATTTGATTTATGTATCCAAAGTGACCTACTTCTAAGGTCAACCTTAAGGTCAGTCAAACCTCAACCATGAAGTAAGGACATTGAAATATTAGGAACTAGTGATCTTGAAGTATGAGTCTTGAAGTCTTGATGTAGTTCAATCTTGAAAACTTGATGTAGCTCAAACTTGAAGGTGTCTTAAATTCTTTATGAACTGCCTTGTACATGTCTTGAGTTCTTGAAGCTTGAGTCATGACTTGAGAGTTGTTCTTGCATTCAAGTTTGATCTTTGTACTTGTGAGCTTAGCTTGTTAGCTTGTTGAGAGCTTAGCTTGTTCATGAATGTTGATATCTGAGAGAGCTTAACTTATGCAAGATATATAACAGTGATTTTGGCACCACAAATTTGACAATACCCAGGGATATAGAATATAGCACTTACAATCTCCCCCTTTGTCAAATTAGTGACAAAACACATAACCAAGATAAACATAAACATAAAGTAAAACACCAGTTCATTTCAATATTCAATATTAAACATTCAAACTCCCCCTGAGTAACATAACCAATGCTACTCCTATCACCTCTCACAATCACATCGATGATAAGTTAAGAACCATTTAAGTTAAAAACAAACCATTCTCCTCCCCCTGAGTAACATAACCAATGCTACTCCTATCACCTCTCACAATCACATCGATGATAAGTTAAGAACCATTTAAGTTAAAAACAAACCATTCTCCCCCTTTTTGTCACTATATGACAAAGGAAACAACACTAAAGGAGAACTAAGTAAAGGGATATATGAGAGTAAACATGAGGAGTGATGAGATTATAACAAAACAGATAAAGAGATACTCTGCATATCTTCATATAGAATAAAAATCCAGCATAAAACAGTGAAAGTATCCAACTAAAATTCAGTCAACCAAGTGCTAAATTATAAGGTTATTACAGACCAGAAAATCCCAAAAAGACTAGTCAAAATTAGAACTAGAAGACGGAGTAGGAATAGAGGGATCAAGTTGGTGCATGCCTTTGTTTAATCGCCGAAGATATTTCCGCATGTACTTGAATTGAGAATCACGAGTAACAGACATGTTTTCTAACTTTTCATTCAAATTATCAACTTTACCCTCCAAAGCACTCAAACGTGCATCAAAATCAGATGGTACAAAATTTGGATCATTTGTCGAATCAGAATCCAGTTCCTCAAAGATATCATCCATATTAATGTCATCCCCTTCTTCTTCATGACCAGCACCACCACCATTACCACCTTGTTCAGGAAGTAATTCCAGCTTCATCTTATTGAGATTAGTGTTGTTGAAAATCAGATGATGAATAGGTGCTTCATTAACTGGCATATCGACCAACATATGTGTGGCTAATACAGTCATTAAATAACCAAAAGGGATGTCACTATGACCAGGATGAAGTCTAAACTGAAGAAGGAAATGACAGATTAAAGATGGGAGACAAATCTGAGTACCACTGGAAATAGCATGAATAATACGTACCATAAAAGAGGTCAAGTCAGTTTTATTACCTGACCGAGGATACAAATTAGACACAAAGATTCTATGGAGCACTCTATATTTGGGTAACAAAAACCTTGCGGGGAGCGCATTCCCTTTATGTGTCCATTGAACATCCATGTTACACAAATCTCTAGTGAGCATACGTTTTTCAGAAATTGAGGGTTTATTAGTTAGGTTATGGATAGGAATACCCTCATCATTTACAGGAATCTCCATAAGGGCTGAAATTAAATGTCGATCAATTTCAAATGGCCCTTCACTAGTAGATATTTTAAAAGTCAAACTATCCAGTGAGAAGTCACTTATGCATGTAAACATGGATTGAGCAATGGACCGGTATGCAGGCCCACCCCAATGCAATAAGTTAGCCCAACCTACAGCTTCAAGTAAAGGTAGGATACCAAAAGGTGCAATATGATTAACATCAATAGGATGTTCAACAATCACATTACGAGTTCTAAGGTCAATAACATAAGAAGGATCATTTGTTGGCTCAAGAAGATGACGTTTTGTCAATCTGGAGGAAGTAGAAGGACCGCGGGAAGTAGATTTTTTACCTCTAGAAGCCATTTGCAACAAGGATATCAAGAAATTAAGAAGTTGCAAAGGATTGAGAAGAGGGTTTCTTCAAATCAGATTTTTCAAAAATCAAACCCCAAATCTCAATGAAATCAAAAATAGAAAGCTTCAAGATAGACAAGAGAGTAATCTAGACACTGATTTGCAATAAAAATGGAAATGGAACACTAACCTTGAAGAACAAAGATGGTGGGTTCGACAAGTCGTAGCTCGGCTCCTTTGAGAGAAAAAAGGAAATGAGGAAGAAAGCAAAAATCCCCAAATTTAAGTGATTTCCGAGATCTACGACTGGTCGTAGGTATCTACGACCGGTCGTAGGACGACTGGTCGAGTACACTCACGACAGGTCGAAGGAATTCCAGAAAAGCATATTTCTTGCAATTTTTTTAAAGAAAATGAATTTAAACCTAGCAAATATATACACTATGATACATGTAGGCATAAATAATCATTTTGAAATACACATGCCAAGATCAAATTTCATCTTATTAAACCTAATTTTATCAAGAGGTTTTGTGAAAATATCAGCTCTTTGATCTTCAGTAGGAATATATTCTAGAGATATAACTTTTTCTTCTACCAATTCCCTAATATAATGAAATCTAATGTCAATGTGCTTAGTACGAGAATGCTGAATAGGATTTTTTGAAATATTTATTGCACTGGAATTATCACAATGCAATAACATAGAATCTTGTTTAATTCCATAATCACTCAGCATTCGTTGCATCCAAACAAGTTGTGTACATGCATTACCAGCTGCGATATACTCAGCTTCAGCTGTTGAAAGTGATATAGAATTTTGTTTCTTACTAAACCAGGAAACTAGACAATTTCCAATGTAAAAACAACCACCACTGGTTGATTTTCTATCATCTAGATTACCAGCCCAGTCAGCATCCGAGTACCCAGCTAATTGGACACTAGTCTCATGAGGATACCAGAGACCGAGATTTACAGTACTTACGACATATCTAATAATTCGTTTGACAACCATCAAATGTGATTCTTTAGGATCAGATTGATATCTTGTGCAAATACCAACACTTAGAGAAATATCAGGTCTACTAGCAGTTAAATATAACAAACTACCAATCATACTCCGATAAAGTTTTGAATCAACATTTTTACCATTATAGTCTTTGAGAGTTTCAGGGTAGTACTCATAGGAGTATCAAAATTCTTACCATTCTCAAATCCAAATCTCTTGATTAGATTTAAGGCATACTTGGATTGAGAGATGAATATTCCTTCAGGTTGCTGCTTAACTTGCAAACCAAGAAAATAGGTTAATTCCCCAACCATGCTCATTTCAAACTGTGATTTCATCAAGTCTGCAAACTCAGTAGTCAAGTTAGTACAAGTTGATCCATAAATGATATCATCCATATAAATCTGTACTATTAAGATATGATCATTATGTTTTTTAACAAATAGAGTTTTATCAACAGATCCCATTTGAAAATTGTGACTTAAAAGAAATTTTGTTAGTTTCTCATACCATGCCCTAGGTGCTTGTTTTAATCCATAAAGTGCATTTTTAAGCCGATACACATGATCAGTATTTTTGGGATCTTCAAAACCCATTGGCTGTTTAACTTAGACTTCTTCATGTAAATCGCCATTTAGAAAAGCACTTTTTACATCCATCTGATAGATCTTTATCTTTCTAAAATATGCAATGGATATAAATAGTCTGATAGATTCAAGACGAGCTACTGGTGCAAAAGTTTCATCGAAATCAATTCCTTCAATTTGAGTATACCCTTGTACCACTAGTCTAGGCTTGTTTCTAATTATATTTCCACATTCGTCAGACTTATTTTTGAAAATCCATTTTGTTCCAATGATTGTTTATCTTTAGGTCTTGGTACCTCGTACCAAACATCATTTCTTACGAATTGGTTAAGTTCTTCTTGCATCGCAACAATCTAGTTCTCATCAGCAAGAGCTTCTTTTACATTGGATGGTTCTATTTGGGATGTAAAACATACATAATTACATAAATCCTCAAGTTGTCTACGGGTGCGAACACCAGTGAGAGGGTTTCCAAGAATTTGAGTAGTTGGATGATCTTTAACAGTCCTCAATTCAGATTCAGTCTGATTTGATGAAGTATCGGGTTTATCAATGATTAGAACTTCATCATTATCTGAATTAGAGATAGGCTTATTCAAGTGATCATCAATGACAACATTGATGGATTCTTGAATCACACCAGTCCTTTTGTTCAGAACCCTATAAGCATGACTGTTTAAGGAATATCCTAGAAAAATCCCTTCATCACTTTTTGTATCGAATTTTCTCAAATTTTCACGATCACATAAAATATAGCATTTGCTGCCAAAAACTCGAAAGTATTTAACAGTAGGCTTTTTATTGAACCATAATTCGTAAGCTGTTTTATTATTATCTTTGCTAGTGTAGACTCGGTTAATAATATAACAAGCTGTGTTGACTGCTTCAGCCCAAAGATTTTTAGAGAGCTTCATGCTATTCAACATGACATTAGCCATTTCTTCAAGTACTCAATTCTTTCTTTCAACAATTCCATTTTGTTGTGGAGTTTTGGGAGCAGAGAATTCATATAATATTCCTTGGTTGGTACAGAACTTCTCAAAATTGCTATTCTCAAATTCAGACCCATGATCACTACGAATCTTACTGATTTGAGAACATTTTTCAGTTTGAATCCTTCTGAGAACTTTACTTACTTCTTCAAGGGTTTCAGATTTATCCCTTAAAAAGACTACCCATGTAAATCTGGTAAAGTCATCAACTATTACCAAGATATACTTTTTCCCACCACGACTTTCCGTTCTGGTAGGTCCTATCAGATCCATGTGGAGGAGTTCAAGTGGTCTTGATGTGGTATTTGAATTCACCTTTTTGTGTGAGTTCCTTGTTTGTTTGCCTATCTGGCATTCACCACATATTTTATCTAATTTCTGAAGTTTGGGTAAACCTCTTATAAGTTCTCGTTTGCTCAATCTATATAAATTTCGATAATGTACATGTCCAAGACGTTTGTGCCATAAATCAGTCTCGTCTGTATGGACCATGTGACATGTTTGATTAGATGAGTTGGATTCGCTAATAATATAGCAATTTTCAGATGTTCTACGTCCAGTTAATATTACAGAACCGTTATTGTTTAGTATCTCACAGCTTTGATTAGAAAACCGAACACTATGGTTATTATCACATATTTGAGATATACTAAGCAAGTTATGTTTTAAGCCTTCAACATATAAAACATTTTTAAACACAGGAAGATTAAAAAGTTAAATCGTACCTTGGCCTATAATCTTGCAGTTGCTACCATCACCAAATGTGACTGAACCATCAGTCATATCCTTCAGATCTGTGAATAAGGCTTTGTCCCCTGTCATATGCCTGGAGCATCCACTGTCTAAGTACCATTTTGAATGACTTGTTGCTTTGAACGCAATGTGAGCAACCAAGCAGGTGACTTTTGGAACCCATTTCATAACTGTTTTAGGTTTAGGAACATAGTTGGTCTTCTTATGTTTAGAGTTGTAAGAATGACCTATAGAGTTAGATTTTAAGAGATCATTGAGTAAATCAACTATCTTTTCAGCTAGTGGATTTCGTTTCTGATTAAAGTTGACATGGCTGCTTCTAGGTTTTTGAAAAGTTTTTGAATTTCTAGAAAAATCTTGATAAGTACTTTTCCCTTTTGAGTTTAAGGACTCTCCTTTAACAAACATAGGAGGAGTATACTTTTGTTTAGAAGGTAGATTTTTATCATATCCCAACCCGGATAGATCGCCACATTTTCTTGATCCGGATAAAAGTTTTTCTAACTTTGGATCTCCTTGGGCATATTTCCATGTGTCCTTTAGACTCAGAAGAGAAGATACTTCAGTTTTGAGTTTCTCAATTTCAGATTTCAAATCACTAATTAGGGAGTTTTTGAATTCCAAATCGCATTTTGATTTTTCAAAACAATCTGAAATTTGTGATTTTTCTAAGACAAGTGATTCAAAACATTCTTTGAGTTTAGAAAACTTTTCTTTTTGAAGTTTAAGTTTGACAGCAATTTTACAACTTTCCTTATATAGGGCATTGTAAGCATCTTGAAGATCATCTTCATTTTCACATTCACTACTCAGATTTTCTTCACTTGTTTAGTCATTATCTGAAAATGTGAATTTGGTTAGAGTCATAAGAGCTTTAACCTCATTGCTCAACTCAGTTTCAGAATCTTCTGATTCAGAAGAAGCTTCAGAATCAGATGATTCATCCCATGTAACCAACATACCCTTCTTCTTGGGTTTGTCCTTTTTAGGACATCTATTTGCTAAATGCCCATATTCTTGACAGTTGTAACATTGACTATCTTTCAAAGATTTTCGAAATTTAGGTCTAAACTTCTTTTTATCATTTGATTTTTGAAAATCAACCCTTTTCTTGCTTTTGAAAATCTTGTAAAATTTTTTAGCTAAAAGAGCCATATCATCTTCTGAATCAGAATTTTCTTCTGAATTATATTTAGAAGATTTTAGTGCGATAGATTTACCTTTAGGAGCTTTAAAGTTTAACTCGTAGGTTTGTAGAGAACCAACTAGTTCTTCTACCCTCATATTATCCGTATCACGAAGTTCCTGGATCGCGGTTACTTTAGAATTGAACCGTTCAGGAAGTGAGCGTAATATCTTTGCACACACTTTACTTTCTGGGATTTTATCGCCAAGACCCCACATTGAGTTTACAATGTCATTCAATCTAGTGTAGAAGTCCATAAACATTTCATTTTCCTTCATATGAATTTCTTCAAATTTGGTTGTGAGGAGTTGGACTTTAGATTTTTTGACAATTGTAGTACCCTCGTGTGTCATTTCTAATACATCCCACGCTTGCTTTGCAGTATCACAGGAAATGATTCTTTTGAACTCATCCGGTGATAGTGCGCAAGTAATTGCATTTAGTGCTTTAGCATTAGCATTACTCTCACTTTTCTGAAGAGTGGTCCATTGGTAATATGGTGTAACTTTCATAGATTTTGAACCATCAACCCCAGTAACTTCCATGACAGGAGGTTTCCATTCAGTCACTGTGGCTTGCCACACATTTTCATCCATTGACTTGAGGAAGATCCTCATTCTGGCTTTCCAATAGGCATAGTTGGAGCCATCAAATGGTGGAGGTCTCGTGACTGAAAGGCTATCAAAATTTGACATCTTTTTAAATAGCTTAGATCGTTAGCTCAGGAAATAAATCCAAATAAATAGCAATAAGAACGAGCTATTAGGCTCTGATACCACTTGAAAAGGCCTAGCTATATGTCCTAGAGGGGGGGTGAATAGGACAATGCCAAATTAAAACTTATAACAACGGAATTAAATGAAAATGATAACCAAATTAAATCACAAAGCAGGTAAGTGAAACAACCTCAAAATTTAGATCTTGAGAGGTTGATACAAATGTTGTTCTACGGACAACCTTTCACCAAAAACCAAAGTTTATGGTAGGACAACCTTATTTCTAGAAAGATCTTTGTATCAAATCTCAAACCAAAGAGGAATAAAGAAATAAATACAAACTGAATTGAAATAAATTGCAATTACAAATGTATTGTTCTAGGGACAGCCATACACCATAAAAATGGCAGGGCAACCTTGCTGGAACAACTTTAAAGAAAATTTAAATTCAAGCTGATAATGAAATAGCAGAAAATAAATTCTAAACTATTACAAAATTCTCACAAAGCTTGAATTAAATGATTACAACATTCACCACATTCATACATCCCACAAAAGAATAATTAAAGATTAGAAATGTAAATCATTCAACCACAACACTAGGGATTATAGTGGTTCGCCTGTGTGTTCACCAACTGTTAAACAACAACCACACAAAATGCTACTCCACTCCTAATATCCTCACACAGGGGATATTAGCGTTCACTAACAAAATAGGTTTTCCAGGTTCACCAAAAACCTTTACAATTGTGTCTTTGTCTGTGGGCTTACACAATAAAAAAAAAACCCCTCTTCTGAGTTTTCCTGACTCTCCTCAGATAACCAATACAACAAGATTTTTCTGGCAAATCTTGAAATAAACGAAAACAGAAAGGAATTTACAATTAAATGTAAAATACCTGAATATCTCCTTCGTTGTAGCAGCCCGGTAGAACCAAGTCAGAGTAGATGATTGAATGTCCAAGTTCAATGTCCAGTGCTCAATTACAATGGTTCTAATTCTAATAGATTTTAAATTAAACCAAGTAGGGCTTGCCTTAATTGATTTTGATTCCAAAGAAAGGGAATAGTGATTCCTCTTATCAAATTAGATTGGAATAGCAGAAACAAAATCAATTAAATAAAGCTAAGGAAAGAGAATATTAAATAAGCACACTTAGCTTAGATGGAGCACAGAAATATCTCTCAGAAGTTCGACGAAGATTGGCTTGAATGGATTAACTAATTCGATGATTTCTTCAGAGATTCGTACTCTATTTATAGGTGAGCAGATCGCATCTTCGATTGGTCTAAAGAATCCTTCGACTAGTCGAAGAAATAATAGATTTGAAAAAAATCGGGCGCGGTAAGCTTTGACCGTTCTACGACTGGTCGAAGGCCTCCTTCGACTGGTCGTAGGTCACCTTCGACTGGTCGAAGGTCTCCTTCGACTGGTCGAAGACCTTGTGAATTTATCGTTGGACTTTGTGTCGAAGAACTATGACCGGTCGAAGAACCAGTCGACACTGTTCTTACGACTGGTCGAAGAAATCCCTGGACTAGTCGAAGCCTAACAGATTTTATCCGATTTTTGTAACAAACTTACGACTGATCGAGGATTTTTTTAGACTGGTCGAAGCAACTCTAGGGCTAGTCGAAGAAGGCCTAGGACTAGTCGAAGAACTGACCAAACTTATGTAAAATAAACATTTGATTTATGTATCCAAAGTGACCTACTTCTAAGGTCAACCTAAGGTCAGTCAAACCTCAACCATGAAGTAAGGACATTGAAATATTAGGAACTAGTGATCTTGAAGTATGAGTCTTGAAGTCTTGATGTAGTTCAATCTTGAAAACTTGATGTAGCTCAAACTTGAAGGTGTCTTGAATTCTTTATGAACTGCCTTGTACATGTCTTGAGTTCTTGAAGCTTGAGTCATGACTTGAGAGTTGTTCTTGCATTCAAGTTTGATCTTTGTACTTGTGAGCTTAGCTTGTTAGCTTGTTGAGACCTTAGCTTGTTCATGAATGTTGATCTCTGAGAGAGCTTAACTTATGCAAGATATATAACAGTGATTTTGGCACCACAAATTTGACAATACCCAGGGATATAGAATATAGCACTTACAATATATTTATGCCCAAAGTGGCTTGTGGGTTGTATCTTTTATTTGTGTCCACAAATGGACTTATTACTTAAGGTGGCTTGTGGGTTGAACCCTTTGTTGTGTCCTTGAATAAACTTATGATGAAAATGATTACCTAATTAATTATTTCGTTATTGATTTGAAAAAGGCTTCTAGTTGAAAAGGTTTATCATAATTGGATTGTTTGTAAATTGGACTAATAAAGAATGGCCTAATCATGCATTCATGGAATACAAATTTTACCAGGTGGCTAGTCATTGTGTGCATGTACCTTTGTATATTTTAATAGATGACTAGTCATTGTGCGGTCATCCCTTTTGTATTGTGATTTCTGGATGAAAGCCGAAGTTCGCTTGTTGATTTCTGGGTCATTTTGCATATGTTGCCTCTCTGTTTGCTTGTGCATAGTAAGGCATCGAATGTAGTATTTTAATTTTATACTGTTTAGTCATCACTTTAACTTCTTTAGATGAGAATGATGCACTTCGGTATAAGGTAATAGATTCGGGAATTTCAAATATATGAATAATGTGAGTCTCGATAAACTCAATAATTTCTCTGTCATCGATTCCCTTCATGGATTTTGCCTCTACCTAATGGTGAAATAATCGATGACTACTATGATAAAATTGTCCAGTTTTGATGAAGGTGGAAGAATTTGGCCTGTTAAATCAATAGCCCACCCTCTAAAAGGCTAAGACTTAACGATAGAATGCAACTCGGCCACAGGCACATGTTGTATTAGCCCATTTTTGTAACTACACCCTTTAGCATATTGGATATAACTAATCATCATTTTTTACCAGTGTAACGCCCTGGATTTTTGCCAATCTGGAGTTAGACGTCCTTGGACAATGAGTCGATCATAACACCTTAATTGACTTCTCATAACTAAATCCCAAAATTCCAAATCCCCTTTTTAACCTATTTCCTTCAAAATCTCACCTCTCACCACCTTATTCCTCAAAATTTTCTAAGTACTTTCATATTAGACACAAATCCTAATGTTTAGGTGATGAAGAATAATACTTAAACTGAAATTTACTATAAATAGTAATTAAATAAATAAAATGAGTTTTTGACCATTAACCTTTTAGAATCTTACGAAATAAATAGGTTATTTGGATAGATCAGCTTCTTATACCGCAAAATCATATATTGCATGTCGAATAACTCATCCCGGTTTACAAAATACATCCATTCCAAAAATCACGTGGTGAAAACACCACCCAACAACACAGCGCCCGGGCTGGGCCCCCGCCGGCTAGCGGGCCGGGCGGCCCGTTTGCTGCCATTTTCTGTAGTTTTTTTTTTTCTAACTTCAAAAAGTCATATCTCCCTCGTTATAACTTTGATTTAGGTGATTCAAAAGTTAGATTGAAGCTTGATAAGTCTAGTTTCATATAAAAATAAGTAAAAAATATAATAAAATTTTTATTATAGTGAAATATAGGTTGTTCTGACGACTGTCCGGAATTCATTAGTTTGGACAGCTGCCACTTCTAGAATTTTTAGAATTTTTCTACAATATGAAATTTAATGAAATTTGGTAGAGATGAAGTAGACTTAATGATGAAATATTAGAAAAATAATTAAAATAAGATACTAATTAAAAGTGCCAGAAAGGGGCGTAGAACTGCCCTAGGACCATATTCTGTCGTAATTAGGGCATAATTTAGTTAAGTACTAAACTGAATACTCAGTATAATTAGCTTGAACCACTTTAAATACGAACTGCAAGACCCAAAATGAGTAGAACCGCTAACTCTACATTACCTAGAACCTTAGGATCAATCTCTAAACCCAGTTGCTCTCGGGATCATCTTAAAACTTTGTATCGGACCTGGACCGCACGTCGAAAGTCCAATAACCGCGAAACTAAACGCTTATGACCGCCTTGCTGGACTTAACAACCATCTCAGAAATTAAATCCAGATAGTGTCCAGAAACACACAACTTGAGCCCGGAGCAAAGTATGTGAGAAACGCGAATATCTTTAGAAATCGAACTCAGATTTAAGTGAATTGAGTTGTTTACTTACAGGCCAAATATAAGCTTTCAGACCGTCGGAATCTGACCTAATTACACCCTCGGATCAGGGAAAATTTTCAACACATGTCAGTGTACTTGTGGCCCTGATCGAATGTCGGTGATCGTTGAACTGAAACTGGTCCGCCACGGTCGATCTGTAAATCTGATCGGACCGAAATCCGACCGCACGCAGAAAAGGGGCCTCCAGAAGTGTTCCGTTGGATCAAAATAACCTCCATTTGGCTATAACCTAGGTATACCATGTCCCTAGGGCCATTCTGGTCAGTTCTGGGCCTATATAAGGACCTTAAACCCTCGCCCTCTCTTCATATACAAATTTGCAACCCTAAGGAGAAAAAAGAGAAGGAAAGAGAGAGAAAGTGAGAGAGAGAGAGAGAGTTAGAGTTGTTCCTGAGATTCGATCCCTACCACTCCTCGAGCTTAACCACTACTTCCGTATCGCTATTCCAGTGATTCTGATTCCGTTCTTAGGTAAGAAATCCTAGCCCCAACCTGGTTTAGGGATTCAAATAGTGTATAAGGTGAAATAGCTAACCTATTTCATGCTACAGGTTGTTGTGGTGCCGTTGACAAAGACTTAGCGTTTAAACTGAGTTCGTTTCGAGTCTACCGGCAAAAGGTGCGGGCTATAAATGTTTAAGTTATGGTTTTCAAGGCCTTCAATGTCTGTAATGATTTATGACTGACTTGGTTACTATCACATGTGCTTAGATTCGAGGTTTTTCGTATATTATGTATATATATAGGCTATGTTGATTTATAATGCATTCCATGTGTTTGTTGAAATGTCTGAATGAACATGGAATATGGATTTGTGTTTGACATGATTATTGATTGTAAATACATGACTGTTGTGCACGTGGTAACTCCTATGTGAAAGGAATTGCCATAATATGTGTTTTTACTAGTGTATTACATGTATGTTAATATGTGTATTCTAAGTGTTTGATAAAATGCCTGAATGAGGAAATGCTTGTTTAAATGTATGTAATGAGGGTGCTGAGATAAGATTCTCAACTCCCTTATCCATAGTCACCGTTTCCTTTATGTAACCTATCTTACTACTATGTGATTTATGAGTGAAATGCCTATGTATGGTAACATGGACTCTATGTGTTCGTTACATACTTATTTGAGATTTATATTTGAATTGGTTGCTACATGCTGTTTTGATTAGTACATATGAATGCCTATTGTATTTGACTGTGCTTGGGACTATGACGTAGTCCATGCAATCGGTAACAATTCATGTTTGAGTGACTGAGCTAGTCTCACCACAATTGATGCGTTCGGTGAATTCGAGTCATACGATGATTGTCGACAGTGGTTAGCGCTCCATGTCGACTAATTCAACGTATGCTCGTACCCGTCGAACTTGTCTAATAAATCGATTGGCCTATTATGTGTTTACCATGTATGAATGCTACTGCTTGAATCTAAGATACCAAACTCACTAGTGGAAAGCCCGTTTAACCTTGGTACCTCGATCCGCTAAGACTCATGAGCCGGACATGGTGGTATGGGACACCGTGGTCGAGCTGTCGGCCTACGCTAGGGCAACGAGCCTCCCCGTAGTGTCCAGTGAGCAACCCAACTCGTAAGCCGAATACGATAGTATGGGACCCTGTATTCGAGCTGTCGGCCTATACTGATCAGGTGACGAGCCCTTTGTAGTGATCTCGAGTATGAAATAGGCCTACCCCGGTGCAGCCTGGCTGTGGTCCCCAGTCGGGTTGGCGACGAACCTTCGAAAATAGACTGCCAGTTGGTAGGGCGTTGGTGGTAGTGACCTGAACTTGCCTATCGTATGAGATTTACAAGGTCTGACGACCCTAGAATGGGTCATTGTTTGGGAATTAATATAAGGGAGGTACCTTAGCTTCCCAATCCTGCTGTATGAAAAGGACTAATAAGAACTTGGTAATCACGTTCATGCACCGCACTGCATGTGCCGTTTGGCGTTGAGTAGAGAGCACTGAGGAAGTGACTGACATGCGCGACCGTTAGATGAAGATCGCAGAGGGAGTGCAGGCGAGGGCATGCATCATTGATACATACCATTCCTGCATTAATCAGAGTACTTAGGGATGTTTAATTGCATTGTTTGATCATTACTGCTTGACTGAATTGATAATATGTTAACCTTTGCTTTATGGTTCCACTGAGTTGATCACTCACTCCTACGTTACGGGACGGTGTTGTACACACCAACCAGACCCTGTCTTAGTCGCAGGTGGAGGCAATGCCTACGAGGCGGAGCTGGACTATGAGGATGACGAGGAGACATTCTCTTTCATGCAGTTTTCAAGCGGGTTCATGTGAGTCGTGGCCTAATCGACGGGGACTTCTGGGATGTTGATTAGATGCCCTTACACTTGCTATTTTTTCTTTTTGAATTACACATGTATATTCATTTTTGGTTCATTTTGGGATGTATACATGTATCTATTTAACCTGGTAACATGTTCACACTCTGGAGACTTACAACAGTTTATATACTTTATATATCTATCACAGTTCTTCCGCTTGCGTAATTTAACTGTCTCTGGAGTATGATATGTTGTTTTGGTGTAATCCCACTTATGTTTAATGCACTAACACGAACAACATTTAATCATCATTATCTATGTTGCATAAGTGATGCGTTGGAACTCGGGAGTGGAGCTTATGATCGACCCCCGATTTTCAAGGCGTTACAACCAGAAATACCCATAACATCTAAGTGTGAGGCTCATCTTTTTTCCCACTCGGTGAGCTCCACACAACCCCTCATGTACTTCGGCCATGGCTAACATGGACTCATTTTGGTCTTAGCATTGTAATAACATGCCATCAACAAATTTTTTATATAGTTCACTATTGACCATGATGTAATTATGAGTTGTTTTTGTGATATTCATGCTGGTTTTAGCCTAAGGACATTGAAGATAACTCATGATTGGAGATCTCTAATCATTTTTTAAAATCTCAGTTGGACAAATTTTCAGGATCGATTCTCTCTGAAAAGTTGACGGTCACTCTTTTCACAACAATCATTTTCTCCCTGGATCCTTGAGTGATATGAAGTCTATATGTCTATTGTGTCATATCATTAGCATCAATATTATGCTCTCAAGTTACATGCCTTAATTTGACCTCATCAAAATTATCCATTAGCTGAGTTATTAAAGCATAATATGTAAATAGTGTAGCACTGGTACACCTAAACAAATCAATCATTTGGTTTATTACTATTTATGAATCACCTCTTATTGATATATTCCTTATACTCAATTCCATTAAAATTTCCAAGTTGATCACTAAAGCTTTTTATTTAGCCTGATTATTGGTACACTTAAATTCTAATTGGAACGTAATTTCTCACTTCTTCCCATCCAAGGTGATTAAAATAATCTTAAATCCCGATGATCTGTCAGTTCTCGAACAGTAAAAAATCAGTTTCCAAGGTGTTAAATATACTTAATACAAGTCTCACACTTTATGAGAAAGTTGACTTTTTATGTCGAATGGATGATCGACCAGAAAATTTACTATGGCCTGTCATTTTATTGCTTTTGAGGACATATACTTAATATCAAATTCAGACAAAGCTAATACCCATTTGCTAATTTGGTTACTCAAAATCGGTTGATTTAACATATATTTTACTAAATCAATAATTGCAATCACATTAATTGATTCAGCTAGTAAATAATTTCTCAACTTAGTAGCCACAAAATATAACGATAAGCATAATTTTATATTGCAGAATTTAGTCTTTCAATATCAAGTAGCATCCGACTGAGGTAGTAGACTGCACGCTCTTTTCGATCATCATAATCTTATGCCAACAGGGCTCCAATTAACTTTGCAGAAGTTGCGATGTGCATCTTGAGCGGTTGATCTTTGACTGGTGGCATCAACACTGGTGGCTTTATAAAGTATTCATTGATTTTATCAAAAGCCAATTGATATTCTGCTTCCCATTTGAAATCATCTCCTTATTTCAACTTCACCAACGAAGAGAACACATTAGTCTTTCCTGCACAATTAGAAATGAATTTGCGTATAAAGTTAACCAAAACGAGAAAACTTTGCAACTTTATTTTGTTCCTTGACGGATAAGCATAATAATCATTTGTGCTTTATTTTGATCTATCTTGATCCATCACTGATGCACAAGGAATTTTAGAAAACTACCGGCTAAAACCCCAAAGGCGCACTTAATGAGGTTCATTTTTAGCCTATGGACCCTCATTCGCTCAAATGATTTACATAAATGGGCAAAATGCTCTGCAATATCGGTCGACTTAACCACCGCATCATCAATGTATAATTCTATGAAGTGATGAATCATATCATGAAAGATAACATTCATTGCCCTTTGATAAGTAACCCTTGTAATTTTTAGCACAAATGACATAACCACCTAGCAGAAAGTTCTCAAAGGTCTAAGGCATGTGAATGCCATTTTGACACATCATCAGGTGCCACGCTTATTTGTTTATATCTCGAATGGCCATCCATATATAAATGAAACCATCTGATACCTAGCTGCTCGGTCGATCAGCCAATCAACCATTGGCATTAGATACTCATCTTTAGGCATGACTTGATTTAAGTTTCTAAAATTCAAACATACTCGAAGCTTACCATTTTCTTGATGATTGGGACCTCATCGGAGATCCATTCAGTGTATTTGATGGGTCTAATGAATCCTGCCTTTAACATCCATTCAATCTCTTCTTTTATTTTTTAAGTAACCTTATGAAAAAGGCTAGCTAACAGTCCTAGAAGTGGGGGAGGGGGTGAATAGGATTATGCCAAAATAAAAAATTAACTTACTGAAATAATAAATATATTAGAAATTTCAATAACACTAGATTTGAAAAATTGATTCAAACTTAGTTCGTAGGACAACCTTCACAAAAAAACAAAGTTTTAGGTAGAACAACCTTCTTTCATGACCAATCATAAGGATCAAGATCTCAAACCAAGCAAGAGATGATACAAATATCTTATTACAAACATTCACTAAATTTTCATAAATAAAATTACAACCATTCTCCACATATGCAAAAAGTAAACATTCACCACAATACCAATACTTATAATGGTTCGGTGTGTACACCAACTGTTCTCAAACAGTCACACCTACTCCACTCCCAATAATCACAACTCACATGATATTGACTTTCATTAAAAATAAGGTTTTCATAGAGTTACCTTAAAACTTGATATAGTTGTGATTTTAAAGGGCTATCACAAACAAAAACCCCACACTGAGATTTTTTAGCTATCTCAAAAAAACCAACAAATGAGATTTTCTAGCTATCTCATAAAAAACCAAATATAGAAAGTAAAATGATACTTATCTTCACCAAGGAAGAAGCTGTAGCCGTAGATTGTTTTTTTTAAATGACAAATGTTCGATGTTCAGTCCAATAGAAAAGGTCCAGGGTTCTAATTGATTTTAATTACTTTTAAACCCAAAGGCTACTTGTGTTAATTCCCTCACATCTCAATAAGAGTAAACACCGCGTCTCATGCGTAATTCCGGCATGTGCATCTTGACTTATCAATCTGAGCATTTCTTGGTCATGCATCATGTGGTGGGACCCACTTACTAGCTTACACGTTTTTTAAGGTGGGCCCCACCTAGCAACATTTTCCTAAAAAGCCTATGCCTAGCCTACTCTACCTAGTTACTAACCCATCATAGCCTAGCCTAGGCTCCCTTTCATAGAGAGGCAATCATATGCCTTGGGCTTCACCCCCAATGTACCATCATTTGGTTGTTCTTCCCTAGCTTAGAGAGAAATTATTACCTAGATATACACTCTCTCTCTCTCTCTCTCTCTCTCTCTCTCTCTCTCTCTCATTCTTCCATTCCTCCTTACCTCCACAGCCAAAACGTCCAAGCTTCCCTCTCTACTTCAGCCCCTTCTTCCCCATTTTCCCCTCCATCTAGCCCTTAGAATCTCATTTACACCTTTGAATCTTCTTCCCTTAGAGCCTAGAACATCATCCTTGAAGTTTTGTAGGCATCTTTGGAGGTGGGTGCAACCTAGAAGATCATCTCTTCTCCTTCTTCTTCCTTTCTTTTCCTAGCATGCATGGAAGCATGTAGGACCCACCAATCCATGGTGGAGGTCCTACATGGCTCCTAGGATAAAGGCCAAGGGCCTAGATCCTACACAATTCATTCCATGGTGGGCCATTCTCCATGAACCCACCATGATGCTTTCCTTTTATTTCTTGCATCTCATGTTGTCAGAAGTCTTCTCCGCTGCTCGACCAGTCGAGGGTCCACTCGACCAGTCAAGGCCCGCTCGACTCAAAGTCCAGCAAGCTCGTCTTTTGGGTGTCTGTCAGGCTCGACCAGTCGAGAGTCAGGCTTGATCAATCGAGCAGGTTGCTCGACCAGTCGAGGCCCTCCTTCGACCAGTCGAGGTTACGCAGATCCTGCGCGGACTACGTAAATTTAAGGCAGTTTCTGAACTTTTCCGGACTAGGTGGTAAGTGGAGTTTCCTAAACTATAAATAGGGGTCCCTAGGGCTATTCTAAAGCATACCAAAGCTTTATAAAAGTTTTCCAAGGGTTCCTAGAAGGGTTCTAGGGTTATCAAAGGGTGTAGCAAGAGTGAGATTCGAGGTTGTTCGAATCGGGTAAGTCCTCTCTCTTGTAATTTCTTTTCATAGTGGATTTCTGTCACTTTGTGCCGTGGTTTTTTTTCCCGCAAGGGCTTTTCAAGTTAAATCTTTGTGTTCTCTTGTGATTGCTTAACATTATTGGATTGTTATCCTAGATCTAGATCTGTGTGATTCCGCAGCTCAAACCCCCAACAAGTGGTATAAGAGCAATCGTTGGGGCACGGATCTGAATCTGCAGGATTAGTAATAATAGGAAATGACAAGTTTGATATTGAGAAGTACTCAGGCAAAAATAAATTTGAGTTATGGAAGGTTAAGATGATTAGCCTATTAACCAAGCAAGGCGAGATTAAGGCTTTTAAGGAGTGAAAATCTACCATGAAAGATGATGAATGGGAAAACCTTGATAGTAATGTTTTAACCTCTATCCGTTTATGTCTCACGGATGAGGTTCTCTATAATATTTTGAGGGAGAAAACTGCGGCTAGTTTGTGGGCGAAGTTAGAGAACATCTATGCAAAGAAATCCTCTGAAAATCGCCTACACTTGAAGTTAAGTGTTATACCTTCAAGATGGCAGAGGGTGGAGATCTAGAAGCCCATATCAGCAACTTTAATAAATTGATGTGCAAATTACTGGATATGGAGGAAGTGGTCAAAGATGAGGAATAGGCATGTATATTGTTGAATTCTCTTCCTGCATCATATGAGTCTTTCAGGGACACGATGTGCACCGCAAATAAAACTCAAAGTGTTGACACCGTTATCTCAGCCTTTCAAGGGAAGGCTATGAGAAAACTAAGCAACGACATGAGGGCATCTTCCGATGCACTGATTACGACGGGCAGAGATTTTGAGCGAGGTACAGGGTCTTCAAGACCTATATCCAAATCAAAGGGCAAGGGCAAAGGAAAATTAAATGTTGGAATTGTGGGTTGTCTAGACACATGAAGAAGGATTGTAGAAATCCTAAAATGAAGAAAGAAAATTCAGCGGATTCTTCTAAGGAGGCCAATGTGGTCACATCTGATGAAGAATCAAGTGGTGGTGATGTTCTGTTTGTTTCCATGATTGGTCACTTACACGACAATCATAAAGACGAGTGGATACTTAACACAAGAGCATCTTATCACATGATTCCTCATCAGAGTTTGTTTACTAGTTACAAGGAATACGATGGTGGATAGGTTTTTATGGGCAATGACAATGCCTGTAATGTTGTGGCTATTGGCACGATGAGCATCAAGATGTTTGATGGGATGGAGCATACCTTAACTGACGTCATGCACGTTCCTAATATAAGAAAAGTTTGATTTCCCTTGGTGCACTCGAGGCTATAGGGTGCAAGTAAACCGGTATTGGTGGTGTCCTTAAAATTTCAAAAGGGGCACTCGTGGTTATGTGAGCGTAGAGGCACAGAAACCTTTATATGTTGATTGGGAGCACCTCAGCAGGTGGAGCGAAAGCAGCTATTGTAAACTCCACGTCTCTACGTATGTGGCATGCTCGTCTGGGCCACATGAGCGAACGAGGTATGAAGGTACTTTCTGATCGATGTTTGATTCCAGCTTTTAAAAATTCTGATTTAGATATATGCGAGCGTTGTATATATGGTAAACAATCTAGATTGTCTTTTAAATCTGGAAAATATGTTTGTAAGGGAGTGCTTGATTATATGCACTCTGACATATGGGAGCCATCGCCAGAAGTTTCCATTGGGGGGTCATCATGGTTTGTTTCATTCATTGACAACTACTCCAGGAAAGTTTGGGTTTACTTCATGAAACGTAAATTCAAAGTTTTCACTATATTCAAGCAATGGAAGGTAATGGTGGAAAAACAGTCAGGGCGAAAATAAAAGTTTTAAGGACTGACAATGGTGGAGAATTTACTTTCACTGAGTTTAATGATTATTGCAAGGATGGAGGTATCATCAGGCATAACACAGTGCGCCACATGCCTGAGGAAAACGGTGTGGCTAAGCGAATGAATCGGACTCTCCTAGAGAGGGTCAGATGTATGTTAAGTAATGTTGCGTTGGGCAATGACCTATGGACAGAGGCCGTTAACACGGCTTATTATTTAGTGAACTAATCTCCTTCAACGACAATTGAATGTAAAATCACAGAGGAGTATGGAGTGGTCAGAAAATTGACTACTCAGATCTATGCATATTTGGTTATGAGGCTTACTCTCATGTACCGTTACTTAAGAGAGATAAGATAGACCATAGACCCAAAAAGTATATCTTTGTTGGCGATGGCATTGATGTGAAAGGTTACAGGTTATTCGACAAGGTCACACGCAAGGTCATCACTAGCCGTGAAGTCAGATTTCGATGAAAGCTCCCTATTTCGCAAGAATGATCAAAATGAGCAAGAGGAACCAGAAAGGGTGATCGTAGACGTCCAGATTGACACAGATAATACTCAGGCAGAGACAGATGCGAAGACAGAGGTATAGGATCAGGTGGAGCAGCCACCAGTGAGAAAGTATCCACTGCGTGATCATAGGTTACCGACAAGATATAGGGATGACTCTAATATTGCATATGCCCTCATTACAAATGAGGGGGACCCGTCTACTATTCAGGAGACTCTTTATGAGCCTAATGCAGAAAAGTGGAAGGCGACTATGGACGATGAGATGGACTCATTGCACAAAAATCACACATGGGAGCTGATGGAGCTCCTGTGGCCCGAAAAGCGATCAGATGCAAGTAGTTATTCAAAAGGAACAGAATAAATACAAAGCAAGGTTGGTAGCGAAGGGTTATGCTCAGAGAGAAGGAATTGACTTCACAGAGATATTCGCGTCGGTAGTTAAATAGGTATCTATCAGATTTCGTGTTGGCACTGGTTGCCCAATACGATCTCGAGCTGGAATAGATAGATGTGAAGACTGCATTCCTGCACGGGGAATTGGAAGAGCAGATCTACATGAAGCAACCAGAGGGCTACAAGTTTAAAGGGACAGAGAAAAAGGTTTGCAGGTTAATAAGGTCGTTGTATGGCCTGAAACAGTCGCCTAGGCAGTGGTATAAAAAATTTGATTCTTTCATGGTGAGTTAGAAATTTACTCGGAGTGAATACGATCACTGTGTCTATTACAAGACATTAGGTTATGGCAAATTCATCACCTTAATATTGTATATTGATGATATGTGAAATTGCGATGAAGACCGCTTTAGTAGAAGTCGGGATATGCCAATATGTCCTAGAGGGGGGTGAATAGGACTTTTTAAAGTTTTTCTGATTTATTTAAAAATCCTAACAAAGAGTATAGACTAGGATTACTCAAAATTAACTCTACAGGCTTCCCAGCCTTGTAGAGGATCCAATCACAAACTTCTTTAAGAATAAACAGAATGAACAATAGTGCAAACAAGATTGTGATGGATATGACTCTGTGAGTGTATGAGGTGTGATTTCAAATGATCAGATATATATAAGCATATAAGGAAATCACATGAATGAAAGACAATAACAATCTCAAATACAGTCATTTTTATAGTGGTTCGACGATCAGTCTACTCCACTCCCGGCAGACGCACTCAACCCTCGAGTGTGCCGGATTTCACTAAGGAAGTTTCACAGCGGTTCACCTCAAATCTAAGGTTTTAAATTAGGTTCACCTTCAACCTTTACAACCTACACTGAGGCTGACTGTTTATGATCTCACGAGCAAGGGTCAACACATCGCACCCACTTTTAGGCACACTGGCCAAGGATCTTCCATAAGACCCTACCGGAGGTTTCTACATGGTTCACCTCAAACCCGAGGTTTCACAACAGTTGACCTCAAACCTAAGGTTTTGATTAGTTCACCTTCAACTAGATGTTTATGCTCTCCACAGAGCAAGGGTCCACACAACGCACCCACCATGTACACTCCCGCCGGAGGCCTTTTTGAGGACTTCAAAGGGTGAGAACCACTTAAGACCCAATCCTACAAAGGAATGATCACAACACAAAAGATATACCGATATATGGTGACGGGTTGGGTCAAGGTTAAGATGGAGTCCTACTCTCTAGAGGTTTTCCTATAAGAAAGATAGAGTAGTTCCAATCATCTAAGCATTCAAGGCATCCCAACTTAATGATTTTCTATTAAGGTAGTAGCTGGAGGATGCTTGAATGTGAAAGTTCATTCCCCAATCCACTCTATTGAATATCAATGGTGAGGGTGGATTGGAGGATGAACTCCCCTGAGAGAAAGGGCTTTGGGTATATGATATACGGTTAAACACTCAAAAGTGCTCTCTACTTTCTCTCCCAGCAACAAAAGACAAGTCTCTCTTTAAATAGGCAAAAGGTTACAGCGGATATAAAACGGTCACATTTATGACAGAGTTTGATATCATCGAGCGGTGTCGATATCATCGAGCATTTACTCTCGATAGCATCGACGGTCCGGTCGATGACACAAACTCAAATGTCATATGCTTTTGAAACCTTTTGCCAGCTGGTCGAGGGCATCGATACTCGTGTCGATGTCATCGGATTTCGAACTCCAATTCCATCGATATGAGGATCGATTTCCTCGACATTTTGAAAAATGAGAGAGACTTGACTTGAAATATTTTAGGTTTTTAAGAAATGATTTTTAAGAAATGATCGAGGGTCAGCCGATGTCATCGAAATTTGCATATCGATGCTATCGAAGGCAGTGTCGATGGGATCGATAAATCCTATAGATTTACCAATAAGCTCGCTAAACAGATTGTGTCCAGTCTCAATCCAATCAACTCTGCCTCGATATCATCGACATATGAATATCGATTTCCTCGAATGGCCCCCGATCAAAGTTAAAACCAACCAAAAATATTTGCTAGAAGAAATCACGCCCTCGATCGATATCATCGATGGACTTCCGATCTTATCGATATTTGATTTCAGATCGTATCGGAAGAAGCATCAATATATCGAAGGAATTTGAAATTTTCTTTGAAAAATAGGGGCGCCGAAAATCTGTCTGTCGATAATACGAGTCGATTTTGATAGGCTCGAGATTTGAATATCGATGGTATCGATAGGTATATCGATACATCGATAATTCGTCCAAATATGTTTGTGAGATTGCTGGACATATTAGGTCCTTTTTTCGATGGTATCGATAAAGCATCGAGGACTCAACAAAGCAGGTCGATCATATCGAGATGTGTATCGATACAATCGACAGGGCAAGAAAACTTAGAGAATTTTCCTATTTTGAAAAACGTTTTCTTACTCAAAAACCCTATGTTGTTCTAGTTTGTTTTTAAGGGTTTTAATATACCTGGTGATTTGGGACAAGGGATGTGAGGCTCAGATTTACCTGTGACGAGCTTGCACACATCCGGTTGAGGCAAGCGCTTGAATTGATCTTTCTATCAAGCTATGTAGACGAACTGACTTAACACTCACGCTAATTGACAAACCAGGGCACTTTCAATATCCCCCTTTGTCAATTACGTGACAAAATCCCAAAACACCCTAGAACACTCTAGGCAAACACATCCTAAATTGTGTGTACATGCTTTTTACACAATTTTACAATTTCTAGCCCATGTACACCACCAGTAGCTGCTCCCCCTGACTTATAACTTCAACTCCCCCTTGCTTGATGCAGTTGCTCCCCTTAACACCTACACAACCATTCCATTCAAGCAGATACACAATTTTCAGTTCGGGGTGTTTGCAAATGTTCTCCCCCTTTTTGTCAGTCATTGACAAAGATATATCAGGTGATATTGACTGAAGATTGAATTTCTTAGGAGAACCGACCAGGCAGAAGCAGATCAATTGATGTATAATAATTAACTCAGTTTAAGCAGACATCAATTTCAGAACGTATGGATGCATATTAGACAAAATAAAGCAGTGATATAGCAGTTTAGAATATTCATTAGAGACATCACTTGCATTCCATATCAGACATATGATAAACCAGGGGAACATAAAACATAATTATGGCATTAAAAATATGAATTCTATTCAGCCATATCCCAAAGTGAAACCAAAATATCCAACTATCCAAAAGAAACTGCCCAAAATTGGCAGCAAATTAACAGTTATCCCAACAAAAATTACCAAACCCACGTACAGGTACCCAAAAAAGATATCGTGATATAGAACTTGCACAGTCAGCTTCTACCGACTCTGAGAATCACCATGTGTGAGTAAGTCTACCACTTGCCGATTTGTTTGCTGGAGAGAATCGACTTTTTCTTCAATCACGGTGAGACATCTCTCACAATTGTGAAGTCGTTCCTCCATGCTCGCCATACCGTTCAGTAGGTGACGTTCGAGGTGATGAGTTTGACAATTTGTGATAGACTCTGGACTTAGCAGTGGCGTTCGGTTGGATCCCCATGGATATGACGGATGAGCATATGGAGCAGCCGACTGCAGGGGAGCACTGTTCTCGAGAAGAGCTGAAGGAAGACATAGCTATGGAGCCACCTGAGCCAAATCACTATCAAACCATGTCTCTGGATAGACTGCATCAGATGTGGCAGGAATACCAACATGATGAGCTAATTTACAGATGAGTACAGGAAAAGCTAGTGTATCCTAATGGTTGCCTTGAATGACATGAATTAGCTGTGTAAGAAGAAGTGTTGGGAGGCACACCTGAACTTCTTGATACACATCATATAGCACATTTAACACAAAGGGAGACAGATGATTACCATTCACATCACATGGATAGACATTGGATCCAAAAATGTCATGAAGGATTTTAAACGTGGATCCAAGATGATTAATATGAAGGGAATTATCATCGTTCCGAGAAATGGTAGTTCCTTGACACAGTGCACGAGTTATCTCTCCCCAGACGCCCAGACCATTTAGATTCCGGCTAGTGACTGGAATGCGAGTGACCTCGAGGTCTAGAAGATTACTCAAGGTGATGGGAGTGATGTGCTTGGAGTAATGCAATAATTCGACTTGAATGCAAGGTGGATCGTCACGAATAACATACTTTTACTGAGGAAGTCATGGACCACCCCTATTTGATAGGTACCACCAAGGTTTAGAATATTTTGCCATCCTATCACTTCTAGAAGGAGGTCCACACCAAAAAACTCAATGGCACTATTAAGAACCAGACGTTCAACAACAGTGGTTAGATGTCTCACCGATGGAATGATTTAATGCATACTGGGTTGTTTCACTTTTCCTTTTGAACACTGAGAAAGTGACTTGCCTTTCCCTTTGTTCATGATTTTTTTCAGTGAAAGAGACCGGCAAAGGTAAGGATGATCAATCAAAAGAACAGAAAATACCGACCGAAAGTGAGATTAGACTCTGGAGAGGAAGGAATGGAAGGATAATACCCGTTTCTCTTGAAGCTTCTGGGACCCGCCGATGGTCTTCTGGTCGAGGATTCGAGCAGAAAGAAAATTAGAGAATTTTTCAGAAAAATAAGATTTTTTCCGCTCGACTGCCTTTTATTAGGCAACAGTCTTCAATTTTATCGAACTTACTTTTGATTATATCGATGATCCTCATCCGATGTTATGGACAATTGCTTTGATAGTAGTCCCGATCATGTGACTTTCCACATTCTGAAGAGATGTCGATGATATCGACCCATGATCAATTAATCGGGAATGACATATCGATATGCATATTGAAGATGAATATTTTTCTTTTTCAACATACAGATGACCCTTCAAGTATACTTTTAGTATTTCTATGAATCAATAGCATACTCAGCAAAATTATGTACAATTACTGTACACATCAAAAATTATAAACATTCAAATGTTTATATACAAAAGATGGAGGTGAGGAACCTCAGATATATCATTTGAAGCTTAGCAAAATTGCATCATTTCAGCAATTATCCAGATCTAGATGCATGATATGGACTTGTCCTTTTATGCTCAGCACTTCTAGGCATTAGTTCTCTCTATGCCTCTGATAGTGTAGCAGTGGTTGCTTCTGAAGGCATTAGATTTTTCAAGTATTTGTGTTCCATACCCAGTTTTAGCTCTGACTTTCTCATATCCTAAGCCATTTTTGTTATTTCCAGATTTTCCCCTACCTAAAAGTTTTTCTAACTTCTCACTACTATGGGAAAACTTACAGTTTTGCTTGGCAATTTTTCTGGACTCTTTTAGATTAAGCAGGAGTGTATGATCAAAATGAAGCATATTCTTGTCTTTTAATTGCTCAACCTATTTGTTTAGTTTTTCGTTCTCAGATTTAAGGAAGGTGTTAATTCTCTCAAGTCTATTATTATCTAAGTGATGTTACTGTAAATCATTAATTAGATGTGTATTAATTCCTAGAGTTTTATCCAAATCTTTTTGCAACAAATCCAATTTGTTCTCAGATATTCCATGTCTTTTAACCATTTTGATGTTATGGATATACAGTTGATTGGAGGCATCTTGTAGTTTATCCTTTTCTTCTTCTTCTTCTTCTCCAGTTTCCTCATTATCAGATGGAAATGATTCAGTGGCTAGTTGTTCTTTATCATTCTCAGATCCAGTGGGAATGATTGAAGCAGTGGAGACCATGAGTATTTTCAATGATTTCTGATCTTCATCGCTTTCTGAGTCACTAGATTCTGAATTTGACTCTTCAGTATCATCCCACGTGGTAGCCATTGCCTTGCCCTTAGTTTTTTTCTTTAGGCATTCTGTTGATAGGTGTCCATACTCTTGACAGGCATAGCATTGTAGTTCTTTGGTTCTTCTACCAAATTTGTCTGTAGAAGGTTTGTTATTCACCTTTCTTTCTCTGGAAGACCAGTCACGATTTTTCTAAAAGAACTTCCTGAATTATTGTGCCAGCAAAGCCACTTCCTCATCTTCATCTTCCTTTTCGCTTTCACTGTCCTCATGTAATGTTTTCTTAGAAGTTTTTAGGACAGTTGTTTTGGATTTTTGGGTTTGTTTGAAGTGTAGTTCAAAAGTTTGTAGGGAACCTACCAGTTCTTCTACTTTCATTTCGTCTATGTTCCTACACTCTTCAATTATTATTACCTTGGGATTAAACCGTTCCGATAGGGATCTTAAGATTTTTCTACATATTTTAGGTACTGGAACTTTTTCTCCCAATCCACCCATGGAGTTGCAGATTATATTCAATTTTGTGAAAAACTCCATAAACGTCTCATGCTCTTCCATTCTGAGACTTTCGAACTGTGAAGTCAGGAGTTGAAGTTTAGATCTTTTCACAGTGCTTGTGCCTTCATGGGTTGTTTCCAATAGATCCTATGCTTCCTTAGATGTCCCACACATACTTATTTGATTGAATATATCCTGGGACATGGCACAGTAGATGGCATTCATAGCTTTTGGTTCAGCAATCTATTTTTCTTTGTCGAACGCCATCCACTTTTCTTTGGGTTTGGGCTTTGTGATGGTTGTGCCACTGTCAAGTACGATTTGTTCAGTTGATGGCACGTATCCGCTTTCAACTATATCTCAAACATCATGTTCCAAAGATCTCAGAAAGTAATGCATTCTAGCCTTCCAGTATGCATAGTTTAAGCCGTCAAATACTGGAGGTCTAGTGACCGATGAGCCCTCTCCTTTGGCCATATTCCCAACTTCAGTCAAGATCACTCTCTAGGCGGTGAAACCCTTAAAGAGAGACCCGCTCTGATACCAAATGAAATTGCGGTGAAGACCACGTTAGTAGAAGTTGAGATATGTCAATATATCCGAGAGGGGGGTGAATAGGACTTTTTA
The DNA here is from genome assembly GCA_021015155.1 of Magnolia officinalis. Classification (NCBI taxonomy): domain Eukaryota; kingdom Viridiplantae; phylum Streptophyta; class Magnoliopsida; order Magnoliales; family Magnoliaceae; genus Magnolia; species Magnolia officinalis. Next base: position 32,035,193 of record JAJHSJ010000012.1, read on the forward strand.
AAGTTTTTATGATTTATTTAAAAATCCTTTCACACTAATCCTAATAAAGAGTACAGACTAGGATTACTCAAAATTAACTCTACAGGCTTCCAAGCCTTGTAGAGGATCCAGTCACAAACTTCTTTAAGAATGAACAATAGTGCAAACAAGATTGTGATGGATATGACTCTGTGAGTGTATGAGGTGTGATTTCAGATAATCAGATATATATATAAGCATATAAGGAAATCACATGAATGAAAGACAATAATAATCTCAAACATAGTCATTTTTATAGTGGTTTGACGATCAGTCTACTCCACTCCCGGCAGATGCTCTCAACCCTTGAGTGTGTCGGATTTCACTAAGGAGATTTCACAGTGGTTCACCTCAAACCTAAGGTTTTAAATCAGGTTCACCTTCAACCTTTACAACCTATATTGAGGCTGACTGTTTATGCTCTCATGAGCAAGGGTTAACACAACGCACCCACTTTTAGGTACACTGGCCAAGGATCTTCCATAAGACCCTACCGGAGGTTTCTACACGGTTCACCTCAAACCAAGGTTTCACAGCGGTTGACCTCAAACCTAAGGTTTTGACTGGTTCACCTTCAACCAGATGTTTATTGTAATATCCTGGATTTTTGCCAACCTGGGATTAGACGTCCTAGGGCAATGGGTTGATCCTAAGACCTTATCAACTTGTCAAAACTCAATCCCACAGTCTAAAATTGCTCTTTAAACCATTTTCTTCACAAATCCCACCCTTCACTACCTTATGCTTTCAATTTTTCAAAGCACTTTCGCCCTAGACACTAACTTAAACTAGCTAAGTAGTAAAACTTGGATCACTTTATATACAAACTACAAAGGCCTAAGTACCATCTCAACCAGAAAACAATTAGGATTAAATCCTTTAGAAATTTAATAAAGTTAACTAAGTGCAAAACTCGATTAGCCATGAAATCCGTTGGGATCGCTTTAAATACGATCTGCAAGACCCAAAACTTGCAAAATCAGTGACTCTAGGTTACCCTAAAGTTTAGAACCAAACTCATTTCCCGACTGCTCTCGGGAATGAAATGAAACTTCGTATTAGGTCTAGGCCGCACCTCGGAAGTCCGATTAACACGAAGTTAAGGAACTAGGACCGCCTCACTGGGCTTGACAATCATCTCAAAAATCAGGTCCAGCCGATGTCCCACGACCATTCGTTTGGATCCGGAGCGAGGGAGTGTGAAAAACACTATTCCCATTCCAAAATAAATATCAGGAATAGTGATCTGGCACCATTCGCTTGCGCATCAGTATTAAGCAACCAGACCGTCAGAATCAGACCAAATTACACCCTCGGATCAGGAAAAATTTCAGGAACATTTACATGTACTTGGAATTTCGGATCGTGGCCCACTGACCGTTGAACTGAAAGTGGTCCGCCACGTGCGATCTGGGAATCCGATTGAGTCGAAAACGTAATCCCACATAGATCCATGTGTGGTGAGCTTAAGTCTGACGTTTGGCTCAAGGAGGGCCACCAGAACCTCTCTTTTGAGCTGGAAAAGTGACGAAATACCTATATTAGCAGTAACCCTTGAACAGGAGTCTATTTCGGTGAGTTTTGAGACTATATAAGGACCTTAAACCCTCTCTCATGGCAGCCATACGAATTTGGAATTTGAGAGAGGGAAAAGAGAGAGAAAGTGAGGGAGAAGTGGGAGAATCTCCCTGCCGTCCTTCCCTGCTGTTATCCATGCTCCACTACATCGTTCTCATCGCTTTCCCGGCGATTCCAGCCCCATTTCTAGGTAAGAAACCCTAACCCTAATCTGATTTGGGGCTTGGGTGGTTGTAGGTTATGAAATAGCTAACCTATTTCGTTCTATAGGTTGCCAAACTGCCGAATACGGAAGCTTAGCAAACCTATCGATTCCGTCGCGATTCTACGACAAAAGGTGCGGACTTTAGGTGTATAGGTTAGGGTTTTCAACGCTTTCAATGTCAGATAATGATAGATTCATGATCTGCATGCAATTGCACATGTACAAAGTGCTTTCCGTTTCCTGTTTCGATTAACGTTGTAGAATATGGAATTTCACATACTCTAGGTATACGTAGAAATACCGTATACGTATTTTTTTTGGAAAAATGTTTGACATGTTTATTTAATGTATGATTATATAATATATGGATAAAATACTAGTTTGGCGAAAGGAATCGCCGTAATACATGTTCGCTTGTAAATGCTACGTATGTTGAAATTGTGTATTCTAGAAATACCGTATATGTGTAATTTTTGGAAATGCAATTGTCATGATTATTTGATGTATGATTATGATATACATAGATAAAATACTCACTTGGCAAAAGGTTAGCCCTAATACGTATTTTGCTAACATGCACCATGTATGTTGTAATAGTGTATTCTAAGTGTTTGTGAAAATGACTGAATGAGTATGGAATTCTCATTCGTGCTCGCCATGACTAATTGTCATGGAGTCATGATTTATGTATTGGTGATGCCCCTTTGACGAAAGGATTTGCCCTAAGTTCACGCCACGACCAATATACACTATATATGCTAAAATGTGTGGCCCAAGTGTTTGTGGAAATAGCTGAATGAATATGGAACTTGGGTTCCTGCTTGCCATGACTATCCGTCATGGGTGTACACGTGTTATGGTTGGGGCAACTCCCTAGTAGAAGGATTTGGCCTAATGCCTATGTGATCGACATATGTCATGTATGTCGATGTATGCTTGTTTAAGTGTTTCTTGAAATGTCTGAATGTGTAGTAGTTAGCAAATTGTAATGTATAAGGGTGTTGAGATATGATTCTCAACCTCTTTTAACTATGTGTATGATCTCCTTTGATAGTTGTGTGATTAGGAATTGAACATGTATAAACTCATGCTTGTGTTGTGATTCATAACATGCTCAACTGCTTTATGATTTTAACTATGTAATGCATATGTTTAAATTTATATTTACGTTGTATGATCCGTCATGGGTGATGGGGGAGCGGAGCAACGAGTGCGTGCAACAGCCCTGGCAGCCCTAAACGGATAATACCAGACCTTGACTGTATGAGTTGAATCTTAATCCATTACCGTTTTATCTATCTGCAATTGATTGTGTTTGGGGCTATGATTATGGCCCAGGCAATCGGTAACGGGATTGAACTCGTGGCTGAGATTCATTTGCTACGTGGGATGTGTTCTACGAACTCGAGTCGTGCGTTGTCTGTCGGCAGTGGCTAGGCCACACGAAGTTGTTTATACACTTCATGTCGTGCAGCTCAACGGGCGATCGTGCTAGTCGAGCTCGTCAAGTAACCCGATCTGCCTTATGCATGTTCACCCTGTTTGGACGATACTGCTTGAACCTAGGGTACCAAACTTACCAGTGAAACCCCCTTTTAACCATGGTACCTCGATCCGCTAAGACGCATGAGCCGGGCATGGTGGTATGGGACACCGTGGTCGAGCTGTCGGCCTACGCTGGGGCCATGTGCCTCCCCGTAGTGACCATTGCGCAACCAGACTCGTAAGCTGAATATGGTGGTATGGGACACTGTATTCGAGTTGTCGATACCTACGGCGAGAGCCGAGTACGGTGAGACCTGTACTCGTGCTGACGGACGACGAGTCCTCTGTAGTATCTTCAAGTATACTCCAAGGGCTGTGATTGGCGACGAGTCTTTTACAGCAACTAGAGTATGAGTTGAGCCGAGTATGGTGAGACCTGTACTCGAGCTGACGGCTAGTGATTGAGCCGAGTACGGTGAGACCTGTACTCGAGCTGACGGCCAGCAAGTGAGCCGCATACGGTGAGATCTGTATCCACGCTGACGGGTGACGAGCCCTTTGCGATGCCTTCACTACGCTTCTCAAACCATAATATCGTATGAGATTAACTAGGATTGACGACCCTAGAATGGATCATGTTTGGGAATGATACAAGGGAGGTACCTTAGTTTCCCAATACTGCTGTTTGAAATGGACTAATAAAAACTTGGTAATCATGAGCATCATCGCACCGCATGTGCTTTGTAGATGTGGCGCACTGAGGGAGTAAGCATTCGCGAACGTAAGATGATGTCGCTTGAGGGTGGTTTGGCAAGGGCATACAGCATCATGTCATTTCATTCTTGCATTTAATAAGAGTAGTTAGAATTGTTTGATTTGTACTGCTTTATCATTACTGCTTGATTGAATTGATAACATGTTAACCTATGCTTTACTGTTCCACTGAGTTGATCACTCACTCCCACGTTACGGGACGGTGTTGTACACACCAACCAAATTTGTTGAGTTTCAGGTGGTGGCGATGCTTGTGAAGCAGAGCCGGACTACTTATATGATGATAGGAGGAATTCTCCTATCTGTATCTCTCTGGCAGGTCAATGAAGACCTGATATTGTATTGACGGGGCTATGGTACATGGGATAGGAGGCATTACACTTCCTCACATTTGGTACATTTTAGAACTGCACTTGTATTTATTTAACCTGGTAATGTTATCACACTCTGGAGACTCATCATAAGTTATATATTTTATCTATCTATCACAGTCTTCTGCTTGCAAATTTAACTGTCTCTGGAGTATGATATGCTGTTTTGGCTTAATCTCACTCATGTTCAATGCACGAATACAGTCAACATTCAATCATCATTCATTTTGTTGCATAAGTGATGTTCTGGAACTCGGGAGTTGAGTTTATGCTCGACCCCCGATTTTCAGGGCGTTACATTTATGCTCTCCACAAAGCAAGGGTCCACATAACACACCCACCACGTACACTCTCGCCGGAGGCCTCCTTGAGGACTTCAAAGGGTGAGAACTACTTAAGATCCAATCCTACAACGGAATGATCACAAGTGTCCTCTTGGACTCTAGATACTTACAAATAAGTTGATGAGTCCCGTTTAGCACAATGTCGAAGATCTCCTCCTCCTTGTTGACGAAGAGTCTTCTGCTCCCTTGATCTGCCTTCTTGTTGACAAAGGCCTCCTTGTTGCCGAAGAGTCTTCTGCTCCCTTGATGTACCGATATATGGTGACGGGTTGGGTCAAGGTTATGATGGAGTCCTACTCTCTAAAGATTTTCCTATAAGAAAGATAGAGTAGTTCCAATCATCTAAGCATTCAAGGCATCCCAGCTTAATGATTTTCCATTAAGGTAGTAGCTGGAGGATCCTTGAATGCGGAAGTTCATTCCCCAATCCACTCTATTAAATATCAATGGTGAGGGTGGATTGGAGGATGAACTCCCCTGAGAGAAAGGGCTTTGGGTATATGATCTACGGTTAAACACTCAAAAGCGCTCTCTACTTTCTCTCCCAGCAACAAAAGACAAGTCTCTCTTTAAATAGGCAAAAGGATCCAGCCGATATAAAACGGTCACATTTATGACAGAGTTCGATATCATCAAGTGGTGTCGATATCACCGAGCGTATACTCTCGATAGCATTGACGGTCCGCTCGGTGACACAAACTCAAATGTCATATGCTTTTAAAACCTTTTGCCAGTTGGTTGAGGGCATCGATACTCGTGTCGATGTCATCGGATTTCGAACTCCAATTCCATCGATATGAGGATCGATTCCTCAACATTTTGAAAAATGAGAGAGATTTGACTTGAAATATTTCAGGTTTTTAAGAAATGATCAAGGGTCAGCCGATGTCATCGGAATTTGCATATCGATGCTATCGAAGGCAGTGTCGATGGGATCAATAAATCTTATAGATTTACCAATAATCTCGCTGGACAGATTGTGTCCAGTCTCAATCCAATTGACTCTGCCTCGATATCATCAACATATGAATATCGATTTCCTCGAAAGGCCCCCGATCAAAGTTAAAACCAACCTGAAATATTTGCTGAAAGAAATGCGCGCCCTCGATCGATATCATCGATGGACTTCCGATCTTATCGATATTTGATTTCAAATCATATCGGAAGAAGCATCGATATATCGAAGGAATTTGAAATTTTCTTTAAAAAACAGGGGCGCCGAAAATCTGCCTGTCGATAATATCGAGTCGATTTCGATAGACTCGAGATTTGAATATCGATGGTATCGATAGGTATATCGATACATCGATAATTCGTCCAGATATGTTTGTGAGGTTGCTGGACATATTAGGTCCTCTTTTCGATGGTATCGATGAAGCATCGACGACTAGACAAAGCAGGTCTATCATATCGAGATGTGTATCGATACAATCGACAGGGTAAGAAAACTTAGAGTATTTTCGTATTTTGAAAAACATTTTCTTACCCTAAAATCCTATGTTGTTCTAGTTTATTTTTAAGGGTTTAATACACCTGGTAATTTGGGACAAGGGATGTGAGGCTCAGATTTACCTTTAGCGAGCTTGCACACATCCGGTTGAGGCAGACGCTTGAATTGATCTTCCTATTAGGCTCTGTAGACGAACTGACTCAACACTCACACTAATTGACAAACCAGGGTACTTTCAATATGTTGATCACCTGTCATGATATGTTAGAAATCAACATACTGAAGACTCGGTTATCAGGGACATTCGTGATGAAAGGTCTGAGGGCTACAAAAAGGGTTCTCGGCATAGATATTCATAGAGATAGGAAGTGGAGAAAGCTTTGGTTATCACAGGCAGAATACCTTGAAAATGTATTGATCAAGTATGGAATGGATCAGGCAAAGTTGGTGAGCGTTTCCCACGTGCCTCGCTTCAAGCTTTCCTCAGAACAATGTCCTAAATCCAATGAGGAAAAGCAGGTTATGTCTCATGTGCCCTATTCGAATACAATTGGTAGTTTAATGTATGTCATAGTCTGTATGAGACCGGATATTTCACAGGCAGTCGGTGTTGTAAGCAGATACATGTCAAATCCCGGTAAGCAACATTGGGGAGCGGTAAAATGACTACTTCTATACATTCGAGGTACTAAAGACTACGTCTTAACTTTTGAAAAGACAGTGACAAAGTTGGTAGGGTATGTGGATTCTGACTATGCAGGTAGTATAGATTCCAGGAAGTCTACATCAAGATACTCATTTGTACTAGCGAGTGGAGCAATTAGTTGGATGTCGAAGCTTCGGTCTGTGGTAGCTCTTTCCACGACCGAAGCAGAATATATGGCAGTGACGGAAGGGTTTAAAGAAGGTGTTTGGCTCAGAGGCATTATAAATCAGTTGGGACTTCAGCAGGAGGCTGTGCCGGTTAACTGTGATAGTGAGAGCGCTATCAATTTGGCTAAAAATTATGTTTACCACTCATGTACTAAGTACATTAATGTTCGTCACTACTTTATCCGACAGGTACTTGAGGAAGGAGGCGTAACACTGGAGAATATTCATACCAGCGTGAATCTAGCAGACATGCTCATCAAGGTCATTCCTACAGAGAAGTTTAAGTTCTGTGCAACTTCTCTGAGCTTGGCGATGGCGTAAAAGAAGGACGTAGTGTGCACGAGAAGCATTGATTGAGGCTATGATGCAATACAGAGATAAGAGAAGAGGTCAAGCAGCTACACGGTTGAAGATTGAAGACTTCGTGGAGATTGTTGTCAGAAGTCTTCTCCGCTACTCGACTGGTCGAGCAGACGACTCAACTAGTCGAGGGTCCACTCAACCGACCGAGGCCCGCTCGACTCAAAGTCCAGCGAGCTCGTCTTTTTGGTGTCCGTCAGACTCGACCATTCGAGGGTCAGGCTCAACCGGTCGAGCAGGTTGCTCGACCAGTCGAGGCCCTCCTTTAACCAGTCGAGTTTACGCAGATCCTGCGCAGACTGCATAAATTTGAGGCAGTTTTCGGACTTTTTCAGACTAGGTGCGTAAGTGAAGTTTCCTAAACTATAAATAGGGGTCCCTAGGGCTATTCTAAAGCACTCTAAAGCTTTATAAAGTTTTCCAAGGGTTCCTAGAAGGGTTCTAGGGTTATTAAGGATGTCGTAAGGGTGAGATTCGAGGTTGTTCGAATCGGGTAAGTCCTCTCTCTTATAATTTCTTTTCATATGGATTTCTGTCGATTTGTACCATGGTTTTTTTCCCGCAAGGGTTTTCACGTTAAATCTTTGTGTTCTCTTATGATTGCTTGACATTATTGGATTGTTATCCTAGATTTAGATCTGTGTGATTCCACAACTTAAACCCCCAACATCTCATAGGCCATCTAGGCCTTTGTATGCATGTAGGGAAGGTGTCCCTACCATTCGGCAAGTTTTCTTTATGTATCATAGCATGCATGTATCATATAACATAGTGGAAGGTGTGGATTGTGGTGTGGAAGGTCCATTAGTAGCGGGGCCTTCCATTAATGGCCGATCTCTCTCCTTTTCTCTCCCTTTCTCTTTATTTTCTTCTATGTATTTCTGATGATGTGTGGCCCACCAAGAGGGTCAGCAACATCTCAGACCCATAGCAAGATGGGACATCCAAGCCCACCATTATTGGATGTTCAGGCCCACCATGCATGTATGGGTTAAGTGGCCTCCACAATGGTTTTTTACATAGAGGATATGGTGAACTCATGGGTCTGAAATTTTTCTAACCCATCAAGGTGGACCACACATGATGGATCTGGGCAATAAACCCTTTGATTTAATTATATGGGCCAAAATATGGACAGCACATGTTGCTGTCCAGATTTCTAGCCTAGTTAGAACATGACTTTTAAGCTGATGTTTAGATCTGTTTGCATGTCCTTTTTCTTCCTAATTTCTTTGGGGATTTTGTAGTATATGGACCCCACTTTGATGTGGATGAGGCCCACATCATTTCCCCCATGCTTGAGGCCCATGGGATGGGCCAAAGAGAGCTAACTGTCTAGAAATTTCTGGACAGTTCAGCAATACTGTATGATAGAAATGAGTATGTTTACCTTATTTAATGGAGTAAGTGAGCCACCCCAGTGGACCCCACTTGCTGTCCACATGTGGGACTACCCTTCCCATAAATTTTTTAGGGGTTTGGATGAGCTTAGGCCCACCCCATGTGGTGCCAAACATGGGGTCAGCAGGATTTCTACACTAACCAGATTTTTGGATATGTATTGCTATCCTAATTCTTAAAAATATTTATCATATTTGTAAAATTATGAAATTAATTCCTAAGATGGCCCACCCTTACTAGGACCCACCTAACTATATTTGGGGCCAATTGGGCCACTGGATTTCAGTGTGTAGGGCCTGGACCGGCCCACCTGGCTGGACGTCCATGGTGGTGACGTCCAACAAGGCTGGCCGTCCACCTTGATTGTGGCCCACCATGATGTTGTATTTTATCCACATGTCCATCCACTTGGTGACCCACTTAGACGTGGCCCACCTTGGTGTGGAATGTCCAAGGTGGGGCCCACCGTGTGCATTGGTATAGGGCTGGGCGTCTAGTCCATTGAACTGCCCAGGCCCAACTATGGGACGCCCATGGTGGGTTGCTGCTGGACTTTGCTCTAATAGTGTGGCCCACCTACTTATTTATGTTGTTGGGTTCACTCCTTTGTGGTGGGACCCTCTGACCTTATTGCTGGACCACCTGGACTCATGTTCCAATCAGATGAACATTTTCTGGGCTCCAGCGGGCTCATAAAGTTGGTGGAATAAAAAATCTAGCAAGATGTTATAATGTACATGGCTTTTGGGCTGAAGTTTTAAGGAGTGGAGCCCACCATATTGTGAGGACTTTGGAGGCACAAATTCATGCCTTTAATCCTCAAATTTTAGGCTTAATTAATGCACTCTTGAGGCCCACCATAGTTGAGTTATTTGGGTCCATGTATGTAATAAGATTTTTGGACTCTTTAAGCCCAAATGGGATGGAACTTTCTAAATAGACCCAGTGGACTCTTGGGCTATATTCTCCTTGACACTGTGTTGGGTTAGTGGGTTGGATTATACGAGTGGTTGGGCCCTTGGTTGCCCACCAAATCAACTATATCCTTAGGCTAGAATGTAGGCCCAACTTGCTTAGCTAGAACATGATTATTGCCCATGTGGTTGGGGTAATGGGTTGCCCACTAGGCCCACCACAATATATGGATTTGGCGACCCTTATGCTGGGCCCTGACCTCCCTTATGGGCCCGTAGTATTGCATATGGGTTGGGTTATGTATGTTGCCCTTTGGACCTATGTATTAAATAGGCATTGGGCCATTTATTTGAGGCCCAATATGAATGTATGTGAAATGTTATGGCAGTCCATTTCTTATTCATGGCGATGTTTGGGCCTTGGGCCTTGATTCGTGATCGATTAAGTGATGGGCTACCATCTTGGGACAATAGTGGTTGAATGTCCACATTGGTGGCCCTAAGGTAGGCCCACTTGCTTATGTGAGTGGTTGAAGGCCCACCATAGACCCTAGCTAGGCCCGTTTCATTTACTTAGGCCCATGTCATTGTCCTTCCTTAGCCTTGTAGGCTACCCCAGACTATCGGGCCCCCACTAGAGGTTGATTCCTTATGAAAATTTGTCTAAGTAATTAGACCTAGTCCCTTCTTAGATAGGTGGAGAGTACGACATCGTACATCACCACATGGCGCATCTTGTTCATCTTCATGACCCATATACATCATTGTGTGCTTGGTTGGCATTGTGTGTGTGTGGTCATGGTTATGCCATTAGGCAAGATATTATGACTTCCCAGAGGGATGGAGTTCCCCTCTTGAGCACATAGGATGCTTGGAGCTGATGCATGACTGGTATGCATGATTCATGCATCTGGCATTTCATTACATGGTTTATATTCGCCATTGCTTCATCAGGGCCGTAACCTCTACAGGAGTATCGTGGATGGTCGTATTAGACACCGAAAATATCTCTTGAGCATATAGGGCACTTAGGATGTCATTGGGTGAAAGCCCTTAAACCTTCATGGTACTAAGAAGACGCCTCAACGCCGAGACCGAGTCGAAAACATGAGCGACCGAGTGCCTTATACCATTAAGCCACGTCTCCCACTGTCGCGAGGTTAGTTGAGATGGGATGTGGCCTTATCCGCCTGCGTGAGTGGGCATATCTAGACTGAGTCTGACTAGCTCGTCAGTAGGTCCGCTACCTTCGAGCCTCTTGGTGATTGGTTGTCCATAGGCGGGTAATGAGGTCTCTTACGCTCGTTTGACTATGTGGGTCTTGGAGAACGGCAGTCAGCCAGTAGTGTACTTGACCTCGGTGGTTTTCCTATAGTGGAACTGTATATGATCTATGGACTTGATATGAGGACTGGCACGTATTGCATTACATTAGCATTGGCTATATAGGCCTTTTGTGCATCGCCTCGGTATGGCGCCCAGTACTCATGTATTTCTTTGTATAACCTTGGTACGACTTGTTGCATTCATGATTGTCATAGCTTAGCCTTGGTATGGCTAGTGGCATTGATCGTGTTCATGGTTCATGCTAAGCTTCTGCATTCTCTGATATTTCTTTCTAACACTGGTATTACACACACTTACACCGCCCTCTAAGCTTTCTATAAGCTTATGCACGATTGATGCGTGCAGGTGATTCTAGGCAACCACAGTAAGTAAGGAGCTTTCGGAGCGTGCCGAGGACCTGTTGGAGTTTCCCTTATTCTGCTTATGTATTTCCCCTCTGAGTCATGTACCTGTATAAAGTTTAAAATTCCTAGTGGATTTGGGATGTGTTCCTATGGTTACTATCTGTAGTTACTATGTTATGATCTTGGGGATGCTCTTATTGGATTTAGACTTATGTTATAAATCCCCCTTGTGGGATCCCAGGATCGGAACCTGGTAATGGGTGTCAGGAGCCAAGAATGGGGCACCACGGAGGTTGTTGCGACCGGAACCGGCTATCGGGTTCCTTGTGAGTCCGGTCACCGAGTCTAGGGCATGACACATAATGGTGGGGTCCATGTCCAGTGGACTGGACGGTGTGGACCCCCACACATACAGCAGGCCCCACCGTCCATGATCTCATAGACGGTCTAGATCAAAACATCTGGTGCATCCCATATATCAAGACAGGCCCCACTGTCCACGCATCTGGACGGTGTGGCTAGACGGTTTGGATATAACACATACCTCATGATCAGACCCACAGAACTTGTTGACATCAATACAGCAACTATATAGCTGTTGTAAGGTACACCAGCCAATCCGTTCCACAGCATGGTGGGTCCCATGTGCTAGATGCAGCATGCCATCAAGGTGGGCCACACGACCGGACGGTGTGGATCTAATCCATTCATCAAGGTGGGCTGCAATAGGGGGAGAGAGAGAGAGAGAGAGAGAGAGAGAGAGAGAGACGTGCGGTGGAGGGGAGGGGCTCTGCCACTATGAACCCTCCCTACGTGGGCCATGTAAATATAATACATACATCAAAATAGGTACCAAATCATGTGGGCCCTAAATCATAAAAATCAACGGTGGAGATTCCTTTTCCACCAAAAATACAAGGTCTAGATAACCTTTTCACAAAGGGAAAAATAAACATCATGATGGGGTCTATGGAGGATGGCCCCATCATGAGATGATCATAAGAATCATAGTGGGCCATCGGCCACACCTAGGATCTAAAGTGAGATCTATACCATCAATCGGTAGGCCCCACTTGGCCCATCATCAAAAACACAATCTAATCCACAAAACACCCACCGATTGCTAATCTTCTAGGCTCCTTGGAATGCTAAGCTCCCCGGGTTCAATTTTGATGGAGGATGATGAAGATTGAAGGGCTAGGATGAGAGATGAGGGGGTAGGAAGTGGGCCACACTTGACTCTCCTTGGGAAGCTTGGACAGTCCTCTCTTGGTTTATTGAAAATGGTGGAGAGAATGAGAGGGAGAGAGGTTGTGATGGGATGAAAGAAATGGGATGAGTGATGGGCGTGAGTGACATGAGGGTTGACTTTCAGGAAGGCTTGTGTAAGAGAGGGATAGGTTGTGATGGGATGTTTACTTGACTAGTATTGATTGATTGATTTGATGGATTGGGTAGAGATTCTCTCGAGATTCGCAATACACGGCGTTTTTCCTCAAAATAAACGCGGGTCCACAACTCCTGGCCTGGGTATCGCATCGATGTGCAAGACGCGATGTTGGAACCATGGCAACGGTGTGGTCGCAATGGTACAAATCTCAAGTCGAGTCAACTTAAATCTACAGGATACGACTTAGGGTCGTGAGTAAATGCCGACTACAGGTCATGGGTTGTCGGAATTCGACGGGGAGGATCGCGGGAGTCTAAGGAACGATACGGACTAGGATGTGGGCCTTACAATCGATCTCATTATCCTATTAAGTTATTATCATCATAGATACTTGAGACATATCCGTGAACATCATACTATGAGATGTGTGATCATTTTGTGTAAGGGGACTAACTTGCATTAAGATGAAAGGTCTCTACCATCAGGAGCCCACTTGGTGTTCGTTATGCCTTCATCCTTCCCCTACATGAAAGTGTAAGTATACCATGGATCTAGGATTATGTTATTGAACCTTTAGACATTTGTACTAAATGATTGATTTCAAGTCAATAGTCGGGGGGACATAAGTATAGGCGATGATGTATATGAGTAAGACTTAATATTACATTAAAAAAAAATGATCAATCATTAGAGCTGAGGATATGTAAGGGCCATGATCTTTATTTCAGTGACTTTGGCTCACTTTATGAGACTTTCTAAAGGTCACTGAAAGTGGTTGATATTGGATATGTATATAAAGATTCATTAATTCTTGCTTGGGCCAACATAGAATCCAGCTAGGATTATCTAGGGGCTTATTTATAGCTAGAAATGATTTTATTAAGAGCTTATCAAGTAGTTTTACTAATGGGTTCAACAATTAAAAGGTTTTAATCGGAATTATAAAGGTTTTCAATTGTTGAAGTTTTGTTAACTATTAAAACTATATTGGTTGTACTTGATTATGATATGATGGTCTAAATCTAATTATCCACTAACTTGATTAGCATGAAATCTAGAGCTTTGGTAGATAGCCTAGACAATAGAGGGATTAGATTATGATTGTATGCATGTATATGGGAGATTAGTAGGGTTCCCTCATTGTAAAGTATAAAGAAGCTCACGGGGCGGTGAACGACCATACAAGTGTGCACCCTTAAAATCCTAACTCCTTATATAAATTGTAACATATAAATAGGAGAGCATTACATAAAGATAGCCTTGGACATTGCCTCCTTTGGGTGTCACTAAGGGGAGGGAGGGAGGGAGGAGAGCATTACATAAAGATAGCCTTGACCGTTGTTCCTTTTGGGTCTTCCATCCCTTTTATTTATACTTGTATAAGTGTGATCGTGTGGGTTCCACTTTGAGGACTATGTGCATCCTTGGCCCCTACCAAAAGGGGTAGATAATGACTCTCTCACCTCCACTTTTGATTCAAAAGGAGAGACCTCTTAACGTAAAGAATCCACATCAACAAAATTAACGTTGGAAAAAAACTTCTTGATCTGATCCCACCATGTAAGATCTCAACTCTTTATTAATGGTTTTTTATCATAGCAATCTAAGATTATCACAATGGGTTCTTGAGATTAATATATAAGAATTGGATTTTCAAAATATACCAAGTTTCACTATATTTGGACCTAAAATTCTAACATCCACCTTCACGGAGATGCTAGCAATGCCCCGGATCTTTTAAATGCCACGCAGATGTGACCAATTGTCGATCCAAATATTTCATTCATTAGTACAACTAGGGATAAGCTATGATGCAAAAAAATAATAATAATAAATAATAAAAAATCATACTAATCAGGTGATCCTAAGCTTTTGATCGATAGCATGAAAATAGACACTCAAGATTCATTCAGAAACAAAATAGGTATAACCATCATCTCGAAACATCTAGATCTCACTTTGTATTTCTTATGATTCAGTATAAGTTTGATTTGATTATGCTAACCATGTCATTTATGGCTCATACACAATGGACGGTTGTAACAAATTGGCCCTGTCACTCGAAGGGTTAGGATCATCCTATCAGTGTGATTCTTCCACCATATCTTGCTAATTATCAGAAGATGAAGATGATTAGAACTCTTTATGTGGGTATCCTAACGTGTGATTTAACTATGTGCAGTCCACATCATTGAGCACCAGATGAATGATCCCGATCTACCTTCCCACATCTGTTGTTTCCCTTTGGAAGATCCAGTATACATGGGCGGCAAAAAGAAAATCTGAGTCCTTGTAATTGTATTATTCAATTGAAAATTGAGGAAATTGGAAAGGCCCAAAATCAAATCTGGATGCCTCAAAAAATTTAGATGAACATGCATCTCCATGGAAATATTTTATGTTGTCTTTGGAAATGTCCCGCTCCTACATGGGATTGGGATGAATTTCCATAACATTTTCATTTTCTTTGAATGAGACCGTTCCTTCACAACGTTTATAGAATAAGCCTAATCCAGAACACGTTGTGTGGGGGCACGCCGTCGTGTAGGACCCACATACGGTCTGTCCATAAGGTACACGTACGGCCCTTCAAACTCATCACATATCCCAAAAATCAGCTCAATCCAAAACAAGGTGGGTCACACCACAGGAACAATTGTAATATACGGACACTCACCATTAAAACCTTCCAGATTGTGTGCCGTGATCACCAAACAAGAATTAGTAGACACCCCAAACAAAACTCCCAGTTGGATCAGGCCATGTGATTTTATAGGTTTTGGGTGTGGTGGGTCCCACCTGAGTATTTTATTGGAAGGATTGGATGTGATTTGAATTTGGAGTGTTTCCATTGCTATAGTAAGACCTAATAACCCTTCCAGTAAAAACGTGAAAGAGAGAAAATAATGGACATGTCATTTTCTATGAAACCATCAGCAATTAAAATTGATGAATTACAGTGATAATCGTATACCATACCAAAGTTATAAATAAATAAATAAATAAATAAAAATCATGTAATAATAAATGAAAATGGAAACAAGAAGAGAAAAGGAAGAAAAGGAAGGCACTAAGCAAAGCAAGAATCTTCATTGACGGTCATAAATACAGCAAAAACAACACATGAATACATTGATAGTAGATGGACATGGCACCTGTAATATTACCATATCTCTCCCACCCAGAAGAAAGCTGTCACATTGACTACCCAACAGCTTCCATTCAATGAACTCATGGGTTTCACTTGAGAGAGAGAGAGAGAGAGAGAGAGAGAGAGAGAGAGAGAGACTTAGGCTACAACTGGTTGTAGATTACCTTAGGCTAGGCCGCCACATGTGCCGATGTGTCCTATGTGAATGATATCCGAGCCCTGGAAAAGATGAGCCCCACCATGCAGATCACCAGTGCAAAACTCTGATTGGTCCAATTAAATCATCAGGCGGGCCGCCTGTACGAGAAGTGGTCTGCTTACGGGAGATCTGCTAAGGATGCATCCAGCGAAAAGCATGTAGCCCACTTGACAATCGGAATGCCGTGATCTTCGTTTTGGAGCCCGTCTTTTGCACGGCTCTGATGTCTTACACAGTGGACATATCAACGCATGGAACAGGTTGTAACTTAAGCTAACATACAACCGATTGTAGGGGATCATTACTCAGAGGCCATACTTACGTATACATTCCAAGAAAAGGAAATAAAGAAGAAGAAAGTAGGAAAATGCAACACGAAGTGAAGATTCTGTTGGTTGATAGATGGATCTTTCTCAGTTGTGAAGAGGATTGGGGCCGGACGGAACAAGCCGCTTCTCGACGCCGTATCTTGGATCGATTTCATGGAGAGGTGGAGATGGGTGAGTGTGGTGTGCCCTTCGGAATTGAAGGGATGGAGAAGAAGATGGTGTATGAGATGAAGACAGACAGTTGGTTTCATGGTGGTGGTGGTGGTGGGCCGAAGAGATGTACGGTGGAGATGCAGCAGAGAACAGAAACCATGGCATCGTGAAGAGGAGAATGGCCAACATGGCTAGAATCTGATGTGTGGTGTTGAGGACAGAGGGAGAGCTCTTCATGTCTGTAGCTTTTGAGAGAGAGAGAGAGAGAGAGAGAGAGAGAGAGAGAGAGAGAGCTGGTTTTAAACTTCGCGGTTATATGCAATGTTATGGGCAATTTCTCATAGACGGAATTTCTCGGGATATTTTCAAATTTTCATGTTTTTCTCGCAATATTATTAGGAAAATCTCTCTTGAATTAAAATATTAAAAATTATTTATTATGAATCAATAAATGATTTTAAAAAGGTAAATAAATTCTGCATTAAAATTGCAAAAATTAAGAAAATGCAAATATTTAGAAAAATCTGTGAATATATCACAATAATCACATTTGATAAAATTTACGTGAAAATACAGCGAGATTGAAAATATCGGCAATATTTGTCACCATGGGCTTACAATGATCCTCACCAACCGAGGATGATCGAAGTCTTCTTGGGTTTTTAGATTGTACAATTGAGCCATGTGTTTCAGTGATCCAGACCGTTGATCTGTCCGGACCAAGGTGGATGGGCCATGATCACAAAATATCCTTTACTGTGAAATCCTAAACTTTCAAATTGTAGCCGTCAAATAGTTTCGCAAGAAATATAGAGCAACGACGAAAGAGCCTAAGACTTAGGGTAGATTATTGAATAAGTTAGTTTGGAATTCGGTCACACCTACTATGGATTCATGTATTATGTATTATGTATGCGTGTATGTGCCAATGATAGACCAAAAGAAGCCTGGATGGAAGTAGTTCGTTAGATTGCCATTCAAAGTGTAGATTGTAAATCAGCCATAATTTTTTACCGGGACATCATCACTCACTCTATGCAACGATGCTTTTGATGTCAACCAGCCCGCTACACTCGTCGAAATCATCTATTTCATTAGAAAATGCACCCCTCCTATTCAATACTACGATTTTAGGAAGCATTTACTAATTTTAGAAAAAAAAAAAAAAAAATCCATTGTATCTTTTTATTCTTACAGTTTTAGAATTTATCTTTTTAAGAAATACCTTGTAATAATGTTAGGAATGCTAGCTCCACAAGGTTTAATTCTCATTTTTAAAAAATTTGACAATTTTAATATTTTGAGAGATTTTTATTATTATTTTGACTAATTTCAAATTAGAGTTTCTAAGTCTTCCATGTAAATTATTTAATTGAGCAATCTTATATTATTATTCAATAAAATTATTTGAATTTGTCTCTTATTTCTTATGTAGTCAAGAACTACTCTTGTGGATTGAAGGTTTTGACTACTTAATTAAGATAGTAATCTTCATCTTCATTATTTCACACTCTTCCCTGCATCAACCAGCGTGCCAGAGCAATTAATGGCTCAACTTGAACCGAACACCTCATGACCCCAGGTATTGAAGTAGTTGGCATATGACTATATTTGTGAAGATCATCCTAACTACTAAGCAACCAATCGCACAGAATAAGGTGATTTGCAAATGGAAGTGCTCATCCTTCTAATGAGTTTTTTTACTTTAAAACAAAAACTTTACTCATAATTAAGCGCCTAATTTGCTTTACCACATTCAACAATAGAAGATTATAATTAAAAAGAATAAAATAGGTTGAATCCAATCAATTAAATAATTAAGTTTTAACTACACAGAGTGATGTACAACGTGTCACAGATACATTCCTAGCATGGTTGGACCAAAAGAAGGTGGATCGTAAATTAACTGTAACTTTTGATCCAGGTATCGTTACAAGGCGCACAACCTATCAATATTTACTAAAATGGGCCATCCAAGGTGAACCAACCCACATTGTGGGTCACATCTGTCTGTTTCGTCAAAAAACGCACACTTTCAGCTCAAAAACAAATTTTTAGGAAAATTTTACTATTTTTAGTAATTTTGAATTTTTTTAATATTTTTCTATTTTTAGAGTTTTAGATTTTCTTCCTTTTTAGAAATAACTTATAATTATGTTAGGACTCTTCGAGCAAGAGTTTATTTGGAATTTTTATTTTTAGAAATTAGACTTTAGAAAAGTTTTATTAGAATTAGGATTTTTATTAGAGTTAGAATTTTGCTATTTTTGATAATTACGAATTTTGGTTTGTTTTTTTTCTTTATTAATGGTGTAAGGAGTGACATTAGACGATGAATCAATCAAATTTACGAATTTTCATGAATACTATTTCTATTTTCTTGCTTTTTCCTTATGGATTTGAGAAGTCTCTATGAGGAGTCCAGAGAAGCTTCGTGGATTCGAAGTAGTTATCCTTGAGAAAGACGGTGATTGACCTCATCACGTTCATCCCTACATCATGGAGCTAGAAAAGAAAAAATATGAAAAGAAAATTTGATAACTAACGAAAATCTATTTTTATCAAGATGGTAATTAAAATTGATTGCCTATTCGTGACAAGGAAGTCTTTGGGCACGAAAGCTAGATTACTTGCACAACTAACTTCATGGCTGGATAATCATAAGGAATGACAATCCATTCGTCACGGACTAGGATTTGTTATGCGAGAAATTTGTGGTTCGCAAGAAGGGTTGGGTGTCTATTAATCCCTCAACTAGCTATGTGGCCAGACAGTCGTTGTAGTAACTGCTTGTTCACCATATAGAATTGGGTTCCTTGACAAGACGACCGATAGTGGGTGGATCTTCGATAGTCTGTTCATCATAGGGTAGGATTTCGTGGTGAGACAATTGTTGAAAAACGATAATCCAATCATTACTCCTCATAACTGAGCTTTATGGGCAAGTTGGTTGTTGTTTAGACAATCAAGCGTTCAACACTTAGCCACGTTACTTTGTGGTGGAAAGGCCAGTGAGGTTTGTTCGTCGCTTCAGGTCATCACTTCATAGTAAAATAGTTATGGGAATGACTACTTGTTCGTTTCTTAGATCCTGACTCTGTGGGAAATGTTGTTGTGCCACGCCCTAAATCCACCGCCTGAATGCTCTTAATCTAAATCCCACACTCATGACTCATATATCATAAGAGCACCATTCAAGTTCCAATCACAAACCACCACATAATAACCATTAGGAGATATACATATTACAATATTAAATCATCACCATCACTAACCAAAGTCATATATAAATTTCTTATTCCAAGTTCTTT
Source organism: Magnolia officinalis (assembly GCA_021015155.1). Classification (NCBI taxonomy): domain Eukaryota; kingdom Viridiplantae; phylum Streptophyta; class Magnoliopsida; order Magnoliales; family Magnoliaceae; genus Magnolia; species Magnolia officinalis. The sequence continues at coordinate 32,055,190 of JAJHSJ010000012.1, forward strand.
ACAATAAAATTCAAACTCTAAATGAAACTAAAACAAAAGTAAAGATAGTTGCATGTTCACTCCATAAGTTTCCACAAGATCCTAATCATGAAATTTAAAATTAAAAAAGGGTAAGTTGTTAAGCCCAGTAAGTAAATCACAAGTTTTGAAAGAAAATGCACTTAAATTTGAATAACGCATTTATCTAAACATCATAAATCCTTATGCAAAGCTTGAAATTAAAGGTACAATAACGAAGTTTTATAACATATTCACCATAGTAAAACATGCTTATCACGCTTAAAATTCAAAGATAAAATAATCAAAGATTTCAATGCACAATCGTATGAGATAAAACATGAATAAATAGACGTAAGTTATGCATAAAGTAATCCAAAATAATCAGTATGGTTCATCCCTTTTGTAATACCCCAAAAAAATTTTCCCTCTTGTATGTATACGGGTGCTTAGACACGTGTACATCCCATTTTGAACTGTACTTTTAGGAGGATATCACTAGGACTTGCTCCATGAAATCATCTTTTAACAGCTTTTGAAGCAGTGCAACAAGAGAATCGGCAAGCTATACAAGGGTTACAGGCTTCTATCGATCGCATGCTGGAGGCCATAAGGCAACTCCATGTTCCTAGCAGTAATCTGTCACCAGCAATTGTTGGAGCTTGTAATCGTCCTGATCACAGGATGGTGCCAGCAGTAAACCAACTGGTCATTCCTGAGGAAGGGGGATCCAACGACGGTGAGGTCGGTGACATGATCCTCCAATATCTCAGACAAGGTGGTGATCGAGTAGATTAGACAGATCGAGAGTTCAAAATGAAGGTTGATATCCCTAGCTTTAATAACCAACTTCACATTGAGGATTTCCTTGATTAATGGTTTTCTAAAGTTGAGCAATTCTTCGACTATATGGAAATCCCTGAAATGAAAAGGTCAAACTTGTGGCCTACAAGTTAAAGGGCGGAGCTTTGGCTTGGTAGGAGCAACTACAACTCCCACGGACAAGACTGACGAAGACACCAATCCACACATGGCAGTGGATGAAGCAGCTACTATGCGCACGATTCCTTCACAGCGAGTACGATCAAGTATTATTCCAACAATACCAAAATTGTTGGTAGGGTAGTCGGTCGGTTAGAGATTACGCAAAAGAATTCTACCGCTTGACGATGTGTAACGATTTGGTTGAGACTAAATCGCAGTAAGTAATCCAATTCAACGGTGGATTACGTATGGCTATTCAGGATCGGGTCCAAATGCAACCCACTTGGACAATGAATGATGCAATCAAATTAGCTACTCGAGTGGAAGCATAGCTTGAATGCCCCAACACACAGACCTATCCTACCGCTAGGGTCGTCGTGGCAAGTCCCTCTCAGGGAGCTCCACAGCCCAAAGGGAAAGACCCTATGAGAGCATGCACTCAACCTCGTACACCCGTGAACCGAGATCAGGGAAGTGGTCAAGCCAAGCCCCAAAGGAGCGTAACAACTGTTGTCGATCCAAGCAAGATCATGAACCCTTATGCATCACCAAGACCCAAAAATTGTTATCGTTGTGGACAACTGAGTCACCTATCAAATAGTTGTCCCTAGCGACAAGTGGCGAACCTCGCCATCAATGATAGTAACGCTGAAAACGCCGATGAAAACCCATATGTTGAGGAACTAGAACACGCCACAGATGACGAGGAGGACGAGACAGGTTGGGTTCAACAGGATCATAGCGAGTCCCTCGTGGTAAGGCGATTATTATATACAACAAGGAAAGAAGTACACCCACAACGATATAACATCTTCCCAACTAGGTGTACAGTGAATCGAAAAGTTCATGACATGATCATTGATAGTGGGAGCAGCGAGAACATCGTCTTAAAGGTCATGGTGGAAAAGTTACAATTAAAGACAGAGCGTCATCTCGCCCCATATATGATTAGTTAGATTAAGAAGGTTAGCGAAATAAAGGTAACTAAATAGTGCACTATATTTTTTCCGATTAGTAAATATTATAAAGACGAAGTAGTATACGATGTAGTTGACATAGAGGCATGACACATACCACTCAGTCGACCATGGCAATCCGATCGTGACACCACTCATAAAGGGCGAGATAACATGTGTATTTTTGTCAAGGATGAGCGAAAAACCATATTAGCCCCTATGGATCCAAAGAAGCCACCTAAAACTTTTACAGTGGAGGGTTGTTCTCTCTTAACCATACGGGACTTCATGGAGGATTTCAAAGAAACAGGACAAGTCTATGCATTAATTGTAAAAGGGGAGGAACTCAAGCCTACCATTATCCCTGAAAGACTAAAGCCATTGTTGCATGAATTCAAAGAAATTTGGCCCGATGACCTTCCAGATGGATTGCCTCCCATGCGAGATATCCATCACCATATCGACTTTGTCCCTGGGTCCAGCTTACCCGATCGTCCTCACTATCGGATGAGTCCGAAGGAGTGCGAAATTCTGCAGAGGCAAGTGGAGGAAATGATCATTAAGAGTCTTATTCGAGAAAGCATGAGCCCATGCATTGTACCAGTTCTATTAACTCCTAAGAAAGATGGGAGTTAGCACATGTTTGTCAACAACAGGGTCATCAACAAAATCACCATAAAATATAGGTTTCTCATACCACTACTAGACGATATGTTGGACATGCTTAAGGCCACAAAGTTATTCTCTAAATTAGATCTAAGGAACAGCTACCATCAGATTCGAATACAACCGGGTGATGAGTGGAAGGCGTCTTTTAAGACTAAGGGTTGTACGAATGGATGGGCATGCCCTTCCGTCTTTCGAACCCACCTGGCACATTCATGAGGTTGATGAACCAACTTCTGAAACCATTCATTGGGCGATTCATTGTGGATTATTTAGATGATATTTTGATATACAGACAAGATGAAGCAAGTAATATGAAACACCTCAAGAAGGTCCTTCAAGTGCTCACTGAAAATAAACTATATCTCAATTTTAAAAAAGTGCAGCTTCATGACCAATAGCCTGCTATTTTTGGGCTTCGTCGTGACATTCATGGGCATTCGGGTGGATAAGGAAAAGATGAAGGCAATTAGGGAATGGCTGGTTCCCACAAACGTTCACGAGGTTTGGAGTTTTCATGGATTGGCGACATTATATCGTTTGTTCATGAAGAATTTTAGTACCATTGTGTCACCAATCATAGATCGCATGAAGAAGGGACAGTTTCAGTGGACTAAAGAAGCCAGCAAGATCTTTGCTGAAATTAAGCACAGGTTATCCATAACCCTAATTCTTGTACTTCCCAACTTTGACAAACTATTTAAAGTCAAATGTGATGCCTCATATGTCGGAATTGGGGAAATTTTTTCTCAAGAGGTAGGCCGATAGCCTTCTACATTGAAAAGCTTAGTGATGCATGCAACAAGCGGTCAACCTATGAGCTCGAATTGTACGCAGTGGTTCAGGCATTGCGGCATTGGCGACATTACTTAATTCGAAGGGAGTTCATTCTTTACACAGACCATTAAGCTCTCAAATTCATTAATAGCCACGTTAACGTGAATCGTGTGCATGATAGATGGATTTCGTTTTTACAAGAGTTCACGTTTGTACTGAAACATAAGTCTAGACAGCAAAACAAAGTTGTTGATGCACTGAGCTACCATGCAACTTTGTTAGTCACTGTGAGTGATGAGGTTGTCGGGTTCAAGCACCTCAATGACATATATGCCAATGATGACGACTTCAAGGGCACATGGGTAAGATGTCAAGGTCACCCCAGTAACCTCCATATATAAGACGAGTTTTTTTTCAAAGGGAATTGACTGTGCATCCCCAAAAGCTCGCTGAGGGAGCAGATCATATAAGAACTATATGAGGGTGGCCTTAGTGGACACTTTGAACGAGACAAGACGTGGGCTCTAATTGAATAACAAATATTACTGGCCACAATTAGTACATGACGTGAGTAGCGCAGTGCAGCGTTGTCATGTTTTATAGGTCTCCAAGGGATAGTCTCAGAATACACGACTCTACACCCCGTTACCTGTACCTGATGGCCCTTAGGAGGACCTATCAATGGACTTCGGGTTAGGTCTCCCATGAACACAGCATGGTATGGATTCAGTGTTCGTAGTGGTATATCATTTCTCGAAGATGGCACACTTCATCCCATGCAGGAAGACCCTCGATGCAACGCACGTGGCAATTTTATTCTTCAGAGAAGTCGTGTGGCTACACGGGGTCCCCAAGACTATCACTTCTGATGGACTTTGTGGAACTAGTTAGTACACGACTTCAGTTCAGCAGTGCCTACCAACCACAGATCGACGGACAAACTAAAGTTGTGAATTGTACGTTAGGGAACCTCCTTTAATTTATTTCAAGAGAAAATCCAAAGCAGTGGGATTTAGCCTCGTCTCAAGTGGAGTTTACATTCAACAACATGGTGAACCGCTCGAGAGGAAAGTCCCCATTCTAGGTTATTTACGGCCGAGTGCCTTGCCACACACTTGACTTGGTCCCTTTGCCCAAACTCCCAGGCATGAGCGTTGTAGCGAAACATATGGAGGACAGGATCATGGGTATTCATACGGAGGTCGAAGCCAAGTTACCCACTTTGACCGACAAGTACAAAGAGCAAGCCAACAAGCATCGGAGACAAAAGGTGTTCGAGATGGGCGATCAAGTTATGGTCCATTTATGCAAAGAAAGATTCCCGACCGAGACATATAATAAATTAAAGAACAAGAAGATTGGGCTGGTAGCAATCCTCCGAAAGATCAATGACAACACGTACGTTATTAATCTTCCGGATAACATAGAGATCTCGCAAACCTTCAATGTCGCAAACCTAACTGAGTATCATGAACCAAAGCAAGACAAAAACTCAAGGACGAGTTCTTTTGAAGTGGAGGGGATTGATGTAGAGCGGGTCGCGGATAATTTCATGGCCAAGATGGACTAAAAAAGGCCTGATCGGAGACGGAGATGATCCAGACCGTGAGAACTTAAATGGACATATCTCGCAAACCAGAATGAGCTGTTGGACATACATCTAATATGGATTTTTCCCAATCCATCAGGCTGTCTATAAGTTAATAACACCTTACTTTGTACATTTGATATGAATTTTTCAAGTTTGGTTCTTTTGCACTTTCTTCCACAAGGGTCCATCCTTATCTAATGGATACTTGACCTTGGTTAGATGGATTGGGAAAGTCTATGATTGTTTAGGCCACCTAAGGAAGGATTTTGGGATCTTACTAGGTTGTCTAGGTTTTAGCATGCATAAATCTTTGAATCTTCACTTCGCACGCTTTTAATCTTTAAGTCTTGATATCATCACCTTAATTGGGGCTCATCCGACTTCACACTAATTGATAAATTAATGCATTTACATGAACCACTCTCATATCGAATAGTGAAAGACCGTAACTCTTGCTAAAGTTATTCCTAAGAGAAAAGAGGGTAATGAAGAGGGGCCAAAATGGGATGTAATTAAATCTCACTACCTTTGCTGTACCTTCATTACTACCACACTACTCCTTCTATGCGATTTATGAACTTAGGTAGAAAGTTATTCCGAAATGAGCATAAAAAAGTATTTAATTAATATGAGTAAATCATAAATGAGCTGAAGAGTAAGAAAGAGAGTAAAAGGAAAGTAGATTCACCATAAGTGAAGAACTGCTTAATTATCTATATGTAGGAGAAAAAGATGGTTAGGTGGTACTTGCATTTCCTTTCCTTAATTGAGATTTTTTATTGTTCAGTTTTATAAAGAAAAATTATATATTTCGTAGGGGATCGATCTATACATAAATTATTTTACCGAATTATCAACATTCTAAAGACAACTAGCAAAATTGATGGTTTTACAAATGTTGGTTCATGGTAAGGGTTAATTCAATTATTAAGATTCACTTTATCCTTGAATGTATATCAGAATTACGGTTCTTACTATTTTTAATTTTATTACGATAGACGCTACTCATCGGGTCTCTTCCTAAGCTTATGAATATTGCACCAAAGAAGACCCTAATAAGTAAGTGTTGCTCATTTCTAACAATATCAACGAAAGTCTTATGCTCATTGTTAGTGGTAACTAGGGCTGAAAGTTGGGCGGGTTCGACCCGACCGACCCGTGACAGACCCAACATTGGGTTGGGATCGAGCATGATATTTCGAGTCCGATCTTAAGCTTGGGCTATACGAACACCAACCCGATAAAACTTGGGTTGGGCTCGGGTTGAGGTCTCGGGTTGCCCGACCCAACCCGAACCCGATCAATATATAAGTTACTAATAAATTATAATTGAGTGTAGATCGTTTGTGCACACTAGTGATGTCCAGTCTTATTTGTCCACGTCATTTCCAAGGACTCAAGATAACAAGATATGCCAGATTTCTCTCTCCCAAATAGACTTCGTACTATGCTACATGACTTTTAAAGGAGTAGTTGCCTTATATTTTAGCTTATTTTTTTAAAGAAAAAAATGAAGTTCTTTATAATAAATAATCACATATATAATTAATAAAATTATAGATACAAAAAATAAGTCATATATTGAAATATAATAAACTAATGTAATAACGAAAATATTAGCACATATATACCCGACCGAGCCTGCTTGGGTTGGGCTTGGGTTGAGAATTCCCAACCCGAGATTGGGTTGGGTTGGGTTAGGGTTGAGGTGAACCTTGGGTTGGGTTAGGGTTGAGCACCAACCCGACCCAACCCGCCCGACTTTCAGCCCTAGTGGTAACAAGGGCGTAAGCCTATGTGGCAATACAATAAAATAACAGAGTTAATTAATTATTGTTTAGTTTACTTTATTGAACAATAGGTGAATTACTAATACTATTTCTTAATGAATAACTTAACTTTTAATTTTATTATTTGTATGGCCTTGATAAGTTTACAAACCATTTAATCTTAACAATTATCATTATATTTTGTTCATCGTTTACCCATCCACAAGAGAGATTTTTTTGGTTGGACAATACAAATGAAGGTACTAATGAGAGGTATCAAACTTATGTGAAAGCATCGGTTAATGGACTTCCTCCGCATATAACAGCGGAAGAGAAAGAATAAAAAGATCAACATGGAAAGTCATTGAATTCAAGGGACCCTCTAGCAAACAAATGGGTAAATTCATGTTACCCACAAAACACACTATTCCCAAAACATTTTTTTTTCTTACAAGCTTTGATATATTCTCTTCAATGTTCAAAGTAAGATTGTCATGATAAAGTACATTAATTTCCTATGGATGGTATAGGATTGGAATTTCAACCAATAAGATATGTGTCTATATGTTTATCACATATATTCTATTTTTATGTGTCTAATTATGTTAATTTGTGTGTTAACCTACAAAAAAATACTACAAATTTTAAAAAGACCCAAAGCTTCAATTATCTTAAATGAAGAAAGAGACGTAGTCATAGTTAATATTCTCTATTGGGGTTGTTTATAAGTCATCCAAGACTATATATTCTTTTTGTATATTGTAAGAGAAATGTATCTTGAATGGGCATTCTTTCTTATGTATACCTAAAGTGTAAAATGTATGGACAAATTTCAAATGTATGTTGGATGAGAATTTTTTTATGTACATTAAAAGATATAAGCATATTTCAAGTGTATAATAAATGGCTATATTTAAAGTGTATGATGGTTGTTGTCCGCAATTCTATAATTTTGGTCATGAATTTATACTATCATGGATATATTTTCAGGTGCGCGATCACAAATTTGTATTGTTCATGATTCCGAATATATACTATCCCTAATTAACTTATACAGGAATCAACTCCATCCACTCATAACAATGTAATGAAAATTGAAATGACGAAACAATACGATGATTGTAACAATAATTCTTTTTTTATAACAGTAATTTAATAAGTGATCATTGTCAAAGTTAATCAAGTCTAACAATCAAGTCTAACATAAGAAATTTAATCAAAAGTAAAATGAGAAGTTTGTAATCCAAATGCAAAATCGACATGTATTCTAAATTGAATTGCAGAGCATAAGCATTGCAATTGACACAGCAACTCAATGTCTAAATATTAAAAAACATACTAAAGCATGATCAAGAAAGCAAACAATATATCTTCTTTCTACTAGAGATATCAGAATCCCTAATATTTTTGAAATGAAAATATCGACGAGCATCACGCATCTTAAATTAAAGGCTCACATAATTCTAATCAAGTCATAATTCAAATCGATAGTAATATGACTAGATCTTGTAAAAACAAAATCAGAATCCACCAGTCTAATTTTTTTTAGGTATTGTTCATGATCACAAATATATACTGTTTGTGGTTGTGAAAATGTAATGTTTATTTTTTTAAGATAGAAATCACAAATTTGTGTTGCTCATGATCACGAATTTGTATTGTCCTCAATTATTTTTCAACTTCGCAATAACAAATTTATATTATTCTCGTTCGCAAATATATATTATTCGTTAATCAAAAATTTATACTCTCCTTGAAGTGTTTTTCAGGTTCCTGATTACAAATTTATATTATCCTTGAACTATTTTTAAAGTTCACGATTGAAAATTTATAGTATCCCTACACTATCTTTCAAGTTCATGATCGCGAATTTATACTGCTCATGATCGCAAATTTCTATTGTCTTCGATCTCTTTTTCATATATATGATCGTAAATTTGTACATTCTTGATCACAGATTCATACTATTTTTGAACTATTTTTCAAGTTGTTGATCACAAATTTGTATTGTCCTCAATCTATTATTTCAATTATGAATCTGTAGTCTCATCTATCTTCACTATTTCGATCATGAATTTATAATATCATTGATCTATTTTTATGTGCATGATTGTGAATTTGTATTGTTCACAATCACGAATTTATTTTGTTCAACATCGCGAATTTATATTGTGTTAAATCTATTTTGGCGATCGCGAATTATATTATCATTGATCTATTCTTACAATCGCGAATTTGTACTACTTTATATCGTAAATTGGTAGTCTCTTCGATCTGTATTTTCACATGTGCGATCATAAATTTGTAGTGTCATCAGAGCTTGTTCTCAATGCTCAATCAAGAATTTATATTGTCTTTAATACCTTTGCAATTGTGAATTTGTATTGTCTTAAATCACAAATTTATATTATCCTCGATCTATTTTTCATGAGCATTATCATGAATTTGTAGTGTTCTCAGAGGTTGTTTTCAAGTGTACAATTACAAATTTGCACTATTCATGATTGCAAATTTGTATTGTTTGAGATCAAGAATTTGTATAATCATTAATCAATTTTTGCAATCATGACTTTGTACTGTCCTAGATCTTTTTCAATATCGTAAATTTGTACTATCCTGGTTGTCACTTACAATACATTATGTATAATGAGATCAATTAATTTTAATATTATGAGGTGATGATAAAATCATACATTATGTCGAATAATTCAAACATAATCCAATAAAATTTTAAATTATTGGTACAAAAATTTTAACGTGTAAACAATCTTAGTTTTCCTATAGGATGAGAAACTTGCACCTCTCCTAATTGTGACCTATTCACTTGCATCTTCCGCATCTCACAATTGGCATATCATCTCCCTTCAAATGAACTTTAGTCTTCTTCGATCTTCCAATGGACATTATTTGGTGTTAAAGTATAAATTTTGCACACATCTTTCTCCATTTGGCTGGTGTCTTCCATTGGCTCTTGTCACTCACTTGATAAACTGACTCCTAGTAGATGCTCCAATAATTTTTTACCATATAAAGGAGAACAGAACTCATAAGTATTAATACAATACTTACCACACGCTGCAAGTACATGCAAACAAGGCAACCCTATTAGATCAACTCACGATATATACATGACCTTTGACAACATTGTCATAAAACTCCCCTTAACATAATAGTCATCTTAAGAAATCTCATGATACTACGTGTTATGCGATTTAAGTAAAAACTTCCTTAATTTATTCTTAGTCCATGAAATCAATAGTCTCATAACAGTAGAAGCATAATATTTTCTTTTGCAGAACATCTGTTGAATTTTAAATTTCACAATTTCCATGAGTGTGATTATTTGGTATTCCATTTCTTCTTTTAATAAAGCATTAACACTCTCAGTATGTTAGTAGTGATCTTGTAATCCTCTGCCTGGAAAAAAGGAAGATACACATCTTCTGTTACTTATTCCAATAAGCCATTCATATGTAAGGGGTTAGCGAATTCGACATCTCTCATATCCTCTGCAATTTGTCTCACCTGCATATCATTACAATTAACCAAAAATACTTATCCAATGTATGTCCTTCAAAGCCAGAATTAAGTTCTGAAGAATATAGTATACGCAATAGCCATGGATGGATTGCATATGCAAAAATGGATAGAACTTTCATTAAGCCTCTTTTTACGGTTTGATATAATAGCAAGTCCCAACAAGTATCCTAATGAAAGGAACTAATTCCAAATATTATAATTCTCTAATTCATCAATCCCATATACTATTGAAAAGACATGATGACTATCTTCATCCAAGGTCGTAGCCACGAAGAGTATACCTCTGTACTTGCCCTTTAAGTGTGTCCCATCGACAGCGAAAATCCCTCACAATGAAATATGAAAGCTTCTAATGCACTGTTTAAGAGTAACAAAACATCTCTCGAACTTGCCTATTTGCGTGTTTACAAGCATAGCAGTTAGTGTCCCTAAGTTTATTATTTTTGGCTTATGAAAATAAGCTAAGAGCTTGATACATGAGTCTTTATATGATCGCATTACATGTTTTTAACATTGGCAAATGGATGTGCTCTTTCGAAGTGTAACAATCCAAAATTTTATGGAGGCTAAAATTTAAATTCTTAAATTTTTAAAAAATGATTAAATTGGTTATAACAATCCTTACACTTATCTTATTCGAGAAACCACTCTCTTTATAAGTTTTCTCCAAGCATAAAGAAAAAAAATAAAATAAATAAGAGAGAAAATATAGGGGGAAGAGATAGATAAAGAGGAAGAAGGGCTTACAAGGTTAGTATTTTATTATATATATATATATATATATATATATATATATATATATATATATATATATATATTATATGCTTGGGCATGCATGATGGATGGGGTAGATTTACTATGGCTCAACCCATGTGCACATATATCAACAAGTGTGAATATGACAGTGCACCTCATGCATATAAAATAAGGAAGAAAAGCAAAACAATTAAACATAAACTTATTTTGCTTTTACTTGAATTATGTGTTGGGCTTATTGGTGCACGTGGGGCCCGATTGATTCGGTCCATTAGATTTCGAAAATCAAAACACGCCAAACCTTCAAAAATTAGACCAAATAACATTCGAGTGGGCCATAATATCCAAAATAGAATTCATGATATATTCACCGTTGGAAGATTTATTAGGGCCACAGAGACTTCCAATGAAGATAATAATTATTTTGACCCTTCAAAAGTAATTGGGTGAATGAATGAAAAACTTAGATATTTGATAAACAGTTAGGAGGGCTCAAGATAAGGAAGGTACATGTTTTAATGGTGAAGAACAGTCAGCATTATTCATGATGGTACGGTGCACTAGAATCACGAATCTGACTCATTTTTTACCAGCGTCATAAGACAACATTGATAAACTGGTGACTGTAATAGATTTAGTGCACATACATTATGTGTGGACCATCAAAAAAATTATATAAATATATAAAGCTAAAAGCTCTCTTGTATTTACGGAATTAGAATTGATCCAAAGGGTCATTTATGCTGGATTGCCTTGATGCAAGTGACGAATACATATCGTCTATTGATCTTGTCACTTAAAAAGAGACTTGAGGTTGAGAATTTTACTTCAAATAAAACTCAGGTGGACCATAATGCCTTAAACAGTGAAAAATGAATGGTTATTATTGAGCATTCATGTGGGCCACAGAAGTGTTGTTTCGAGGAGATTTTTGGGCTCATCCATTATGTGAGGATTATCCATCTCACCCATGGATCAAATTATCATGAGACCGACCCATTTAAAAATTAAATAAATAAAAATAAAATTTTGGTTCCAACATTAGAAACCGAGTGCGGTTTCCAAATGTTGGAGACCATCTTGGGCCATGAGATTGTGGACCCCATAGTGATGTGTTGTATCCACCCCATCCATTTGGTTACAAAGGCTACTTTGGGCTTGGAGTGTAAATTTAGGACATCCAAAATTTGTGTGGCTCATACAGTAATAAAATTATAGTGTTTGTACAATAATCTTTTATATTATTGTGGCTCCCAGGGATTTCAGATTGAATCGAAATTTCTTCCCAAGGTTCACCACAATGGTGGTAATCATGTAATCAGTTCAGATCCTTATAGTAAGACCCACGTTGAATATATATATATATATATATATATATATATATATTTCTATGTGGATGTATGGTAAAACTTGTGTGTTTAGGACAAAACATCTACATGTATAATATGTATCATCATAGCATGCTGTTACAAGATCCAAGCCATCTATGTGGTGGGTCATACTATAAGATATATAATCTGCCTTTTTAGTTGGGATAGATAAGATAAATCGTATACATTAGGTACATTACTTTGTAGAACTTAAAAATCACTTCCATTTATGGCCTGAGTGATCAAAATAAATCAAGAGCTTTATGTACTTAATCTTTTGTCATCTATTCATTTTTAATATTGTAGTGCATTGTATATGGGTTATAGGTATTCCCTGATTTGTTCCATCAGATTTCTCCCTAACTTTTCTCACCAAATCATCAGGTGAATGTCCCAACATGTTTCATCTCCATACGATTAAAATAAATTATTGTATTGCTATGGTTGGTCGTACTATGATTATGATTGTGAATGACTAGATTAACTTGATTATGAACTAATTAGTGCTGAGATATTCTTAGATTTTAAACATGTGAAATACCTCTCATATAGAAAGATGTATGTGATTGTTTATATGATTACTGATGCATTAAACATGTATGCATCGCGTCGTTAACGCTCTTGTACGATTACTTAGGGGACAACCCGTTGTACCCACTAAAAGCCCACTCTAGGTGGAAGCCCGCCCAATGGAGGGAATGTGGGCCTTGCCCAAGCATACCAATGGTAGAAGCCTTCTGAGTGCAGATGAGGGTTGTCGACATCCGACTATTATGTTTTACTTGTGTGTATTATTTTAATTGTATCGTATACGAACCATGATGGGTTCACTCACTGGGCTTGACCAGCCAACGGTGTATTGATGAAAAAACCATACATATGGAATTAAAGCAGATACAACGACTCAAGAATAAGAACATGAGGCCAAACCAATGGATGATCCAGAATAACAGTGGCCATATTTAACCGAAGACGAGCTTAATTCGTTGGATCAATAAATGATTAAATGGGACATGTATTTCCTATTATTTTATCATTTATATTTCGAAATGACTTCTTATTTAGATTTTATTTATATAAATAAAAAATGAACAACTTGATGATTCTAAATAACGACTTAATAAAAGTCTCAAATGGGTGGACACAAATATTTTAGTTAGTGTTTTCGATTATTATAGATATGAAATGGTAAATGTTTGTGAATGTATTACTCGTTTATATGAGCGTATTGATGGATGTTAATGAAAGCATAAAATTCATATTATATTATGCCTCTATTAAAATGATGTGACTCGCGATTTAAGTACATTAAGTGTACAAGCCATGGACCATAACTTAGGTCTGAAGGTGCACACTTAGTATCTGAATTTCGAGGCGTGACACAAAATATTAAGGTTTTCTATGACACACTTGTGTCAAATAAGATCATTGATCGACAAAATATATACCCCATCCAATTGTACATTATATTTATGGACTTAAAAGAGTGCATCAATGTTTTCACCAATTATCTTCAATTAGTTAGGATAAGACTTAGATGGTTATGCATGGACTTAAATAAGTAAATCAATATCTTGTTCACCAATCTAAACTAGGGTTACAATTTGGATAGTTTATAAGTTCCCATCTACCTACTACCGAGAGTATCAAAGTTCTTCATATTATTATAAGTCCTACATTACTAATACAGTTGTACCATATCATATTATTATAGTCCTACATTACTAATACGGTTGTACTATATAGTAGGGCAATTTGCCAGACTATTCATCATTGGCCTTAGCCAGCCCAGCCTCAACCCCAGGCTTGGATTTCAAGGCCAAGCTCATACATCCAGCCAAGTTTGGTGGCCCAAGCCCTAGACCTTTAGGATTAGGCCAGCATCCTATCCCATTGCCACCCCTAACTAGTTGTAGGCAATAATGCTCCTTGAGTAAAACCCGATCAGTTTAATTTGATTGTGGACCAAAAAAGTTGTTTCGACCATGGTTAGAAGACTAATATGCGTCCCGACTCATTCGGCCCTGATCCAAGTCACAACTTGCTTGAGTCAGGGCTGAATTGGCCCAAGCCACCCGAATCAGGGTTGATTCATGGTATGGAACCAGAGCAGGTCTAAACCCGAGTCAACTCTAACAAGTTGCACAGATTCCTATCGAGTCTCAAAACCATGGTTTGTAATGCACAACTGAGGCTTGAACCAACTGCTATATTGGGTGTAATGGCTAACCAGTTCATCAATATGGAATTTTGGCACGTCTGTATGCACTTGGACTCGAAAGAGAGGTGACTTCACTGTGATGCCTGCTCATCATGAACGTAGTAGAAAAACATTCTTTCCAAGCGCTGCGCTCGGGCTTCTCTCGCATTTATCATTGAGACTCCTGGTCACAACAGAAAGATCTCAATTCAATTCACCTGTGCATCCAAACACGGCATAACTATTCATTGCAGACTTGGGAATGAGAGGGGCTGCCGATTCCTGTAAAAAATGCAGATAGTATTCTGGCCACATAGCAAGATGAGTAGACTGAATTGGTTTGAGACATTTGCAAGTGTTTTCGTCTGCCTTTGACAGCACTCTCAAAAAACACATTTCGATGCCTTACAGGCGTGCCAAGAAGAGTGGACTTCTGAAGAGACCAATGCACGCATAGACAGAAATTTCTGCAAACTGTCCTTCAGCTCCCATTGTCGAAGAGAAATAAGTATGCCATCAGGCTCAAGGCCACAACAGTCTAAATATTCATTCATACAGGATGCTTCCCAAATATAGCTAAAAAAGCAAAAATAAGAAATTGCCCAACATGTCATGTTTTAGAACCCCAAGAGGAGCTGGTACACTTTTTGGGCTGGGACACCATGGGAACTATTTTTAAATTCAGACTGCCTGGGTCACAGGGATTTTCTGGTACAATCATTAACCGTTCCATCAAGACGATCCAAACCCTTCATAGCTTTTCCATTTTACTACTTTTAATCGGTTCACTATTGAGGGCATGATGATGATGTCACAGGTTGAACTGGTTGGACCGGCAGTCAGATGAGTTTGAACCGAGCCGTCAGTTCAGGTTTTAAAATGAAGAAAACAAAGGCTTTATATACTGTGCCAAAAGCTTTTGAAATTTAAAGATAGGCCTGGGTATTATATTTTCCATTGAGAAGGCCAAGAGCAAGCACTCAAACATAGCTGTCAATCAATGATTTCCTCATCTCATCAACAATTGCGCTTGGTTGAGCTTCTCTCAATTTGAAAACGCTTTCAATGACAGAGAGCTCCGTCGCTGTTGTGTCAGACCCACAGAAAGCTGTCCAGTCATTGACAGTCATTCCAGCAGCAATGACTTCACTGCCCCTGTTCACGGTTCCTGCAACAAGAGGGACTTGAAGGAGCGTTGACAGTTCATCAAGGTCTTCGATGGATGTATGTGGATGAACCTGTTTGAACTGGGGGTGTTAGATTGGAGTCCGTTAAACAGGTTTAAAAAAGCTTGGGTTTCTTTCATTTCTTACCAATCCACCTCTATTGGAGAATGCACAGTAACTACCAACAAGAATATTTCCAGCAATCGTCTGCCTGAACACTTCTACTCCCAAAACATCTGCAATCAGCTCCTCAGTTTCCTGGAACCATACAATCAATGAAACTCAACAGTGTTTAATAACTAGAGATCACTGAATTTTTATTTATTTTTTTTAACATTGACGAAGAGACCACTGATTGGTTAATAAAGGTATTCAGAAACACTGTGATGTGGACCAAAGAAGATTCCATATTGTTAAGGCTTATCATAATCCATCAATGTTTAAAATTAGGAACAAGTCATTCAATGTGGATGGCACAATTCTAAGAAGATTGAAGTTTGGAAGCCACCTTCTGAAGGCAATTTCAAAGTTGACTTTGATGGTTGCTCATTAGGCAATCCTGGTATCTGTGTTGTGGGAGCCGTCGTTTGCGTTCTGGATGAATTTCCGGGTCCCATCGGTATAAAAGACTTGAATGGAGCCGAAGCTGCCGCTCTACTACAGGGAACTTAAGTACTTGAGTAGCTCAACTTTCTTCCAGTAATTATTGAAGGTTAATTCCCCAAATGCTCTCTTTGGGCCTCTCTAGCTCCTAACCGTGTAGGGTTGTTGATATCATGGACAATCCTATAGACAGGTGCATACATAGATCTGTGGCTTTATCCTGGTTCCTAGAGAGGCAATGAGGTGGCCGGCGGGCTTGCTAAATCTAGGGCATTGAAAGATAGCCTTCTCATATTCTATGGAATGTGTCCATCCATGCTTCCACATGTTTTGTGATATTTGCATTCTTGTCATGTTTTTGTCATGAAATTGTTGCATTTGTTTCTCTCGGGTGGGGGCTTCTCCCACCTTGTAATTTTGTTTTTTCCAGCAAATTTTTTGAATTACCCCTAAAAACTGGTCAGCATGTAAAAATAATGGCTCCCAAAAAGCTGTGAGAGAGAGAGAGAGATGCAGGTAGCATCTGTTCAAAACCGATCTCCAACATGGATCTTCACACAGACCATGGTTAAACCATTCAAAGGCCCAAATTTTCAAAGAATCATGTATGGATTATCACCTGACCCTGAAGAACCGTGATCGAGATCTTGTTCAAAGTGGGCCACCATCATGGACCCCACATGAAGTCCTCTGTTTGAGTGACTCAAAAGTCGTGCTCGTTTATTTTAGACAGATTTTTTTCTTAGTTTTTAGTTATTTAATTAGAGTTAAAAGTTTCAGTTACCGTTTCCGTAAAGGCCTATTAAGTTAGCTTTCCAATGAACTCAAGATCATGCAACTCCAACACCGTATGAGCAAGTTATGGCAGATTTTCTGAGGATGTGCGTGGTTGTAATGGGATTAAGGAGTATTTTTGTCATTTTCAATCTTCATCATTGTCATCTAAGCCTCATCCTAACTAATTGAGGTCAGGTAAATGGATCCTTTTCTGCCGTTCCACTCAATCAAGGGCCATTACTTTCAGTTGGACCATAGGTCATCAAGCCTTTTCTTAGTACCTCCACCCACGTCTTTTTGGGCCTTCTCCTTACCTTTTTAAAGCGTTCAAATTACAACAACTCACCGCTAAACAGCAGAGTTCTTGGTCTCCGTTGCACATGACCAAACCATCTAACTACTTTCCCATCATATCTTATTACATATTGATACCACTTTTTTTCATACCACTCCTAAGTTCCTCCAAATGTATTCATTTCTAATTATATTCTTCCTCATTTTGTACCCATCCATCTCAACATCCACATTTCAGCTCCACTCATCCTATCAGCATGTTCCTTAATTGCACAACATTTTGTCCCATAAAGCATGGCTGCTCTTATAGCTATCCTATGAAATGTCCCCTTCAGTTCAATTGATACCCGAAGATCACATAAAACTCCAGCAGCACATCCCCATTTCTTCCACCTAGCTTGAATTCTATGGGCAACATCCTTCTCAATCTCTCCACTCTCAATAATTATCGCCCCAAGATATCAGGAGTGGTCATTTTGGGGAATTTCTTGATCACCAATCTTAACTAATTCCTTACTTTTAGTCCTATTGTTACTAAAATTGCACTCTATATACTCTATTTTAGTCTAACTAATTTTAAATTCTCTAGGTTCTAAAGCGCTTTATAAACTAGCTTGTGTTTATGCCCTCCCTCATTCTGTCAATGAAAACTATGTTATATGCAAACAACAGAAAGCATGGGATCTCTTCTTGCAATTGGCTCGTTATCTTGCCCATAGCCAATCTAGCTTGTGTTTACGACCTCCCTCATCCTATCAATCAAAACTATGTCCCCTACAAACAACATACAACTTGGGATCTCTTCTTGCAAATGCCTCATAACCCCGTCCATGACCAATGTGGAAAGGTATGGACTCGATCCCGACCCTTGCTGTGAGCCTACAATGATTGGGAACTTCTCTTGCCACTAGTGATCCTCAAATTTATTACTGCTCCCTCAAACATGTTCTTAATCGTATCAATATATCTTCTTAAAAGTCCTTTCTTTCCCAATGCCCATCAGATTAACTCTCTAGGGACTACCGTGTGCTTTCTCAAAGTCAATAAAGACCATGTGGAGATAGAACCTCCTCTCTATATATCTCCATCAATTGTCCAAGTAAAAAAATAGCTTTAATGGTACACCTCCCTCGCATGAAACCAAAATGATTTCCACATGCACATCTCATGCCTTAGTCTTTTTTGCTCAATTACCCTCTCAGTTTCATAGTTTAATCCACGATAATTAGTGCAGCTATGTATCCTCTACTCTTATAAATAGGTACCATGGTATTCCATAATGGTAATAGTGGCAACCGTTATGCGTTACAGGGTCGTAACATCTGTTATAGAAAAAATGACTCGTACCAATCATAGCAGGTTTCTTGAGAGAGAGAGAGAGAGAGAGAGAGAGAGAGAGAGAGAGAGAGAGAGAGAGAGAGAGAGAGACGGTTACAACCACTATTCCCATTACAAATTACCTTGATAGGTATCACGGTACTTTTCCTCCATTCATCTGCTTTTTCTTCAATCTTACAATCTTGTGAACACCATTGTCAACAAAAATAACCCAATATCGCCCATGCACTTCCAAACCTCTATTGGTATACCATCTGATTTGGGGTCATTCATCTATTTCAAAATTTTCAAAGCTTCTTTGAAATAGATGGTTAGGGTCGGAAGTTAGGAAGTAGAACGATAAGTGTACTGTAGATTAATAACAGTCAGGAGTTAGTATAAATACTCTCATTGTATTGTAATTTGATAGTCGATTAATTTTATGAATATTTTTTTATTCCTTTTTGTGAAAGAAGAGAGAGTGGAGTGACGCATCGGATGGTGCCTAAACACCTCAAGCGGAGCATCGAAACAAGGGCAAGAGGATGGAATAACGTGCAATGAAGGGATAGTGCAGCAAGGGAAGAGGAGAGCAAGCAAAAGGGATGACTGTAGCACGAGGCAAGGGGTAGAGCAAGGTATTCTGAAATGGTAATGGTGGTTGTAACGCCACCACCGTTACCTTTATCTTACAGGCTGTAACGGCCGTTATAGCCCCCGTAACAACTGTTTCAGTCTATTTTATTGAAAAAAAAAAACCAAAAAACCTATATTGGCCCCGTAATGGACTGTTACGATGCCATTACAGCCTTTAACAGGCCGTTACGAGGGTTGTAATGGCCTTTATTATCATTTTTTCCATAATGGTTGTTATGGCCTTTATGACCCTATAATGTATAATGGTTGCCACTGTTTCCTTTACATAATGGCCTTTAGGACCCATAACGGCCGTTACAGCACACCACGGTAAAGAGGCCAGCAAAGGAAAGGAATAGGAAGAGGCAGAAGAGTTTAATGATGTTGCAATTGGGGGGAGGGAGAATGGACCTAGGTTGAGCATAGACACAAGGTCAGGAAGTCATTTAAAGGGGGAGGGGTGTCGAAGCCTTTAGCAAAGTTCCCAGAGTTCCGTGGAGTTCCTCCCGATGAAGTTGCTAATGGCCAACTTCAAGAGGTTGTTCGACAACATACAAAAAGTCATGGAGGTGATCATCCCACGAACCAAGGATTCGTCGGCTATTAGAGTATTGGTGTTTGTGCGCTTGGAGGACATGGAAGCAATTAGGCGAGTAGTCTCTAAGCTTAAATGGTGGAAGATTTGAAGGCATGAGGATCTTGGTGCAGAGGGCTAGGTACAGCCTAAAAGCGGTGAACCATTTAGGGATGAGGAAGACGGTCTCCAATCTTGGAGAAGCTTTGAAGCCTTCCAAAAATGGGGATGGGGAAGCAAGGAAGGAAACCAGTCTTACGGGGAGGTGGTGTTACAGAAGGAGACAACGAGCTCCAAGAAGGTTGTGGCTCTAGCCGGGTTGTGGGAGCGAAGCATGAGGAGGATTCGCAAACGAGAGTGGAGTTCTCATCGGCCAATCAAGGTATTAACTTTTCCTTCCCTAGGAGGAGCACAAAGCAGGTGCTCCCAAGAGACAACACCAAAGTTTTCGTCCATGTGTACAACTTCAGTCGAAGTGGCAACACAGGAAGGACATGCATCCCCCGTGGATGTGAAGTGTGGCCTGGAGGATGGCTTGGAAGTCGAATCTCGATGCAATTGACAATGGTTGATGAGAGGGGAGCATGCCTACCACACGTCCTGGCTCGGACGAGGGTCGAAGATGATATGTTGCATGTTCAAGGCATTCATGGAGGCAAGCTCAAGGAAGCTGGTGGGGCAAGGCGGTCGTGTCTCTAAAAATGGTAAGCTCGTTGTCAAGGCTGCCTCTATGGGCTTCGCATGCAGGCTTAGGTCGACTGATGTCAGGAGGGAGAACTCAAAGCTGCAAGTAGTAATGACAAGTGTTGAAATAGCTCTGGTGTCAAACATCTTTTCTTGTGTGTGCGATGGATTTCGATTCAACCACACAGTCGAATTTTCTCACATGTGAAGATAGCTTCATTATTTTAAAGGCCCCTTTCGACGCTCGAACTTCCTTTCCTACAAAGGTCTGTTTGGAGGAGCGATGGTGTCCCGAGAAGCTTGTTTAGAAGAGGAGATAGCCCCTGAAGTTGAGGAAAACGAGACCGCGTCACTATCTATGGTGGTGATCGAAGATAGGCCCGCTAGAAAGCTTTAACCAGACAGAAAAGGATCTTCTCCTGCATGTGTTGGAGATCTCTCCCCTCCAAGTAGCAATTGGGCTCGAAGTGGTGTCCTGCTATAAGGAGAGTTGCTTGGTTGGAGAGGCTAAGCTCCTTGTCAAAGCTGGAGGGTAGCAAGTTCCTTCTTACAAGTGTCCCAAGTGGGTAAGAGAAACTATGATCTAGTTCGACAAGATGGTTGGCATTACATTCGGTGACTATGAGGAGCATTTTGGCTCTCTTCCAATTCATGGAAGATAGGGGATCTTAGAAGGCTCGAGCAAAAAATTTGGGAAAGTAGCAATTAATGTCAAATGGGTAGAGGGAATTGGCAAGACTCGAATTGTTGATCAATTACAATGCAGGCTACTCCTCCTGAAGCATGAAGAAAGAGAAAGGGGTTAGATTAGTGCACCCATGAAGATCCTCTACTGGAAAAGAGGAACTTGGTGCAAGACTTTCCAATCTCTATCCTATCCAGGGATGTGGCTTTAAGATATAAATAGGTATTCTCGATAGTTTTTAGCCAAATCAAGTAGCCAGCATCCGGAATTCTAGAACAAGCTATAATCCATTAGGCAAAGGTGGCAGGGGAGGTAATTTAATGTTGTTCGCTTCATTTTTCAAAGGTCGAATGGAAGTCGTATCTCTAAGAGCAAGAGGGGGTTCTCAAAGTGGGTGGACATGATTGAACTGGTACATTTACCATGGGAGATGTCAAATTTACATAGACCAACAATCAGGAAAACACCGTCAAGTCCAAGCTCGACAGGATTCCACATGTCCATGGAGAGTGTTATCTGACAGTGAAGCATAGGCCTTTCAAGTCCAATTTCTGACCACTACCCAATTGTCTTGGAGGTGTCTAAAGAAAGCTGGGGTCCTAAACCATTCATATTAGAGCTCCTTTACTCCTAAGGGAGGAGTTTGTTGGGACCATTAATAACTGGTGGAGTACATTCCATGTGGAAGGCTTGCAGGATTCAAATTGCACCTGAAGTTCAATCTCCTATAAGGTAAATTAATGGAGTACAGAAGGGAGATTATGGGGGAGAGGGAAAAATAGAAAATATTTTAAAGGAGATTCAAGACTTATATATGAAGGAAGAGGGCAAGGAGGTTTCCGAGGAATAAAGAAATAGGAGAGTCACGCTATCTAATGACTACTCAAATCCGATAATGGAAGAAAAAATTAAATGGAAACAAAGACTCGGGCGACATAGTTAAAGGAGGGAGATAAAAACACAATTTTTCTACAGTATCACAAGTGATAGGGCAAGGAACAATTGGATTTGCAGTGTCTTGGTGGATGGTAAGATGGTGGAAGACAAGTAATAGATTCGTCACTCAATAGTCCAATTCTACAAGGATCTGCTGGAAGACGAAGCGTGGAAGAGGCACAAGTCAAATAATTTGGGTATTCAACCAAATTTCTACAATGGAAGCAAACAATCTTGAAAAACTCATTCTTTAGAAAAACGATCTTGAAAACCCCATATCCATGCGGGAAATCAAAAAGGTAGTGGACTCCTTGGGGGTGGATAAAGACCTGAGGCTGGATGGCTTTCCTTTTACATTCTATCAAATCTTTTGGGAGGTTATGAAAGCGGACATCTTCAACTTTATTTCCAAAGTTAGAGAGAGGGCGGTTGTCCACAGGATTGGGTGCCTCCTTTATTGCTATTATTGCAAAGGTTGAAGGTGCAAAGTCTTCGAGACTTCACATCAATTAGCTTGATCGAATGCCCTTAGAAGGATTCTAGCAAAAATTCTAGCTTTTTGGTTTTGGGTCTTTCTTGATAAGGTGATTTTAGACTATCAAGATGCCTTTGTGGTGGGAAGGCAAATTTTGTATGGCACGCTCATAGGCCATGAGTGCCTTAATGCTTGCCACAAGAGAAAAAGAAGGGTATTGTGTGTAAGAAGGATATTGAGAAGGCATATGATCATGTGCGTTGAGACTTCCTCAACTACATGCTGAAAGATTGGGGTGTGGATCGAAGTGTAGGTGGATGCACGAGTGCATCTGATCGGCTCGATTCACCATCCTTGTCAACGACTTTCCAAAAGGCCACCTTCAGTCACCAAGTGGTCTAAGGCAAGGGGATCCATTTTTCTTGTTTTTGTGGTAGTGGCCAAGGTGTTAAGTAGGATGTTGAGTCAAGGCCAAGAAGTCAAGTTGATTAGTGGATTCAGGGTGGGAAAAGTGGGTCTTCAAATCTCACACCTTCAGTTTGTCAATGACACCATCCTCTTTGGCGACATAAATATTGAAGGTGGGAAATTAGTTAGATGTTTCTAAGCGGTCAGTAGACAAAAAGTGAACATTACCAAGATCGAAATGTTGGGAGTGAGTACTTCAAAGGAGGAGGAGCACTTGACTAGGATCTTCAAGTGCCACACTAGATAATTCTGGTCGACAAATCTAGGGCTTCCGCTATGTGTTGGGAAGCTTGTTAAGAGTTTATTGGATGGAGTTATGAAATGGGTCGACAGGAAGCTATCGAAGTGGAAGAATTGCCAACTGTCTTTCAGAGGGAGACTCACTTTGATCAAGGTTGTGCTATTGAACCTACCTTTATGCTACATTTCTCTTTTCAAATGCCTAACATCCGTGTTGAATAGACTTGAGAGATTAAAAAGAAAATTCTTATGGCAATGGACAAAAGTGAAGCAAAAGTTCCACCTCATAAATTGGGACAAGGTGTGCAAGCCGTACTTGGAAGCAGGTGCGGGAGTTAGAGAGCTAAATCTTATTAATTCCACACTTCTTGGGGAATGGGTTTGGAGGTTTGGCTCAGAGGAAGATAGGTTAGTGGCAGAAGGTGATTGCAAGTAAATATGGGCTTTAAGAAGGGGATTGGTGACTTAAGGGGTTGGTAATGTATAGGGCGTTGGCATTGTGGAGAGGGGTGGCCAGTTTGAACAATAAGGTTGAGGAAGGTGTCCACTTCTCTTGTGGTGATGGCAAGAGAATATAGCTCTGGGAAGATTTGTAGTTCGGGGATCATTCTCTTAGGGAAGTCTTTCTAAGGCTCGCTAACTTGGCCCCGGATTTGGGAGCACCTAGATCGATGCTTCACCTATGTTGGTAATGCGCTGGTTTGCGTTCCCCTTTGTAGAAGGAATTTGATAGCTCTTGAAACTAACGAGTTTGAGCAAATGTTAGTGTCTTCAGGGTTTTTTCCCTTATTCTGAGTGAGAGACGCGATGGTTTGGTCCTTCGATAAGTCAGGTCAGTTCTTGGTCCGATCCTTACACAGATTGCTTAGTAGCTTCATGTTGAGTGTGAGAAAAGCCTTCTCGCCATTTGTGTGGTTTTTCAAGGCCCCTCCCAAGATAGTGGCACTTACATGGTTGGTGAGAAGGAATCAGGCATTATTCAGAAGAGGATTATAGTGTTGCCCAAATGTTGTGTTGTTTTGGAAGGATGCGAAGATAGTGAATCATTCATTTACTCCTTATCCTTTCTCTCATAAAATGTGGGAGAAAGTGTTCGCTTCCTTCATAATGGCATGGGTGATGTTGGGGACCATTTCAAGCTATCTGCTTACTTAGCACGGGGGGGGGGGGGGGGGAAGAGGTGGTGTGGAGACTCACCGTACTAGCAGTTTATCTGGACCATTTAGGGCGAGAGGAACAATCGAAGCTTCCAGAACAAAAGTGGGTCTACACAGTATGTATTTAATAGAGCAAGGCTTGATGTAATTAGCTGGATTTCATGCCATAGGGATTTTGGCTAGGATGATTGGTCGTGCTTTCTAGGTTGTAGGTTGTAGGTTGTAATTCTTTGAGCTTTGGCTCCCTTTTTTTAATAAAAATTTGTTTCCCTTTAAAAAATAAAGAAAGTGCTCTATATCCCTTAGATTTTGGGGTTTTTTGTTTTCCCACTGATGAGTCACACGTAGGGTGACCATATTGACCCAATCAACATGATTTTTTGGTAAGTCGCTCGCAAATCGCAATATAGCCTATTTGTCTTCAAATCTTTTCCATCATCCCAATGCTCATGCTTGTCCTTTCAACATGTACAACCGTCATTAGAGAGAGCGAGAAACAAGAGTGTCATTCTTCCTCCTTCAACAAAACAATAAAGATGGGAAAGAAGAGACATGAGAGAGAGAAGAGAACACTAGGGTTCTAGTTTTTTCTCGTTGGAGAGAGAGGCAAAGGAGAATGAAAAAAGACGCTAGTCGAATGAAGATTTTGGGTTTTGTTGGCCCCAGCACGTACTTTGGCACAAAATAACTTATTACGTGTACACAAATTCTCGATCTCTTGTCATGAATCATTTGGGCTCATCCTGAATCAACGCAACTTGTCCCAATGCTAGACGAGTTAGACAAAGTTGTAACCCAGTAGCCCATTTTTGGCATACAAGGTGTCTGATCAAAGACCGAGTCCAACTGAAACCAATTTTTCAACCCAAGTTGTGACTTCATCATATTCCTATGCACAAAATTATAGGGAAAAAAAAAAATTAAGTGTTCAATTACCCATCATATCTATATATGCACCTCGACCATACCATATTCAGGCATCATGCAATATATGTATCAACCTCCCCAACAAATCTGAAATGGACCTAGTAAAACCGAAAGTCCTAAACCAGTATGAAGTACAAGCTCAAGGAATACAGCCCAATGCAGAAACTTCTGCAAACATACTACAGAATGAGTCCATAATAGTCGTTGATGCCATTTCCAGTTCTTGTATTAAGATGAGGATAGATTGAGATGAAGTATACCAAAAACAAAAAACAAAAACACACACATGCAGGAATAGAAAATAAAAGAGCTTAGAAACTATGAAAGTAATAGGGTGAAACTTTCACAGACAGATCAAATCTATCATTAAAATCAGTCGTCAATGTAAAAATTGTAGCGTCAAACTTACTGATTACAATGCCATATCATTCTACGTATAGAAAACTTACCCTGTCCAGGTCAGTATGTGTAAGAGCAACATGATCATTGCAAGCTATGCAATTTCCCAAAGCAGATAGTCTCTCTTCAATGCGCTGAACAACCACTTGATCGGGTAAACTATTCCTCAAATGTTGAAGCTCTAAAATGAAAGCAATATAACATTTACGGATGTCAAATATCATGTACAGATTAATAATTGATATGACAACTAAATATGAACTTTGAACAAAGAAATGAAGAATGCACATAGATAAATATCAATGCTATCTTCCATCAAGGCAAGTGAATGCATAACAGGGACACCTTTTGTTTTCCAAGTATTAGAGAAGTGCATTTGTGTACACCTGCAGAGCACCATATTTCTTATAATTGAGAAAAGTAGAGTATACATATCTTTACCAGTTAAGAAAAGTGGAGTGTACATCTCTGTACAATTGTATGTACCATCACCATCATCATCATCCAAGCCTTATTCCAATAACTTGGGGTTGACTACATGAATCCTGTTCCGCCATTCCACCCTACCGAAGACCAAGCCTTTAGTCAGACCATAGGTCATCAAGTCTTTTCTTAGTCTCCATCCACATCCTTTTGGGCCTTCCCCTTGCCCATTAAGAGCCTTTAACTTGTACCAACTCACTCGTAACCGGAGCAATTCTTGGTCTCCGTTGCAATGACCAAACCATTTAAGTCTACTTTCCCTCATCTTATTACTTATTGGTGCTACTCCTAAGCTCCCTCAAATGCATTCTTTTCTAATTCTTCCTCATCTTGCCAATCATCCATCTCAACATCTTTATTTCAGCTACAATCATCCTATGAACATGTTATTCCTTGACTGCCCAACATTTTGTCCCATGAAACATGGCTGCTCTTACAACTATCTTATAAAAGTTCGATCTTAGTTTGAGTGGTACACGATCACATAAAACTCCAGAGACATCTCCATTTCTTCCACCTGGCTTTATTTCTATGGGCAACATCCTTCTCAATCTCTCCACTCTCATGAATTATTGACCAAAGGTATTGGAAGTGGTCATTTTGGAAAACTTTGTCAGCAATCTTAACTAATTCCTCGTTTTCACTATTATTGTTGCTAAAATTGCACTCCATAAACTTTGTTTTAGTCCCCAACTAATTTTAAATCCTTTACATTCTACAGCATCCCTCCATAAATCTAGCTTTGTACTTGCGCCCTCCCCCATCTTGTCAATCAAAACTATACTATCGACAAGCAACATACACCATGGGATCTCTTCCTACAAATGCCTTGTTAACTCGTCCATAACCAATCCAAAAGCTACGGGCTCAATGCTTACCCCTGCAACAAACCTACAATAATTAACTCACTTCTCTCTCTACTAGTAGTCCTCACATTTGATAGCGCTTTCTCATGCATATCCTCAAATCACATGAATAATCTCTTGAAACTCCTTTCTTTCCAAACACCCACCTGATTAACTAACTAGGGACCCCATCGCATGCTTTCTCTAAGTCAATAAAGTGTGTGTGAAGATCCTTCCTTCAATGCCTATATTTGTCCATCAATTGCCTAAATAGGAAAATAGCTTCAATGGTAAACCTCACAAGCATAAAAGCAAACTGATTTTCTAATACATCACTTCATGCCTCATTCTTTGCTCAATCACTCTCTCCCAAAGTCTCATAGTATAGCCCATAAGTTTAATCCCACAATAGTTAGTGCAGCTCGGTATGGCTCCTTTATTCTTATAAATAGGAACCACGGTACTTTTCCTCCATTCCTCTAGCATTTTCTTCAATCTTACAATCTTGTTGAACAACTTCATAAACCAAACCCAGTAATATCTCCCGTACACTTCTGAACCTTTATTGGTATACCATCTGGTCTGAGGGCCTTTCTTGTTTTGATCTCTCTAAAAGCTTCTTTTACTTTAAATATCCTAATCCTACAAAACTATTTATGATCTCCGATGTCATTTGAGTGTATGGTTCCTTTTGTCCCTATGCTCTCAAAGCAATTCTCATTTAACAAGTTCTAAAAATACTTTCTCCACTTTTCATTGAAAATACCCTATGGTACTTATCGCTCTTAATGCATCTAACATGGTTTAGGTCCCTACACTTTCTCTCATTTTTGCAAGTTTGAACACATCTTTATCACCTCCTCTTGTCCCCAATCTATTATAAAGACCATCATAAGCCTCAAGTTTAGTCTCATTTACTGCTTTTTAGCAATATTTTTTGCATTTCTATATTGTTTAAAATTTCCATTAATTATAGTCCCTTGTCAATCTTTGACATGAACAGTTTCCCATGAATAGCTTTTATTCATCATAAGTTTCCTTATATGATTGGCTTTTCCTTCTAAATACTCCTAAAACATCTTTTGTCACTTTCTTAATGTACTCAGTCATCTCATTCCACGTAACATTTACTTCTTCCTTGACATTCAACTTTCCTTCTTCCATCGATTTATCATGCATAACATTATTCTCTCATGTCTCATCTTAAATTCCAACACATAGTTTTTAGACCCTGATTAATTCCACTCCCTTTCTTTCATATCTTAATGTAAACATTAATAACCATTAACCTATGTTGTGCAGTCAGACTCTCTCCTTGTATAACCTTGCGATCCTTACATAATGGTTGTTTTGTTTCGTAAGTAGAAAGAAATCTATTAGCTTGAATATGGTCCACTTTTAAAAGTTATTAAATGTCCAACTCTCTTTCTAAAGTGTATCTACAATATTTCGATAATATCGCCAATGTATTGATATCGCAAAAAATTTGTTCATTTCAAATTTTTTTATGGTTGCATGGTTGTATGCAGTGTTTCAAATTGTCGACAATAATATCGATCATATCGCGATATTATCATTATCGCAACATGGGCGATATCGAGACCATAGTATTTTGTTTCCTATCCAGTTGCCAATGATTTCTCAACTAAATACCATGCGTTGTCGATATTTTGAAATATCGATGGATGTCTAGATGGAGGGTTATAGATAGTTGGATGGATAGATGGGATGGATGGGATGGTTGAACTGGTTTCTTACCACAAAACATGCTTTCAAACCCTCATTAAATGAAAACTTATTATGTATGCATTCTTTTTGCAATTTGTATTTTAAACATCCCTGAATATTCACTGAAAAATTCCACCATTTTCCCCATGTTTCCATGCATTTCCGATTATCGGCGATATCGATATTGTTTTTGTATCTCCGGCCAACAGAACTTGTAGTGATACCAATACTTCGAACACTACCTGCAACACGTGCACTAATAACATTCATTATCATCTCTCTTAACACAAATTTTATTAATAAAATCTTATAGCTTACTCTCCTAAAATCTAAACTTTATCCTTTAAATCTTTATCTACAACTATCCCTATCCCATTTCTACTAGTCTTTCCCACATACCGAAGTTTATATCCATCAATTACTTTACTTATGGCCCCTTTCCACAGTTTCTTGAACGCAAGCTATGTTAACTCACCTTCTTCATCATATCTATTAACTCAAACCTCTTACCTGTCAATGTGCTTATCCTCCATGTGGCAAGACAAAACCTTTTCTCCTGGATTAGCTTCTTTACCAGCACAAGTCCAGAATGGCATGGGAACTCTTGTCTACTTCTCACAACATCCAGGCATTGTTGGGACACATATGAGGGATGCTCTAGCCAACCCTACAACCTCGTTCCAATGCATCACGTCGTTTGCAAGGAACACCCTAACATGAGTTTGGAAAGCCATATTGTTCAAATTCATTATGAAAGTTATGGCATAGGTTTGACGACAGACGCCAAGTTGATGCAACCCTCCTTTATCCAAGCCGAGGACCAACAATGAGAGCACAAAACTCCCACAAGAAAAATGTAATAGACTATAACATAGGTTGATTGTAATAAAGTGCTACATACATTGATTAGAATCAACGAGTTCTACAACTGCAATGTACCATACTATCATATTGTTCAGATGCCAACCTGATGCCAACCCTCCTTTATTTGGGTTGTGCATCAACAATGAGAGCACAAAACTCCCACAAGCACGATGTAATTATTACATAGGTTGATTGCAATCAAGTGCTATCTAATAGTCTATTACATGCGTCAATTATAATCAATGATCATTTGTACCATACT
Source organism: Magnolia officinalis (assembly GCA_021015155.1). Taxonomy (NCBI): domain Eukaryota; kingdom Viridiplantae; phylum Streptophyta; class Magnoliopsida; order Magnoliales; family Magnoliaceae; genus Magnolia; species Magnolia officinalis. The sequence continues at coordinate 32,085,316 of JAJHSJ010000012.1, forward strand.
GTATAATATCTCTTAGTGAGATAAGGAGATACAGATGACATTATATTTAGTTTACATTAGGATGTAATTAGATGTCTGAAACAGTTCATAGACCATTTGTCATGTGCACTCGCATGCTATTCATGAACTATGAACGAAGATAAACAAAATCATTAGCAAGTTTATCAGGTGGAACAAAGGGCATTCAAGAAGCAAGAAAAACTGCCATTGGAAAACAAAAGTAGCACCACAATGAGACCAACATAAGATTGGCATGGATGCTTGAACAAAAGTATTAACATGAAGTATTATGCGTTGTGCCGGTCTCTACACGGATTTTCTTTTAAGAGATTACTAAAAGTTTATTAAGCAAAAGGGGGGAACTGACCCTCTTGTCACTCTACCCTGTGCCAACCTACAAAGCCTAAACAATGACCTAAGAACAAAATACCCCATCAGAGAATTTACAAACAGGATACCATATCATTTCCTCACCGCCTCGAGAACCACCAAGCCTTGAACTCAAGCCTAGTTAATGACCATTGCACCACCAAAGACATTCTCCGCAAAATCACATCAACCAATGCCTGCTTGACCTCAAATATTCTACCATCTCTTTCATTCCAAAGACCCCACAAGATTTGGGAATGGGATCATCTTGCATCACACCTTCCCTCCACTGTGAGAGACCAAATAACCACCCATGAATAGGGATTCATTCAAGGTCCATGCAACTCCAAAAAGCCTAAAAATCTTCTCACACATAATGCCAGAGGCTATTCAATGAAGAAACGATTCATCTATCATCTCCTTGTAACATTTGCATACAATGCAATTGTTGGGAGGGCTATGTTCCGCACTTTAAAATTCTCGATAGTGAGGATTATGTTTGGCATGGCTAACCACACAAAAAGCTTGAAATCTTAACTAGATCGCAGAATCCCACACGTTTAGACATGCCACCCCACCATCCCCCTCTCATGAAGAACTGCCTGAAATGGGACTTCATAGAAAAATTCCCATTTGGTATCCATTTCCACACCTTACTATCCACTGAACCAGCATCCACAAATATTGAGTTCAGCCACAAGGTTCATATATGAATCGCACACTTCATCAAGATCCTAAGGAACTTTCCATACTATGCCTCCACCTAGTTTCATAGCATCCAACAACCTTTTCATATTTATGAGGGGATACAATAAATCAAGGAAAATAGTCAACCAACAGGGCAACCTGTCTCTGTGTCCTTCCAAAACTGAACTTTGTCACCTTTACCAACCTGAAACCAAATCCCATTAGGGCTTGTTTGGAGGCTTGTATTTGGAATACATTGGAATCCAAATCACAGGTACCCTAGAATCAAGGTGATTCCAAATCCTCAGTTGTATTTGGTAGCTTGTAATTGAAATGCACTGGAATCCAAACCTTCCGTTTGGGAGCTTGTATTGGACCTGAATTTGATTAATTAAATCAGCTTTAATATCCCAAATTAGTATACATATACGATATTTGACAAAATGATTGTAATAAGCCCATTGTAATATATACTCTGGCCAAAAATGAGGAAATTATGAGCCTTGGGTGGGCCTCAAACGTAAGAATCACAAACGAGCGACTCACCAATGATTTTTCACCGTCTATTTAGATAGCCAGCGTTTGGAGAGTTCGGATCATTCTATTAATGTGTTTTTAGTGTTGCAGACAATAATTGGATTGTTTTGGAGTATCATCGGCTTGCCACGTGGACAGTCGATTAGTAGCCTAGCGATACCTTTGTTACACATGAGACTCTTTTACCTTTAAAGAGGGAGCCAAAAAAGCATTTCACTCCGATTACACCCGAATCTCAACAAAACACACGAGATTTTTTTTTTCCTTTTTAGAAAAGCCAAAAACATGAAATTTCAAAACACACCAAAAGTGTGTATTTCAAATACCTCTGATTCCATTTACCTCCAAGTACACCACGTCAAACAATGGATTTGGGGCAAAATCCTCTCAAACCCCTCAACTACACTCAAATACAAGGTGCCAAACAGCCCCTTAGTAAACTCAACTCTCACTCTGCTTGTGATGCTTCTTAGTAATTTTTATTATCTTACCAAGTAATAGCTTTCCACATATCCAATCCTGCCCTACCAAAAGTTGCCCTTAGGAATTTTTCGGATCACATCTCTCCACAAAGCACCATTTCTCCATTGTATCTCCACCACCACTTTACCATTTTTTTTTCTTCCTTATTCTTCCCACCCCAATATCTCCGTTCTTTTTTGTTATTATTATCATGCACCTTCTCACAACTCATGACATGAAACTTGTGAGACTCTATACCACAAGAAATTCCTTTGTGATTGTTCCACCATACAAGCTATTAACACTAGCATCTCAAAGAGAGACATGAAATCTTAGCCATAGGATCCATCAAACTAGGTGCGGCTCCCGCTTTGAATTCGTGTTCCTGCTCCCATTCCCACTTCCTAGCCTTTTATAGTTGACAACATTTTGACACAAACACTTCCCTACTACCACACCAAACCCCATAGCCGCTTCACTTCAACTTGGTGCAACCGGTGTTTTAAATATCAACGATATCGGTCGATGTATCCCACCATATATCTTGTATCCCACTAGTGCGATACAAAACACACAAGTAGTGCAATATATCCCACATGTTCGATCTGGTGAGTATTTTCAAATTTCGGTCCTACTTTTCGTAAATCTTGTTAAATTAGTGTCAAATTGTTACAAATCCATGATCTTTCATGTTTCGCATGAAAAATCATGAATTGAGAGCTTCAATTTCAAAATTTGGAGGAGATGGGCCGAGTTGCGGAAAATTGAAAATAAAATCAAAATTTCCCAATTTATCGCAAATCATTTGCAATCTGTGTCCAAACATCAAATCAAACATGTATGTAACCTAATGTAGTGATTCTTCTTCTTCTTTTGAATGTATTGCTTGTGTTTCCACATGTCTTCTTACATTTATAAATTATATGAATAGACATTGAATACACTTGCATTAATTCAGTTAGACAATGCATAGATTAGGACCCCATACAAAGAAAACCTATTATGTGTACTTGTTTTTTGTAATGTTTTGATTTATAAGTGTGTATTAATGTATTTTTTAACAATCACCGAAGTTTCATTGAAAAATTCAACCAATTTCCCAATGTTTTCCCATGTTTCCAACAACAGCGATACATTACACGATGCAACCGATATAACTCATGAGATAACCGATACGTATCTGTATCCCAAGAATGCGATACATAACGCGATACCGATATTTTGAACACTGGGTGCAACTAGTCATGAGATACAATGGAAGGTTTGCAAGAGCCTCTTCAAGAGTGTAATCCTACCTCCCAATGAAAGGTAAGACCATTTCTATCGCCCTCCATTGGGAGGCCGATTAAAAGGAATGCCCACTCCTTTCTACCTCATCTAACCTAACAATTCTTTAATCACCTCTTCCCTCGTGACCACTCCCATCATGGCACTCTTTCCAACATTCAACTAGATGTCGGCACTATTTCACAACAACAAAAAGGCCCTTTAAGATTCCTGATTTTCTTAAGTTATGCCTCACACATAACTAGCATATCATCTACAAATTAAAGGTAGGACACCTCCAGATTACCAATCCCAATCCTTTTATAACACCCAATATGCACACCCATATTAAAAGTTATCTTAAACTCTTTGCTACAATAGAACAGAGCATGGATAATGATTACCTTGGCAAAGACCCCTTTAGCAGGAGAATAATCTAAATATGAGACATTCACCAAAATTGAAAACGAAGCCATTGAGATGCATTCCATAATCTACCGAACACATCGACCGCTAAAACCCATCCTTAGAAGGGAATACAACATGAAAACCCAATCGCATGATCATAAGTTGTCTCCAAATCCACTTTGCACAATAGATCAACCTCTCCCATTCTCATCTTCAAATCAATGAGCTCGTTAGAAATTAAGACTCCATCTAGGATTTTCCTTTAACAAGAAATGGAGAATGTGATGATTTTGTTGAAAAGGCCAAGCAGCTGAAAAGACTACAAAATAGCCCAAAACAAAAACTAAAAGAGGGTAGGCCTTTAAATTGAGGCCCACTCCATTACATCCGATTTTAGCCCTTTTAAAAACTACCAAAACTAAGACGCTTTGATTTCCAAAGCATTGGTTATTTCTCTCTCCATAGGAACCCACATCCTAGCTAATAAAGCCAGCCTCCAAAGCATTCTCCCTTTCTCACTGTCGTGCCAAGTAATAAGGAGGTCCTCAATGGATTCCACTCTCCCATGAGACATTAAACTCTGCCAAAAACTTCTTCCAAAGTTCACAAGTGAAGGGGCAATGAATAAAGAAATCACTAATTGATTCCACATTCTACATGCACATCAACCAAATATTAATGATTACCATCTTCTTATTCCAAAGGTTATCGATTGTGAGTACCTTGTCCCTACCAGCAACCAAGCCAAAGTCACAACCTTGGAGAGGGTCTCATAATGCCAAACATAGGAGGTGTGCATACAACCTACTAAAGATGACCCACAAATCATCCTATAGAAAGAATTAACCGTGAAACAACCGGACTTAACTTTATTCCAAATTAACACATCCCTTGCTCCCAAAATAGGACGTAAGCCTTGGAGCCGCTTTAACAAGCCAATGAGCTCTTCTCCATCCACTTCCAACAAGTTCCTTCAACATGGCACGCACCACAGCACCTCATTACCTAATACTGAGTAGCATTGAGCATTAGGAATATTCGCATCCAAGGATAGATGGGCAAGCCTTGGGAACTCCATGCGAAGCGACCTCTCACCAAGGTGTCCCAAAACGGTTACGTATCGGCCATAACGGCCGATACGTAACGGTGACGGTGGGAACCGTTACGCATTTCGGGGTCGTATCGGCCGTTTCCATTTTTTTTACCCGTATCGGCCAATACAGGCCCGTTACGGGCGTAACGGCCGTTACTGACCCGTAACGGTCATATAACGATAACTTTTTTTTTTTCATTTTAAGCTCTGTTTTTGCTGTTTTTTTTAAACCTCTTACTTCCAACTGCTTCTCACTCCTTATACTACTAATTTTGACCAACCTTGGCTGGGTATTTGAGATAAAAACACATTATATTACGGATTTTGTTGAATCAAAGCTCGATAGGCCATTTTTCAGAAATTCGTCAAAAATAGGTATTTATACTTTTTTTAATATGTTTTGTTGTTTTAATCATGCCATATGATGTGTTAATCATAGTAGAACATGTTAATGTGCATTTTACAGATTTGGGGTGCCATTTAATTTTATTTTATTTTCTATTTACGCATGAATTTTGACCCTTTTTTTAAAAAAATTCGAAAAATCAATTTTTAATGGTTGTTTTGCTATTTTAATCATGTCATATGATGTGTTAATCATAGTAGAACACGTTCATGTGCATTTTACATATTTGGGGTGCCATTTTATATTTTTTTCTATTTACGCATGAATTTTGGCCCTTTTTTTTTTAATTTGAAAAATCAATTTTTAATGGTTGTTTTGTTGTTTTAATCATGCCATATAATGTGTTAATCATAGTAGAACATGTTAATGTGCATTTTATAGATTTGGGGTGCCATTTTATATTTTTTTTTATTGTTTTTATATTTTTTTCTATTTACGCATGAATTTTGGCCCTTTTCTTTAAAATTCAAAAAATCAATTTTTAATGGTTGTTTTGTTGTTTTAATCATGTCATATGATGTGTTAATCATAGTAGAACATGTTAATGTGCATTTTACAGATTTGGGGTGCCATTTTATATTTTTTTAATATTTTTTTCTATTTACGCATGAATTTTGGCCATTTTTTTTAATTCGAAAAATCAATTTTTAATGGTTGTTTTGCTGTTTTAATCATGCCATATGATGTGTTAATCATAGTTGAACATGTTAATGTGCATTTTACAGATTTGGGGTGCCATTTAATATTTTTTTTATATTTTTTTCTATTTACACATGAATTTTGGCCCTTTTTTAAAAAATTCAAAAAATCAATTTTTAATGGTTGTTTTGCTGTTTTAATCATGCCATATGATGTGTTAATCATAGTAGAACATGTTAATGTGCATTTTACAGATTTGGGGTGCCATTTTATATTTTTTTAATATTTTTTTCTATTTACGCATGAATTTTGGCCCTTTTTTTTTAAATTCGAAAAATCAATTTTTAATGGTTGTTTTGTTGTTTTAATCATGACATATGATGTGTTAATCATAGTAGAACATGTTAATTATATCTATCATTGATAGTAGATAGTTAGAAAATTAAATATATGAATTTTGTAGTCAAATTCAGGTGTTATCTGGTTCATAAATTCATCAGACAGTCCAATGCAACTTCTCACCAAAGAGTGGACCGTTACACCACCATAAACATGTTCTAATTTATAAATGAATGCATATTTGGAATGCTTAGAATATTCCAGATTTAATCCATATTTTTTTGGCAAAAAAAAAAAAATTTGCGCCGTTACGCCCCCGTATCACCGTTACCCCCCCACGCGTATCCGTATCGGTTTTGGAGGTCACCGTTACGCCAACCGATACCGATACGGGACACCATGCCTGTCACTCAAAACCGAATCCTCTTACTATCTCCTAGAGAGAATCATATCCCCTCCTTGAACCTACCACTCAACCTTTAAACCAACTTCCAAAGCATCGAGGCCTAAACGATAAGAAGTTTTCATCCACAAATCTCCTTCCTTGACAATGTATTTCCTTTCTATCACTTCTGTCCAAAGCCCACCCCTCTTCTATTACAAACCTCCACCACCATTTAACGAAGAGTGCTTGATTGATGGAATCCACCATCTTAGTGCCCACACCCCCTTCCCCATATGATTTGCAAACAACTTCCCATCTTACCAAATGGAACTTATGGTTCTCTTCTACACCTTGCCAAAGGAAGTCGCATCTTCGCTTTTCCAACATGTCCAACACATCTTTCAGACATCTAAACAAGGACATGAAGTGAAATATTTAATAATTGTAGCTTTAATCAACATCAATCTACCTCCTTGGGATAGATGCCAACATTTTTATCTTAATAACTTCATCTCCACTCTCTCAATCACCATATCTCATAAGTGCTTCACTAGTTTACCTATGTTGTATAATGGGAGCCCCTAGTATGTTGAAGGAAACGATCCTACCCTACAGCCAAACACCTCTACAAACTTCTTTGCATCCTCCTTTGATATTCCAACAGCCAACATCTAGTTTTTTAGGATGTTCACCTTCAAACCTGACACCATTCCAAAGGACCTTATAATCATCCTTAGATTGTCCACCTTGGACTATTCCACATCACAAAATAAAATGGTATCATCGTCCATCGATGAACTAAAGTTGGGAGGTTTGGAAAGTTGATTTATCAATGCAAGGACATTTTCACACCGGGCTCGAGTGGGGCAGCCTATGTTAACCGGGGGCACACTCAGGGTGGGTGGCCCGTGTTAGGCGGGCCCCACCCATGTGAGGTGGGTAACTCATGTGAGGCGAAACACGTGAAGTGGGGCCCATGAGGGGGGTTCTGCCGAGGGCCTGACCTGGGCTATGAGATAAAGGAATTGATTCACCGCACTATATCAGTTCGAGCTTTTAGAGCAAGTGGTTAGTTGTCATGTGTCAAAAGTGGTATCAGAGCGGGAGGTCTCATGCATGAATCAGTAAGGGTGATCAATGTAGGGACATTTTCACACCGAGATCGAGTGGGGCGGCCTGTGTGGAGCGGAGACACACTCAGGGTGATCGGCCTGTGTGAGGCAAGTGGCTCGTGTGAGGCGGGCCCCGGCAACACCCGTGTGAGGCGGGTGGCTCATGTGAGACGAAACCCATGTGAGTGGGGCCCACAAGGGGGGGTTCGGCCGAGGGCCTGACCTGGGCTATGAGATAAAAGGATTGATTCACCACGCTCTATTGGTTCAAGCTTTTAGAGCAAGTAGTTAGGTGTCCTGCATCATTTATCCACCTTAAACTCACGTATAAGGCCCACCTTTGAACCTTTATCCAAAATTTTACACAAAGCTTCTGCAACCACTACGAACAAAAATGGAGATAGCAAGACCACGAGACGCCTTGAAGTAGCTTTCAAAGAATTGTTTACCAAAATCAAGAACTTAGCATATCTAATACATTATTGGACCCAAATTTTCCACTCAAGCACACATCTCATCTTGCCCAACATATAATCTAAGAAATCTCAATCAACATGATCATACACTTAAAAAGCGACTTGGTAATAATTTAATGCACACCGTTAACCAAACTTGTAAATCTAAAGCCCTTGATCTAAGTTGTTTCCTCATCTTCAGAGTTACCACTATGAAAGTAATATTTAGACCATTGTTTAAAAGTGCACGGCTATGGGATTCCATCATGTAGCTTATGATGATCACCTAGAGAGAATCCAACAATCTAGTAAAAAAATCTTGGCACAAAGCTTTCTCAAATCACTCCCAACACCTTGTGAATTCCATCATCTCTGAACAACCTTTAGAGATGAACTCCCATCTCCTAAGGAAATTGCTAGAAAAAAGACCATTTCAAGTTGGCCTCCTAAAACTCTGAATTTCATCCTCTCTGAACGACCTTTGGAGCCAAACTCCCATTTCCTAATGAAACTGCTAGAAAGAAAGACCATTTCAAGTTGGCCTCCAAAAACTCTCTTTAAAATACAACCTTTCTAGTAGTCCAAAATATCACTTATAATTTGATTGATGGAACCCACCCTCTTAGTGCCTACACACCCTTCCCCATATGATTTGCAAACAACTTCCCATCTTACCAAATGGAACTTATGGTTCTCTTCTGCATCTTGCCAAAGGAAGTCGAGTCTTAGCTTTTCAAACATGTCTAGCATATCTTTCAGACATATAAGCAAGGACATGAAGTAATGTGAAATATTTCATAATTGTAGCTTTAATCGACACCAATCTGCCTCCTTGGGATAGATGCCGACATTTTTGTCTTGATAACTTCCTCTCAACTCTTTCAATCACCTTATCCCATAAGTGCCTCATTAGTTTCCCTATGCTGCATAACGGGAGCTACAAGTACGTTGAAGGAAACGATCTTGCCCTACAACCAAACACCTCTACAAACTTCTCCGCATCCTCCTTTGATATTCCAACAGCCAACATCTCATTTTTAAGATGTTCACCTTCAAACCTGAAGGCATTCCTTGTCCACCTTGGAGTCTTCTGCATCACAAAATAAAATGGTATCACCGATGAACTAAAGTTGAGAGATTTGGAAAGCTGATTTATCCACCTTAAACCCGCTTATAAGGCCTAGCTTCGAACCTTTATCCAACATTTAACACAAAGCTTCCGCAACAACTACGAACAAAAATGGAGATAGCAGGGCCACAAGAAGCCTTGAAGTAGCTTTCAAAGAATTGTTTACCACAATCGAGAACTTAGCATATCTAATACATTCTTGGACCCACATTTTCCACTCTTGCCCACATCCCATCCTGCCCAACATATAATCTAAGAAATCTCAATCAACATGATCATCCGCTTAAAAAGCGACTTGGTAATAATTTAATGCACCCCCTCAACCAAACTTGTAAATCTAAAGTCCTAAATCTATGTTGCCTCCTCATCTTCAGAGTTACCACTATGAAATTAATATTTAGACCATTATTCAAAAGCGCACAACTATGGGATTCCATCATATAGCTTGTGATGTTAGCCTATGGAGAATCCAACAATCTTGAAAAAAAAATCTTACCACAAAGCTTTCTCAAACCATTCCCACCACCTTGTGAATTACATCCTCTCCGAATGACCTTTAAAGCCAAACTCCCATCTCCTAAGGAAATTGTTGGAAAGAAAGACCATTTCAAGTTGGCCTCCTAAAACTCTGAATTTCATCCTCTCCAAACGACCTTTAGAGCCAAACTCCCATCTCTTAACGAAATTGCTGGAAAGAAAGTTCATTTCAAGTTGGCCTCCTAAAACTCTCTTTAAAATACAACCTTTTCTAGAAGTCCAAAATATAACCTTTTCTAGATAGATACCTCTTTTTCCATCAACTGGCTTTAAAAAAAGAAAATGAAAGAAAGGTTTTACTCCCTTGCTGAGGAAAGTGAAACGATTTCATTCTCTTTTTATGTTTCTCAAACACGGGAAATGTCACATGAAAGGAAAACTATTTGCTTCCCTTAGTTTTCCTTCATTTTCTCACAGCACAAGAGTAGGAACAATTTCTAATAATTGAGCAACAATTGAGATATATATATATATATATATATATATATATATATATAGAGAGAGAGAGAGAGAGAGAGAGAGAGAGAGACTATATGCTCATCAACATAGAAACATACAAAAGTCTCCAGGATTTTGTTTCGCTTTCAACGAAGAACCACTCATTTTGTTACAAGTATTTCAAAATGGAAGTCCTCCAAATAAAAGCACATGAATTAAAATGTAACAAAACCAATGTCTTCGATAGCACTCCTGGCATAGCGCGTAGTGTACTACATTGCGTAGCGTAGCTAAAACGCTACATAGCGTATGATGGTAGCATAAGCTATAGAGCATATAGCGTATGCTACCCAAAATCCCCTCTTTTTTTAAGTTTTTCTTCTATGCTAGTTCAATACCTATTTTAAAATGGTGGTGACTCATCCCCATCACACATGGCACTACATTAGATCAATTTGGACCATTTAAATTGTGGTCCATTTCGTGGATAGAGCACTTAGATCAATCCAAACCATCCAAATTGTGGTCCATATTGTGAATTTGTGATGTTTCAATAAATAAATAAATAAATAAGAGGTCACACTTAGAGATGTCTGAAAGCAAAGAGACAGATTTTGCATGGAAATATGTGGTTGACGAACCAGATTCACAATTAAATAAAAATAATAAAAATAATAAAAATAAAAATAAAAATAAAACTCAATAGGTATTATGCATTTTGTAAATTTTATCATATTTTTCTATTATTTTAATTAAAAAATATTAAGCATCATTTAGCTTACGCTATACGCTATGTAGCTTAAGCTACACGCTATAAAGGGCCAAACGCTACGGTAAATGCTACGTGCTATTTGAAACATTGAACAAAACTATAATCTATCTATGGATTAGAACTCAGATTTATGGTTCATTAATCACTCACAATGAGAGAGAGAGAGAGAGAGAGAGAGAGAGACCATGGGACCACCAATTTAGTAAACAAGCAAAACTATCCAGAATTCGTATCACGTCTGGAAAAGAACTACTTGCATCTTTCGAAGTATTTAAAAGTGGAAGTCCTCCAAATAAAAGCACAAGAAACAACAATGTACACAAACTATCTACATGTAGAATGGAGACTCGGATTTTATAGTTCAGTAGCCACTCACGATAAAACCATATCAAGCATATGGAAAATATTACCAACTGAATATTAGAGGAAAAAACAAAAGCTTCAACTATTAAATATAACTTGAGGAAAAAGTTACCTTGGTCAGTGGTAGTGTGGGGCAAGAGAAGCCCATTCTTGTTTCCTGCCGCAAGGAGTGATAACAGTGAGATGTATGGCAAAAATAAAAACTTTTTTACCTTTGAAAGTGCTCTTAAAATACTGACCAGCACATAGACGTCCGATTATTCGGGTGCCCGCTATGGAGGTTTTTACTACAGGGATGACATCTGCTAGCTCAGATTCAAATGTGCTGGGAAGACAAAAAACAATCAGTATCTTCTAAATACACCACTGAATGCACAATCTTAATTGTAGCTCCAATGAACTTACCTATAGAAATTTTCGGATCCTCCAATTGCCACCAAACAATATGCATTTGTCAACTTTGAGAATACCCCAACTTCACAAGAATTCTCAAACTGAATTCCTGCACAGATTTACAAGAAAAGTTTCTTGTGTCAGAAGTCTGACTTTCTGGTATCACTGAACAAGAGCATCATTGACTCTAGAGCAAAGATCAGGCTAATGTGTAGCAACTACGTGTTTTATTTATTTCATCAAATAGTCATTGTCTTTGTTTAAATAAGGAGTCATGCAGGTTTGTCAGCAACTTGAAATAGGGTAAGACAATGTTAGTTGTTACTAAGTTGGGGGATGGGTCTCCATTTTAAGAAGGTTTAGTGTCTTTTGGGAAAACCAAAATATTACAGCTACTCCTTGGTTACATAGCTGTAGATTCTTGATTAGGCAATGTCTCCTAAGAGCTAAATTCTCAAAAAATAAAAAATAATAAGGTCTAGTTTTAATTATCTCCACTAAAGGAGTTCTAAGTTGAGTCATCTGGATGAGGGTTGCTTGGTTCGAAGTTTATAACGCGTCAAATTATCATAATTAGGGTAACTTCAAGGTTATAACAGATGCTTTTACAAAAGTGGGTAGATTTAACAATTGCATTCGGTTCTCTGCTCTGAATAGGTTTGGGATGTGTGGCCCCTTTTGATAAAAACCAAAAATCTTTTTGGTTTTTTGTCTTTTCGTAAATTATCTTAATACAAGAGGAAGTATGTGCTTTTACTGGTGAATAACTTCAATGTTACAAAAGCTGCTTCCACTAAGGGGGTTGAGGCATCTTGTGCTCTCTTATGAGTAGGTTTGAAATGTGCCGCCCCTCTTCTAGACAGAAACCAAAGATGTTTCATTTTTCTTGTCTGTGAATTATCTTGCTAAAAGAGGAAGTCTGTGTGTTTGCAATGAGTAATTTATCCAATGTTTTCCTTGAATTCGGTCCCTCCATGTATGTGCATGTAGTGTTCTTCACTTCTTCTACTTATCTCTTCCCTGCCTTCCATATCAGTTCTGCACACCAATTTGAGAAAGGTTAACATTAACCATCTTGCCTCTGTCCTCCACACATTGGCCTTGTAGGAGGTCATGATAAAAAGATTGTTTGTGAGGGATAAGGTGTTCTAACAGTCTTGATTGGGCAATCACTCATAGTACACATGGTAGAGAATTAACTTGACGGATTATGAAAAAAAAAAAGGAAACAGGCGATTTTGAAGACAGTCTATAGCAGCTGAGGTGAACTTTGATGGTTCAGTGACACCTGATTGTGCAAAAGAAAATGGAGAATGAGACGGAACAACCAAGTAGAAGAATCTTCACTTGTTGGATTCTGAAACAACGGAAACAGAAGATTTTGAAGAAAGATTAGTAGCAGCCGATGAGGTGCCTCTGATGACTTGACTGTGCCAAATAAAATGAAGTGGGATAGAAGAACGAAATAGAAGAATCTTTGATGGCTTGTGTGGGGAATGCTCCCTCACGCTATTACGTGGAGAATTTGGAAAAGAAGAACTGGAAGAATAAACACCTTCCAGCGGCTACGTTAAAAGAGACAGCTAAGCTACTACTTATAAGTTGGGTTACAGCGGCCAAAGATTTCACAGGTGTTTCCACCGTGGAGTCATTTGGGAGACTGATGAAGGGTACCGAAAAACCGAGATCTTATCTCCTACCTCCAGTCAGAGGAGGAAATCAAATGCCGAATCGCAGAAGTTTTTTTTTTTCCCTGAGAGATTTTGGTATCAGTCGTTTGGTGCGTGATGATAAGGGAGCTACTCTGGTAGGGACATCAGAGGACCTACTCGAGTGTACCAGAGACGAAGACGATCACCCACATCGGCACAACTTTCTTTGTGGATTGGAGATGAGTTTCAAATGGGACCTGCCGGGCCATTTTGAAGACCTCATATGCATTGAACGTGCATCAGGAAGACCCCACCTTGGGATGATGCATGTGGGCTGCCTAGGAGATCATTTTAGTCATAGGATTTTTATTTCGTGTCGATCCGACTGTTGGATCTTGTTGATCGGGCCATCGAGCCACCAGATCTTTTAGATTTGGGCCCCTTGGACTCTTATCTTGCTTTCTTTATGTTTTTTGTTATTTTTAGGAGTTATTTGATGGTTGAGATTGATAATATATGTTTTAGTTTTCTTATTTTGGATGATGGGTCACTTTACTTAAGTGAGTGACATAGTTGTAATTATGCTAGATTTTAATTCTGAATTTTAATTATAAAAGCACAGGGTGAGTGGAGTTCCAACCCTAGTGGTGTTATTGAGAAGAAAAAAAAAAAAAAAAAAAAGTGGAGCTCTCTTATGTGAAGGAATTTTTCTCCTTATTTTCTAGGGCTTTTTTATTTTTTTTTATTAAAAAAAAAAAAAAAAAAAAAAAAAAAAAAAAAAAAAAAAACCTTTCCTTCCAATTAAATTGTGGAAGGGTAAAAGCTTGTTTGGTGATGGATTCCCCAAGGTATTTTTCGTCTTACATGCTTCATCTTTCTTCTTCGAAAGGTATTATTCTTCTTATCTTGTCTTCCTTTTTTCCTTCCCATTACAACCTTCTAAACCCTAGCTCTTCAATTTTCTACTTTCCCCAATTTCTAAAACCCTATATCTTCAATTTCCTACTTTCCCCAATTTCTAAAACCCTAATTCCAAAATCTTCAATTCTCATGAACCCTAATTTTCCTAATTTCAGATTTTTTCCCTTTCCTAACTCTAATCATAAAACCTACAAATTTGTCCATTGAGTGTGGAACGTGTCTATGCTAAATTGGAAGTTCTATCCTTCCATCGGTCCTAATTTTTAATTGATTTATATGATTTCTTAGAATGCGGGCAAGTGATTTAGGCTAAATCAAATTTTATTTCCTATTATTTACTCTTAATTACTTAGTGGATTGGCATCTTTTGTTAATTAAATTACTTTATGTACTCTTTCATAATCTCCATGTTGCATGCTAGCATTAAATCATGTGTCCTGCATCACATTCTTAGGTTTGCTGGCCCCAATCAAGGAGTTTATCAAGGTTGGACGGTATTGAGCTCATTTCATGAGCCCTTCAACAGGTCTTACAATTGTGGGAGGTGATTCATCTAGTAACATTGCTTGGGCCTCTAGAGCAGACAGAACCCCACAGAGGAACAATTTTATTAACAAGATTAAGCTTTGGGCATCTAATTTCATTTGTTTTCTAGGAAAGGGCCTAGGGAAGTGAATTCACTTGCTATGGAAGGTCTGTTCTTTATCCACTAAGGTGTATCTAGACCTGCTCTTGTTTGTTGGAGATAGTTGTCCTTTTCCATTTCCGATGTTAAAAAAAAATTGTAGCCATTGAGAGAGAGAGAGAGAGAGAGAGAGAGAGAGAGAGAGAGAATAAATCACATTTTTCTAAGTGTGTGATTAAAGGAAAATACACCAACTATTATCATCAGTGGTAACAGCAACAACTATGTTGAATATACTGTGAATAAGTTGGATTTGGACTGTGAAAAGTACTTGGTTCCCAATACTGTTAAATGGTTTAAAGATAGCAATGAGTTAAGCTTTAAAGCGGACTTGGAGCTCGGTTTCATTCTCCACTAAGGAATGTTAAAGCTTAGTCACAAAGTGTTAGTGAAAGTGGGGTCGACAGCAAGAAAGGGCGCATGAGTGAGAGCAAGAGAAGCAGTACGTTTAGGTGCAAGACTGTGGAATAGGTTCTCCAAATGTGATGAAGTTTGAACATGTAAAATTTCAAATAGGGAGTGGAAATGGAGTGGGACCACTCTGGGGAAATAAAAACTAGAACATGAGGGATGCTTGGGCCTCAGATCTCCCTTTTAGAAAGGAGGTGCCCTGCCAACTCAACTACCTAAAGTTGGCATGACGATGATGCTTTGAGAACAAGGTTCCCAAAAACTGTGGTGCAGTGGTCCTCATAGATGAATGAAAACTAATATAACAAACATAGGACTATGATCTTTTCTTTTCTTTTCTTTTTCTTTTTTTTTTCTTTTTTTTTTTGTTAGAGAGAGAGAGAGAGAGAGAGAGAGAGAGAGAGAGAGAGATAACAACAATTTATTAAAAGTTCGCAAAAATACAACCGGAGGGCAAAAACAAGACTACTTTGAAAATAGGACCAGCCGGTGCAGCCTTAACATGCACCACCCAATTCAAAAAAAGGCCCTTGACTTTATTAATAACCTCTAATAGACCCTCCTGCTCATTATGAAAACAACACCCATTTCTGGAACCCTAAATGACCCAAAACATAGCCATGATTGTCAGCTTCCAGACAACTACTTTACCAGCTCTACCAACTCTCCACCATGCCATGCTCAAAAGAAAATCTCCAACCGACTCTGGCATTGCCCAAGCAGTGTTAAAAAAGGTCAGGAAGTGATTCCACACTCAGACAACAAACAGATAGTGAGTGAAAAGGTGGTTAATTGTCTCCTCATTTTCCATGCACATCAAGCAAATATTGGGGAGAACTAAAGCCCTTCTCTAAAGATTGTCGATTGTTAGGATTCTTTTCCTACCTACAAGCCAAACGAACACTGCCGCGCAAGGAAGGGCACCATAGGCATAGGACTATGATCATGATCTTGTAAAGATCTCTTAGGTAATGGGAAATGGATACAACTTTATCAAGTACAGGAAGAAAGCTACTCCAAACCTTTACCTCAGAAGTTCTAAAATGCAAGTTTAAGCTGTGGTCTGGATGAAATAAACAAATAAACTGAGATTTTCATGCTGCAAGGCTATTTATTAAGGCTGCAACCAGCAATCAGAAGCCACCAGGAAAATGGAGATAACTTGTCAAAGAAAATGCATAAGAAGGGCTAAACCAAGAAATAGGATTTTTTACCAAGTTCCGGCTCATCAATTATCATGAAGGATGGTGAGAATTATGTGCAACCACCCTCAAACAGGGCTTCCCACCAGCAGAGGCTGTGTTGCAGAAGAGACTCACTAATTCATTGGACTCGAGTTATCTTCAAATGGAGAAAACCTATCAAAAAACATGTTTTGGAGAGGCTAAACCAAGTGCGGAAGTAGAACTTTCACCAAGTTTGAGCTCATCAACTATCACGAAGGATGGTGAGAAAAACCAGCCATCATGTGCAAACACCACCGAGAGAGGGTCTCAAACCAGCATAGGCCACCTGTGTTCTAGAATAGACTCAAAAATTCACCAAAATTGAGTTCTCTTGAAACAAGGTAGGATGGTGAAACAACTGGGACCACGCTGGTATCAAGAGCATTAGTTAGGAAGTTTACACAAGGTATAAGTAACGGGCTTTGAAATTGTTTAGTCAAATGACTCAAATGAGGAGCTTAAGCTTAGTGGAGCAAATATTTTAAATTTTCAATGCACAATGCAAAAATACTTTGCTAGATTTTAGATTTTCTTTCTTTTTCTTTTTTTACGTACTTCGAATTCTGAATAACTGGAGTGTATGCACCAATTCTTACAATTGACCCAAGGTTCATTGATCCAAACAGTTAATCTGATGGGCCTACCATGGATGGTTATGCTTGCAAGATCCAACTGCTTCGGTCAGCGAACTACACATAGGAAGTTAAGAAAACCATACAATAGTAGTCTGGTAAAGAGGGCAAGGATCTAAGCTTGGGATCTTTCAATCTGCGAGGTTTTTGGGGCATCCACCATCCAGGCTGTTGCATGCAGAATTAGCAATCTCGATCCTTGAACCATGGGCATCCCTTGAACAGATTTTGTAGATTTTGTGAATTAGCACACTATACAGATCCTCATGCCTCACGGCCCCATAATTTCTCCTCAAGTTTTTCCTTTGATTTGATAAATTTCTACCATCACTCACTAAAGAAAAAGGGGAAATGGAAATAGGAATCAATACTAATAACTCTTGTTGGAAAATCATTTTTTTTTAAAGCGTAAAAGCAGCATAGGTTACTTACGAGTAGCCATCGTGACACCACAGCCAAAGCAAACAGAAAGAGTTGTACACAAGAAGTACCTGTGATGACCAGTTTAAGCATAACCATCAAATTAAGCATAAGAAAGGTAAATTGAAACAAGACTAGAGAAACCAATTAAACATTCCAACAAAAGATGCATCTTTAATGGATTATATAAAATACAATACCAACAAGTATCATAATCTACCATGCAAATTACAATCCAATAGAAAACAATGTAACAAGAGATAACCAAAATTTCTTTGCTCAAATGGAAAGTATAAAATTAAGAACTACATTGAATTCTTCCATGGATTTGTTTTTTTCTTTTTATTTTTCTTTTTTTGAGAGGCGGAAAAAATGTTAAAAAGAAATCTCCAATAGCCAAGAGAAACGAGCAAAGATGTAGAGAAATCGTCTCCAAAACAAAGTACCCACTCCCCAAAATTTCTCTACTTACTCCATTGTGGGGAATATATATCTTGATTAATGCATACAACCACAAGCTACAGATTGATAGAACCACAACCCCCAATTGATAGACTCCACCAGTGGAATCTGCACTAGCCCACGGTTCATGGCCACACTAACAAGACAATCACGTGGGCCACAGATGCACAAATAAATAGACACTACGGTCTACATTCAAGATGCATAGGTTGCTTAATCAAGAATTAGAATTGCATATTTGTAGGATATAATGCATGCACATATGAAGTAGAGTCGGGCCGGGCCAGGTCAGGCTAAAATGACTTGGGCCAAGCCTGGCCTGAAAAATTATCGGCCATACATGCCAAGCCCAAGGCCGGCCTATGGGCCAAGCTAATAGGTCCACGCCTAGTAAAGCTGGGTCAGGCTCCCATTACCACCCTTCAACGCACAATGTGTTGCATTGAAGGGCATGTGTTGCCATTGATCTTAGTTAGCAATATCCTTCTACCATCAAGTTGCATTCCGGTGCTTCCAATTGCACCACCTAGATTCCTAAAAGTGCACCACACCAGCAATCCAAACGGACCAATTAATGTAAATACACTTTTTGAATTCAAATCAGTGATCTGTTTATTTTAACAGTCCATTTGCAGGCAATGGTGGGGATAACCATTGAACGGTTGCAAGCACCAATGGGAAGGCACCATGCACATGGAGTTCACTAACTACAATCCAGGCATACAACTATTTCTGTTTATTTCATTCTTCATCAATACCTGCAAGTTGCAACAAGCTACCGTTTGGATGCCTGTAACTTGTGTAAAATGTAAGAAAGTTACAGGTGACTTTCTTACAGTTTGTGTTTGGGGGAGAAATGTTACAGGTAACAAAGTCTCAACCTGTAACTTTCTATCAGGTAAGATTGCAAGAAATATAACAGAGGAATTAGGTGTTTTTCAAGTCA
Source organism: Magnolia officinalis (assembly GCA_021015155.1). Classification (NCBI taxonomy): domain Eukaryota; kingdom Viridiplantae; phylum Streptophyta; class Magnoliopsida; order Magnoliales; family Magnoliaceae; genus Magnolia; species Magnolia officinalis. The sequence goes on from JAJHSJ010000012.1 coordinate 32,104,461, forward strand.
CAGGTTACTTTGTTACAGGCAACGGCTATCCATTTCGAATTTGGGAGAGGATGGTGGAAACGCAGCTGCATTGAAAGTGCACCTACCTGCTCTGACCCAACGTCTCCTTCTCCCTCTCTCAGCGTCTCCTTCTCCCCTTCCCTCTCTCCCTCTCTCTCTCTCTCTCTCAGCGTCTCCTTCCCTCTCTCTGCTCTGCCAAGGTAAGCCCTAACCCTCATTCGTTTTTCTGGCAGGGGCGGTTTCGGATGCCTAACAGCGGGGCCCACAGTGATATACTTTCCTTACATCCACACCGTCCATCCGTATTGAAAGCTCATTTTAGAATATGACCCAAAAAATGAAGCTGATCCAAATCTCAAGTGGGCCACACCACAAGAAACAATCTAAACTAAATTCCTACTATTAAAAAATTCACGGGTCCACCGAATAAGTTACTTTCCATCCAACGGAAGCGGTTTGCCTAGTGAGTAACTCACTAGGCTTCCCGTACTGAGTAAACTCTGTGAGGTCCACCACGCTTCATGTATTTTATCCACTCCGTCCGGCCATTTTCCCAAATAATTTTAAGGCTTGAGCCCAAAAATGGAGCATATACAATTTTCAAATGAACCACACCACAGGCAACAGTTAACTTGAACTTCTACAGTTGAAAATTCCTTAGGACCACATAAGTTTTGGATCAAGCTTGTATTTTTGTTTTCCATTCATCCATATCTGTATAACCTAATAAACGGGATGACAAATAAACATTACTGTGGGCCTACAAAGGTTTCTAGGTGAAAAATCTTCATCCCAACTATTTCTTGTGGTATGATCCACTTCATCTTTATATATGCTTCAATTTCGGGCTTAACCCCTAAAATTAGATGGAAAAATGAATGGATAGCATGGATAAACCACATACATTTAAAGTGGGCCTAATTGAGTTTACTCAGTACAGTGAGAGCGTACGATCCGATTTCCCATCCAACCAGTTGACGAGGAAATCGGATCTCTTATCCTACTGAGTAAACTCAATTAGGCCCACGGTGAATGTGTATAACTTATCCATGCCGTCCATTTATTTTTCCAGCTCATTTAAGGGGTTGAGACGAAAATTGAAGCAAATCCAAAGCTCTAGATCATACCACAAGAAACAGTGAGAATAATGATTTCCACCATTGAAACCTTGCTAAGCCCCACAATGATTTTTATTTGTCATCTAACCTGTTCATAAAATCATACAAACATGGATGAAAGGAAAAATCAAATATAAGCTTGATCCAAAACTTATATGGCCCTTAAGAATTTTTCAACGGTAAAAGTTCAATTCACATTGTTTCCTGTGGTGTGGTTCATTTGAGCTTTGGATATTCTTCATTTTTAGGATTAAGACTTAAAATTATATGGTAAAATAGATGGGCGAATTGGATACAATACATAAATCACGGTGAGCGTTAAAGAGTTTACTCAATACGCAATCCATTTCCGTTGATAAGGTAACAAAGACTTGGACAAAGATACCAAACAAATATTATCTTGATCCAAAAACTTTTGTGCCCACAAGAAGTTTTTAATGGTCGATTACTATTGTTTCCTATACTATGATCCACATGAGATTCATATCTTCTTATTTTTTGTATTATATTCTAAAATGAGCTTTCAACACATATGAACTATATAGATGTGAGAAAAATACATTACAATGGGCTCCATAATTTGGGATCCCACACACCTCGATGGATTCACTCCAGTTTGACTAGCGACGTTATCCAATAACTAATCACTACTAGTTGGTGTTTTGTGGGCCTTACCATGTTTCATGTGTTTCATCCATGTTTTTTTATCCATGTTATTCATCAATTTTTTCATATCATTTTAGGGCTTGATCCCAAAATGAGTAGATATAGAAAGATCTCAATCTTAGGTGTTCATGATTAAAAACATTATAGTGCCGACTATAATGTTTATTTGATGTCTTACCTCGTGATTAGGACATAAAGACCTGATGAAAGGAAAAACAAATATTAATATGATTTTAAAGTTGTGGCCCCCAAGAAGTTTTTAAGTTACATATAAGTGGGCCAACTTTTACATACTTTTTAATATGCCGACCTACTTTTAAGACCCACCTAATGATTAGTTTAGCTTAAAAATTGGTTCAACTATTCATCTAAATGGGTTCAATAAAATTACATACTTTTATCCAAGCTTTTTTATGTGTCGATTTGATTTTTAAACAATTCCATACTCTAGATTCAAGTTGGCGTGAATAAACAACATCTTAACTATAACTAACTTACAGGTTATTCAAATATAGAAACTAATTTACCTATAAGTAAATTACAGCTTATATCAAAATAGAATTACATGTAATTTTCTTTCACCTGTAAGTAGGTTGCTTGTAACGTATAACTTAAAAAACTTACAGGCATCCAAACGCAGCCTAAGTTGTCACGTCCCAAAATTCGGGTACAGAGTGTGCACCCTCAGACCCGAGTTCATAAAGTATATTAACTTAATTCTTTGATCAATTTTAACCAGAGGTGATAATTACATTCAGTCTAAGTTCCACCCCAATTCCAATCACATCTACATAACACTTAGCACCAATCAACCAGGCATATATAAATCTTGACGACCATTAAAATAATATAAACCTTAAAAATCATTTATTTATTATATCATCATACTATAAATATGTTTATTCCAAACTAACATTGTTTTAATGAGATAAATCTAAACAATTTCTTAAAATTTTATCATCAATACCAATATGCATTATACGCTAATCAAACTATTCTAGTAAATAAATTACATAATAAAAAATGATTTAATGTCGCTACTTTGTCTTTAGACAAGTATGATCACGTTTCACATTGATAGTATTCAAGTGCGGTGGATCCTTACAGTTCCTGCGCCAAATCATCTGCTAATGGTTCATCTGTATGATTTTTCAATCAATAAAATGGTAAGCTGGTCAAGCATAGTGAAATAACCCAACATGATTCATAATCATAACAATTAAAATAATACAAGTACTAAATGTTAAATTTTATGCACGATGATATGGATGCAAATGGTGTATGAATGCATCAGATGGAATGATCATCCATCTGCTTGGGCTGGAGGTCATCAACTCACATTCACCCGTTGGGTAAGCTTCCAACTTTTGGTAGGCTTGGGCATAGGGCGCATCTGATAACGATCTACCAGGATCGACATTTCTTCCAAGGAGGGCCCCTAGGATCGGCCATGCATTACGCAAATGCAATAAATGATAGATGATGTATGAACGTATCATTTTCATAATTGTTATATATACTTGTATTGATAAATAAATTTAACGTACAATTATACTTTCATGCAATCTGACACATATTAGCATATAATTTACCGCATCATATAATATTGTAACAAAACATTCAAATCAGTACATCAACTTTCTCAATCTGCTTCAACCAATCTTCTGCTATTGATGAGTTAGATGCACCATTGAATATAGGTGGTCACAACTTCGTAAACCTTTCAAGTAAATCTACCTCACGAGGCTGATCAAAACCTTAGTGGAAATGTGTTCCAGTGATGTTGGGATGTTTGGTTCAAGGCAACTAACATGTCTCACTGAACGGCGAATTAATCCTGCTGTTGTTTTAACATTGTCGCCATCTACGCTACCAACCCAAAGGCAGCGTCCCACGACTGAACATTTGGTCCGGCGATGTTAGCTCGAATAGTGGTTATGGATAATGGGAGTTGCGTGCTATGTCCAGCATTTGTCATGTTAACTGGAGGAAGGTGGTGGTGGAGGAGCTTGCCCTACTTCATTGACTTCATTCTCATCTTGCTCATCAGGAGCTGTTCCAGATTCTTTGAGAATAAGAGGATTGGAAAATGATTATCTGTGAGAAGTGCACTTGTAGAGGGTATTAAATCACAAATATTACGCGTCTTCTTAGGGGTTATGACTCCTATCAAATGAACTAACATACATGATTATAAATATGAATATATGTGTGTGTGTGTATGTGTGTATACATACATATACATACACATACACATACACATATATATGTATATGTATATGTGTGTATATATGTATATATATCTATGTATCTATGTATATATTTATATATATATGTATGTATATACATATGCATATGTATATGTGTGTATATACATATACATACACATACACACACATATACTTATGCATATATAGACTCATACATATATATAGACACACACACACACACACATTATAACGTCTCGGAAAAATCTATACAAAGACCCAAGTACCACCTTAGGTAGAAATCACTAAGGACCAAATCCTTTAAAAATTAGACGAAGATTAATTAAGTGTTTAACTAAATCATCTGTCGAATTAGCTTGGACAGCTTTCAATATGAACTGCAAGACCCAAAATCAGTAGGATCGCTGACGCTACGTTACCCTGAAACCTATGATCAATCTCTAAACCCAGTTGCTCTCGGGAGCGCATCGAAACTCCGTATTGGACTTGAACCGCGCATCGAAAGTCCAATTTTCGCGGAACTATACGGTTCTGACTGCCTTACTGGGCTTGACAACCACCTCGAAAATCAAGTCCTAATAATATCCAGAAATGCACAACTTGAGCCCAGAGCGAAGTATGTGAGAAACGCGAATATCTTTAGAAAATGAACTCAGACTTAAGTAAATTGAGTCGTTCGCTTGCAGGCTAAATCTAAGGATTCAGACCGTTAAAATCTGACCTAACTACACCCTTGGATCAGGAAAAATTTTCAACACACGTCAGTGTACTTGTGGCCCCAATCGAGTAACGGTGACCGTTGAACTGAAACTGATCATCTGCGGTCGATCTGTAAATCCAATCGGACCGAAAACTTAACTCGACCTAGATCCAATGTTAAGGAGCTTAAGTCCGACCACATGCAGAAAAGGGCCCTCCGGAAGTGTTCCGTTGGACCGAAACTGTCGGCCTTTGGCTATAACCTAAGAATACCTTGGCCCTGGGGCCATTCCCATCAATTCTGGGCCTATATAAGCACCTTAAACCCTCTCTCTCTCATTCCATACAAATTTACAACCCTAGGAGAGAGAAGAGAGAGAAAAGAGAAGAAGAAAGTGAGGAGAAGAGAGAGAGAGTTAGCATTTGTCCCTGGGATTTTCCTGCCATTCCACGTGCTTAACTACCGTTGCGGTAACGCTATTCCAACGTTTCTGATTCCATTATTAGGTAAGAAATCCTAACCCTAACCTATTTTAGAGATTCTAATAGAGCAGATGGCGAGATAGCTAACCTATTCCCCGTTATAGGTTGTTGTGGTGCCGTGGACAAAGACTTAATGTTTAAACTGAGTTCATTACGAGTCTACCGGCGAAAGGTGCGGACTATAAACGTTTAAGTTATGGTTTTCAAGGCTTTTAATGTCAGTTAATGATTTATGTCTGACTTGATCGCTATCACATGCTTAGATACGATGTTTCCCACGCTTTACACATATATATGAACTATGTTGAATATAGTGTATTACATGTGTTTGTTGATATAATTGAATGAGTATGGAATTTGGATTCGTGCTTGCCATGATTATTCGTCATGAATATATGGTTGTCATACATGTGACAACTCCTTGGTGAAAGGATTTGCCCTAACACCTGTTATAACCAGCATACGTCACGTATGTTAAAGTATGTAGCTAAGTGCTTGTAAAAATGTCTGAATGAATATGGAATTTAGATCTGTGCTTGCCATGATTATTAACTATTAATATATGCTTGTTGTGCATGTGACAACTCCTTTGTAAGAGGGCTTGTCAGGATATATGTTATAACTAATCTAATACATGTATGTTAAAATGTGTAGTCTAAGTGTTTGATAAAATGCCTGAATGAAGAAATGCTTGTTAGAATGTATTTAATGAGGGTGATGAGATAGGATTCTCAATCCCATTCTCTATAATTACAATTCCCGTTATGTAACCTATCTTACTACTATGTGTTGTACGGATGAAATGCTTATGTAAGCTAACATGTGTATTATGTGTTTGTTGACATGCTCAACTAAGATTTATATTTAGATTTGGTTGTCACATGCTGTCATTGATTATCACTTGTGAATGCTATCGTTTGAAGTGTGATTGGGGCTACGATGTAGTCCAAGCAATCGGTAATAGTTCTCGAGTAGTGATTGAGGTCATTTCGCTACACATGACATGTTCGATGAATCCGAGGCGTACGATGATTGTTGACAGTGGTACCATGTCAATTAATTCGGCATACACTCGTACCAGTTGAACTTGTCTAATAAATCGATTAGCCTATTGTGTATTTACCATGTATGGACACTACTGCTTGAACCTAAGGTACCAACTTACCAATGTAAAGACCCGTTTAACCTTGGTACCACAATCCGCTAAGACTTATGAGCCAGGCATGGTGGTATGGGACACTGTGGTCGAGCTGTCAGCCTACGCTGGGGCGACGAGCCTCCTCGTAGTGACCAGTAAGCAACCCAAACTTGTGAGCCTAATACGATGGTATGGGACACTGTATTCGAGCTGTCGGCCTACACTGGCGCAGCCTGACTGTGATCCCCAGTCGGGTCGGTGACGAGCCTTCGAAAATAAACTGCCAGTTGGTAGGGCGTTGGTGAAGTGACTTCGAGTATAGGCCTACCCGGCGCATCCTGACTATGGTCCCCAGTCGGGTTGGTGACGAGCTTTCGAAAATAGACTGCCAGTTGGTAGGGTGTTGGTGGGGTGACCTTGAGTGTGAATTAAGCCTACGCAAACGGTGACGAGCCTCTCGTAGCAACCTACAATATAAACTCGCGAACTTGCCTATCGTATGTGATAAACTAGGATTGATGACCCTAGATGGATCATTGTTTGGGTAAATGATATAAAGGGAGGTACCTTAGCTTCTCAATCCTGCTGTATGAAAAGGTCTAATAAGAACTCGGTAATCACGCTCATGCACTGCATTGTATGTGCCTTTGGCGTTGGTGTTGAGCACAGAGGAAGGGGTGCATGCCGCGACCGTAAGAGGAAGATCGCAAAGGGAGTGCAGGCGAGGGCATGCATCATTAATTCATATCATGTTTGCATTAACTTGAGTACTTAGGAATATTTGATTTTATTGTTTTATCATTACTGCTTGATTGAATTGATAACATGTTAACCTTTGCCTTATAGCTCCACTGAGTTGATCACTCACTCCCACGTTCTGGGACGGTGTTTTAAAACACCAACCAGACTCTTTTATAGTTGCAGATGATGGTGATGCTTACGTAGCGGAGCCGATCTTCTATGATGATGAGGAGTTCTCCTACATGCAACTCTCTGGCGGGTCTATGTAGACCCGGAGTTGCATATCGGGGCTATAGGGATATGGATAGATGACATTACACTCTCGTTATTTTGTATATCTTGGAACAATACATGTAATTATTTAACCTGGTATCATGTTCACAATCTGGAAACTTACAACAACTTAAGTGTTTTATATATCTATCACAGTCTTCCGCTTGCGTAATCTAATCGTCTCTAGAGTATGATATGTTGATTTAGCTTAATCCCATTCATGTTTAATGCACTAACACGGACAACATTTAATCATCATTATCTATGTTGCATAAGTAATGCATTGGAACTTGGGAGTTGAGCTCCTACTAGACCCTCGATTTTCAAGGTGCTACATATATATATACATATACATATATTATATGTATGTATATGTATATGTATATGTATGTGTATGTATATATATACATATAATATATGTATATGTATGTGTATGTATATATATATACATACACATACATATACATATACATAAATATATACACACACACACACACTGTGAGACCCGTATCCTAGCCCGTACTATTCCGTAGGCTTCTGCGGTGACCTGCGATTTGTTATCAGCGTTTGCGCGCGATCCTGAGTTGTGTCTTGTATATCAGAGTTGGCTCGACCCAAAACTTGTATCCTTGTGACCGCGCCATCGCTACGGTTCCGATGTCGCATCTCACGTGCTGAGGCGATACCAGGGCCAGGAGATGTGGGCCCGCGTTCAGTTCAAGGAAAATGCCGCGCATTGCTAATCCCAAGAGAATCCATTACATCAATCTCATCAATCATATCAATCAAGTACACATCACTCCCATTACTCACACTCATCCCCAAGTACAACTACACATCCTCAAAGTCAACTATCTCTCTTACACAAGTACTTTCATCACTCACTCACCCATCACTCACATCTCTCATCTCTTTCATCTCTCTTATCTATCTCATTCTCCCAAACAACCCAAGCACCCAACGTCCATGGCTTCCATGGAGAAACTAGTGTGGCCCACCTTCTTACCTCCCATCACCACCCTCCAAGTCTCATCTCAACCGTTGGATCACATTCTTTGGAGCTATAGAACACGCTGATGGAAGAAGGAAGAAGGGATCTTGAGGTGGGTGATTTTATTTTGTGATTTGGGGGCCCACATATGGTGGGACCCATCTTGATGTATGCTTTGTATAGGGAGGGCCCATAGTGGCGGGGTCCCTTCACTGATTTTCTCTCTTTTTTTTTTCTCTATTTCTCTCTCTCTCTCTCTCTCTCTCTCTCTCTCTCTCTCTCTCTTTTTCCTTGATTTTATGGCCACGCCGTCCATCTTCGGGCCCACCATGATGGACATGTTTCATCCTGACCATCCTGATGTGGGCTTGGACGAAGGAGAACACAAATGTCAGTTGGTTTAACAGGGGGGCCACGTGTGCTTGGACCCCACTTGATGCAGCGGTCATCCGAGCCGTCCATATCGCAACTTGCTGCTGGACAGCAGATGCTGGACGCTGGTAGGTGTTATAAAAAAATAATAATAAATAAATAAATGATGATGATGATAATAATAATAATAATAATCATAATATAATATATTTTATATTATATAATCTGTGGTGGGCCCCACGTGGGACCCACATGCGCTATTTAAGAAGATAGACTGCTGTATCATACAATAACTATATAGTTGCTGTATTGACATCAGTAAGGTCCGTGGGACCAGCTGATGTGTGGATCGCATCCACTCCATCCGTCCATCCGGATGGGACCCACCGTATATGTGTTATATTCAAACCGTCCCTCCATTTTATATCTAAACCATCCATCTTTTGGTGATCCACACCGTCCATCTGATGGACGGTGGGCCAGCAGCCGCAGCTTAGCTGCCATGTTGATGCCTGCAAGTTCTGTGGGCCCCACATGAGGCATGTATTGTATCCAACCGTCCATCAGCCTTTCAGTTGCTGAATGTGTAATAACAACTCGGTGGACCACATGGTGATGTATGGGTCTTACCTGCACCATCCAGCAGGTCTGGACGGTGGGTACCCACCTTGAGCTGTGTTTTGACCCAAGCCGTCCACCTGCTTTGCCAAATGGGACCACCACGATGTATTTATTTCATCCACACCGTCCAGAATGTGTTGGACAGTGCTGGACAATGTTTCGACAGTGCTGATTTACATAAACGGTGTTTGGATGGTGTCGATCATCATTACTGTGCTGTGTGGGACCCACCATTGATGTATTTATTCTATATCTACACTGTCTATCAGGTGGACCATTGCAGAAAACAGTGAAGATTGAACGCCTACCATTGAAACCCTTTTTGGGGCTACAGAAGTTTTGGATCAATATGATATTTGTTTTCCTCTTGATTCAAGTCTTTGTGACCTTATGAACAGATTGGATGGAAAATAAACGTTATGGTGGGCCCCGTGGGTTTTAATTTGTGGAAATCATTACCTCCACTGCTAGTTGTGGTATGGTCTAGATGATCTTTTGATATGATTCATATTTTTGGGTAATGCTATAAAATGATTTCTAAAAATGGATGAATGGTGTAGATGGTGCGGCCCAAGTAATGCGATTCACTTGTTGTATTTGAGAAGCCCATTGTGATGTTTCTGTAGCCCACTTAATGAGGCCCATTATGATGTGCATTCGGCCCGTGTTTGAGGCCTAATGTGATGTATATGCAGCCCATATTTGAGGCCCGTTGTGATGTGTATTCAGCCTGTGTTTGAGGCCCAATGTGATGTATATGAGGCCTATGTGATGAGGCCTATTGTGATGCATTTGAGGGCTAGGCGATAGAGCCCATTGTGATGTATGTTAGGCCCATATGAAAGGCCCATCGTGATGTGTATTAAGCTCTTGAGTGAGGCCCATGGTGTTATATATTTGGCCCTTGTGTGAGGTCATGGGTCCACTATATGTTAGGATCTATGTGGGTCGTTCCTTGGGGGCAATGTTGGTTAAATGTCCACATTGTCAAGGTCGATTGTCGATGTCGGTTATTGATACCGATTATGAGTATGTGACAGCATAGCATCATGATATATGCCCATATGCATCATCTGCATGTTTGTTATGAGATGTGGTTGACCATTGCATATGTCATTGGGCAGGTTGTTATGAGACTCCCTGATAGGCGGAGGTTATCTCACATGAGCGCACGTTATGCACAGGATTGATGCATGTCTAGATTTTATGACTCATGTATCTTGCATTGTGTATTGTGATTACTGTATGCCATAGCGACATCAGGGCCGTAGCCTACACAAGCATATCATGGATGTCCAGATGGGACACCGAAAATCTGTTATTAGCATCGGGCTGCCATAGATGGCCCTTGGTGAAAATCCCTAAACCTTCAAGGCCAGGAGAGACCCCAACGTCGAGATTGAGTGGATACATGAGAAGCCTGAGTGCCGAATACTAGAAGGCCGCGTCTCCCACTGTGTCATGGTCGGTTGGGATGGGGTGTGGCCTTACCCGCCCGAGGGTAGGGGCATAGCTAGGCTGAGTTTGACCAGCTCGTGAATGGGTCCGATATCGACGTGTCGGGTAGATATTGGCTAACTACTAGCCAAGCGGATAGTGAGGTCTCTTCCACTTGCATGGTTGCGCGTTAGCGGGCGGCGATTGCATGTAGAGTGTATTAAACCCCGGTGATGATCTTATAGATGTACAATACTTATATGTGGACTTATTGAGTAGGAGTTACATATTCATTCATTCATTCACTATCCACTCAGGTCAGTGGTAGCAACTATTTGTTATGTGTACCTTCGCAATGGCCACGATTTTGGTTGGGGCGCGCGACTAACCTGAGATCAGGAGTTTACCATATTGAGTCTGATTATCCAAATTAAGTATGAGATTGGTTTGTATAGAAGTCCCTTGTGATGGACCCTATAGCCTGTGATACTATGTACTATCATCCCGACTTCTCACTCCAGCATGGTTATTCCATTTGCACCGTATATTGCATTACATCCGCAGCATATGACATTTTGGGTTACTGTGTTTCTGTATTTATATGGTCTAGATATGACTGACGGTATTTGTGAACTCATCAGGAATTGTGTATTGCATTGCATCCTCGGCATATGATATTTGGCTCTTTATGACTCCTCATTTGCATAGCTGATCTGTATTGCGTACTCTAATATTGTTTGACTTATGGACTTATCAGTATTTCCACTTACTATGATATCGTATGATTTATGATCTTACCAGTATTTCTGATATTGTATGATTATGGCATTATATTGAATACTTGACACTTACCTTGTGCAAACACTTACACCACCCTCTAAGCTTTCTATAAGCTTATGCACGATAGATGCGTGCAGGTGATGTTAGGTTGCAGTAGCGTGGAGCTTAGAGCATGTAGTTGACTTCTGAAACTTTGATTTTGACATATGTATTTCCCTTTCAACATTGTATTCAAATCTTTATATTAGTGGATATGTGATGATGATGTTGCCTTTGTGATTTGGGTAAACTTGTGGTTATACTTATTACGACTAAATGTACACTGAAAAAAATCCTCCTTGTAGGATCGCATGATCGGAATCTGACATATGGACGATGGGAGCCGAGAATGGGGTACTACGGAGGCTGTCAGCACTGGATTCGGCGATCGAGAATTTTGTAAGCCCGGTTTCCGAGTTTGGGGCGTGACATACACATACACATATATATACACATACATATACATACATACATATAATATATACATACATACACACACGTACATACACATATACATATACATATACATAAACATATACACATACATACACATATACATATTGTAATGTCTCGGAAAAGTCCGTACAAAGACCCGAGTACCACCTCAGGAAGAAATCACACAGGACCAAATCCTTTAGAAATTAGACGAAATTAACTAAGTACTAAACTAGGTTACTTGTGAAATTAGCATTAATCACTTTAAATACGAACTGCAAGACCCAAAACTTGCAGAATCGTTGACGCTATATTACCCTATAATCTAGGATCAATCTCAAAACCTTGTTGCTCTTGAGAGTAGCACGAAACTTCGTATCAGACCTGGACCGCGCATCGAAAGTCCGATTACTGCGAAACTAAATCGTTATGACCGCTTTGCTGGGCTTGACAACCATCTCGGAAATCAAATCCAGATAGTATCCAGAAACGCACAACTTGAGCCCGGAGCAAAGTGTGTGAGAAACGCGAATATCTTTAGGAAACGTGCTCAGATTTAAGTGAATTGAGTCGTTTACTTACAGGCCAAATATAAGGATTCAGACCGTCAAAATCTGACCTAAATACACCCTTGTATCAAGAAAAATTTTATACACATGTCAGTGTACTTGTGGCCCTGATTGAGTGGCGGTGACCGTTAAACTGAAACTGGTCCGCCACGGTCGATCTGTAAATCCGATCGGACCGAAAGCGTAACTCGACCTAGATCCAATGCCAGAGAGCTTAAGTTCAACCGCACACAAAAAGGGGGCCTCTAGAAGTGCTCCGTTGGATTGAAACAACCCTTATTTGGCTATAACCTAAGTATACCATGACCTTAGGGCTATTCCGATCAGTTCTGGGCCTATATAAGGGCCTTAAACCCTCTCTCTCTCTCATGCTATATGAATTTCCAACCCTATGAGAGAGAAAAGAGAAAAGAGAGAAGGAAAGAGAGAGAAAGTGAGAGAGAGAGAGAGAGAGAGTTGGCGTTTGCTTCTAGGATTCTTCCCTGATGCTCCACGTGCTTCACCACTACATTTGTATCGCTTTTCCAGCGATTTCGACTCCGTACTTGGGTAAGAAATCCTAACCCTAAGTTGTTCAAGAGATCTAAATAGATTAGATGGTGTAATGGCTAACCTATTTCATGCTATAGGTTGTTGTTGTGCCATAGACAAAGACTTAGTGTTTAAACTGAGTTCGTTACGAGTCTACCGGCAAAAGGTGCGGACTATAGATGTTTAGGTTATGGTTTTCAAGGCCATCAATGTCAGTTAATGATTTATGACTGACTTGATCGCTATCACATGTGCTTAGATTAGATGTTTCCCGTATATTACATATGTATGTAAGTTATGTTGATTAAAATGCATTCCAAGTGTTTGTTATAATGTTTGAATGAATATAGAATTTGCATTTGTACTTGCCATGCTTAGTGATCGTATATATATGATGGTTGTATGTGTCACAACTCCTTTATGAAAGGACTTGTCATAAATGTTAAAACTAATACATTACATGTACATGGATATGTATAGTTCAAGTGTATGATGAAATGCCTGAATGAGAAAATGCTTGATGTAATATACTTAATGAGGGTGTTGAGATGGGATTCTCATTACCCTTATACATAGTTAGAGTTTCCTTTATGTAACTACTATATGATTTACTGTTGAAATGACTATATATGCTAACATGTACACTATGTGTTCATTGAAATGCTCAAATGAGATTCATATTTGATTTTAGTTGTCACATGCTATCTCTGGCTACTATATGCGTACACAATTTCTTGGAGTGTGTTTGGGGCTACGACGTAGTCCTGGAGATCAATAATGATTTCCGAGTTAGTGGCTGAAGTCTCTTCGCCACACAGGACGTGTTCGGTGAATCCGAGCCGTACTTGGGTTGTCGATAGTGGTTAGGCCACACGGGGTGCTTACGCACTTCATGTAGATTAACTCGATGTGCGCTCGTACCAGTCGAGCTCGTCAAGTAACCCGATTGACCCGATGTATGTTCACCATGTATGGACGTTACCCCTTGAACCTAAGGTACCAATCTCACCTGTGGAAATCCCGTTAACCTTGGTACCTCGATCTGCTAAGACTCATGAGCCGGACAGCTGTCGGCCTACGATAGGGCGACGAGCCTCCCCGTAGTGTCCAGTGACCAACATAATCTCGTGAGCCGAATACGGTGGTATGGGACACTGTATTCGAGCTGTTAACCTACACTGATAAGATGACGAGCCCTTTGTAGTGACCTCGAGCATACTCTGAGCCTGCATTAAGGCGACGAACCTTTCCTTAGCAACTAGAGTATAAACTAGGCCTACACTGCATCGAGGTGATGAGCCCTTTGTAGTGACATAGAACCGCAACATCATATGAGATTACTAGGATTGACGACCCTAGAATTGATCATTGTTTGGGAAATGATATAAGGGAGGTACCTTAGTTTCCCAATCCTACTATATGAAATATGACTAATAAGAACTTGGTAATTACGCTCATGCACCGCATTGCATGTGCCGTTGGCGTTGGAGTAGAGCACTGAGGAAGTACTGACATGCCGCGACCGTGAGATGAAGATCGCAGAGGGAGTGTAGGCGAGGGCATGCATCATTTATACATACCATTCTTGCATTAACCAGAGTACTTAGAAATGCTTGTTGTATTGACTTATTATTCCTGCTTGACTGAATTGATAATATGTTAACCTTTGCTTTATAGTTCCACTGAGTTGATCACTCACTCCCACGTTATGGGACGGTGTTATACACACCAACCAGACTCTGTCTTAGTTGCAGGTGGTGGCGATGCCTGCGAGGCGGAGCCGAACTTCGAGGATGACGAGGAGGCATTCTCTTACATGCAGTTTTCAGGCGGGTTCATGTGAGTCGTGTCCTGATCGACGGGGATTTCTGGGATGTTGACTAGATGACATTACACCTTTTGTATATTTTGGAATTGTACATGTAATTATTTAACCTGATAACATTACACTCTGGAGACTTACAACAGTTTATATATTTTATATATCTATCACAGTCTTCCGCTTGCAATTTCACTTGTCTCTGGAGTATGATATACTGTTTTGGTATAATCCCATTCATTTTTCATGCACTAATACGGACAACATTTAATCATCATTTTCTATGTTGCATAAGTGATGCGTTGGAACTCGGGAGTTGGGCTCCTGCTCGACCCCCGATTTTCAGGGCGTTACACATATACATATACATACACATACATATACATATACATACATGCATATAATATATACATATATACATACATATATATATATATATATATATATATCTACACACACATATACGTATACATACAATATACACACACATATATCTGCTTGCTGGAAAATTCAAATTCTCTAGGTATAGTATAAAACACGTAAGTATATAATACCAATAATGTTATATATGTAAAATTAACGTAATCTATTTGGTTCTATCATGCGTGTTAATGTTAGCTATAATGCTAAAAATTAATTAAATTTATGACCCAGATGGACCACACCACATTTAATAGTAGGGATGTGATCTTAACCATAGGTGTGTGTTTGGGCAGACATAGTATGCGTATTTCATTAAACATATTAATTAAGTGCAAATCTCTAAGATGATTAGACTATATAAAAAATAAAGCCTCATAAAAAGCTCGGGTAAGCCATGCCATGTGAACATACAGCTTTTATAATAAATTTTACAATTTTCTGATTGGTATGATGTATGAAAGCTTTTATTCAAACTTATATTCTACAATAAAAATAATATTTCTCACCTAATGATTAGTTCAGCTTAAGAATTAATTCAACTAGTTATTTAAATGGGCTCAATAAAATTACATACTTTTATCCAAACTTTTCTATGTGACAATTTGATTTTTAAACAATTCAATACTCCAAAATTAGGTTGGTGTGAATATAAAACATCTTACCTGTAACTAACTTACAGGTTATCCAAACATAGAAACTAAGTTACCTGTAAGTTAGTTATAACTTACACCCAAACGAGATTACCTATAACTTTCTTTCACATGTAAGTAGGTTACTTGTGACTTACTTACAACTTAAAAAACTTACTGACATCCAAGCACAACCTAAAAAGCTTTTTACATAAAAATAAAATAAAATAAAATAAAAATCAACACAAGAAGCTGTTTCAAATAGGCTAGAAGAAGATCAATATACAATTCATCAAACATATGCTATAGAAGAAAAAAATGCAAAATGAGAAGCTTATTAAAAAAAAAACACAACATTTCAGAACTATTCTCATCCATTTAGGGTTTCAACTATATAAAATAATAATAAAAACAAGACCTATTATCAAATTTCCCTCAAATATTTGTGTCAGAATTCATTAAACCCGATGCAGTTTTCAAAATTTATCAGCAACAAATCATATTTTTTTATCGATTTCAAAGCCCGAATCGATTAAAACCCTAAAGAAACCAATCCAAGGATAGGATTTCCAACTCAAGAGATGAAAATTTCATAAGAAAAAGCCATCATTTCTCAGAAATTGAAGACGAAGTCGATTTATTGAGATTACCTGATAAGGTTCCCAACGATCAGTCATTAATAATTAGTAGGGCTTTTGTTGAGTGTCAAATATTACATATTTTCCCCATTTATATCTTCATTTTATGAACATGATAAGGCTTAATGATATATTTTATACATGTTTGCGTTGCAAGGTGAGTTTAAGAGCTTGGATTGAAAAGAATGCTAAAAGCATGGATTTGATGCTCGAGAAACACCAAGGCAAAGAATCGATCTTTGGAGACCAAAATTGAAGATTTCAAGACCCCGAGATTTAAGAAAACCAAATGGAGAAGGAAGGAAGTCGAAAGAACAAAGTGCTGAAATTCACTTCATTATCTATGTCATTGACCACGGTCCTTTTGTAATGCCTCATGTTTTCAAGACTCGAGTTTATGACTCATTTCCCAAAAACCTGAGTGTTAACATATAGATAACCAAATTCCATACATTTTTTTAAAAAATATTTCAGAGTTAGTAGTTTAACGTAGAATAGACAAATTAACATAAAGAAAAATTTGCAATTACATTTGGAATATACAAGAGGCTGCCCATAATGACTTATACAAACCAACGTCTTCGAAATAACAATTACAAGAATTTCATAATTTATAGAAGAGAAATGAAAAGAAGCATATAAATTTGAGTCACAAGATCGCGCAGCTCCTCTAAGTAGGTACGATCATACATCTTTGTCAATTATACCCGGCTCCTCATCAGCCTGAACCTGAATATCACTTATGCTACCTGTACTACTTGTACGACTATTGTACGACTATATATTTGATGAATGAGTGGCCAACTCAGTGTGAATTCCCTTCAAGATTACAAACCGTCGCCTTAGCTAAGCATAACTAAAACAACAAGTCAATCAAACCAATACATGATGCAGTCTTTTTAAATGCATGGATGTGTGAATGCACAGCGACCTGGGGATGCTCATCCAGTCGGACTTGGGCTCGACACCCATGGCAATCATCGACCTGGGAATGCTCATCTAGTCGTACTTGGGCTCATCACCCATGCAAAAGACTGGTCACCAGTGTAGCATATCTCGTTCAACATGGTGTCAAGTCATCAAAATAGGTCGATAGTCGGTGGTCTGGGTGCTAGCGAAATGATACCTCAATGAACCTAAGGGGACGTGCTACAACATCCAGAATTAGCCACCCGTCATTGCCAATATGCTATGAATGCATGATTAGCCAAACCATTATTATTTCAATTACAATCAACCAATTTAAGTAACTCAATGGTCACTACGGGGCGCTCGTCACCCGAAGTAGGCTGACAGCTCGGGCATAGTGTCCCATGACCACCATCTCCGGCTCATGAGGTTTCCCCATCTTAGGATGTTTAATGAATGCCTATCGACTAGTGGTCAATAAATTCCATAAGTAGGGATTACCATTGCATGGTATAGGCCATCGAAGCCACGTCGGCAAATCTCAAAACATAGGACATGTCAAATTGCAGCGGTAAAAGGGGTACATGGAACATCAAATCAATCAGCAAAAGGACCAAGCAAGGCTAAATCAATGCGGTTAAAAGACATCATTTCTAAGCCACTCAAGCCGTATGCCCCTATGGATGATAAATCCCACATTAATGTTCCATGTCTCATATAACCTCTAAATCGAGGGCCCATTTCTCACCAACCCATCTTGTTACATCCTAAGTATGGGTTCATGTACACAAGAGGGAGTTACCCATTAGGATGTGTAGTGAATAGGGATTCATAAGCGACTCACAACAATTCATGTGAAAACATGTAGTTATAGCATGACAGGCATATGTTAAGCATAATAATCATAATAGGTCATGATGTGAACTATCAATCAAAAGAAGAGTTATCATGTAAGTAACTATCGCATGCAAGTATGGTTCACAACTATCAATTATAAATCAAATATAAATCATATCTTAAGAGTTCATAACTAGTGTAAGAGGTTTCATGCTATGAGATAACAGTTGTGATGCTAATAAAGACTATTACTTAAATTAATTTGGAAATGGAAAGCTTAAGGGGAAGAAATCATCACCTCACAATTGAATTGCCACTAGTGTTGCTAGGAAATG
The DNA here is from genome assembly GCA_021015155.1 of Magnolia officinalis. Classification (NCBI taxonomy): domain Eukaryota; kingdom Viridiplantae; phylum Streptophyta; class Magnoliopsida; order Magnoliales; family Magnoliaceae; genus Magnolia; species Magnolia officinalis. The sequence continues at coordinate 32,123,172 of JAJHSJ010000012.1, forward strand.
CGTGTGCCCTTAAAGTCGAATCCTACCATAAATCATGAACTTATACAATTAGATCCAAGTTCTATGCGCTACCTATGTTTAAGGTCATAACCTAGGGTTTGCGTTAGTTATCTTTAGGGTTTTAATGTAGAATTAGAATTTTCATCCTAGGGTTTAGTTCTAGGCTTAGATTTTAGGATTTGAATATTAATTGAAGTATAATCACAAACCATTATCCTTAATGATATGATTAAGATCAGCTATGCGACGTTATTAATCATTGCGATGTAGTAAATAGTATGATCTACTATCAATGATCGTATGTAAGATTGATAAATAAAATACTAGTATTTAATAACCGAAATTTTATTTGTAATAACCACTATTGGCATGAGTAATCTATTAATGGTTAATCCTACTTAATAATCACAATTATTATCGAAATACTAATGATAATAATAATAACTATTAATAATAAATCTAGTCATGATAACAGATACTATAATCTACCACTAAGGATAATTTTTAAGAGAGTTAAATAAAACACTACTACTCGATAGTTACACTTTTGTTTATAATAACTAGGTTGAGCACAAATGATCTACTAATGGCTAACTATATCTGATGCTATCAATTCTCATAAAATAGTGGTAACAATGGTAATGATTAAAATGAGTTTAGTATGGAAAGAAAGAGTCGACTCACCTACGTCGACTCGGTTTGACAAATCAATTTAGCACAACTGAGTGTGATGGTTTTAGCCTGACAAAAGGATCAAGTCAGATTTCTTAGAGCTAACAACACAAGCTAGCTATAGGTGGTGTTAGGAATGTCTACAAATACATCAACAAGGAGGGAATCAACTCATTGAGTCGACTCAGTTGATTTGGACGTGGTTAGAAGGGTTACCTGAGCAAAGATGTCTGACACTATGATCGGGATTGGGAGCCCCAACGTAGTTGGTCTGCTGACTGAGCATGACCCCAAAAATGGTTCAGGATTCGGGTCAGCCCCCGACTCAGTGAGTTGACTCGGTTTTAGATCGAGTTGACTCAACAACTCGACTCTCTACTTACTCATCTTCTTCTTTACCTCCTCCTTCATTCCTCTCTTTCTCCTCAGATAAACCAGCAAAAGGACCCGGATCCGATTGGATTCCAACACCACATGACTCAGCAATGCCCTCGCTCCCCTTCTTCTTCCTTCTTTCTCTCTTACTTCTTTCTTCTTCTCCTTTCTTCCTCTCCTTCTTTGCTGGAACTCTAGCAGCACTTGAACTAGGCCCAACCTGACTGGAACAGGCTTAACTCAGACCTGGCTTGCTTCGGGTCGCCTGATGCAATGGTGCAGTGTGGCCCAGCTTGAACTGGGTCTCCCTTCATTTCTCTCTCTCTTTCCATTTGTTTCTTCTCTTCTTTTCCTCCTCCTTCTTATTTAAACAGGTCCAACAACACTTGGACTCAGCCTCAACGCACCAGGCCCAACTCGCAAGCCAGCGAGTCGAGTCGAGGTGGTGCAACGACCGCACCTTCCTCTTCTTCTCCCTCTCTCTCTTCTTCCTCATTCTCTTTCTCATCTTTTTTTTTTTGGTTTTTCTGCATCTCTGGAGGCCCAACAGCTCCCCTGGCTCGACCTAATTTCGCTCTGACTCGAGACGACTCGGTGCAGCTCCAAACGAGGAAGAAGGGCTGTCATTAATGACATTTTCTCTGCCGGCACTTCTTCCTCCGTTTTCTTTCTTCTGGATGGTCCAAATGGGTCGTAGAAGCTTGTGGCTAAGCTTTTTAAAGCTTGGAGAGGGTTTGGCTGGTGGGTTCGGGTTTGGGAAGCAACGACAGATTTTTGGGAGCACAACTATGGGGAATGGAGGAGAAGGCATTATTGCTGATCTCCTCCTTCTAAAAGCATTGCCCTAGGCTTTCTCAGATCCGTTGGATGAGAGCGAATGACTTGGATTTCGACGGCTGTCCCATTTCTAGAAACGGGCAGCCCAAGATATTTTGGTGTTGGTTTGCCATGGGAGCCCTAATCTGTGTGAAAGGCATCGGATGGCTGTGATTTACACCAATGGAGGGTCGAGATTTTTAGAGGTAGATGCCGTGGATTGCCAAGCTGGCAACTGCAGCAAGCGTGCTTTCCATTTTTTCGAAAAACGTCCACGCGCATCACTGCTTGTGCAGGTGTTTATGCGCACATGAATGAGCTCAACATATGTAATTTCTTTAGGTTTGAACAAACTTGAGGGCTGGAAATGATGGATGGTTCAGATCATGCATACGATCGCTCCTAGTGGGACATGATCCATGCTTGAATGGACGCCCGTCTATTCGCTAGGAAAAATGAGAGGAGAGGAGTTTTCCTCTTTCGTATTCTGCGGGTCAAACCCGCTTGACCGAGGTTCTAGGCTCGGTGCACAGCGAGCGTGCACCAACTGTGCATGTGCACCTCATTAAGTGGGGTCCACCATAGGGATTTCGACGGATCCACTCTGTCCATTTGATTTGTAGGGCTTCATTATGGTCCTAAATCATGGATGGGGCCGATCCTAAACTTAGGTGGGCCATATAATTTGAATCACGATCTTTAACTATTGATTATCGTTGTTACGACGGTTAGATTAATTCCAATCTGAGCATCAATGGTTAAAATGGTGACAAGGGTCCCTTAGTTGGAATTCAACCATTAGATTATGCACGATATGAGTTAATATTCATTTAAAAACCTAAGTATTATTGCTACTATATTTTTAATTACATTGTTATTACCAAATTCATCATTACATGTATTAACTACGATGGCTCTTTCTTCAGAAGCTGTATTATACGCTTTTACAACTGATTTATCTATATGTACGTATTTATTATACTTATTTTATTTTATTTTGTGTCGTGGGTTACCCTAAGGGAAGTTGGGAACCTGAGGAATGGTTTAATTGGTCTATCTGAGTGATTGAAGTCTTAGAGTAGATGTCTCTGAAGTGGTGATAGACTATTTTGAGAACCAATCAAATGGATAGTTTGATACATGGATGGGGATTGTTTTCGACAGTCGGATCATCCCAACTTTGAACATCAACGGTCAAAAGGACCCCTAAGGATCATCTGTGCATTCAAGACCATTTGTCTCATGTGTTGATAATTCCCTTACTACTATCAATGTCTTTAATAATATTATTTGCATTATTGTACTATCATTACCTACTTTATCTTTGTACATTATTATTATATGTGTATACATAAGTAATTAATTAATTAATTAATTATTTTATTAATAGTAGTATTTTACGTAGGACCTGCCTTTGATTAGAGTCATCAACTGTTAGAATCACGTCTTGTTAAGCCATAAGTCCAAATCTTGGGCATATCTACTACTTGGGCAGTTTATGGTTAATTTTACAACCCGATGGTCGAGTTATGGGAATTAATTGTTAGATCGATCGACGGAAACATTGTAGATCTTATGAGTTGCGATGGATCCATAATAACGGTTGGATCACTTGAACTATAGATGGGGATCACTTACAACGGTCCTAAGGGTCTTGAACTAGTTTAGGTGCTTCTGAATAGTCATCATTACCATCTAATAATTGGATTCACATGATTAGTGTTGGATCGTTGAGCGAGGTGCCACCTACTTGATGGACGGTGGATCTTGATGATATAAGGCCTACAATTGATAACGCATGGCTCGATCTATTTATTAAGGTAGGGTTAGACTTCCGTCGTCATTCGGATCCTAGAAACACAGTGGTTTCCTAAAGATCAATGTCACTTTTGGGATGAGATGATTGTTCGTTCTTGAGAATCAACAGTCAGATGACTCGATATATGAATGAAGATTGTATTAGATGGTCCAGATAGAATGATTGAGGACCACTGGATGATGATGTGTAAGGTGAGTCACGCGTGATCCCACACACGTGCAATTAATTTAGATCTTCAAGGTAACACCCGAGTACTGAAAAGTAAGGGGTGTTACACTTTTTAATAATACCAACCTTAATAAGATGAACTTGGAACCTCTTCCTGGCCAAACTGAAGAAGAGGAGGAAGCACATGTACCTAAAGACACTACTATGGAAGATATTTTTGCTGAACTGGATGAATCTGATGATCCAGAAATCCTGATTATTATTGAGGGTCAAATATTACATATTATCCCCCATTTATATCTTGGTTTTATGAACATGATAATGCTTAATGCTCTATTTTGCTCATTTTGTATTGCAAGGTGAATTTAAGAGCTTGGATTGAAAAGGGTGCTAAAAGCATGGATTTGATGCTCAAGAATCACCAAGGCAAAGAATGGATCTTAGATGACCATTGCTAAAGATTTCAAGACCTAAAGATCCAAGGAAACCAAGTGATGAAGGAAGAGAATTAAAGATTTGAAGTGAAGAAAAGGAATACTGAAATTGTCCTGAAAAAGCATATTCCGAAACTATGGGACATTTTGTGAAATTGAGCAGAGCGAATTCTATTTTGGGAAACTATGCAGAGTGAAGTCTATTTTAGCAATCTGCGTAAATTTGAGGTGATTTCTAGAGTTTTTGTAACGACTCGGAAAATTCCGTACAAAGACCAAAGTATCACCTCAGGCAGAAATCACTCAGGACCAAATCCTTTAGAAATTAGACGAGGATTAACTAGTGTTAAACAAGATTACATACGAAATCCGTACTAATCACTTTAAATACGATCTGCAAGACCCAAAACTTGTAGAATCATTGACGCTAGGTTACCCTAAAATCTAGGATCAATCTCATTACCCAGCTGCTCTCGGGAGCACATTGAAACTCCGTATCAGATCTGGACCGCACATCGAAAGTCTGAATAATAAGAAGTTATAGAATTAAGACCGCCTTGGTGGGCTTGACAATCATCTCGGAAATTAAAACCAGATAGTGTCCCAGGGCTATTCGCTTGAGCCCGGAGCGAGGAGTGTGAGAAAACATAGTTTTCTTTAGAAATTAAATCGAATTTAAGTAATCTAAGACTTGTCTCTTTCGGGCCAAATATAAGTAATCAGACCGTCGGAATATGACCCAAATCACCCTCGGATCAGGGAATATTTTCCATACATGTCCGTGTACTTGTAACCTTGATCGAGTTTCAGTGACCGTTGAACTGAAACTGGTCCACCACGTGTGATCCGGGAACCCGACTGGAACAAAAACTTAACTTGACCTAGATCCAAGGTCGGTGAGCTTAAGTCCGACCTTTGGCTCAAGGGGGGGCTCCAGAAGTGCTCCGTTGAGACGGAATAGTCCGTATTTGGACATAACCTAAGTATACCATGGCCCTGAGTCTATTTTCGTGAGTTCTGGGCCTATATAAGGACCTTAAACCCTCTCTCATTCAGCTCATACGAAATTGAGAAAACCCTAGGTGAGAGAGAGAGTAAAGAGAGAGAAAGTGTGAGAAGAGTGAGAGATTCTTCCTGATACTTTACCTTGCTATCCTACGTGCTTAACCATCACGATCTAATCACTTTTCCGGCGATTCTGGCTTCGTTCCTAGGTAAGAAAAACTTAA
>JAJHSJ010000012.1:32128784-32282671 GCA_021015155.1 Magnolia officinalis
AACTACCCTCAGCTTCTCGAGGAGTACGAAAAGGTACTAATTTCGAGGACGAAATTTTTCTTTAAGGGGGGTAGATTGTAACGATTCAGAAAATTCCGTACAAAGACCCGAGTATCACCTTAGGCAGAAATCACTCAGGACCAAATCCTTTAGAAATTTGACGAGGATTAACTAGTGTTAAACTAGATTACATACGAAATCCACACTAATCACTTTAAATACGATCTGCAAGACTCAAAACTTGTAGAATCATTGATGCTAGGTTACCCTAAAATCTAGGATCAATCTCATTACCCAGCTGCTCTCGGGAGCACATTGAAACTCTGTATCAGATCTGGACCGCACATCGAAAGTCCGAATAATACGAAGTTATAGAATTAGGACCGCCTTGCTGGGCTTGACAACCATCTCGGAAATCAAAACCAGATAGTGTCCCAGGGCTATTCGCTTGAGCCCGGAGCAAGGAGTGTGAGAAAACATAGTTTTCTTTAGAAATTAAATCGAATTTAAGTAATCTGAGACTTGTCGCTTGCGGGCCAAATATAAGCAATCAGACCGTCGGAATCTGACCCAAATACACCCTCGGATCAGGGAACATTTCCCATACATGTCCGTGTACTTGTAACCCTGATCGAGTTTCAGTGACCGTTGAATTGAAACTGGTCCGCCACATGTGATCTGGGAACCCGACTGGAACAAAAACTTAACTTGACCTAGATCCAAGGTCGGCGAGCTTAAGTCCGACCTTTGGCTCAAGGGGGGGGGCTCTAGAAGTGCTCCGTTGAGACGGAACAGTCCGTATTTGGACATAACCTAAGTATACCATGGCCCTGAGTCTATTTCCATGAGTTCTTGGTCTATATAAGGACCTTAAACCCTCTCTCATTCAGCCCATACGAATTTAAGAAAACCCTAGGTGAGAGAGAGAGTAAAGAGAGAGAAAGTGTGAGAAGAGTGAGAGATTCTTCCTGATACTCTACCTTGCTATCCTACATGCTTAACCATCACGATCTAATCGCTTTTTCGGCGATTCCGGCTTCGTTCCTAGATAAGAAAAACCTAACCCTAATCTGTTCTAAGGTTTCCAATGTTGCAAGTAGCGAAATAACTGACTCAACTCGTGATTTAGGTCGTCATATCAACCTCGACGAAGACTTAACACTTCTGTCAACTTCGTTATGCTTCTACGGCGTAAGGTGTGGACTTTAGACGTATAGGTTATAGTTTTCAAAGCTTTCTATGTCAGATAATGATAGATTCATGATCTGGATGTTATTTCACATGTAAAATACGCTGTTCGTTTTGCGATTCAGTTACATATGCAAATTATGGTGTTTAGGGTATTCGGTATAATTGTAGAAAATACCATATACGTGCAATATATGAAAGTGTGTTTGCCATGATTAATTACTATGTGTATATGCTATATATGTGTGTAACACTTTCTCGGTGAAAGGATTCGCCCTAATACATGTTTTGGTTAATATACGTTATGTATGTTAAATAAGGGTAGGCTAAGTGTTTGTGAAAATGCTTGTATGAGTAAGTACTTAAGAGAGTGCTTTAGGTAGGTGTTGAGATAGGATTCTCAAATACCTTAGAGATGTGTATGATTTCCTCCATGTAAGTTGTTTAATCTAATCGCTTACTTATGACATGTATGTGTTGTATTTCCTGCTTACATTGTACTTTATAACATGCTTGTTAACATGTTTGAATTACTTGTTACTTATGCTTTGACTACTATACATGCTTTCTGGTTATGGATTAAATGTGATTGGGGCTAAGTTATAGTCCAGGCAATCGGTAATAGGCTTGAAGTCGTGGTTGAGATTCATTCGCTACGTAGGGTGTGTTTGACGAACCCAAGTTGTGTGTTGGTCGTCGGTAGTGGTTAGGCCACACGAAGTGCTTATGCAATTCATGTCGATCGATGCAATGTGCGCTCGTATTAGTCGAGCTCGTCAAGTAACCCGATCTGCCGATGTATGTTCACCATGTATGGACTCCTCTGTTTGAACTTAAGGTACCCAACTCACCAGTGAATCCCGCTTAACCTTGGTACCTTGATCCGCTAAGACTCATGAGCCGGGCATGGTGGTATGGGACACCGTGGTTGAGCTGTCGGCCTACGCTGGGGTGATGTGCCTCCCCGTAGTGACCAGTGAGCAACCCAGACTTGTGAGCCGAATACGGTGGTATGGGACACTGTATTCGAGCTGTCGACCTACACTGATAAGGTGATGGGGGAGCGGTGTAATGATTGTGTGTAACAGCCCTGACAGCCCTTTGTAGTGACCTCGAGAATACTTTAAATCTGCGGTGAGGCGACGAGTCTTCCCGTAGTAAACAGAGTATAAACTAGGCCTGTATTGATAAGGTGATGGGGGAGCGGTGCAATGAGTGCAGGTAACAGCCCTGACAGCCCTTTACAGCGACCGAGAACCGCATCATCGTATGAGATTACCTAGGACTGACGACCCTAGAATGGATCATTGTTTGAAAATGATATAAGGGAGGTACCTTAGTTTCCCAATACTGTTGTATGAAAAGGACTAATAACAACTCGGTAATCACGCTCATAACATAGCACTGCATGTGCCTGGCATTGTAGAGCACTGAGGGATGAACGCATGCCGCAGACGTAAGATGGTGTCACACGAGGGAGCATTGGCGAGGGCATGCATCATGACTGCATTCCATACTTGCATTAATAAGAGTATTTAAGAGTGTTTGATTGTACTGCTTTATCATTACTGCTTGACTGAATTGATAACATGTTAACCTATGCTTTATTGTTCCACTGAGTTAGCTACTCACTCCCACGTTACGGGACGGTGTTCTGGACACCCACCAGACTCTGTCTTAGATGCAGGTATCGACGAGACGCAGGAGGCTGTGCCTGATTACTACGATGATCAGGACGAGTTCTCCTACATGCAGTTCTCTGGAGGCTTTGCTTAGGCCATTCAGATGACGGGGCTACATGGTTTACCATTATAGTTGTACCACTTTTTTTTGGCATTTTGATTTTGAAACTAATACATGTATATGGTGACTCAGTAAGGTGTTCATACTTTGGAGACCGATTGTGACCGTTTCTGACTTTATATACATTTATATACATCTTTCAATCTTCTACTTGCATTTTATAACTTGATCTAGAGTATGAATTACTATTTTGGTATAATCCCACTCATGATTAATGCACTAACACAAACAACATTCAGTCATAAGCATTTATGTTGCATAAGTGATGTTTTGGAACTCGGGTGTTGAGTTGCTACTCGACCCCCGATTTTCAGGGCGTTACAGTTTTCCAACTAGGTGCGAAAGTTGGAGTTCCACAACTATAAATAGGACTCCCTAGGATGCTCCATGGTATCTCCTAGGGTTTGGAGGAGCAAAACACAAGGGTGGAGAGTCGTCGCCAAGCGTTTTACTTATTTCTTTCTTAGTTTTTCATGCTTTCTTCTAAGGTTTTAGTTCCAATCATGTCTATGGTTGGCTAAACCTCTTAGCTAGGGCTAAGAGGTGAAGCTTGTAGCGTGATGAGATGTTTCTATTACTTTGATTCATGTTTATGTTGAACTTACTTTGATTCTAGTTTGATATTTAAGGAATACTTATAGTTTTTAATGGTTTATAGTGACTTAAATTACAGTAGATCTGCAATAGCTTTGAGTATCTTCTTTTCTTGATTTGAGATTGTGAAATTAGTAAGTCCTGTTGTTCACCATCATCCTTTGGGCATGGTAAGGTGATGAAATCGTTCCTAATCTTCACAATTCTCCTGCTTTGATATTATGAGATTGGTAAATCCTGTTGTTTGCCATTGTCTCCTGGGCATGGTTTGGTGATGGAATCCCTGCTAATTATCATAATTCTCCTTCATTGAGAATTAGGTTAATGGAAGTTCGGATTTGGTTTTATTGATATATTTTTAAATTGGATAAGATAGAAGTGCAATTTTAATTGTGTTACTTGAATCAAGCAAGAGGGCTCCCTGGTCACTACAAGTGGATCCTTGGCACCTTAGTTCCCACATTTAAATTCCTAGTTTTAATTACTCTCTTAAATACTTCAGAATTAGTTTGACATCTTCTTCTAGTTCTATTTCTAGTTAATTTCAGAAATATACAAGTTTCAGTCCCTGTGAATTCAACATCGGTCTTATCGAGATTATTACTACATCGCGACCTTACACTTGGGGTTGTGAACATGTTTTTAGCAACGTTGCCAGGGATTGACGGTTGCGTTTTGTGAATTTGATTAGTTTTGAAATTAGGTTAAGATTAGGATTTATTTACTTTCTATTTTTAGATTAGGTTTCTTTCTAATTTGTTTCTAGAAACTAACTTTACTTTCTATTTCCAGATTTAGAAGCTTTCTTAATTTTTTTTAGAAACTAACTTTTCTTTCTATTTCTCGATTTAGAAACTTTCCTAATTTATTTTTAGAAACTAACTTTTCTTTCTGTTTCTAGATTTAGAAACTTTCCTAATTTATTTTTAGAAACTAACTTTTCTTTTTATTTCCAGATTTAGAAACTTAATTTTTTTAGAAACTAACTTTTCTTTCTATTTCCAGATTTAGAAATTTTCCTAATTTGTTTTTAGAAATTAACTTTTCTTTCTATTTCTAGATTTAGAAACTTTCCTAATTTGTTTTCAGAAACTATTTTTTTTTTAGAAACTAATTTGTTTTTGAGACTAACTTTTTGTTTTGTTTTTAGGTTAGGGCTTTTTCTGATTTATTTTTAGAAACTAACATTGTTTTCTGTTTTATAGGATCCTAACATAGAACTCTCCAAACCAGTAAACTCCTAACTTCTCTACTTACATTCCATATTGTTGTAGGATTTTTTTTTTCTATTTTAGGATTAGGTTCAGGATTAGGGTTTCACCATGTATATGCATGAGTGGGAACGTCAGTATGCTGAGCTAGATTTAAAGAATGCAAGAAATTGTGAAGGCCGGTCAGATGATTATGTTAGGAAACAACCTATGTCTTAAAATTTTTCTAAAACCATCATTGAGAACCAACCAGAATACAATGCTCCACCAATTAAGAAGTCCTTACGCGATCATAGGCATGAAAATAATTACACTCTACAGATTAAGAAAACGGTACGTGATTGTTGGGGTTATCATAATTATGGGAGTGAGAGCTGTTATCACCCATCAGACAAGAAGAAAACAATGAGAGATTATATTATGGGTGATAATATGTACCAACAACCATCAGATTCTTCTACCTATGACCCGTACGACTATGATAAGTGAAAACATCAACATTGGAGAGATGAACCAACAATTGATTATAGTGACTATTCTCGTGGATCCCATACCTTTGAAATCCAACCAGAAACGATCTAAGAGGATTCACGTTTGAATTTCATGGACTATCAAGAACAGTTCAACCAACTTGTCACAGGCATGATGAAATCATTGGAAGCGATTGAATTGCGCCTCGATAAGGTTGAAGAAGCTAGGTTATTACAATCTTAACCCAATCTAGAAATATAATGCGAGGAAAGTGATCTTAACTCGCTTGTGGAGAGTACTGAAATGAGAATAAAGAGTTGGATTGTGTTAACGAGCATACAGCTCAATTTCCCGAAGAGTCGATCTCAATGACTGTCCAAAGGAATGATCAAGAGACATGGGTGTCTTTCAAATATAATGATACTGACACGCTCCAGTCATATGACATACTTGACTTCAATGAGGAGGAAGAAGCTAGTTTATTCGAGCCTCAACTCAACCTAGGAAAATAGTATGAGGAAAGTGATCTCATCCCACTTGTGAACTATATTGAATTGGAAGATGATAAGTATTGGGATGAGAATCATGAGTTTACGGCCTAAGATTCACTAGAATCAATTTTAATTATGGTTCAGGAAAGTGATCACGAGATACAGGACATTGTCGACCATAATAATCTACTCCACCCATCTGACACGTTTGATTTACATGTGGAGAAAGAGTCCCTTCAAAGTGAACCGCATGACTCTTTTGAGGCGTGTATAGACAACTCCCTGATTTAGAGTATAATATGATTAGAGAGATGGACAAGTTGCCCAAGATTACTTTGGAATTTGAAACCACTCAGTTAAGGCCACCTTCTGAGCTGTTAACACTTGACGATATAATGCCTCTACTGAGTAGTAACAATGAACAGAGTCTTCACATCAATGTGCCTACTGATCCATAATCTGTCTGTGCAGGGCAGGGCGAGATGTATCCGCTGACAATTGACTCTCACCAAGGTGAAGAGCAAGAGATCATGTTTCCCTCTATTCCAAGAGAAGACGAAGGAATCACTGGGCATATCATCACAGACCTCAATGTGGAAAATGAGACTCTCTCAACTGACTATCTCAACTCTCTGAAAGATCGCTTGACATATTTTACAGATTCAAATGATCCCATGTTAAAAAAATAATGGATGCCTTGCAAAACAATACCTCGGTAGTTGTTACTGACTAAGAGAACCCTTATTCTGAAGCCCCTCCTTCCACAGATCTTGAATGTTTACCATTAAGGGAGGAGGAGCTGAAAGTTGAACTAAAACCTGAAACTTTGGAATATGTTAATACTACATCATCTACTGAGAATTTCTCTGAATTTTATCTACTTGTAGTCTCTGATTCACCATGTTGTGCTAACTCTGAAGCTTTCTCTGTCTCAGGTGAATCATATGTACTTTGGACACCTCAGGAGATTAAAAGAAAACTTTATGCTGAGGTCCACAAATTTCTTTGAAAAATCATGCTCTAGGGCATCCAAGCCTATTGCAAAAAGGGCTTTTGGATGATCTTGTTACGAAACCTACTGAGAAATTTATCAAGATACTGGCCGGAGGAGGAACCTTGCGGCATGACTAAGTAGGTTTCCTCTCTTTTCCTAGTTAGGCTTATTGCTTTCAAAGAATTTATGATTAGGATAGTTTACTTTTTGCTGTTTAGGAAAGTTTGCTTTCTGATGGTTTAATTCTTATGCTAACCCATCTTCACATTGAGATATTTTGAAAAAAAAATATTTCAGAATTCCTTCTTCAGGCATTACCTTTCCACCATTTCCCTTTACTTTTCGTTGCCTCATTTGCGTTGAATGCTTATCTCTTTTACATTGACGATAATGTAGATTTTAGGTTGGGGGTGTGGATTAGGCAGGCTAATCAGTTGTTTTTCTTAGTTTGTGGGCGAAGTTGAGAAAAATTGAGAATTCTTTTTGAAATTTCTACAAATTTAAGTGATCTCGAAATTAATCCATGAATTAGAATTACAAGATACTTAATGTTGATGCCTTATGTCTCTTGGATTTTAGTCACTTGCGAGATCTCAAAATTAAGTTAAGTCATTGATCCTCGATTAGAAGTTTTAAACATTGATTGAGTCATGATTTCACATGTCATGCCCCGAACTCAGAAACCAATCTCACAAAATTCTCGATCGCCGAATCCGACGTCGACAGCTTCCGTAGTACCCCATTCTTGGCTCCCGACACCCATATACTAGGTTCCGATCCTGGGATCCTACAAGGAGAATTTCAAACATGATTTTGATTTAATATAAGCATAACCCACGAACAATACCACAAGAACACCATCACAAAATCTACTATGATAAAAAACTTTAAGTACAATGCGTATGAAAGGGAAATACAAGATAATGAAAATAACAAAAAACTCCAGAAGCTTGGCTGCACGCTTCAACGACGGTGAGGTTATGGCTGCGTCCTGGCGTCACCTACACACATCAATCGTGCATAAGCTTATAGAAAGCTTAGAGGGTGGTATAAGTGTGTTCACAATATAAGCGTGCTCAGAATGCAAGGTCAGAGTAATGCGAAATCATGCTGATGAGTATGTAAATGCAATCAGCCGTACCAAGGCTATGCAGTGCAGAACATGAATGCTATCGGCCATGTCAAGGCCATGCGATGTAAAGTGCAAGTCAAGCATGCCAATCCTTGTCCACATATCAATGCAGTTCATCACTAAAGCATCAAATATCAGTACGGTTCTCATTCTGGATAATCACTGGGGTTTAGTACACTCCAAATGACACTGTCTCTCTCCCAGCCGCATAGTCTACGTGAGTGTAAGAAACCCCATTATCCGCCTGGCCAATAGTCTATCAATACTTATCCGGCATGTTGATAGCGGATCCATTCACGAGCTAGTCAAACTCAGCCTAGTAATCCCCATATGCTCGGGCGGGTAAGACCACACCCTTTTCCAACTGACCATGACACAGTGGGAGACGCGGCCTCCTGGTATTCGGCTCTCTTGCGCTCATGAATCCACTTGGTCTTGATGTTGGAGTCATCCTCTGGTACCATCGGGTTTAGGAATTTTCACCCGGGGACATCTATGGCTCCCAGATGCTAGAATCAGTATTTTCGGTATCTAATCCAACCACTCACGATGTGTCTATGGAGGCTATGACCCTGATGTCGATAGGGCATACAATAATCACAATCACACAAATGCAAGTGCATGAATCACCCTACCAGATATGCAACAATCCTGCGTGTACCACGCTCATGTGGGGCAACTTCACCTATCAGGGAGCCCATAAATAATCTGCCTGAGGGCATATGCTATGATCAGTCACTCATATCAAGCATACGTATGATGCATATGATCATGAATCATGAATCTATACTAAACATGTTATATAGTGATGGGCTCCGTTCATAACGAAGATGGGCCTAGATGGCCTACACCCTACAAGTATGGGCCTATCGATGGGCCCTAGGGAGAGTTACAATGTGGACATTTAACCATCACTGCTCTCACAATGTGGACATCAGACCATCATTACTCCCAAGGCATGACTCGCTATAAAGGTCAACACATAAACCATGGTGGAATCACATTACAATGGGCCTTATGTACATCCCATTGGGCCTCAACCCATGGGCCTTCAATACATCAAATGGGCCTCATAACATGGGTCTCGTATATATCAAAGTGGGCCTTAACAACGGGCCACAAATATATCAAGATGGGCCAATCACATGGGCCTCATATATATCAAAGTGGGCCTCAACAACGGGCCACGAACACGTCAAGATGGGCCTAATCACATGGGCCTCATATATATCAAAGTGGGCCTCAACAACGGGCCACAAATACATCAAGATGGGCCTAATCACATGGGCCTCATATAAGATGGACAACGTGGATATAAAACATATGAACGACATTGATGAAATACATGTATCATGGTGGAGTCGCTCGAATATCATGGTGGGCCATCGTTCCAACTAGATGGTGGAACCGGAACACATACAGTAGCGGTGGGTCCCACGCACGTGGCCCACCCTTCATACATATATTATACTATACTATAATATAATATAATATAACATATCATATTATAATATAATATAATATATTATATATAAATCACCAAGAGCCACCGTCCAGACCCCTGGATGTTCTGGACGGTGGAGACCACATACTAAATGGTGGGTCTACACGTGTGGATACAATACATACCTCAGTGGGTCCCACGGGGGGCCCACCGTAATGCTTATCTACCATCCAATCTGTTGGTAAGGTTACACAGACTCTAGATGAAGAGGAAAACAAATTTTATAATGATCAAAAAATTCAGGACGCCCAAAAGAGTTTCAATGGTAGACATTCAATCCCTACTTTTTCCTGCCATGTGGGCCATCTAAGCTTCAGATAAGGCTGATTTTTTTTTTGAGGGGGGGGGGGGGGGGGGGGGGGGGGGGGGGCTGTTCCAAAGGGGACCTACCAATTGCACGGAGTGGATGTTCCACACACATCATGGTGGGGCCCACGGCTGGGATCGTGGGTCCCTGCCAGTCCGTCCGCACGCAACAGCCGTCTGCACTGCACGGTCAGCAGCAACAGGCACTGCTGCTTATATTTTATTTTTTTATTATTTTTTTTTGAAAAACTGTTTTTCTGTGGTTTTTTCATGGTAGGGCCCGCATCATGTGGATCCACTCCAACCATTGGATTCCATGGCTTAAGACCGACCAAATGAACTCAATATGCAGCATGTTTTGACAAGTAAAAACATCAATGCGGGTTTTAACGGTAAACACTACTATTTCTCATAGAATGGCCCACTTGATTATCAGATTGGCCTCATGTTTTGGCTCAACGCCTAAAATGGGCTAGGGAACAGGATAGACGGTGTGAATTAACGCCATACATCAAGGTGGGGCTAGCATGAGCAACCTACCCCAAACTTAGCTAGTTAGTACACCCCCAACCTCAGTTCACACATCACGATGGAGCCACGTCCAGTGTCCCTGAACGCTGGACAGTGTGGATTTAACATAGGCACCATGGTGGGTCCCACATGTACGTGGCCCACCAGATGATATAATATATAAATAATATATTTATTATATTATATATAAAAGAAAGGAAAAAAAGGGGTGGCTGGGTGGCACACTTCACCGTCAGTTCTCACTTCACTGTTGGCTAAACGCCACTGTCAGTTAACACTGCACTGTTAGCCACCTCCACTGACGGACGATGTGGATTTACCTCATCAAGGTGGGTCCCACATGGACGTGGCCCACCTGATTTGGGTCAATATGATATTTATGTTTTTCCTTCCATCCAGTCCCACTAACGGGCTGGACGGTGTAGATCCAACCCATCTGTCACGTGGGTCCCATGAAGGTGAATGGCATGGCTAAAATATACACTTCATGGTGGGCCACACACACAACCACACTACCATCCGTGCA
The DNA here is from genome assembly GCA_021015155.1 of Magnolia officinalis. Classification (NCBI taxonomy): domain Eukaryota; kingdom Viridiplantae; phylum Streptophyta; class Magnoliopsida; order Magnoliales; family Magnoliaceae; genus Magnolia; species Magnolia officinalis. The sequence continues at coordinate 32,139,536 of JAJHSJ010000012.1, forward strand.
AGAGAGATAAAGAGATAGAGAGAGAGAGGAAGAGATCGGTGAGAAGGGGAGGGACCCCGCCACTATGGGCCCTCCCAAAATACAAAGCATACATCAAGATGGGTATCACCATATGTGGGCCCTCGAATAACACATTTGACGGTTAGATCACCCACCTATCGGCCTTCTTCTTGGTCCCTTAGCCTCCTTAGCTCCTTGCCTTCAACTTTTAACGGTGGATGATGGAGTTTTGATGGTGGAAATGAGAGATGAGAGGGTGGGCCACACTTGGCTTGGGAGAGAGAAGCTTGGACGTATGGAATGTTGTTGCTTGGGAGTGAAGAGATGGAATGAGAGAGAGTGAGAGGTGATGGGTGATGGGAGGTGTGGGTGAGTTTGATTTTTTTCTAAAAAGAGGGATGGTTAGGGGAGAGAGAGAGAGTTGACTTTTGGAAAAGGAGGGATGGAGCTTGTACTTAAGGTATGACTTGTACTTGACATTGATTGATTGATTGATTGATGAGACATGTTGTAGAGATTCCCTCGAAGTTTGAAACTCGCGGCATTTTCCTCGAAATGAACGTGGGCCTACATCTTCTAGCTTGGGTATTAGATCGGTGCACGAGTTGTGGCATTGGAACCGCGGTGATGGCGTGGTCGCCAAGGTACAGGTTTCAGTTCGAGCTAACTTCGGTATGCAGGACTCGGCTTAAGATTGTGCGCAAACGTCGGATACGGGTTGAGGATTGCCAAAATTCGACCGGAAGGATTGCAGAAGCCTAATGAACGGTACGGACTAGGATATGGGTCTTACATCACATGTCACATCCAGCTTACACATTAAAGTGTCAGTTTGATATTCAATTGTTAACTTGATGATTATTAAGCATGGAAGGAACCAACATGGGAAATTTGTCCATCATGTTCAATGGGAAGAATTGAAAAGAAAGAAAAAGAAAATACCCAGCTAAAAAACAGTTGTTGTCGAAAAGGGCTACCTATTAAAGATCTTTAAAAAGGTTGACATAGCGTGAAAGCCATCGATGGAAAAATCAAAAGCTGGAGGAGTAAAAGAGGGAATTAAAAGATGAACTGTAAGGCAAGTTTCAGTTTAGATTTTGGTTGTCCTGATTGCTCTTTTAATAATCAATGTTATCATAAAAATGAAGAATTGAACCTTTGATTGTGATAAGTCTAGACTTCATTATACACCCATGAAACTCAATGTTTGGAATTGTTCTAATTGGAGGATTAATGCTTTGAACTTGATTATAAAACTTACCGAGTGCTAGAGAAGGTAATGCACAACATTGATGTAGTTTAGAATTCTATTATCTGGATTTTTTTTTTAAAACCACTTCAGCTTATAGAAATTATCTTGTGGTTCTCGAAATATTTTTCACATACTTTGCTCGGAACTAGCAAAATGTTGGTTGGGGATTGTGTTGAGGGTGAAATATTGCATATTATCCCCCATTTATATCTTGGTTTCATGAACATGATAATGCTTAATGTTCTATTTTGCTCATGTTTGTATTGCAAGGTGAATTTAAGAGCTTGGATTGAAAAGGATGCTAAAAGCATGGGTTTGATGCTCAAGAATCACCAAGGCAAAGAATGGATCTTAGATGACCATGGTTGAAGATTTCAAGACCCAAAGATCCAAGGAAACCAAGTGATGAAGGAAGAGAATCAAAGATTTGACGTGATGAAAAGGAATCTTGAAATTGTCCTGAAAAAACATATTTCGAAACTCTGGGACATTTTGTGAAATTGCTCAGAGTGAATTCTATTTTGGAGAACTGCGCAGAGTGAAGTTTATTTTAGCAATCTGCGTAAATTTGAGGCGATTTCTAGAGTTTTCCAACTAGGTGCGAAAGTTGGGGTTCCACAACTATAAATAGGACTTCCTAGGATGCTCCAAGGAATCTTCTAGGGTTTGGAGGAGCAAAGCACAAGGGTGGAGAGTCATCGCTACGTATTTTTCTTATTTCTTTCTTAGTTTTTCATGCTTTCTTTTAGGGTTTTAGTTCCATTCATGTCTATGGTTTGCTAAACCTCTTAGCTTGGGCTAAGAGGTGAAGCTTTTAGCGTGATGGGATGTTTCTATTGCTTTGATTCATGTTTATGTTGAACTTACTTTGATTTTAGTTTGATATTTAAGGAATACTTTCAGTTTTTAATGGTTTATTGTGACTTAAATTACAGTAGATCTGCAATAGCTTTGATTATCTTCTTTTCCTGATTCGAGATTGTGAAATCAGTAAGTCCTGTTGTTCACCATTGCCCCTTGAGCATGGTAGGGTGATGGAATCGTTCCTAATCTTCACAATTCTCCTGCTTTGAGATTATGAGATTGGTAAATCCTGTTGTTTGGCATTCTCTCCTAGGCATGGTTTGGTGATGGAATCCCTGCCAATTTTCATATTTCTCCTTCATTGAGAATTAGGTTAATGGAAGTTCGGATTTGGTTTTATTGATATATTTTCCAATTGCATAGGATATGACTCCAATTTTAATTATGTTACTTGAATCAAGCAAGAGGGCTCCTTGATCACTACAAGTGGATCCTTGGCACCTTAGTTCCCACTTTAAATTCTTAGTTTTAATTACTCTATTCACAATTACTCTCTCAAATACTTCAGAATTAGTTTCACATATTCTTCTAGTTATAGTTCTAGTTAATTTAAAAAACGTACAAGTTTCAGTCCCTGTGGATTCGACCCCGGTCTTACCGAGATTATTTCTACATTGTGACCCTACACTTGGGGTTGTGAACAATTATCAACATTCTCAGGTAGATGATTGCCGAAAATCTTTGGAGGAGAAGCTGAATGCATTGCAGGTCTGTCAAGACAACTTGGTTGAAACCCAAAAATATACAATGAAGTACATGAAGAAGTACTTCCATCGTTTCAGTCAGAGTTTGAATAAGCTTGACCCTTTTATACCTGCTCCTCCATCATCTGGATCTGATTAAGATAATTTTTTTTAGAACTTTACTTGTTTGCTTGGATGATTTCTTAACACTCTCTCTTAACCTCTTTAATGTTATTTCCTTGACATTTCAACTTTCATATGCTTATTTCTTTTCTCTTCTTATTACATATGCTTACTTGTTCTTCTATCAAGTTTAATTGCTGTTTATTTACTTTCCTATCTATCGTACTTGATAGTTATCTATTTCTTCCTTTGTCAACTTGTGATAAAAAGGGGGAGAGAGTAAATGTAATGCCCCGAACATTTCAATACCCGAGTAATGAAAGTTCTCGAGCGTTACCTAGAAATTTACTTATATGTACATGTGTATGATACCAATCCAACTATCCTAGCCTTACATCTTCACCTTGAGACAAATCTGACCGTTAGTTTTAAGGCAAGATCACCTATCATGTGATTTGACGTAAGTACTTTCTCATGAATGACACGACGAATAACTCCCTATCTGTAATGATTTAGATATACATTCTTTTGTAAGAATTTCTTAAAAACGTGCCTAAAACCATGTGGAGCCATTGGATTTCTCAAAACTCACAGATAAGCGTTAATTATGAAAATGCCATTAACCTAGACTCTTAAATTCTAGATCACATGGTTCCCACAATCAGCTTGACGTGAAATTTTATATCGTGCTTATATATCATAAATTAACCATACACGTCAAGTTTCAACCCTTAGATCATTGTCAAAGTGGCTCAATCGACAAATCAGCCCATAACCATTAATTTTAGTGACCATTGAGTGAAGGAACCTCATGGGTAGTCGTAGTAGGATATTTCCCTTTATATGAATGATTTGGATTGGCCATTATATGGGCCAAGTATGAAATATGTAGACCCCACCGTGGCAGACTCTTACTTAGCCGCCAAGTTTACCTTTTAGGGCTTATCAACTTTGTATAAACCTAAATATTTAGATCTAACCACTTTCTGCCGTTTATCGGAACTCAAACTTGGACCACACCTTGATCTCACATTATTACGGCATCATACAAAATTTGGACCCCGATCTACGATCCTACGCCGTTGAATGCTGAAGCTAGTTTGTTCCTTTTGACTCAAAAGGTGATATTTCAGATCTAGCATTTTCCCACCATCGATCAGCCACCAAGTTTCATCCAACCATTCAGCTATCCTGACTACACATTTCTCCCAAAATTGGAACCTGATCATTAAGTGGGGACCATTAAGCCCGTTTTAACACCTGCTAGGAGAAGTTCAAGATAATCTTACATAGAACTTGGATCTGCTTCATATTTGGACTTATCGGCCAACATGACTTGACTAGACGAATGAATGAAATAGATTTTCCAAAAATTCATAGTAGTGGACCCCACTGATTTCGTACAATCAAAACGGAATGTATAACTTTTGATGCCAACGCACGAGGAATTTGTTATGTAAGACGTTGTTGTGTGGGAGTAATTCACATACATTGATACAATGTGTGGCCCATCTGGAACTCAGATAGACTTCATATTTTACCTCTTAGGCCCACTTGACATGAGGGAAATAATGAAGGGAACAGATTTCCCTAGAACTCAACATAGTGGGCCCCACCTAACCCTCGGACCGATAGAATAAAAGTTCCGCACGATGTTACAACGCTGAAAGAGTCCGTCCGGGAAACGTGTTGGCGAGAGATATTCTCCACAAAGAATGCCCGAGTTTGGGAATCTAGAACTGATCTGAACCGTCCAAATTCTAGTGGAATGAATTCCGACCACAATAAGAAATTTCAGGAAGATTAGACTGACCCAACCACGCTAGAAATCCCTGTCTTGACATTGATCGTTGTGACCCACTTAATCATTGGATCTGCATCATTCCTGAACTCACAGGCAATGTGACCGAGTCAAAACTGTTGAACGGAGTGGATTTCACTACAAACACCACAACAATTCCCACTAGATTAACCAACTCTCCCACATGTGCGAACAGACAAAAACGGAAGCTCCTTTCGCTGCTCTGTTTGCATTGAAATAGGAAATTATCCTCTACTACATATAAAACCGATATGGAGAGAGTTATTCGTTAGGAAACTCCTAACCTTAAAGAAATCTGGACCATTTAACCAGCGGGAGGGAGAATTCTGACTCTTTTTGAAGGATTCTAAAAAAGCTTGGAGAAGTCCCACCTCGCTGGAAAAAACCGAACCATCCAAAAAATTGGTTTCACCTTACACGATACTGCACTACGTAGCAGAACGAGCTGATCAAATGGTGGGCCATCCAAATCCAACCCAACCTTAGGAAGAAAGAAAGAAGGATCTAGAACCAGCGAAACCTCAAAGCGAAGCTACTATGGTTCATTTTTGCACGTTACCTCTAGTTACGCAAGGATACCGCACGTTCCCGAGTTGGGACTGGGAACTCCTCTCCGTTGCGGAAGCTTTGTCCAAAATATTATATAAGAACCCCTATCATAGACTTCCCAGCATGAAAAACTGAGAGTGATACAGAAGAGAAAAAGAGAAAGAAGGGCAGGTGCGAAGACAAAGAAGAGAGACCGGCCCAAGTTCCCAATCCACACCTCAACACAGTTCAAATCCAATTCTTCTTTCCTCTCTTGTCTTCTTGTCTTTCTTTTCTTTTCCTTCCTAAATTTACCATGCATAGACCCCATTACACTCGACTGAATCAATTCAGTGGTGGGATGGACCTGAGCATAGAAAATTAAGGTCATGGATGCGTGGCTTGCCTTTAGTATAATTTAGATCTAACGTCTTTAGATGTATTAAACCTAATGAGAGTTAAATTTAAAAACAGGAAAATTAAATTAAGATCTAACCATAAGAAATACATCTGAAGATTTATAAGCTAAGGTGAGGGTTTTATCCTTTAAGCTTACACTAATTTAAGTTATTATATTTATCCTGCCTTTCCATGCTTTTAAAGATGCGAATTATCTTGCCTTTTCATACCTTTAATGATGTGAATTATCTTGTCTTTCTATACTTTTAATGATGTGAATCCTCCTGCCTCTCATTTTTCTGGGAATTATCCTATCAATTAATTCAGTTATTATCATTACAATTATTGGCCCTACGGGGATTATGACATCATGTCGAATACAAGTGATTTCTCTGAATTTATGTGAGGCCACTACAAGAAATCTTCATATCAGCGGCGGAGTATCACTGGCGGCCCCAACAAAACGCCCGTCTAGATATAAAATGAGCGGCGTTTTATTGTGGCCGCCAGTGTACGGATAAGCCACCGCCGCTGAATAAATTAAAAAAAAAAAAGAAAAGAAAAGAAAAAAGCTTTTCCCCTCTCAGATAGCATCCCCAAATCGCGCCCGCCATTTTTTTCTCCAAAACCCTTTTTTCCCTCCTCTCCCAAATCACGCGCGCGCCAATGTTTCTCTTCCAAAACCTTTCTTCCCTCTTCTCTCCCAAATCTGCCCTGACTCTCCCTCTCTCTCTCTCTCTCTCTCTGCAACTCCACGACGCGATGGAATCATTTCAGCCAGATGGGAAAGACTCTGAAACTAGCAGCAGCAGCTTCAGGACGATCTCCTCTCCCTCAAGGACACGGGTCAGCAAATCCAGGACCGGTTCGAAAATCGACGGCTCCACCAGCACCACCTCATTTCCTCCCTCCAATCCCTCGTCCCCAACCTCTTCTCCTCCCTCAATCTCTCCCTCCAGCTCATCTCTTCCTTTAACGGCCGATCCTACACTCCAAACGCTAACCCTAACCCTAATCTTATAAATGTCTTCGAAAATCGACCTTTCATCCCTCGCCGCGATCTAAAAATCCAATCCCTTGCTGCCAAACCCTCATCCGATCCACCTTAGCAACCCCGCTGATCTGACAGTGATAAGAAGGCATTGGATGATGATGGAGACGCGGATCCGCTGTCTGTCGTCCGATCCATGGTCGATGTCTGCCTCTTTTGAAGTTCTGTGTAACGAGGGCACTTATTCTTCCCTATGTCGTGTCTGATACCAGTGATGCATGGACACTAGTTTCAGGGTACATGTTGACTCAGCTATTAGGAAAAGAATATTTCATTTATTTATTATATCGGCTGTTTGTTTTGTGGACTGCAAAATTTTTGTTTGATATGAATTGCAAGTGGGCTGTGCCACCTGTGTGGGGTTCATAATGTGTAGCATTTGAACTTTGGGTGTCTTCAATCTGCCATGGGTAATTTGTAATATTTTCTAGACATTTTAAATGTAAGCCTGTTTTCATGGAGATGAAGGATGATAAGATAAAAAGTATTTCATGGTCAGGTGTATACAAATGTTTTATTAGGGTGTGTTTGGTAGTTTGGCATTTGGTGTATTTGAAGGGATTTCAATTTGTAGGTGCATTTGGCAGTTGGAATTTGGTGTATTTGGATTTTAATCTAATCTAAACCCCCATTTTGGAGGGTTTTTGAAAATGCAGTCTTGAGGTGAGTCTCTTTTTGCAATGTGCTCTGTTCCAATCCTGGACTGCCATTGCTTTCTGCAACTCCTTTCTGCGAGTGTCAAATGTGTTATTGATTCTGGCAGCATTAGCATTAGCCTAATAATGGCATTAGCATTAGTGTTGCTTTCTATTTATGTGGTGGAACTGATTATGCCAAAAGCTTGGTGGGTGTGCATGCGTTGATCTCCTATTTTACCTGTGTGAATTTTAGGTGCATTCCTTTTGTAATTAATCTCATGTTGCTGTGAATGCAGATGGGGATTCCGATTCAAACTTCATCAAAATCAAGCCCATGGAGAAAGGTAAATTTCGGAGCTGTACTTGTATGTTCTTACCCTGACAATTTTGGGCTTACAGTTCTTATGATCATTGCTAGTTTTACATTGGGCAGTTTTATTGTTGTTTTATATGCTGAACTATGTTCAGCCTGCATGAACTCTCCACATGCACCCATACACAGTTGTGGGACACCATGCTACAAATCAAAGTATATTTGATTACTATTGTACCTTTTCTCTTGATGTATCTACCTACGGACTGAAATTTCAACACTGATGTGTTGTTCGTGATGGGAATTGGAAGAGTTTGCATGGACCCTGCATGAATTCTGGTTAGTCAATCTTTATTTTAGACCTTTCTTAGGCATTAGACCTATCTGCTAGTTGGATTTTGATTAACTTGAAGAGATCATTGTTTCCCTAGATAATATCCAAGATTATCATCTTTCTTGGAAGGTTAAAAGCCATATCACTGCCTTTGGGTATGGCCACAAAGCAGGGCTGAACTCATGGTACCCACTTCCTATGATCTGTACTAATGCTCTGGGCTAGCCTAGTTATTTGTTGGTTTTAACTGAAGAAGCATGAAAAAATATATATATTTTTTAAAAAGCAATTTGCAGATTGTGAAATAATATCCTAAACCCAACAATATTTTCAATTTGTGGGAGGTTAGAGTAAACTAGGAAGGATTAGCTTTTACCCCAACATGAGTGTGCGTGTGTTGTAACTGACTACTGTTGTTTGGGTATAGACTGATTTTGATTGCAATAATTAAGTTGCAACATGATATTTTAGCTAGCACACTTCATTTCAGATTTACCAAATAATGTTTGCACCTTTTTCATCAATTTACCAAATAACAATTAGTGCAACCACTTCATGTCTGCATGTGTCTCATTTTACATTTGGCTGATTTAGAAGTTTGACAAATTAGAGATTTTTATTTTGTTTATTTATTTGCTGTTTCATTTTGTATTTCTTGACCAAGTCACCTCTAATATGTATGAACAATTCCTACAGGGTGTTGAAAGTGCCACTTTTTATTTTTTATGAAAATATATTATCTCAAATACACAAATTTGTCCTTAAAAAAAAAAAAGTCGAAATTGGGAATCTGTGTGAAATTGGGTTGGCGCATTAGGGGGTCAACTTCTAATTGAATTCCCATGATCCGCCTTCAATTCAACAAAGGGGTAGCTTTGATGCATTCAGATTCTAATTGTCAAATATCATTAATTGAATATTGCTTTTTTTTTTTTTTTTTTTTTTTTTTTTTTTTTTTTGTTTAGGAAGAGTAGGACTTAAGCTGAAATTTGTGCAGGCTGCATTTAAATCACTTGTTGGTGTGGGTTATCAAACATTGCAGAGTTTACTTTTGGTCTTGCAATAAACTACATTCAGTGAAAGTCTTGTGGGAACTGGATATAATATACATACTCATATATTTTTATTGGGGATGCAGTCTTTGCATTTTATTTTATTTTTCCTTCTTCTTTTCTTCTTCTTCTTCTTCTTTTTTGTTTTCATTTTTTTGTTTTTTTGTTTTTTTTTCCCCCCTCTTTATAGGGTTTTTACTCCTTTTGGCAGTTTTTCTGCCCTTTAATAAAGTTGCTTATCTTTTAAAAAAAATGATTTCTTCTGGCTATCCATCTAGTAAGCTCCACTATTTATTTTTTTTTGTAATGTATTTTCCGCAACAAGTTGCATTATTGATTAACTTCCATATGGCACTCGCATAATTCATCTTCTCTTTGGAGAATCCGCTTCAAAATAGCACATGGTTAAATAACATACATGGCCTTTATATATAACAAATGCATGTGTTCCTTAGGACATATAGATAGTTCTTCATGTCTGATTCACTTCAAAATGGTTTTTGAAGCTAGGAACATTCTATGCTTTACCCCAAAGTCCTCAACTATTTAAGCAAATGCTGATGGTTTCTTCAATTGACAAATATTATCAAATAGCAAGGCATCTTTTCTGTTACTAGTTCTTTGAACTAATTCTGCAATACCAAGGGTTTATGTGTATTTATGCATATATACATAAATCGAAAAGCGAACACACATTCAGATTTTTCAAATGAGCTCGTGGACATTCGAATATTTTCTTTATTTAATTATTTTTTGAGAAGTAATGGACATGTTGATATTCAAGTTCCTTCTACACGATTGAGATCCTTGAGCAAGGTATTCCGTAACGGTGGCTATAATAGCTGTTAAACCCTTTACAGTCTCTCTCTTTTTTTATTGAAAAAAAAAAAAAAAAAAACCTGGATTAGTCAGTGAGTGGTGCATGCTTTTCAGAAATTCATGCCATATGGGATATCTACAAGTTAGTAATATCCCTTTCTTAACTAATATGGGGATGCAAATGCCTGGATTATTGATCTTTGCTAATCTTAGATGCTTTAGTTTCTAGTTCAGGCTCTTTCATGAGTAGAATGTACTCTCCTTTTCATATTTTCATCAAGGGATACCAAAATATTATGGTTTAATTTGTGACAGGAATACTTCTCATGATCTGTTTCCATGCAGAATTTGCTTGATGTTGATGCCCATAGAAAAATCCACATTTGTGATGACATTATGTTGGTTGAGGTTGTGTCTGTGACCAAAATTGGAGCTTTTGATTACAGGCCCATCTTCTTTTAAGTTTATGGATTATGTTTGGAACTTTCAACATATATTTTAGTGTTTTTTCTTTTATTCACTTGTGACTTTTTTTTTCCTTAAGTTCTGAGGTTGTTCATGGTGATGTGGTGTTGCCAGATCAATAAAGTCACATTCAGCTTGACTCTAGAGATCATTCATCAGGTGGGTGATTTCTCCTGTCATTGCTACTTTAATTGCCACTTCATTTGTTTTGAGTGCCAGCATCGAGCTCCCCCTGTCACATTTTCCTTTGTATCATTAGCAAGAATCTCAGTTACAACACAGATTTCTTTCAGCCTTGAAAACTTAGCATATTGAGTGCATGTGGTTGGCATACATAAGTGCATTGGCAGCTATTGTTAAATGGTGAATGCAATGGCTTGGATTAGCTCTTCCTTGCAGAGCTGATGACCTAAAGAAACCCTGCCTTTTGTTTGATAAATGCCATTTCCTGTATGAGTAGAAACTGGTGCAGTTCCCATCACTACAGCTCAGGGAGGATGTTTCTTGGGTACCATTTACACTATCATTTCTTTGTTGATCATCCTGGTGCAGTTCCCATCACTACATCGGGAATTCAGTTCGGTTGTGTTAGGCTCATCCCTTTTGTGCAGAAGGGGCTATCTCTGTAAGACATCTATCCTCTCTCATTGAGTGTCTTTTAAATATTTCTTTTGAATTGTTTTTATTTACTGAGTAATGCTTTTCTATCAGCCTAGTATTAAGCAAATCTAGTTGATTTGGTGATGTTCTTTATTTCTTTTTTCCTTTTTTTGAGTAATTGATTGATTTTTTTATGTAAGAAATGCCTGTTGCAGGTGTTTGCATTGAGAAATGCTATGATAGTTGAATGTGTGATTTGGGCACATGCCCTTGAGATTTGTGCCAGTCACCAAGTGGGGAACATTCTGATCATATCCTGGCCTAAAGTCATGTTGCTCCACTTATCCAGTTAGTGGTTAGCCACATGCATGTGGTGAATATGGACCATCTATAATGATTTTTAACCAAAATAGATGAAAACACTAGTACCATAAGGCTCTCTCACCCTTTCTACAAGGTTTATGCATGGCTGAGAGTATTGCATCACATTTTCAGTAAGGAGAACCATTTGGACCTTCTGGGGTGTTATAAAGAAATGAGTATATTTGACAGGGCCTTCCTGTCTTTGCTATTGGTGTTAGACTCAGTATATTTGACAAAGCATCTATAAGGAAATTTATGCTGCCACTCTGGAAGTTATATTTCTATCATCATTTCTAGCTCTAGGGGAGTCTCTGGATTTGTATCAGATTAGTTGATTTTATATTCCCTGTTTGCTTCTTTTCTTGGGTCTACTTCCTTTGCCAACTCCCTTGGACTGTTGTTTGTTGAAATTTTTTTAGAAGTTTGGACATTCTTCCTTCATGTGGGTGTTAATATTTCATTAACTGCAATTTCAGTCCCATTGAGGATGATTAACTGATTATTTGCAGAACTGGGATGGTGTGGCAGTGCAACTGCAGAGAAGGTTAGTATGTTGCTTCCAACGTTTGTCGAACTGTTGTTGAATTTCAAAATGTTGGAGCTTGGTGCACTTCCAAATGATTTCATTGGTAGTTGGCTCCTACAGTAACAGCAACTCTGTAACTATTTTCCATAGAAGAAAGTTGTATAAGACTTCCAGCAATAGAAAAATTCCTAGTAAGTATTTAAATGAGCTAATAGCACAACACAATAGGTAAGAGGGAGAGAATAGAAAACAAAATTATATTAAACTGTTTCCTACTTCATCAGGTCTTGTCCTAAAGCCCTGTAGATATGTGCTTGACAAGAATTTCAAAAGATTTTGTGTTGTTGCTATATAGGCAGCAACAAAAACTCTTTAAAGATTTTTTAAAATCAACTGGTACATCTTAGATTTACAGCTGGTACATCAGTTGGTCGTTTATGATTCTTTCAAACAGCTCAGAGAAATGGCAAGATAGTCAACTGTATCACAAGCTATGGTACAACCAGTTTTTTGTATGAATGTATCTTTAAAAAAAAAGAAAAAAAAAATCAGAAATCCAGCAAAAGAAACAACATGGAATTAGAACAAAGATTGATCTGATATTAAGTAATACATGTATGGAATAGGACAAGCAAAAAATAAAATAAAATGTATGGAATAGGACAAGATGTATAGAAGACAAATAGAACAATAGGTGTAGAAGACATACCAAATTTAATAAAAGCATAGGGCCTGGCAGCAGTTTCTATTTGACTCCCATTGACTTTCTCAAATTCGTTTTTGAGGTCTTCTAGGTATTGAAAAGCAAGTTTCTTCGGATAAGAACGATCACACATGGTTAAATAACATACATGGCCTTTAATAATATAGCTGCAAAATTAGGTCAGGGTAACAATTGCGTTTGATTTAAATGGACTGGACATGAAATGCCTAACATAGCTCCATGTTGTTTTCTTAAGTAGCCAGTTCTGCTGCGTGTATCAAGCTGAAGTGCTACTATTTCTTGTTCTGCAATTGGAATCCTTAGGAGAGCACTTCTTATAAACAGGTGGTGTGAGTTGGCCACTTTTCTTATTTGGTGCAATTGCTTACATGTGACTCTGATCTCTTGTTGGAAATTATCTCTGCTCATCCTTCCCTGCTCTTTCTTGATGTAGTTTGTTTTCTATTCAGCATCAATTTCTTTCAGGGATTGGCATAGAACTTAGATTTTACCCAACCAGCTATTTCAATGTGGATGGTGCTTGTAAATGAACAAGACCATGAACTTAGATTTTACCCTACCAGCTATTTCAATGTGTTTAGCACAGATGCGCAGCTTATGCCTGGGATGGGTATTGTTTGAAAAAAACAAAGTTCTTTATATATAGATTGGACACTACAAGAAATACTAATATTAGAGGCGTTTTTATCACAGGCGGCCACAATAAACGCCACTGTAGATGAAAATTAGAGGCGTTTTAATGTAGCCGCCCGTGTAAGATGAATCCACCGCCGCACCTTCCAAAAAAAAAAAAAACCTATAATCTATTTTCCCCAAATCGCCTGCCCAAACTCCCAATCCCGCTTCTTCTCTCGCGCGCCTCTTCTCTCCAAAACCCTTCTCCCCTATTTCTATTCATCGTTTGTAGCACTCCCACTCTCATCTGTCCCTCTCGTCTCCTGTGCTTCTCCCATCTTTGATTTAGAACTTTCCTTCTCCCATCTCCAAATCTCATTCTCTTCTTTTCTTCTCATTCACAGGGTTCTTAGATCAGATGTATAGCTATAGATCGAGTAAGCCCGGTAACCTACGGACGTGGTCATCAACGGTGAAGAGAATATAAGAAATCTGAGAAGCCATACATCTCCCTCTCCCTCCAAGTGCACCCCAAAACCCTCCTCTCCCTCTCCCTCTCCCTCTATCTCTCTCGATCTGCATCTCCGTCTCCCTCTCTCTCTCTCTCTCTCTCTCTCTCTCTCTCTCCTTGATATCCATATGATAGAAACACCCACCCCCTGTTTTATGGGAAAAACACTCCCATCCGCAACCCACCTCCAAGATCTTGTCAGATTCACCTCCAAAACCTTGGACTCGCCAAAACTCTTAAAACCCAGATCAAGAACCCGATTCTTGTCCGAGCACTTGAAGTGTGTGCCAGCGTTTGTAGGCCGAAGAGGCAACTTTGAGGAGGCAATTCGAAAGATGGAGGAAGGATCAGAGAAGCAAGCAATGAACAGGGTCTCGCTTTCTGACGTGGTGTCCCACTGCGTCAAGCGGTGGTTCCAGGAGACGCTCAAGGAGGCACGGGCTTTGTTATCTCAGGAGTTTCTTCAGGTGAATACTCCATTGAATCTCTTTGATACTGTTGAAGAATGATGCATGTGAGAGGGATCCAGGGATGATTTAGAAAATCATCTGATACAACTCGTTATCTTCTTGAATCCTTTGGTTTCAGTCCAAAATGAAATGGGCCACCATGCCAAAACAGGATCAAAACCAACTGATACAGGGTGAATTGTATGGTTCCAGTCCTCTGGCAAGAAAGAAATGCCTCCCCTTTAACATTAAACATGTGGAGAAATATTGTAAGATTGAAAGAAAATATTTTGCAATAATGGTTTTGAATTGGAAGTCAGTATGGTTAATGAGAGTGCTAACTGTCTGGCGAAGTTAGTAAGTCTGTATTATGAAGAATGGCTGGACAGTTTCCAAACATTATTTTGGGTTCTGTAAAAGTCTCCTGCTTGTACTTTTGATACTTTTTTATTTTTTATTTTAACGTTTGCAATTTGATTCGGTTGTGCATCCAAACAAAGCTTAAATAGATATAAAATATTGGTTTTATTGAGCAGAAGTAAGGTCTAAGTCTTTGTGATATCAAAATAGAACCTCTTTTGGTTTGGGTCTTGGTTATGTGAGAAAAGGATTTTTCACTTACACCTTTATTGTATGGGTATGCTATGGTAGGATTTAAGCTAGCTTGTTGGTTAAAATGGTATTTGTTTTTAGTATGTAGACCATTTGCAAGTGAGGATTCTATTTCGGGTGGATTGACTATATTTATTTTTGTAGTATGACTATATATGCTGCATTTTGATGTTTCTAAGTAGCATGTGTGTTTCTACAGATTGGTCATGCTGATTATGGTTTAGCTCTGGGAGAGTCTCCTAAGTTCACATCTGATTATGGTCAGTGTTAAACTTTTAGCCATCTATCTAATTCTTTGTACAAATATTACTAGGCATCATTGGCTTGACAGCAACAAATGTTGAAAGCTCAATCATTGTAAACTGGTTCTGATATGAGGCATGCCATGGCGTCTTCTGCTCTAGATGGAAGTAATAGGTATGGTTCTATTGATGGCATGCTTACTGTTTGACATTAATCACTTGAAATCCTTGTTTACCATGTATTGATTGATGCAGTGATGTTGAATACGTTTCCTTTTCCTTCCATCTGTTTTTATTTTCGTAAATGAGAAGTGTTAACCTAACTTCAATCCATGCTCGGTAGATTAAATCTTTGTGAGGGAAAATGGTGTCAGCCCTATGCTTTTGGGGGTGTAAAACAATGTAAGAACATCATTAAATTGGCTCCAGTTGAAAGTCTAATAAATTTATTTTTCGACCAGCCTAACATCATGTAATTCTAATACTATTCAAATGACTTAGAACCATTTGGTTCTTTGGTGGAAAGCTTTTAACCCTTTAGTGAAATTGGTGGGAGCTGCTTTGATGGTTTTGTTCATCTTTTCTGGTACAAAGGTGGAAGCAGATGGATCAAATCACAAGTATAAGCCCTTTGTAACATCCTTCCATAGTCCACGGTTCCACTTTGTTATTGGAGTTGTGGTCTGCTGTAATTTTCAAGGCAATTTGTGGGACCAAAATTAGAAAGATGAATGTTAACATTTACTGAATTTTCATGAACTAACAAGGAGAAAAAGTTAGCTCAACTCCATAGATTTTGCTGGCATCTCATAGTTTTGTTGATGAGGCTGGCTTAGTTGGAAATGGGCAAAAATGATTTGGATTAAGCATGGGTCTCACTTGTCAGAATTAATAACCAGTGAACATTGTAGAAAGCCTCATATCACATCTCCTACAAATCATCTTGTAGTAATATGAATAGGATTTGATTTTTTTTTTCTTCTGTCGATAATATTCATTAATCAGCAGTAAAAATGAAATCAGTGAGATTCTAATTTTTTTTTTAAATAAAAAATAAAAAAGAAAAAAAGTTCACCTTGAAAATATGGAATTCCAAGTCGGTCATTATTTGATATATGCTTTTTATTGAGCGAATGCTCATTTTAATTAGATATGATTCAATCTTAGGATCTGTGGTTTCTGTATAATCTGTTATCTAGTACATATCAATATTTTTTTTTCTATTACATACATTCTGGGCTTGACTATCTGAAACTAACATGCTTAGCAAGTATTAATGTGAATGAATGTTGTGATATACGTTTCATGGAGGACAATTGGGAAAGTCCGGTAGGCCTTTTTTTTTTTGAAATGTCGATTGATAGGTTCTTGGGGCTTGGGGATTGGGCTGGGAAATTTCGATGGATGGGCTGGAGGTTACACAATTCACGTGCTTCCGGCAGGTATCTTAAATCTTTTTATAAATTTTATGTGTTGTGGGAGATCTGAGCTGTGAATCAGATAGGATCCATTTGTACAGATCACCTGGCACAAAAGTCAGCTAGGTTCATTCATCTGGCAGCCACATTGAGGTTAAGTGAATATGTTTTATCTATGTTTAAGTGAATTTTATGTTCAAAACCAAGATTTGCCTGATACAGGATGGTGAAAAAACACCCAAGTCTCTATCTCCAAATCCTTTGCTCCTTTCCAACCCTTGGAATCTGCATTTTCCAAGATTCCTATTAAAAGAAACAAATGAAATTTATTTATATTATAGGCTTTCTAATTTGAGTGATTGAATTGGTTTGAAGAACTGACATTTTTCTATCATTCGTATGGTAATTGTCTGACATTGGTTGTTCTTGACACTCTTCATAAAGTGATGGATCAAGATTCTACTCGAGGATCACACATCTGCTTAAAAATTCAAGTAGCTCCATTTCTACTCACACATTTTCTTTGTCATTGTTATCTGTTTTCCGTTCTATCCTGATTCTTGTTTCAGTTGAACAACTGAAAATTTCATACAAGCTTTGGGAGTTTCTTAAATATTTTCATTCGATGGAGTTGTTTCTCAGTTTTATGTCTAGCCTTTAGAAAATTTTCAACATCAACATGCACAAAATTTATCCTTTTTGGAAGCTTCCTCACTGCTCAATACACCCAACCAAATCGATCTCTCCTTGGAAGTCATCTTATCTTGGAGACACATTGATTTCTAGATTTGCATTTGATCATGGCAATCAGCAACCCAACTTTCCACATCTTCATCAAACCATGGGGCTTCTTGAAAGGAGGATTCTGACCTTTTGGAAGTCCCAAACTTACCCACTGAATCTGCTCCATCCATCATACATACATACAAGCATGCACTTTTTTAAACTCCACACATCTTTAATAATAATAAAAAGTTGTTTGGAAGCTGATATGATTCATCTCTCTCTCTCTCTCTCTCTCTCTCTCTCTCAAATTCTATTTTTAAAATTACTGTTTTGCATTGTACGAGGGATGATGATTCGGAGGAGCTAGAGAAAAGTAATGTATTGTTGATGGGTCCAACTGGCTCAGGTATGGCCTCTGCTCTATATGTATGCTATGTTTTCGTTGTTTTGGAACACGATTTCAATGAAGGCTCTAAAGTCAGCGGCCATGACGGACAGTGTGAGTGCCTTCCACTTCAACCAACGTCATCTTGTGGCCCTGGATGCGGACGTTGAGGGAATTTTGCAATCCCACATTTGATATGCAGAATCTGTGAGTTTTTCCTGATAATAGAAATCAGTGTTACTCCCAATTACTAAATATTTTATTGTTTCAAACTCTTCCTGGTTCATGTATTTTTCTATTTTATGCTTTTATGACCTCTAAATTTCACATTGATAATGTGTTATCGCAAAAAACTTGGTGACATTTTCCTAAGAAGACTACCTGTTTCTAACATTTTGACGCACCTGATGAGCTGACCAGCCTGATTTTAGGCTAGAGAAACTGTGCAATTGGACCCACCTCATGATAACTTGTTCTTGCACCCGATGTTAACATTACAGAGTTCATAAGCTTGGGGTATTTCATCTATTTTCCTGTTATTTCTGTGGTGGGATGAAGCTAGGATGATGATGATGGTGATGTAAATAAATAAAGAAAAAGAAATTCAAACAAAGATTAGTGACTGACCAGGGAGTATTGGTGTGAAAATGGAAAATCTCACAACCTATCATCATGACATAATTTCAGGTTGCCCTCTTATCAAGAATTCATCATAGAAACTTGGTTCCATTGATTGGGTACTGTGAAGAAGAATCCCAACGAATTTTAGTTTACGAGTATATGCACAATGGGACTCTGCATGATCATCTACATGGTACATCCTCATTGGATATATGTGCTACTCATTTCCTATTTTCCAACTTCAGCTAAACCTTTTCCCACATAGATATATAACATAATCTGCTCATCAGATTCTGCTAACCAGAAGCATTTGGACTGGCTATCTCGTCTCACTATTGCAGAGGATGCTGCTAAAGGTTTGATCCTGAGAACTGTATCCTCTCTCTCTGTGTATATTTGTTTTTTAGTCTATGATGTGAAAAGGATGTGAGATATTTACAGGCCTTCAGTACCTACACAGCGGATGCAACCCAAGTATCATTCATCGAGATGTCAAGACGAGCAATATTCTCTTAGACATTAGTATGATGGCAAAGGTGTCAAACTTTGGGCTTTCAAGGCAAATTGATGAAAATCTCACTCACATATCAAGTGTTGCCCGAGGAACAGTGGGATACCTTGATCCTGAGTAAGAAAATAATTTATAGTCTGTTAATTTTTTTTTAATTCAGGTACTCAATTAATTCAGAATGCATTCCTTTCAGGTACTATGCAAATCAACAGTTGACTGAGAAGAGCGATGTTTATAGTTTTGGAGTTGTTCTCCTAGAGCTGATCTCTGGAAGGAGGCCCGTCTCTGCAGAAGATTATGGTGCTGAATGGAACATTGTTCACTGGGTATATTCTCTTTGCAATTTTTCAACTTTCTATACCCATTAAAGGACTTCCTTTAGCCACTCTGATATCTAATCATAGATACTAGTGCTAAAAAATGATTGTAGCTAATCTACTATATTTTGTGCACATCATACGAGCAGCAAAGATAAAACCAAAAAATACTGTCATATTTTTGCTTGTGGAAAAACCTACAGTGCTGTTGGTTTTATTAGCTTGTAAGTTAGTAGCACTCTGTCTATTGTCTTACATGTGGCACAATTATGTATAATCTGGACTGTTCATCTGTGTGGCCCCTGATGTAGATGCGGTGTACTCCCAAAATCACAGCGGTCAGATCATCCCATGCACTGATTAGAAGAAATGTGAGGGTTCAAAATGAATGTTTAGAAAGAAATACAAACCAACAGTCTGCATTGAGTAGGCGAAAAGTCCTCCTAACTGTACTAGCATCATCTGACTGCTATGAATTTTTTTGGTGTGCCTCATGAATGGTAGGGCCAACCCAAGAGATTTAACTGTCCAGATCTCCATGTGTGCTGCATGGACAGAGAGGGAGTGCTTGATAACTAAGTTAGACATACTGTTAACACTGTGCATAGCCCTTTGTTTTATCCCTGACTTCCAAATTCAGATTACTGAAATTACATGACTGAGATTGGATTATTTTGTAGGCAAGGTCTTTGGTTCGTAAAGGAAACGTGACAAGTATCCTTGATCCTAAGCTAGCAGGAAACATCAAAATTGAGTCTGTTGATTTCTTCCTTCTCTTGTCATTTCAAAATACAAAGGCACCCACTAGTGTTATGATATTGCCAACCCACCTCCATTATTTGAAATTCACCAAATTCTCTCGATGTGTTGAAAACTTTGTTGAATGCTCCTTATGTTGAAACTGAGTGAGACATTAGAAGTTTGGCACACGTGCATGGTCCAAATTTCTGAAGGAATGCTACTCTTGGACCTGCATCCATGATCATTGCTCCTGGCGCGGGGTTGCTTACGACAATCTCTCCTTCGCCGTCGTTTCTCTGTAACTCACATACCTTATGTTCTTTTTCTTCTTTCTTCTTTCTTCTTATCTGATTTCAACTTCTAATTCGTTACAATCATGAATCTTCTGTGAAGGAATTTCTCGAATTTGAATCTCGGTGGGAAGATTTTGCCAGCCATTGGGGATTTACAGAGCCTACAGGCACTGTATGTTTTACTTTATTGCATCAGGATAAATATGCATTTGGATGAAATCATTTTAAGCTCAAATGCTTATGTTGGTTGCATTGATGTGCAGAGATTTGAAGGGGAATTAGCTGACCGGGTCAATCCCTGATGAGATCGGCAATTGTGTCTTGCCGAAATCTCTGTAATCTCTCTCATTTACTTGCATTCTGAAGTTATGGGATTGAGAATGTAATGGCGGATTTAACTGAAATCTGTGTTGGTTTGTTTTCTATAGGGATCTATTCGGTAACTTGCTATATGGAGATATTCCGTTCTCGACATCTAGGCTCAAACAGCTTGAGGAATTGTTAGTATCATGTCTACTTTTATTTGGTAGATTAGTCATTTTCACGAATCTTGCTTGCCCCTTTGTAAGGGATAGATTGGTCATTTATGGTGATGTTACTATGTAGGACATTGAAGAACAATCAGTTAACAGGGCCTATCCCTTCAACCCTTTCACAGATGCCAAATCTCAAAACTCTGTAAGGTAGTTGTCACTTATATTTGAGGTGCTTGTTCTATTTTGTGGTTTATGCTTTCTAATATCTACTTGAAAACATTGACTTGTTTTTTTTTTTTTTTTTTTTTTCCTTCTCATTTGGGTTTTCTCAGTTACACATTTGCATTGGGGGTTTGTCTAATAGAACATACTTGAACTACAATTGTTTGTGTCCAATGGTGTGGATTTGTGTGTATAAAGATATTTAATGGGGTCCCTTGCTGTTTAATTTTTTTTTAGGGATCTTGCTCAGAATCAGCTCACTGGTGACATTCCGAGGCTGATTTACTGGAATGAAGTATTGCAGTATCTGTGAGTACTTCCTCCACTCTGTGTACTCCATGTAAATCACAATTTATAACTCTATCTCAAATTAGTTCTAGTTCATCTAGTAATTTGGTATGTTTTGGAGTTGCCCATTATTATGACCACACTATGGGTCGTGTTATGTAATGTGATGGCCACTTTGATTCTTGTTATGTAAGATGGACATTGGCTGTTATGACTTTCAGCATTTCTTTTGGTGTGGGTGTTGTTCTAGTTCTTTCTTCAATTTTTTATGGTCTATTGATTGTTATGACTTCTAGGGATATTTCTTACAATCAAATCACTGGAGAGATTCCTTACAACATTGGTTTCTTGCAGCACTTTACATTTTTTAGCGGCGCTTTTTACAGCTTTTAGCGGCGTTTGTAACAAATTTTACTGCCTTTTACAATATTTATCGGCGTTTTTAATAGCTTTTACACGGCATTTTCACTATTTTAGCGGTGTTTCTACCGGCAGTTACCAGAAGCGCCGATAAAGAATAATAAACGCCGCTAAATGTTCCTCTTTTAGCGGCAGCCACCAAAACGCCGCTAAAAATTTCGACCACCTGTAAAACACACAGCGACGCCCCCCTTTAGCGGCATTTGTCCAACCGCCGCTAATTCTTATACCGGCGGTTTTTAAGACTTTTAGGGGCGGTTTTGGCCGCCGGTAAAGCCTGTTTTTCTTGTAGTGGGCCATGGATACAAGCCTTACCCCTGCCTCGTCTCTTTATTTGAGTTGGCCCTGCCACTCGTCTCTATATTGAGTTAGCCATTGCCACTCTCCTTATTATTGAGTTGACCATTGTCACTCTTTTCTTATTATGTTGGCCATTGCCACTTTTGTTGAGTTGACCATTGTCACTCTTTTCTTTATTATGTTGGCCTCGTGCCGTCTATCTTTACGACTTGGGCATTTGTCTTGCTATTCTAAAACCTCCAAAATTCAGTTGATATTCTTTATGATTCAGATTCAGTGATATTCTTTATGTTTCAATTTATCTCTATAAGTGCAAGTGATGTGTAAGATGTATCACAACTAGTGATTCAAATATTCTATTATGGACGTAATGCGCTCTGGGTAGAGACTATCTTGGGGACGTAGGTCCTTGAGCCTTCGGGTAATGGTGCACAAATCAATGTGTGTAATTCACAAATGCAGTGTCACATCACTTCGGGATTGAATGTCGCAAGTAGTCGCTCCATGAACAAATCATGTCGCGCAATTCACCCAACTCATATGTTGAGCGCTCTGAGGAGTTCTCGTAAATCCACGGTAGCGTTGGCCATGCCGGCGAATATCCGTAGTTATGGGATGCGGGTCGAGCAAGTTATCTATAAATCGTATTCCACAATGTGATGATCACTACGTATGATGAGCCCCACAAACTTTGCTAGACAAGTGTCACGCCCCGAACTCAAGAACCAGGCTCACAAAGTTTCCGATCGCTGAATCCGACGCCGATAGCCTCCATAGTACCCCATTCTCGGCACCTGACACCCATACACCAGGTTCCTATCCTGGGATGCCACAAGGAGGATTTCTAATCATCAATTTGATTTGTAATGAGCATAACCATAAGCATAACCCACGAATGATAACCACAAGAACACCATCACAAAATCCACTATGATCAAAAACTTTTGAGTACAATGCATATGAATGGAAATACAAGATAACACTAATAATTGAAACTCCAAAAGCTCGACTGTACGCTCCTGCTGCTATTATGCTACTAATGCGTCCTAGCGTCACCTGCACACATCAATCGTACATAAGCTTATAGAAAGCTTATACGGTGGTATAAGTGTGTGCGCAGTATAAACGTGCTCAGAATGCAAGGTCAGAGTAATGTGGAAACATGCTGATGAGTACATGAATGCAATCAGCTATACCAAGGCTATGCGGTGCAAGATATGAATGCTATCGGCCATGTCAAAACTATGGGATGCGAGATGCAGCTCAAGCATGCCAATCAAATGTCAATACAATTCTCAATCTGGATAATCACCAGAGTTTAGTACACTCCAAATGGCACTGCTGCTCTCCCAGTCGCACAGTCCAAGTGAGAGTAAGAAACCTCACTATCCGCCTGGCCAATAGTCTGCCAATACCTAACCGACACGTCGATAGCAAACCCATTCACGAGCTGGTCAAACTCAGCCTAGTATTGCTACCTACCCTTGGGCGAGTAAGGCCACACCCCTTTCCAACCGACCATGACACAGTGGGAGATGCGACCTCTTGGTATTTAGCCCTCATGCCCTCATATATCCACTCGGTCTCAACGTTAGAGACATCCTCTGGTACCATCGGGTTTAAGGATTTTTACCCAGGGACATCTATGGCGCCCCGATGTTAGAATCAGTATTTCCGTTATCCGATACAACCATCCACTATGTGCCTGTGGAGGCTATGTTCCTGATATCGCTAGGACATACAGTAACCACAATCACACAAATGCAAGTGCATGAATCACACTACCAGTCATGCAACAGTCCTGCGTGTACCACGCACTCATGTAGGGCAACTCTGCCTATCAGGGAGCCCATAAACAATCTACCCGAGGGCATATGCTATGATCAGTCACTCCTCATATCAAGCATACATATGATGCGTATGATCATGAATCATGGATATATACTAAACATGTTATATAGTGATGGACTCCATTCATAACGAAGATGGGCCTAGACAGCCTACACGCTACAAGTATGGGCCTATCAATGGGCCCTAGGGAGAGTGACAATGCGGACATTTAACCAACATCGTCCTTACAACGTGGGCATCAAACCATCATTGCTCCCAGGGCACGACCTGCCATGAACATTATTACATAACCATGGTGGAATTTCACATAGTAATGGGCCTCATGTCCATCCCATTGGGCCTCGACCCACGGGCCTCCAATACATCAAAATGGGCCTCCTAGCATGGGTCTCATATATATCAAAGTGGGCCTCAGTGGATGGGCCATAACTACATCAAGATGGGCCTAATCATATGGGCCTCATATATATATATATATATATATATATATATATATATATATATATATATATATATATATATATACCAAGGTGGGCATCAATAGACGGCCACAAATGAATCAAGATGGCCTTATACATATACCAAGGTGGGCCTCAACAACAAGCCATGCATACAAATCAAGGTGGGCTTCAACAACGGGCCACGCATACAAATCAAGGTGGGCCTCAACAACGGGCCACGCATATATCGAGTGGGCCACACCCAAATATAAGTGGTGATAAGGATTTTCACCATTAAAATTTGTAAGGGTTTAATGGTGGATGTTCCAACCCACTATTTTCTATAATGTGATCCACCCGATCCTAGATCTGTCTTATTTTTAATCTCAAGCCTTAAAATGATCTTTAAAAAATGGTTGGACGGGTTGGATGCAACACATGCATTATGGTGGGTCCAATAGGGATGGATAACATAGGTATTACACATACCTCATGGTGGGGACCACACTGATGGAAGGTGTGGAGCACACACATCAGTGGGTCCCGCGCGGGGCCCACCACAATGTTTATTTTCTACCCTATCCTGGGCCCACTGTAAAGTTTATTTTCCACCCAACCTGTTTAAGAGGTCACACGGGCCAGGGGCCCACCAAAATGTTTATTTTCCTCCAATCAGTTGATAAGGTCACGTGGACCTGGATTGAGGAGGAAAAACAAAATTTGTATTGATCCAAAACTTCTGACCCAAAAAGGGTCTCAATGGTAGGCGTCAATCCTCACTGTTCCCTGTGGCGTGGGCCACCTGAGTCCCTGGAGGGGCTGATTTTTGGGAGGGGGGCCACTGCCCTAGGGGCCCACCCAATGGATGGTGTCGATGTATGACACACATCATCGTGGGGCCTACGCATGGGGCCCACGTCTCCCTGGCCGTTCTCGCCTGGCAGCGCAGGACACTGCCTGCGCATCCTCTGTCAGCAGCAGCAGCAGACGCTGCTGCCGTTTATTATTATTAATTTTGAAAATCATACATTTTGGGGATTTTTATACGTGGGGCCCACATCAGGTAGATCCACCACGTCCACTAGCTCCCATGGCTCAAGACAGGCCAAATAAGCCCAATATTAGGTATGTTTCGGTGTGTAAAATCATCAGGTGGGTTTTAACGATAGAAAACACTATTTCTTATGCTATGTCCCGGCAGATAGTTGGATGGGCTTCATTTTACGGCTCAACGCCTAAAATGAGCTGGGGAACAGGATGGACGGCGTGGATCAGTCCCATACATCAAGGTGGGGCCTGCATGAGCGGCCCACCCCAGAAACTCAAATATATATATATATATATATATATATATATATATATAGCTTGTCAGTACACTCCCATGTCAGTACACGCACTCCATATTAGCCACACTCATCCAGCGTCCTTGGACATTGGACGGCATGGAGAAACACATGCGTGGTGGTGGGTCCCACATTGACGTGGCCCATACATCAAGGTGGGTCTCACAGGAACGTGGCCCACCTAATTTAAACCAATCTGATACTTGTGTTTTTCCTTCATCTTGACCATCCAATAGACCCGCTGCAAGGTGGGCCTCACGATCGGGCGGCCAAGATCATCTTGCACATGGTGCCCACAAGACTTCACACCAAGGAAAAGAGAGAGAGAGAGAGAGAGAGAGAGAGAGAGAGAGAGAGAGAGAGAGAGAGAGAGAGAGAGAGAGAGAGAGAGAGAGAGAGAGAGAGAGAGAGAGAACCGGTGAGATAGAGGGACCCCGCCACTATGGGCCCCTCACTACATTACATGCATCAAAATGGGTCCCACCAACAAGTGGACCCTAAAACAAGAATCAACGGTGGATCACCCACCTCTAGGCCTTCTCCTTGGTCCCTTAGCCTCCTTAGCTCCTTGCCTACAGTTTTGATGGAAGTTGATTGGGTTTTGATGGTGTGGATGAGAGATGAGAGGGTGGGCCACACTTGTGGTTTGGGAGAGAGGAAGCTTGGATGTGGGACATTGTTTGGGAGAGATTTTTGAGAAATGAGGGAGAAAGAGAAGTGATGAGATGATAAGGATGGGTGATGGGTTGAGTGATGGATGAAGTGATGTGAGGGTTGACTTTGGGGTAGCTTGTGTAAGAGAGAGGTAATGGTAGGGTATGGGTTGTTGTACTTAACTTGTACTTGACATTGATTGATTGATGGGATAGGTCATAGAGATTCTATTGAAATTCACTCGCGTGGCGTTTTCCTCGAAATGAACGGGGGCCGACATCTTCTAGCCTGGGTATCGGGTCGGTGTGCGAGTCACGGCGTTGGAACCATGGCGACGGCGTGGTCGCTAAGATATAAGTTTCAGGTTTAGCCAACTTTGGCATGCAGGTCTCTGCTTAGGATCATGCGCAAACGTCGGATACGGGTCGAGAATTGCCGAAATTCGACCGAAAGTACCGCGGAAGCCTACGGAACGGTACAAAATATGATACGGGTCTTATAACTCTCCCCTCCAAATAAAAAATTTTATCCTCGAAATTTATGCAATCATTGCAAGGAAACATTACTCATAATAGAAGAGGAAACAATGCATCGTCATATAAAATCGAAAAAAGCAATAAAGATACAACATATAATCAATCATCAAAGAGATGGGGATAGCGCTCTCGAATCTCAGCCTCGCCCTCACAAGACACCTCATCAACAGAATAGTGACCCCACTGAACCTTCACCAAGGGAATGACCTTGGTCCGGAGGACCTGCTCCTTTCGATCAAGGATACGATCTGGCTGCTCAATGTAAGAAGAGTCCTCCCGAACCTCCAACGATTGCCAATCGATAACAGGTACTACATCTGACCCACACTTCCTCAACATAGAGACGTGGAAAACGTTGTGGATGCCAGACAACTAAGATGGTAAGGCAAGCCGATATGCCAAAGCGCCAATGCGCTCAGTGATCTCGAAAGGTCTTATGAATCTTGGGCAAGCTTGCCCTTCGCTTCAAATCGAATCACGCCCTTCATAGGCGAGACCTTGAGTTACACCTGGTCCCCTACATTAAACTCCAAAAGACGATGCCTGTGATAAGCAAAACTCTTCTGCTGGATCTGAGCTGTGCGCATCCTCTGCCTGATGATATTGATAGCCTCTGACGTCTACAGTACAAGCTCGGGACCTAGGATACGCCGCTCTCTAACCTCGGTTTAACAACTCGGAGATCTGCACGGTATGCCATATAATGCATCAAAAGGAGCCATGCCAATGGTCGCCTGATAGCTGTTGTTGTATGCGAACTCAGCCAATCGTGGATGCTCATCCCAGCTACCCCCGAAGTCAATCACGTAGGCCCGAAGCATATTCTCAAGGATCTGATTGACCCTCTTGGTGTGGCCATCGGTCTGCGGATGATACGCGATGCTGAGCTGCAAAACAGACGCCATCGTTCTCTGAAAGCTCCTCCAGAACTGAGATGTGAACCTCGGATCTCGGTTAAAAATGATCGAGACCGGAACGTCGTGCAGTCTCACAATCTCCTCGTTGAATAATCTCACAAGCCAGTCCAAAGGCCAAGTCGCACGAATCGCAAGAAAATATGTCGACTTCGTCAGACGATCAATGATGACCCAGATGGCGTCATGACCGTATTGAGTCCTCAACAAACCCATAATGAAATCTGTAGATACGTGCTCCCACTTCCACGTCAGGATGCTCAACGGCTGCAATAAGCCAGGGGGTATCTGATGATCGGCCTTGACACGCTAACATGTGTCACACTTGGCTACAAAACTGGCGATCTGGTGCTTTATCCCCGCCCAAAAATATTGTCTCCTCATATCACGATACATATTCGTCGAGCCAGGGTGGATAGAAAACCGCGATCGATGTGCCTCGGTCTTAAGATCTCTGCACAACCCAGGAATATCCGAGACACAAAATCGGCCTCTGGAGCGAAGTCCACCATCAGAACCAATCTGCCAATCTGTCTGACTCTCAGATGTTGCCTCTGCTCGGTAATCCTGTAACGACTCGTCTACCTGCTAAGCCTCGATTACCCTTGCAACAAGAGAGGGTTGAATCGACAGACTTGATAGCTGAACGATAGAAGACTACAGACCGAACTCGAAGTCGTACTCTGCTATATCCTCGAGCATCCTCCACTCCTGAATCATCATATGTGCCACCAGGCCTCGTGGCTGACGGCTGAGGGTATCCGCCACCACATTCTTCTTGCCTGGGTGGTACAGGAGGTCAAAATCATAGTATTTCAGAAGCTCCATCCAATGTCTCTATCTCATGTTCAGCTTGGATTGAGACAATAGATACTTCAAGCTCTTGTGGTCAGAGAAGAGCTCGAACCTGACCCAATAGAGATAGTGTCTCCACACCTTCAGTGCGAAGATGACTGCTGCCAACTTCAAATCATGCGTTGGGTAGTTCAGCTCATGGACCTTGAGCTGACGAGACGCATAAGCCACTGGTCTCCCGTGTTGCATCAGGATAACACCCAAACCAATACGTGAGGCATCGGTAAATATAACAAATCCATCACTCCCAGAGGGAAGAGTGAGGACAGGAGCGGACGTCAAATAGTCTTTCAGCTCCACAAATCCTTGCTCACATGCGTCAGTCCAAACAAAATCTGCGCCCTTCCGAGTCAACCTGGTCAACGGGGTAGCAATACGGAAGAAGCCCTCAATGAAACGCAGATCATAACCCGCCAAGGTAAGGAAACTATGGATCTCGGATGCAGTCGTGGGCTGGCCCCACTGCCGCACTACCTCAACCTTCGAGGGGTCCACTACGACACCCTCCCTCGTCACCACGTGACCGAGAAATCTCACCTCCTCCTGCCAAAACTCGCACTTCTCCAGCTCCGTATACAGCTGGTGGGCATGGAGGGTCTGTAAAGCGATCTCTAGATGCTGCATATGATTCTCACGGGTCCTCGAATATATCAGAATGTCGTCGATGAAGACCACAATAAACTGATCGAGATATGGACGAAAGACGTCATTCATTAACTGCATGAAGACTGTGGGTGCATTGGTCAGTCCAAAGCTCATGACCTGAAACTCAAAATGACCGTAACACGTCCTGAAAGCCGTCTTCGGGATGTCCTCCTCTCGGACACGAATCTGATGATAACCGGAAAGCAGGTTAATCTTCGAAAAGAACTGTACACCCTGCAGTTGATCAAATAAATTGTCTATCCTTGGGAGTGGGTACTTGTTCTTAATCGTGACTCGGTTGAGCTCCCTGTAATCTACGCAGAGCCTCAACAAACCATCCTTCTTCCTGACGAAGAGTACCGGCGCTCCCCACGGAGAACTGCTCGGACTGATGAATCTCAACTCACGCAACTCGTCTAACTGTCACTGCAGTTCGCGCAACTCCGTCGGTGACATACGGTACGAGGCCTTCGAGATAGGCGCTGTACTGGGCACAAGATCAATCTGGAACTCAATATGACGGCGCGACGGCAACCCCAGAATTTCCTGGAACACGTCGGGGAAATCACAGACCATCGGCAACTGATCGATACATAAGGCAACGGGCTCCTCGACTGTGCAGGATATGAGGCAAGACAACGACTCTCCTCTGGGCTCGGCAATGAATTGGAACTGTGGCAAGCCGGGTATAAAGAATGTGACGGTTCTCATGGAATAGTCCAACACGGCGTGGTACTCGGCAAGTCAATCCTTGCCCAAGATGACGTAGAAATCTGACATCGGTAACACAAATAAATCTATGGGCAAAAAGATATCACCGACCAGAACGGGGCAAGATGAAAAAAATGGCCCAATACTGTGGTCTTCCCTAAGGGCGTCGATACGGTCAATCCCTCACTAGCATACTCAGTTGGCAATCCAGTCGAATGACAAAAATCCTCAGACATGAATGAATGCGATGCACCGAAATCAAATAGTGCACGTGCGATACATGCGGAGACGGAAAGGATACCCTCAATGACTCCTCCAGATGACTGCGGATCCTATTGAGCCGCGTAGAACCTAGCTTGAGCTGGCTGGGGAGGTGCCTGTCCCCTCTGAGGTCCCTGGTGGTGCTTCTGCCTCTACGGCGGCATGTACTGCTGTCTCTGCTGCTGCTGGGGTCTCGGTGGCTGAGGTGACTGCGGTCGTTGCTGATGGGGTCGCTACTGCTGTGGGGGCTGCTGCGGTGTTCTCGGTTGCTGCTGTGGAAGCTGTTTTGGTGCTCTCGGCCGGTGTAGATGAGAGTGGGGGCACTCAGACAAGCGGTGCCCTCTCCCCCCACATCCAAAATAGGTCCATGAAAATGGCTGCTGGGGTAGCGCTGGAGGTGTTACTGGTGCTCTAGCAGGTGGGTGACTCCTGTATCTCTATGGTCGTCAATGCTGTTAGGAGCTTCTGGAGGGGGCCTGCCTCTTCTGTCCCCTCCTCTGATCTCGATCAGCCTGCATGCCGGCCCACTTAATCTCATAAATCTGAGCCCTTCGCACTACCGCCTGAAAGGTCGGGAGCTCATGCTCAATAACACGACCTCGAAGACCGTAACGTAAGCCGTTCTCGAAACGGCTAACCTTCCGCCCCTCATTATCAACCAAGTACGGCGCGAATCTCGATAGCGCTACAAAACGGGCCGCGTACTGCCCCACGGTCATGTCCCCCCTGCACCAGAGTCTCGAATTCCAGTGCTCTTTGACGTTGAATGTGGTCAGGGAAGTACCGCTCCTCAAATCGGTCGATAAAGTCCTCCCATGTCTAGACATGATCAGGTCCTGCGACGTAGGTAATGGATGTCCACCAGTGCTCTGCCTCTCCTTAAAAAAGGAATATGGCCAAGCGAACTCGCTACTAGGTCATGCATGACATAGTATCGAAGATCTTCTCCACATCGGAGCGTCATCTTTCGGCTGCAGTCGGATCTGGCTCGCCCTGGAATCGCGGAGGATCAAGCTGTCTGAACTCTCGAAGAAGGGCGCTCGCGCACTCCTGGTCGGCCAGGGCTGGAGAAACAACTGGGCACCTACCCTGTTCCAGAAGCACAACAGTCACAGCCTGCAACATCTACTGTAACTGCGAGGCACTCACAGGCACGGTTGGATCCGCACCAGAATCAGGTGGAGGAATGTCATCCTCAGGCAGGGGAGCATTTCTAATCACTAGGTTCCGATCCTGAGATGCTACAAGGAGGATTTCTAATCATCAATTTGATTTGTAATGAGCATAACCATAAGCATAACCCATGAATGATAACCACAAGAACACCATCACAAAATCCACTATGATAAAAAACTTTTGAGTACAATGCATATGAAGGGAAATACAAGATAGTACTAATAACTGAAACTCCAAAAGCTCGACTATACGCTCCTACTGCTACTATGCTACTGATGCGTCCTAACGTCACCTGCACGCATCAATCATGCATAAGCTTATAGAAAGCTTAGAGGGTGGTGTAAGTGTGTGCGCAGTATAAGCGTGCTCAGAATGCAAGGTCAGAGTAATGCGGAAACATGCTGATGAGTAAATGAATGCAATCAGTCGTACCAAGGCTATGCGGTGTAAGATATGAATGTTATCGGCCATGTCAAAACCACGCGATGCGAGATGCAGCTCAAGCATGCCAATCAAATGTTAGTACAGTTCTCATTCTGGATAATCACCGGGGTTTAGTACATTCCAAATGGCACTGCCGCTCTCCCAGTCGCACAGTCCAAGTGAGAGTAAGAAACCTCACTATCCGCCTGGTCAATAGTCTGCCAATACCTAACCGACACGTAGATAGCGAACCCATTCACGAGCTGGTCAAACTCAGCCTAGTATTGTCCCCTACCCTCGGGCGAGTAATGCCACATCCCTTTCCAACCGACCACGACACAGTGGGAGACGCGACCTCCTGGTATTCAGCCCTCGTGTGCTCATATATCTACTCGGTCTCGACGTTGGAGTCATCCTCTGGTACCATCGGGTTTAGGGATTTTCACCCAGGGACATCTATGACGCCCCAATGCTAGAATCAGTATTTTCGGTATCCGATACGGCCATCCACTATGTGCCTGTGGAGGCTATGGCCCTGATATCGCCAGGGCATATAGTAACCACAATCACACAAATGCAAGTGCATGAATCACACTACCAGTCATGCAACAGTCCTGCGTGTACCACGCGCTCATGTAGGGCAACTCCGCCTATTAGGGAGCCCATAAACAATCTACCCGAGGGAATATGCTATGATCAGTCACTCCTCATATCAAACATACATATGATGCGTATGATCATGAATCATGGATACATACTAAACCTGTTATATAGTGATGGACTCCATTCATAACGAAGATGGGCCTAGACAGCTTACACGCTACAAGTATGGGCCTATCAATGGGCCCCAGGGAGAGTGACAATGCGGACATCTAACCAACATCGTCCTTACAACGTGGGCATCAAACCATCATTGCTCCCAGGGCATAGCCCGCCATGAACATTATTCAATAACCATCGTGGAATTTCACATAGTAATGGGCCTCATGTCCATCCCATTGGGCGTCGACCCATGGGCCTCCAATACATCAAAATGGGCCTCCTAGCATGGGTCTCATATATATCAAAGTGGGCCTCAGTGGATGGGCCATAACTACATCAAGATGGGCCTAATCATATGGGCCTCATATATATACCAAGGTGGGCCTCAATAAATGGCCACAAATGAATCAAGATGGCCTCATACATATACCAAGGTGGGCCTCAACAACGGGCCACACATACAAATCAAGGTGGGCCTTAACAACAGGCCATGCATACAAATCAAGGTGGGCCTCAACAACGGGCCACGCATACAAATCAAGGTGGGCCTCAACAACGGGCCACACATACAAATCAAGGTGGGCCTCAACAACGGGCCACGCATACAAATCAAGGTGGGCCTCAACAACGGGCCACACATACAAATCAAGGTGGGCATTAACAATGGGCCACACCCAAATATAAGTGGTGATAAGGATTTCCACCATTAAAATTTCTAAGGGTTTAAGGGTGGACGTTCAAACGCACTATTTTTTATAATGTGATCCACCTGATCCTAGATCTATCTTATTTTTAATCTCAAGCCTTAAAATGATCTTTTAAAAATGGTTGGACGGGTTGGATGTAACACATGCATTATGGTGGGTCCGATAGGGATGGATAACATAGGTATTACACATACCTCATGGTGGGGACCACACTAATGGAAGGTGTGGAGCACACACGTCAGTGGGTCCCGCGTGGGGCCCACCACAATGTTTATTTTCCGCCCAATACTGGGCCCATTGTAATGTTTATTTTCCACCTAACCTGTTTAAGAGGTCACACGGGCCAGGGGCCCACCAAAATGTTTATTTTCCTCCAATCCGTTGATAAGGTCACGTGGACCTAGATTGAGGAGGAAAAACAAATTTCGTATTGATCCAAAACTTCTGACCCAAAAAGGGTCTCAATGGTAGGCGTCAATCCTCACTGTTCCCTGTGGCGTGGGCCACCTGAGTCCCTGGAGGGGCTGATTTTTGGAAGGGGGGCCACTGCCTTAGGGGCCCACCCAATGGACGGTGTTGATGTATGACACACATCATCGTGGGGCCTACGCATGGGGCCCACGTTTCCCTGGCCGTTCTCGCCTGGCCGTGCAGGTCGCTTTCTACTCGTCCTCTGTCAGCGGCAGCAGTAGATGCTGTTGCTGCTTATTATTATTATTTTTGAAAATCATACATTTTGGGGATTTTCATACGTGGGGCCCACATCAGGTAGATCCACCCCGTTCACTGGCTCTCATGGCTCAAGACACGCCAAACAAGCCCAATATTAGGTATGCTTCGGTGTGTAAAATCATCAGGTGGGTTTTAATGATAGAAAACACTATTTCTTATGCTATGGCCTGCCAGATAGTTGGATGGGCTTCATTTTACGGTTCAACGCCTAAAATGAGCTGGGGAACAGGATGGATGGCGTGGATCAGTCCCATACATCAAGGTGGGGCCTGCATGAGCGGCCCACCCCAGAAACTCAAATATATATATATATATATATATATATATATATATAGCTTGTCAGTACACTCCCATGTCAGTACACGCACTCCATATTAGCCACACCCGTCCAGCGTCCCTGGACGTTGGACGACATGGAGAAACACATGCGTGGTGGTGGGTCCCACATTGACGTGGCTCATACATCAAGGTGGGTCCCACAGGAACGTGGCCCACCTAATTTAAACCAATATGATACTTGTGTTTTTCCTTCATCTTGACCATCCAATAGACCCGCTACAAGGTGGGCCTCACGATCGGGCGGCCAAGATCGTCTTGCACATGGTGGCCACAAGACATCACACCAAGGAAAAGAGAGAGAGAGAGAGAGAGAGAGAGAGAGAGAGAGAGAGAGAGAGAGAGAGAGAGAGAGAGAGAGAGAGAGAGAGAGAGAGAGAGACCCCGCCACTATGGGCCCCTCACTACATTACATGCATCAAAATGGGTTCCACCAACAAGTGGGCCCTAAAACAAGAATCAACGGTGGATCACCCACTCTAGGCCTTCTCCTTGGTCCCTTAGCCTCCTTAACTCCTTACCTACACTTTTGATGGAAGTTGATGGGGTTTTGATGGTGTGGATGAGAGATGAGAGGGTGGGCCACACTTGTGGTTTGTGAGAGAGGGAGCTTGGACGTGGGATGTTTTTTGGGAGAGATTTTTGAGAAATGAGGGAGAGAGAGAAGTGATGGGATGATAAGGATCGGTGATGGGTTGAGTGATGGATGAAGTGATGTGAGGGTTGACTTTGGGGTAGCTTGTATAAGAGAGAGGTAAGGGTAAGGTATGAGTTGTTGTACTTGACTTGTACTTGACATTGATTGATTGATTGATGGGATAGGTCGTAGAGATTCTTTCGAAATTCGTACGTGCGGCGTTTTTCTCGAAATGAACGCGGGCCGACATCTTCTAGCTTGGGTATTAGGTCAGAGCGTGAGTCGCGGTGTTGGAACCGCGGTAACAGCGCGGTCACTAAGATACAAGTCTCGGGTTGAGCCGACTTTGGCATGCAGGTCTCGGCTTAGGATCGTGCGCAAACGTCAGATATGGGTCGAGGATTGCCGAAATTCGACCGGAAGGACCGCGGAAGCCTACGGAGCGGTACGGACTAGGATACGTGTCTTACCCATTCATCTCATGTAGGTTGTTTGCCCATTTTGATATCCTCGTATTAGTGGACTACGGGACATATCAGAACCCTTTACGTTACTTTTGTGAATCTCTTGGATTATTGTTAATCTTAAAGGATAACCATCACTATGAGTAGGGCATTGACCCTCTCCCAACTGTACAGATGATGCAAGTGATGTACAGATTGAAGACTTAGAGGACTACTTCCCTGTAGAAGATTATCTTGAAAGGCTAAGAAGACAGTTTTATTATTTAGTTTTATACTTCCGTTGTGAACTCTAATGTTGTAATAAATCTCCCATTATGAGGCCATTTGATTATTCTTTTACTCTGATGAAATATAATCAATACAGTTGATTTTATTCTTGTGAATGTTACTTTCATGATATATCTGGATGTGACCCAATCGAAAAAAAAGGGTATGATTTTAGAGCATCCAGTTGTACATTATTAACACCCGGTTTCCTCGGGCATGAGTATATACTCTGGCCGTGAAAATTCGGGCTGTTACAGCATATATTTGAAGAATGCATATTGTATATGGAGAATGATGGGAATGAATGTAAATGCATGAATGCTTAATTAGGCTATATATTCATGAATGCTTAATTAGGCTATATATGCTATGGTGTTATGAATGATACAGGGGAAGTACTAATTGAGGGGGAATAGTAAATATTTTGAAATCTTCAATAATCTTCTATAACATAAATACAAGAGTATAAGGCTTCATTATGATAATTGTAATATTATGTGTTTTGTGACGAAATTGACAAAGGGGGAGATTGTAAGTGCTATAATGTTTAAAGTACACTTTGTTTGTCAAATTTCGTTTAGTCAAAATATCTTGTCAAGTGATCTTCAAGTATGGTTCAAGATCAAGATTCAAGCCAAGTCTAAGATCTAGTAGAAGATCAAGCTTAAGATCAAGTAGAAGATCAAGCTTGAAAGACAAGATGAAGTTAAGATCAACTGATGTTCTAGAAGAAGATCAAGCTCCATAGAGAAGTTCAAGTCTCTAATATATTTGAAGACAAAGAAGTTCAGTTATTAAAAACCTTAGAAAGACCTTAGGTTTAGGTGTTTTCAAAAACTATTTAAAATTGGAGTTTTATGCTTGTGGTTATTTGTATTTCGACCGGCCTAAGGTTTGGCTTGACTAGCCTAAGTTTTACTCTCCCAGTCCTAGTTTAAATCGAAGTGAAACAGAATTTCTGTTGCAACTTCGACTAGTCGAAGGAGGACCTTTGACCAGCCCTAGGTTTCTCGGCTTAAAGTCTAGCAATTGAATTAGTTCGGATTTTGGCTCCTTTGACCAGTCGAAGACCACCTTCGACCAGTCGAATAGGGCCTTCAACCAGTCGAAGATTTCTTAAATCTTATCCTGCTCAAATCTGAAAATCTGTTGGAACTGAATCCCGTGCTTGGGCCAGTCGAAGACTGTCTTAGGCCAGTCGAAGAACCAACTTCTTTGCCTATAAGTTATGTTCTCTCTCAATCCGAAAATTCATTCAAGACTATCTAAATCCTTCTGCAAGTAAGAGAGAAGCTCCATTTATTTTCAAGCTATTGAACGGTATTTATAAATTATTTTATAGCTTTTGTTTAATTCCCTTAATCTCAGACTTTGTCATTCTGATTCTAAAGAGAGTGAGTTTTACTATTCTTTTTCTTGAGATTTAAGAGAATTAACTTAAGTAGCCATTGGTTTAATCTTAATTAAAATCAATAGAACCCTAGACATTTTTTATCGAACTGAACTTTGAACATTCGACATTCAAGAAAAGCAGTTCTTCGGCTACAGCTTCTTCTACAATGAAGATAAGTATACATTTATTTATTTTATGTATTTGGTTTTTCTGAGATAGCCAGAAAATCTTAGTGTTGGTTTTTCTGATATAGCCAGAAAATCTCAGTGAGGGTTTTTGTTTGTGATAGCCTAGTAAAATCACAACTGTATCAGGTTTTAAGGTGACCTTGAGAAAACCTTATTCATAGTGAAAGCCAAGATTACGTGGAGAGTAATTTTGGGAGTGAAGTAGGTGTGGTTGTTTGAGAATAATTGTTGACACATCGAACCACTATAATTCTTGGTGTTTGTGGTGAATGCTTTTATCTTTCATGTGGTGAATTGTTATAATTTCATTTCAGTACAAGTGGTGAATGATTATAATATTTATTTTATTTACTCTTGCTAAGTTTGTGATTTTGATTTTAAAAAAGTATTCGTGAAATAAGATTGTCCTACGAATCACTTAAAATCAATGTTTCAATACTTAGAAAATTCAAGATCTCTGATTTATTTATTATTCAGCACTTTATTCGATTATTTTGCATAGTCCTATTTATCTCATCTCTAGGACTTCTTAAGCTCTCCTTTTCAAGTGGTATCAGAGAGGGTTGCTCTATTTTTTTTTTTGGATTAACCTCCTTGAGTTAAGATCTAGAGCTTTATTATGTAAACACGAATTATAGCAAAGTAAATACAAGCTTCACCTCTTAGCCCTAGCTAAGAGGTTTATCCAAATATTGACATGATTGGATCTAAAACTCTTAAATAAAACATGAAAACAATAAAGAAGAAGAAGAAAAACTCTTGGTGGCGATTCCTCCACCCTTTTGCTCCACTCCTTAAACACTAGAAGATGCCTAGGAATGTCCTAGGGACTCTTATTTATAGTTGTGAATCACCATCTTACGCGCCTTGGAATTTTTGCAAACTGACTTGAATTTACGCACTCCGCATAAGCCCCACGTTACTCTTTGGTTGGACCGAAGTCACCTTCGGTCGGACCGAATTAAGGCTGAAAATCACACTTTCTCGCTAGACAATTCTGCGCGATTTCGGTTAGACCGAAGTTGTCTTTGGTCGGACAGAATTATGGCTGAAAATTCTATGTAGAAAATTTGTCAAATTTAGGTCAGACCGAGTCGAGCCGAAGTTGGTTTCGGTCAGACCGAGTCGAGCCGAAGGTCGAGCCAAATTAATTCTGAAAATCATAATTTCTTGCTGGATTGTTTTATGCGATTTCGGTCGGAGCGAAGTTGGCTTAGGTCAGACTGAACCTGTCTGTTTTCTATGGCGGATTCTGAAGTCTTTCAAGTCCTTTCTTCATCCGTTGTTCTTGGTTTCCTTGGATCTTTGGCATGCGAACTCTTCATTCTTTGTCTCCTAAGATTTACCCTTTACCTTGGTGATTCTTGAGTTTCACTGTAAGATTCACCTTGCAATACAAACATGTATAAATTATACCATTAAGTATTATCATATTCCTAAAACTAAGATATAATTAGTGCAATATTTGACACTCAACACCCGCTCGCTCATGTGGCCTAGATGAGCATGCCACATATGTACAGACGTGGAATTTGCAACAACCGCTGCTGCTCCACTTGTTGAAGTGCTCCCGATCAACCTGTAAAGGTTTCTATGCCTTTGCGCTCTTATAACCACGAGTGCCCCTTTTGAAACTTTAAGGACACCATTAAGACCAGTGAACTTGCACCCTATAGCCTCAAGTGCACCGAGAGAAATCGGACTCTTCTTCATATCAAGAATGTACCTGACATCAGTTAAGGTATGCTCCATCCCATCAAACATCTTGATGCTCACCGTACCAATAGCCACAATATTACAAGCATTGTCATTGCCCATAAAAACCTGTCCACCATCACATTCTCTGTAACTAGTGAACCAACTCCGATGAGGATGAAAAGGAGAGCTTAAGATGTCCTAGAGGGGGGTGAATAGGACAATGCCAAATAATTGAAATAAGTGTTGAATATATAAATAAAGCAAAGATCTCAATTGCTTAAGTATTGAAATGTTGATTCAAACTTGCAAGAGTAAATTAAAATATTACAACATTCACTACTCAACTAAAATTAAATACAATCATTCACCATAAATAAAATAAAGGTATTCACCACATGACACAAATGATTATAGTGGTTCGGTGCTTTAAAAACACCCACACTTACTCCACTCTTAAAATTACTTCCCTCGTAATTTTGACTTTCACTATGAAACGGTTTTCTTAGGTTGTTGATTATCGAATATTGCATATTCTCCCCTATTTATATCTTGATTTTATGAACATGATAATGCTTAATGGTATATTTTATACATGTTTGTATTATAAGGTGAATCTTAGAGCTTGAAATGTAAAGAATGCTAAAAGCATGGATTTGATGCTCAAGAATCACCAAGGCAAAAGGTGGATCTTAGGAGGCTGAGATTGAAGAATTCACATGCCAAAGATCCAAGGAAATCAAGTGAGGAATGAAGAGAATCAAAGATTTGAAGTGAAGAAAAGGAATACGCGTGAAGTTCGACTAGCCCAAGCTCTAGCTCGACTAGCCCAAGCTCTGCTTCAACTAACCCAAACTCTACTTCAACTCGCCCAAGAAACTGTAACACCCTGAAATTCGGAGGTCGAGTATGAACTCAACTCCCGAGTTCCAACGCATCACTTATGCAACATACACAATGATGGTTAAATGTTGTCTGAGTTAGCGCAATAAACATGAATGAGATTATACCAAAACAGTAATTCATACTCCAGTTCAATTGAATAAAGGCAAGCGGAAGACTGAAATTTTATATTCAAAGTATGTAAAGTAACAAAATTTTATGAACTCAAGAGTATGAGTACTAACTGAGTACCAATATACATGTATTGTTTCTAAGTCAAAAATCAAAATACATCTCTCAAGAGAAGCCC
Organism: Magnolia officinalis; assembly: GCA_021015155.1. Classification (NCBI taxonomy): domain Eukaryota; kingdom Viridiplantae; phylum Streptophyta; class Magnoliopsida; order Magnoliales; family Magnoliaceae; genus Magnolia; species Magnolia officinalis. The sequence goes on from JAJHSJ010000012.1 coordinate 32,179,421, forward strand.
TGAAAACCCCGCGATGCAGCCGGCCTAAGCAAAGCCGTCAGAGTACTGCATAAAGGAGAACTCCTCCTGATCCTCATCGAAGTCGGGCTCCGGCTCCTGAACCGAGGCGCCATCTACACCTGTGACAGAGTCTGGTGGGTGTTGCAAACACCGTCCCGTAACGTGGGAGTGAGTAGCTAACTCAGTGGAACAACAAAGCATAGGTTAACATGTTATCAATTCAATCAAGCAGTAATGATAAAGCAGTACAAATCAAACATTTCTAACTACTCTTGTTAAGTGCGAAAATGAAATGACATGATGCTATATGCCCTTGCCAAACCACCCTCAAGCGACATCATCTTACGTTCGCGAATGCTTACTCCCTCAGTGCGCCACATCTACAAAGCACATGCGGTGCGATGATGCTCATGATTACCAAGTTTTTATTAGTCCATTTCAAACAGCAGTATTGGAAAACTAAGGTACCTCCCTTGTATCATTCCCCAAACATGATCCATTCTAGGGTCGTCAATCCTAGTTAATCTCATACGATATTATGGTTTGAGAAGCGTAGTGAAGGCATCGCAAAGGGCTCGTCACCCGTCAGCGCGGATACAGATCTCACAGTATGCGGCTCAATTGCTGGCCGTCAGCTCGAGTACAGGTCTCACCGTACTCGGCTCAATCACTAGCCGTCAGCTCGAGCACAGGTCTCACCATACTCGGCTCAACTCATACTCTAGTTGCTGTGAAAGACTCGTCGCCAATCACAGGCCCTTGGAGTATACTCGATGATACTACGGAGGACTCGTCGCCCGTCAGCACGAGCACAGGTCTCACCGTACTCGGCTCTCGCCGTAAGTATCGACAGCTCGAATACAGTGTCCCATACCACCGTATTCGGCTCACGAGTTTGGTTGCGCAATGGTCACTACGGGGAGGCACATGGCCCCAGCATAGGCCGACAGCTCGACCACGGTGTCCCATACCACCATGCCCGGCTCATGCGTCTTAGCGGATCGAGGTAACATGGTTAACGGGATCGCCACTGGTAAGTTTGGTACCCTAGGTTCAAGCAGTAGCGACCAAACATGGTGAACACACAAATACATTTCGGTTTACTTGACGAGCCTGACTAGCTCGAGCGCACCACAAGTTGGGTGATATGGAGCGTAAAAGCACTCCGTGTGGCCAACCACTATCGTCAACCGAAGTACGACTCGGGTTCGCCAGACACATCCTTTGTGGCGACATGAATCTCAGCCACAATCGCAAGTCTGGTACCGAATGTTTGGACTATATGCATAGTCCCAAACTCAAACAGTTCTCATCAATAACATGTGGAGTAAAGCATGATAAACAAGCAATACAAGCATGTTAGCAGGCATGTTATAAAGCATGAAGTAAAACATGAAGTAAAGCATGTTGTAAAGCATGTAGTAAAGCACTATCACATAGGGATACAATTACATACACATTACAAGTGAGTGGTTCTAGCGAACCACCGCATGGAGGGGATCCTACATGTCTCTAAGGGAGTCGGGAATCCCATATCAGCACCTCTCTAAGGCACTAATACTCAAGCATTTACACACACAAGCATTTACACAAATACTTAGAGTACGCCATTCCAACATACATGACGTATGTTAGCAAATTGCGTATTAGGGCTATTCCTTCTCCAAGCGGTTATTTTATCCGCGTATACCATATTCTTACAACAAATAATCATGACAATTACACTTCCAAATTTTACACATATGCAGTATTTCTAGAATACACAATTTCAACATACATAGCGTTTACAAGCGAACATGTATTTCAGCAATTCCTTTCGCCAAACTAGTATTTTATTCATATATTATATAATCATGCATTAAATAAACATGTCAAACATTTTCCCAAAAAAATACGTATACGGTATTTCTATGTATACCTAGAGTATGTGAAATTCCATATTCTACAACGTTAATCGAAATAGGAAACGGAAAGCACTTTGTACATGTGCATTTACATGCAGATCATGAATCTATCATTATCTGACATTGAAAGCGTTAAAAAACGTAACTTATACACTTAAAGTCCTCACCTTTGCCCTTGGAATCACAACGAATCAGCAAGGGTAGTAGAGCTTCCGTATACGGACGTTTTCTAGCCTAAAGAGCGGAATCGGTTAGCCTTTACATAACCTACAATGAACCTACATCAAATCAGACCTAGGGTTAGGGTTTCTTACCTTCAAACGGAATGGATACCGCCGGAAAAACACCTGGAAAGGAGCGGTGTAGGCCGAGCGACAACCAAAAGCAGTAGGAGGAAGATCACCTACGAACTCCAAGCTCTTCTCTCTCTAGGGTTTTTCTCCCAAATTCGTATGGCTGTGAGAGGGGCTGTTCTAAGCCCCTTTTATAGCCAAAAATATCCCCAAAATAGACTCAGGTTCAAGGGTTACTGCTAATATAGGATATTCGTCACTTTTCCAGCTCAAAAGAGAGGTTCTGGTGGCCCTCCTTGAGCCAAACGTCAGACCTAAGCTCACCACACATAGATCTATGTGGGATTACCTTTTCGACTCGATCAGATTCCCAGATCGCACGTGGCGGACCACTTTCAGTTCAACGGTCAGTGGGCCACGATCCGAAATTCCAAGTACATGTAAATGTTCCTGAAATTTTTCTTAATCCGAGGGTGTAATTTGGTCGGATTCTGACGGTCAGGTTGCTTAATACTGACGCGCAAGCGAATGGTGCCAGATCACTATTCCAGATATTTATTTTGGGATGGGAATAGTGTTTTTCACACACCCTCGCTCCGGATCGAAACGAATGGCCGTGGGACATCGGCTGGATCTGATTTTCGAGATGATTGTCAAGCCCAGTGAGGCGGTCCTAGTTCCTTAGCTTCGTGTTAATCGGACTCCCGATGTGCGATCTAGACCTAATACGAAGTTTCGTTTCATTCCCGAGAGCAGCCGGGTAATGAGTTTGGTTCTAAACTTTAGGGTAACCTAGAGTCACTTGTTTTGCAAGTTTTGGGTCTTGCAGATCGTATTTAAAGTGATCCCAACGGATTTCATGGCTAACCGAGTTTAGTACTTAGTTAACTTTGTTAAATTTCTAAAGGATTTAATCCTAATTGATTTCTGGTCGAGGTGGTACTCGAGCCAATGTATGAAAATTCACGGGTCGTTACAGAAACTTCGGTTCGAACTCCAGCAACATTATCTTTAAAATTCGTGTGACCTTTGACTAGTTGAAGATTCCACTCGCTTAGTCGAAGATGACCTTGGACCGATCGAAGATTGCCCTCAACTAGTCGAAGGTTACACAGATTTTGCGCGGACTGCGTAAATTTGAGGCAGCTTCCAGACTTTTCCAACTTGGTATGAAAGTTGGAGTTCCCCAACTATAAATAGGAGTTCCTACGATGCTCTAAAGATTGTTTAGGGTTTAAGGAGTGGATCAAAAGGGTGGAGAGCCGCCACCAAGAGTTTTCTTCCTCTTCCCTAGTTTGTTTTTATGCTTTCCTTAAGAGATTTTTGTTTAATCATGTCTATGGTTAACTAAACCTCTTAGCTAGGGCTAAGAGGTGAAGCTGTAGCATGATTGAGATGTTTACTTTGCTTTGATTCTTATTTATATTGAACTTCATTGACTTCTAGTTTGATTTTAAGGAATATTTTCAGTTTTCTATGGTTTGTTGTGACTCAAATTACAATAGACGCTGCGATAGCTTTGAATATCTTTTTTTTCTATTTGAGATTGTGGGATTGGTAAATCCTGTTGTTCACCATCGTCTCCTAGGCCTGGTAGGGCGATGGAATCCCTTTCAATCCTCATAATCCTCATCCATTGAGAATTAGGTCAATGAAAGTTTATATTTGATTTAATTGCTATAATTTCCAATTGGATAGGATAAGACTTTAATTCCAATTGTGTTATTTGAATTAAGTAAGGTAGCATCTTAATTGCTACAAGTGGATCCTTGGCACCCTAGTTCCCACCTTTAAATTCACAAGTTTCAATTACAAAACTCATAATTACTCTCTCTATTATTTCAGATTTAGATATATATCTTCTTCTAGTTCTAGTTCTAGTTACTTTCAGAAACGTGCAAGATTAGTCCCTGTGGATAAGACCTTGGTCTCACCGAGATTATTACTACATCGCGACCCTACACTTGGGGTTGTGAACACAGGTTCACCTTAATAACTTTATACAAATTTTGTGATTTTCATGGGCTATCACAAATAAACCCAAACTGAGATTTTTAGGCTATCTCAGATAAAACTTAAAGTGAGATTTTAACAAGTTATCTCAGAAAAACCTAAAAGAGTTTAGAACGTATACTTATTTTCAACGTAGAAGATGTATCAGAAGCTTGTGGCAGAAGAACCTCTTTCTTGAATGTAAATTGTTCCTTGTTCAGTCAGATAAAAGGGTCTAGGGTTCTATTGATTTTAATTAAGTTAAACCCAAAAGCTACTTGAATCAATTCTCTTAGATCTCAAAAGAAGAGTATAGTTTACTCTCTTTAGAATCACACTTGAACGATCTGAGATAAAGGGAATTGAAAAAAATTTATATAAATTAAATTATAAATATTGTTCAGTAGATTGCTAATAACTTGAGCTTCTCTCTCTCTTGTAGAAGAATTCTAATAATTAATTTGAGTAATTCAGAATGAGAGAGGAGCTCAATTTATTGGCAAAGAAGTTGAAACTTCGGCTCGCCCGAGTCAAGCTTCGACTAGCTTAAGTTCAGCGGATTCGGTTCAACAGACTTCGGATCGCGCATGATAAGATTTATCCAAAATTTGGCTTGCCGAATAGCCCAGTTCGGCTAGCCAAAATTTCCCTTCGGTTGGCCGAATTCACCCGAATTCTAAAAGGTGTTGTTGCTGAAATTTGACCCGAACTTTCTCGGGCTCGGGCTAGCCAAATTTGTAACAAAAATTAGTCGTTGCTTCGGGCTTGAAGTTAGGTTTGCTGAGAAAGCTTAGGCTGGCCGAATTCCAAGCAAAATAAGCATAAAAACCCAAAATAACACATTTTTGAAAGTACCTAGTCCTAAGGTGTTTCTAGGATTTTATACCACCTGAGATATATCAAATATCTGTTCTTCTTTAACTTGAACTAAGTCTCGGACTTCATCTTGACTTTGAGCTTGATCTTTTCTTGAACATTAGTCGATCTTGAGCTTGATCTTCTCTTGAGTATGAACCAGACTTGAGCTTAATCTTCTCTTGATCTTGAGCTTGAACTTCTCTTGATTGAGCTTGATCTTCTCTTGAACACAGACCGATCTTGAAGATCTATTGTCCAGTTGTTTTGGCTTTACGAAATTTGATAAATAAAGTGTGCTCAAAATTTTAGCACTTATAGAGAAGTCATGTGATATGACACTCTTGTGTCAAGGATCCACTCATCTCTATGATTGTCGTGACACAGATAGAACATCACCCCCATTTATTTCTTCATCGGATGCGACAACATTGGCCTCCCTGGAAGAAGCATCTGAGTTTTCTTTCTTCGCTTTAGGATTTGTACAATCATTCTTCATGTGTCCAGTCATCCCACAGTTCCATCACTTTACTTTGCCTTTTAGCCCTTGCTCTTTGGTTTGGATTTAGGTCTTGAAGATCCTGTACCTCGCTCAGTATTCCTACTTATCGTAAACAGTGCATCAGAAGATGTCCCTACGCCACCGTTTATCTTTCTCATGGCCTTCCCTTGAAGGGATGAGATAACAATCTCCACACTCAGGGATTTATTTGCGGTACACAATGAGTCCTTGAATGACTCATAAGATGTCAGAAGAGAATTCAACAACATGCATGCCTGATCTTCATCTTTGACCACTTCCTCCATATCCAACAACTTGCAAATCAATTTTTTAAAGTAACTGATGTGGGCCTCCACATCTCCACCTTTTACCATCTTAAAGGTGAACAACTGGAGTTTAAGTGTAGGCGATTCTCAGTGGATTTTTTCACATAAATATCCTCTAACTTCGCCCATAAACCAGCTGCAGTTTTCTCCCTTAAAACATTGTAAAGAACCTCATTCGTGAGATACAAACGGATCGAGGATAAGGCCTTCTTATCAAGAGTATTCCTATCATCATCACTCATAGTCGGCTTTCGCTCCTCAAGAGCACCATCTTCACCTTGCTTGTTAAGGAACTGATCTAAAATTGCGATGAAGACCGCTTTAGTTGAAGTAAGAATATGCCAATATGTCCTAGAGAGGGGTGAATAGAAATTTTTAATAATTTTATAACGAATTAAAATCCTATCACACTAATCCTAACAACAAGCATATATTAGGATTCCTCAAGAGTAACTCTACTGACTTCCAAGCCCGGTAGAGGATCCAATCACAAACTATTTAAGAGATGAACAATATGCAAACTATTTTATGATGGATATGACTATGAGTGTGTGTGAGGTGTGATCTCGGATAATCAGATATGAAAGTATATAAGGAAATCACATGAGTAACTGGAAGACAATAACAATCTCAAACACAGTCATTTTTATAGTGGTTCGACTACTTGTCTACTCCACTCCCGGTAACCGCACTCAACCCTTGAGTGTACTGGATTTCACTAAGGAGGTTTCGCACGGTTCACCCCATACCCAATGTTTTAAATCAGGTCACCTTTAACCTTTACAACCTACACCTAGGCTGACTGTTTATGCTCTCACGAGCAAGGGTCAACACAAAGCACCCACTTTTAGGCACACTGGCCAAGGATCTTCCACAAGACCCTAACTGTTTATGCTCTCACGAGCAAGGGCCATCACAACGCACCCACTTTTAGGCACACTAGCCAATGATCTTCCACAAGACCCTAACTGTTTATACTCTCACGAGCAAGGAATGATCACAAGGGTCCTCTAGACTCTGATAACTTACAGATAAGAAAATGAGTCCCTTTCAACACGTTGTCAAAGATTTCCTCCTTGTTGATGAAGAGTCTTCTGCTTCCTTGAACCGCAACTTAGAAGATGTACCAATGCATGACGACGGGTTGGGTCAAGGCTATGATGGAATCCTACTCTCCTAAATATTTTCCTATAAGGAAGTTAGAGCGATTCCAATCATCTATGCATTCAAGGCATCCCAACTTAATGATTTGCCATTAAGATGGTAGCTGAAGGATCCTTGAATGCGGAAGTTCATTCCCCAATCTACTCTATTAAATATCAATGGTGAGGGTGGATTGGAGGATGAACTTCTATGAGAGAAAGGGCTTTGGGTATATGATCTAAGGTTAAACACTTAAAAGCACTCTCTTATTTTTCTACCAGCAACAATAGACAAGTCCTCTTTATATAGGCAAAAGGTTCCAATGGATATAAAACGGTCACATTTATGAGAGAGTTCGATATCATCGTGCGGGTTCGATATCATTGAGCGTATACTCTCGATTGCATCGATTGGCCGCTCGATGACACAAACTCAATGTCATACGCTTTTGAAACCTTTTGCCAGTTGGTCGAGGGAATCGAGACAGTTGTCGATATCATCGGATTTCGAACTCCGATAGTATCGACACGAGGTTCGATTCCTCGGCATTTGAAAAATGAGAGAGACCTGCTTTGAAATATTTCAGGTTTATAAGAATGATCGAGGGACCTTCGATATCATCAGAATTTGAATGTCGATGTTATTAATAACCGTGTCGATGCATCGATAAATCCAAAGGATTTTCTATTAAGCTTGCTGGACAGTTTATGTCCTTGTTCGATACAATCGATACTGTATCGATATTATCGATATTTGAATATCGATTTTCTCGAGTGACCCTCGATCAAAGATAAATTATCCTAAAATATTTGCTGGATATTTGTGTGTCCAAGACCGATATCATCGAAGGCCTTTCGATATCATCGAGATATGGATTCTGATGATATCGAGGAGGACCTTGATATATCGACGATCTTATGATTTTTCTTAGTAAAAACAGGGACTCGTTTTCTCTGCTGTCGATTGTATCAAGTCAACTTCGATAGACTCGAGATTTGAATATGGATGATATCGATAGGTATATCGATACATCGATAATTCCGTCCAGATGAGTATGTGGTTGCTGGACATATTTTGTCCTCATTTCGATGATATCGTTTAGTCATCGAGGACATCGACGACACATGTCGATAATATCGATCAGTATATCGATAAAATCGATAGAGTTAAAAAACTTAGAGATTTTCTGAATTTTGAAAAAGTTTTCTAACTCAAAACCCTATGTTGTTCTAATTCGTTTTAAGGGTTTTAATTACCTAGTGTTTTAGGACATGGGATGTGAGGCTTAGATTTACCTGTGGCGAGTTCGGGCCCACATCCGGTTGAGACAGACGGTTGATTGATCTTCCTATGGAGCTTCTCTGTCTAGCCGACTCAACACTCATGCTAATTGACAAACCAGGGCACTTTCAATCTCCACCTTTGTCAATTACGTGACAAAATACCAAAACACCCTAGAACAGCTTCTATACTGACATCCTAAATTGTGTGCACATACACTTTACACAATTTTACAATTTAATCTAGTGGGCACACACATAATCATTCAGAAGGATTTAGAAGCTACTCCCCCTATCTGTAAACTCCCCCTATCTTGGTGCAGCTGCTCTCCTTAACACCTGCAACACCATTCATAGACAGATATACAATTTTCCTTCAGGGGTGTTTGAATTGTTCTCCCCCTTTTTGTCAGTCATTGACAAAGATAAATACAACAGTTGATATTGACTGAAGTTTGAAGCTTTAGGGAGAGAACCACCATTCAGAAAGCATACATTTATAAAAGATAGATGTATAATTATCAAAACAGTTGAACCAGACATCATTTTCAGAAACTATGTATGCATAGCAGATCAAATAGAGCAGTGATATAAGCAGAGATAAGAATGATCAAACCATCACATGCATTCTACATATAATAAACTAAATAAACTGGGGGATCTTAAAGCATAAGTATGACATTAAATACGTGGATTATACCTGGCCATATTCAGAATATCCAAAAACATATCTATACTGCCCAAGATTGGCAGAAGATCATCAGTTATCCCAATAACATTACCAAGCCCATTTATGGGCACCCAGAAGTAACCATTAGTAGCAAACCCACTCATGGGCATATACAACATATAAAAAAAATGTCAAACTGTTAGGAAGCTATCACATTCACTCATGAGGGCGTAGAGCATTCAAAAAAGACACTTATGCTCATACGAAGAGATAAGAGAGGGTGAACGTGATAGCGTTCAGAGACCCGTACTATAACGAATGAGCAAAGGTAGATGTTGTCGTGTTGTCTCGACGGCAAGTCATCAGATCAACCAATTGTTGTACAGTCTGCTGCACTCCTTGGACCAGCCATTCCAAGACGGTAAACTGCTCGTTCATCGAGTCCCTGAACTGGGAGACATCTCGCTGAATCTCTCCAATCCGATCTTGATGGAGATTAAATCGTTTAGCAAGCCCGAGAGTTGATGTCGATGGTGCTTGATGGGGTCCAGGAGCTTCATCTCTAGCCATCTCAGTCCCTTCAGTGGGAGAGTCACCTGCACCTCCTTCTCCTTCTACTTGAATGCCTTCCTTTAGAGGATCCTCAGGATACCTATGGAACTTCAAGTCCATTCTTCGAATGTTGCTTTTGTTGAAGACTTGAAGTGGAAGTTTCGGATCACTCGTAGTTGAAAAACCAATGGCGTTGCACACTGTGTGTATGATCCAGGGGTAGGGCAGGTGGACATCCCTAACTATATGAAAGGCATAGATCAATTGGTGCACGATAAGAGTAGGCAAGCAGACCTTGACTCCAGAGGCTACTGAATGAATTATTGCAGTCATGAACCCCGTAAGATCGGCCTTGTTGGAACCTCTAGAATAGATTTTCGAGGCAAGGATACCATGCAAAATCCAAAATCGAGGTTCCATGAATTTGGCTTTTAGAGCATTGCCTTGGTGCCATGGGATGTCACGATTATGACAGAGAAACTTGGTGACCATGGACCGAGTCTCAATATTTTCCAGATCGATCCGGTAGTCCAACAAGCGATAGAGTAAGATTAAAAATTCCTACGATAGACTCAGGAGTGATCTGCAAATCATCACCATCGACGGTCACAGTGAAGGATGGTGGATTGGATACTGGAGAATGACAGGCGGTTAAGAAATTATATATTCGTTCAAGATGACAAGGTCCGTCAAAATCAAGAATGGGCAACCAATCTATGGTAGCAAGCAGAGGTTCCAGGTTATATCAAATTAGACAACTCCTATCAACTTTTCTCTCATGAATAACTTTTCTCCTAGTAAACTTTGCCAAGACCAGATTTATTTTAACTGGTGGAGGTGCCGGTGCCTCGAACTGGGACCCACCATGCGATCTAGTGCATTGTCTTGTAGGGGTCCCACGTTCCGGGTCTCATGCTTTTTCTTTAGAGGCAAGAACTTTTTGTCGAGAGGTTCTAGAAGACTCTCCCACACCGGACACTTTCCCTTTGTCTTTTCCCATGTGAACAAAAAAGAGGATTTGAAAGTTTTGGGAAAGACGGACAAAACCCAACTTGAAAAGGAGATACCCAAAAAGACGATGGAATCTTGATGTATAGAGGGGTATTACCGGATTTGTGGAGCTTCTGGGACCCACCGATGAACTTTCGGCTGAGCAGAGAAAGAGTGAAATGCCTTTTCGAAAGAAATAAAAGATTTTCCGCTCAACCGCTTTTTATCGGGCTACATCCATCGATTTTATCGAATCTTATTTTCAATTATATCGATGATCCTCATTCGATGTTATCGATAATGGCTTCGATAATCGTCTCAATCAAGTGACTTTCCAAATTCTGAAGAGATGTCGATGATATCGACTATTTATCGATTTGATCGAAGATCCTCAAGACTTTTCGACAGACATGTCAAGGATAAGTATTTTCAATTCTTAGCATTCAGACAACCCTTCATGTATACTTTCAGTATATCTATGAATCAGCAGTATACACAAAAAATTTTTGTACAAACTTTGTACAAATCAAAATTATAAACATTAGACTGTTTATATACAAAAAGATTGAGGTGAGGAACCTTAGATATATCATTAAGAGCTTAGCAAAATTTCATCATTTTAGCAAATATATCCAGATCTTGATGCATGACTTGGACTCGTCTTTTCATGTTTTAATATTTCAGGGTATATGAATAGAGTGACTTATCAGGCAATTCAACTTTTCTTTCACTATCCATTTTGAGACAGAATTCTTTTCTATGGAGATTTAGTTTTCATGTTTATCCTACCCACTTGATCCATTGACTCCTTCATTCTGTCATTCATTCTAGGTGGTGATGGATGAGTATTTCTTTTAACCAATCTCCTAGGTTGACTCTAGACATTTTGCATTTCTCTGGTTGGTTTGAGTTTTCCAATATGATTCTGACCAGAGCTATGTTGAGTCTTCCTAGGTGATAAGTATTCAAACTTATAATGACTCGAATCACCACATAAATGACAAACTGGAGTGGTTCTAGTGTTACTTCCTGAAGCAATAAATTTTTCAGTCATTTGTCCTGCCTTTTCAGATATTATTTTAGATTTTTCGTATCCTAAGCCACTCTTGTCCTTTTCAGGTCTTCCCATACCTAAAAGTTTTTCTAACTTTTCACCACATTGGGAAAACTTATAGTTTAGCTTAGCGATCTTTCTAGATTCTTCTAAATCAAACAGGAGTGTATGATTTCCATTTTAAAGGAGCATGTTTTTGTCTTCTAATAGCTCAACCTGTTTGTTTAGTTTTACAAACTCGAATTTAAGGAAGGTGTTGATTCTCTCGAGTCTATCATTATTTGAATGATATTACTATAAATCATTGATTAGATGAGCATTAATTTCTAGAGTTTTATCCAGATCTTTTTGCAGCAATTCCTTTTTGTTTTAAGATATTCCAAGTTTTCTAACAATGTTGATGCTGTGAATGTAAAGTTGATTATAAGCATCTTGTAGTTTATTCTGTTCTTCTTCTTCTTCTTTCTCTTTAGATTCCTCATTATCAGAAAGAAATGATTCAGTGGCTTGGTTCTCGTTCTCAGTTCCACTGGGAGTGATTGGAGTAGTGGAGATTATAAAGATTTTCAAGGATTTCTGATCTCCATCGCTCTCTCAGTCGCTAGATTCTGAGTTTGACTCTTCTGTATCATCCCATGTGGCAGCCATTATCTTGCCTTTAGTTTTTCTTTTTGGGCATTCAGTAGAAAGATGTCCAAACTTCTGACAGGCGTAACATTGTGGTTCTTTGGTCTTTTTACCAAATTTACCTGCAGAAGGTCTGTTGTCCAACTTTCTTCCTTTAAATGGACTGCCATGATTTCTCTGAAAGAACTTCCTGAATCGTTGAGCCAACAAAGCCACTTCCTCATCTTCATCTTCTCTTTCACTTTCGATGTCCTCATTCGTTGTTTTCTTTAAAGTTTTGAGGACATTAGTTTTGGATTTAGGGGTTTGTTTAAAGTGTAGTTCAAATGTTTGTAGGGAACCTACCAGTTATTCTACTTTCATTTCGTCTATGTTCCTACATTCTTCAATGGTTGTTACTTTAGGATTGAACCGTTCTGGCAGTGATCTTAATATTTTTCTACAAATTTTTGGGACCAGAACTTTCTCACCTAATCCACCCATGGAGTTGCAAATGATATTCAATTTTGTGAAGAATTCCATGAAGGTCTCATGTTCTTCCATTCTGAGACTTTCGAACTGTGAGGTCAGTAGTTGTAGTTTGTATCTCTTCACAGTACTTGTGCCTTCATGGGTTGTTTCCAATAGATCCCATGCTTCTTTAGCTGTCCTACACATACTTATTTGATTGAAAATATCCTGGGACATGGCACAGTAGATAGCGTTCATGGCTTTAGCTTCTGCAATCTGGTTTTCTTTATCGAACGCTGTCCACTTTTCTTTGGATTTTGGTTTTGTGATAGTTGTGTCATTATCAAGTACTATTTGTTCAGATGGTGGCACATATCCTCTTTCAACTATATCCCAAACATCATGATCCAAAGATCTCAGAAAGTAGTGTATCCTAGCCTTCCAGTTGCATAATTTGATCCATCAAATACTGGAGGTCTAGAGACCGATGAGCCCTCTCCTTTGGCCATATTCCCAACTTCAGTCAAGATCACTCCCTAGGCGGTGAAACCCTTAAAGAGAGACCTGCTCTGATACCAATTGAAATTGCGGTGAAGACCGCTTTAGTTGAAGTAGGAATATGCTAATATGTCCTAGAGGGGGGTGAATAGGACTTTTTAATAATTTTATAATGATTTAAAATCCTATCACACTAATCCTAACAACAAGCATATATTAGGATTACTCATGAGTAACTCTACTGGCTTCCAAGCCCGGTAGAGGATCCAATCACAAACTATTTGAGAGATGAACAATATGCAAACTAGTTTATGATGGATATGACTGTGAGTGTGTGTGAGGTGTGATCTCAGATAATCAGATATGAAAGTATATAAGGAAATCACATGATCAAATGGAAGACAATAACAATCTCAAACACAATCATTTTTATAGTGGTTCGACTACTTGTCTACTCCACTCCTGGTAACCGCACTCAACCCTTGAGTGTACCAGATTTCACTAAGGAGATTTCGCACGGTTCACCCCAAACCCAAGGTTTTAAATCAGGTTCACCTTTAACCTTTACAACCTACACCTAGGCTAACTGTTTATGATCTCACGAGCAAGGGTCAACACAAAGCACCCACTTTTAGGCACACTGGCCAAGGATCTTCTACAAGACCCTAACTATTTATGCTCTCACAAGCAAGGGTCAACACAATGCATCTACTTTTATGCACACTGGCCAAGGATCTTCCACAAGACCCTAATTGTTTATACTCTCACGAGCAAGGATCAACACAACGCACCCACTTTTAGGTACATTGACCAAGGATCTTCCATAAGACCCTAACTGTTTATGCTCTTCATAGAGCAAGGGTCAACACAATGCACCCACTATATACACTCCCGCCAGAGGCCTCTTAGAGGACTTGCAAGGGGTGAGAAACACCTTAGACCCAATCCTATAAAGGAATGATCACAAGGGTCCTCTAGACTCGATAACTTACAGATAAGCAGATGAGTCCCTTTCAGCACGTTGTCAAAGATCTCCTCCTTTGTTGATGAAGAGTCTTCTGCTTCCTTGAAACGCAACTCAGAAGATGTACCAATGCATGACGACGGGTTGGGTCAAGGATATGATGGAATCCTACTCTCCTAAATGTTTTCCTATAAGGAAGATAGAGTGATTCCAATCATCTATGCATTCAAGGCATCCCAGCTTAATGATTTGCCATTAAGATGGTAGTTGGAGGATCCTTAAATGCGGAAGTTCATTCCCTAATCCACTCTATTGAATATCAATGGTGAGGGTGGATTGGAGGATGAACTTCCATGAGAGAAAGGGCTTTGGGTATATAATCTAAGGTTAAACACTCAAAAGCACTCTCTCCTTTCTCTACCAGCAACAATAGACAAGTCCTCTTTATATAGGTAAAAGGTTCCAACGGATATAAAACGGTCACATGTATGACAGAGTTTGATATCATCGAGCATATACTCTCGATTGCATCGACTGGCTGCTCGATGACACAAACTCAATGTCATACGCTTTTGAAACCTTTTGCCAGCTGGTCGAGGGAATTGAGACAGGTGTCGATATCATCGAATTTTGAACTCAGATAGTATCGACACGAGGTTTGATTCCTCGGCATTTGAAAAATGAGAGAGACCTGCTTTGAAATATTTCAGGTTTATAAGAATGATCGAGGGACCTTCGATATCATCGAAATTTGAATGTCTATGATATGATAACCGTGTCAATGCATCTATAAATCCAAAGAATTTTTCATTAAGTTTGTTGGACAGTTTATGTCCTTGTTTGATGCAATCGATACTGTATCGATATTATCGATATTTAAATATCGATTCTCTTGAGTGACCCTGTTGAGACATAAAAAATGATAAAAGAATTGAAGTAAAAGAAGACTGAGAAGTGAGGAAAACAAAAGGAAGAAGAGAAATGTCTTTGAAAGTTGTTTTCGCTGGGCTGCGTAGATGATATCTGTTGCGCGGCTCCGTGCAACTGAAGATTAGCTGCGCGGGACCGTGCAACCAAAGATCAGTTGCACAGGTCTGCGCAGTTGATTTCAGGAGAAGATTTCCTTGAATGGTTGAGATTGATGAAAGGTGGGTCCCACGACACCAAGATCGAGGCACCACACCTGTGAAGGCCTATAAATACCCCCTCCCCTCCTTTATTTGGACGGATTGAAGTTTTTGGAGAAGAAGAAGAGCAAAGAGGAAGATCGAAGGTAGGAGAGGAAGTCCCGGTGGGTTGCGTGGGTCCGCGCAACGGATATCGCGCAACCAGACTGCTCTGCAGTTTGTGAAGGCAAAGGGCCGTTATGCTGTCGGAATGGCTAAAGTCTTTAAGTTCCTTCTGTTCAAGACTAAAGCAGAATGATCAGCAGAAGAATATATTCCTCCTAAGTCCTAGGAGATGATTGAAATCACTGCAGTCATGTTGCCGAATTTGATATTTAACAATTACACTTATATTATTTCATTCCTTCTAAATAATCCATCTTAGAATCAAGGGATGTTAAAAGGATGTAAATGAACTCAGTATTAATAAAATGTGATGATTGCTTCGGACACTATTTCTCTGTTATGTTTGAATAAGATAATCTCTCAAATCAAACACTTTCATTTCTGGTTTGAAACAAAATGGTGACTCTACTGGGGAGTAATATCTTATTTAACATTAGCAGTGAAATTGTTATGAAACTTTCATCATTGTTTGGCGTCTTTCAGATGCCAAAATGGCGACTCTCAGTGGGAACATCCTCCCCTTCATCTCTAAGATGGATTATTTAATTCTTCAGTCACTAACTACAGTTATGTTTCATGATTGAAGGTTTCTGCATCCGATTACAACCTACTACTCATGGCAACTCCGTAAGAAAGGTGAGCTTTCGATTTACTCCGATCGGGTTTGTGATAGAATACACACTGAATCGAATTCCAAAGAACATGACTCAAATCCATGCGAGTGGGAACAACATGACTCGGGTATCAGCTGGGGTCGTATTAGCGTCGCCTCAACCATTGAGGGGTGATGAAGGTTGGATTGTCGTAACGTCTTGTAGAACGAGAGCACAAAATGCAAGAAATTTTGTAATGAATTAGCCTTCGCTAAGAGTCAAAGGACCGATAACACGTAATACGGTCAGAAAGAATCCTGAACTCGCTCCTCCGGCGATATACCCCGAACGAATAACCCCGCTATTGACAGCGCGTGACTTCCCAGTTCTGAGTGCATCGAGAGTCAAATGGACGAGAGAGCAGAAAGGAAAAGTGCTGGTAGTCAGATCGCCAATGTCTACTCCTCCCCAGGCAATTTCATCAGTATCAGTGTTACCCCAATTGATTAATGATGTCAGGAGCATAGAAAAAATCGATGAAACCCCGTCCTCCCCCTTCTTAGCAAGTCCCATTACGTCAACATATTCTTGTGCTACTTCGACTACCATCTCGTCAAAGAGTGGGGAAGCTGCAGTACATATGACTGGGACAAATCCAGAATGTAGAACGGTTACAGAGGATCGTATTAATGAAATGACAAAAGTCCAAAATGCATTAATGGAAGAATGTAGAAATCTTAGAGAGGCCCTGACAACCCTTGCATGTAATGTAGCCCAAATGGCGGTTCCCCAGAGTACAATGAATGGACAAGAAAACCAGCCAGACGGCCTCCAACCACTGGGGGTAAGGTCACTGGGGTCCATTCCAACAGTAAGAATTATGACACAAGATGAGGTGAGACAAGTTGTTGAAGAAGCTGTCAGAGTAGAAAGAGAACGAGAAAATACTGCTCATTTCAAGTATCGAACGCCGTATCCAAGGGAAGTAGAAGATATCCCCTTTCTAGCAAATTTCAAGCATCTCGATTTTCAAAAGTTTAACGGGGAAGGATCTCTAGAGGAACATTTAATGCACTTCATCACTAGCATGGAAAATTTTTCTACAATACCACAGTATTGCTTACGATTGTTCAGATCATCACTAACACACAAAGCATTTCGATGGTATTCCAATTTGGCACCAGGGTCGATACGTACTTGGGAGCAAATGCAAGAAGTTTTCATGTCAACTTTTTTTCTCGTCAGAGCGCGATGATAGTATTACGGAGCTAGTTTCTGTATGGTAGAGAGATGGAGAACCGGTAGAAAAGTTTATAGACAGATGGAAGATATTGGGAACTTCATGTAAGCAGCTACCAGGAGAAAGCAAACAAGTCAAGATGTGTCTAAACTCTATGAAGACAGAATTCGTAGCCGGACTTATTAATGCTGACACCAGAACTTTTCATGATTTGGCCACTAAAGCTTATGCTTTAGAATTGGTAAATCGGATAATGCCAGCGTTTCGCCATGATACAGCTCAAGAGGCCTGCAGTAGGATGACAGTAAACACTACTGATCATGACAAACAATGTAATAACGTAGGAGATCTAAAGAAAGAAAGATCAAAGCGTAAAGAAAAGTCAAATCAAGCAAGAAGTTATAAAAAACCTAGGATACTTGATTTGCATGAAGGGTTTGCATTCAACAAAGAAGATGTCATCCCTATGATGGGTCAACTATTAAAGGCCGGTGAGATAAAATTGCCAAAACCCAAACACCCTGAGAATGTGACAAGAATTAGGGAACGAAATTTTTGTTGCTATCATCGATTAGTGGGACATCCAACAAAGAATTGTTATACATTAAAAAGCATAATCCAACAAATGATAGACAGAGATGAGATAATAATTGAAAAGAAAACAAGCAAGAGGGTCATGAAAAGTATGGGTTTTGATCGTTAGGAATATATCGGCTTAAATCACAGGAAAGGAACTCCTATTGGGGTCGACCAAGAGAGGCAACGAAAAATTCTAGACATGGGGATAAAATCGTCAGTAAATATGGTTACAACTAAGCAGTCAGCAGAAGAAAAGCCTATGATAGTTGAACATCCTGAGATGGCTCCGAAGCAGATAGAAGACGGGGGGCAACCGACAACAGATTGTTTGCAAGAGGTAAACTTGGGTAAGAAAGAGGAGCCACGGAACACGTTCATCAGCAGTGGCCTTTCAAAACAAGAATTAGCAGAATACGTTCAGCTTCTTAGAGAAAATAAAGATGTATTCGCTTGGACATATGCAGAGATGCCTGGCTTAGAGCCTTCCGTAGCACTACACTGACTAAATATTTCTAAAGAGAAAAAACCAGTTAAACAGGCACAAAAGCGATTTCACCCGGATCTGGTTCCCCTAATTGAAGAAGAAATCAATAAACTGATAAAAGTTGGATTTATTAGAGAGGTCAAATATCCCAAGTAGATATCAAATATTGTCCCGGTAAAGAAGAAAAATGGACAAGTCCGGGTGTGCGTCGATTTTAGAGACCTAAACGAAGCTTGTCCAAAAGATGATTTTTCGCTTCCGATAACTGAATTACTAATTGATAGTATAACTCAGTATGTTGTCATGTCCTTTATGGATGGTTATGCAAGATATAATCAGATTCGAATGGCCCCTGAAGATGAAGAAGCAACGACATTCCGGACTTTGCTAGGAATTTTCTATTATAAGGTTATGCCGTTCGGACTCAAAAATGCTGGGGCGACATATCAGAGAGCGATGGAAAATATTTTTCAAGGCATGATGCATAAATATGTTGAATGTTATGTCGACGACTTGGTAGTTAGGTCGGCGGGCCATCAGGAACAACGTGAGCATTTGGCGTCGGTTTTTCGGCGACTCAGAAAGAGACAATTGAAGATGAATCCTGCTAAATGCGCATTTGGAGTGTCTTCCAGTAAGTTTCTTGGTTTTGTTGTCTGACATAGGGGCATTGAGATTGATCCAGGGAAAGTCAGAGCTATTCAAGATATGCCTCCACCGAAGACATTAAAAGAATTAAAAAGTTTGCAAGGAAAATTGGCATATATTCGCCGTTTTGTTTCGAATTTGGCAGGGAGATGTCAGCTGTTTTCTCATTTGATGAAAAAGGGTACAAAATTTGTATGGGATCAAGCCTGTCAAAATGCGTTCGACTCAATAAAGGAATTGATGAAACAGCCACCAGTATTGGCAGCTCCAGTGAAAGGAAAATCGCTTATTTTGTATATAGTATATCTGACCCCTTGCTAGCACGGGTCCGAATGTCAGCTTGTCCTTTAATTCCTGAAAGGCTGCTTCTGCTTTCTCGTTCCAGGTAAACTTAAGATCTTTTCGAGTGAGTTGAGACAACGGTCTGGCTATCTTGGAAAAATCTTTAATGAATCGGCGATAGCAGCCGGCGAGTCCGAAGAAGCTCCTCACTTCTGTAACTGAACCAATCTGCTCCCAGTCCTGTACCGCGGTCACCTTGGCAAGGTCCATGACGATTCCTTGCTTGGAAACCACGTGTCCTAAGAACGTGGCCTCTTCTTTCCAGAAGTTGCACTTTCTGTACTGTGTAAATAACTGATTCTTCCTGAGAGTATCAAAGACTGCTCGCAGGTGTTCTTCGTGATCCTTCCGACTCTTGGAGTACTTCAAAATGTCATATATTAACACAATGACGAATCGGTTCAGATACCGCCGAAACACACGGTTCATGAGGTCCATGAACATGGCCGGTGCATTTCTAAGCCCAAATGGCATCACAAGGAACTCATAGTGCCCAAAATTGGTTCTGAATGTTGTTTTCTGCACGTCTTCATTCTTGACCCGCAACTGATGATACCCATACTGTAGGTCAATTTTTGAGAAATACTGTGCCCCTTTCAACTGGTCAAACAGATCATCTATCCTGGGTAGAGGATACTTGTTCTTCACCGTGACATGATTTAACCTGCGATAATCAATAGACAACCGCAGCGATCCATCCTTCTTCTTTACAAACAACATAGGCACTTCCCAAGAAGATACGCTCGGTCGTATAAAACCTGCATCCAACAGATCATCTATCTGCCTCCTCAATTCCTCTATTTCACATGGAGGCATGCAATACGTCAATAAAGAGATAGGCATCACACCCAGTATGGTACAGTCGATCTCGCATTGAGGAGGTAGTCCAGGGATCGTTCTGAACACGTTTGTGAAATCTTGGACTACTGGTATGTCCCCAAGAGACGGACCATCAACATTTTCCATCAAGGAAGCATAACAACTAATGCGGTAGGGCTAACTAACTTGAACTGGGAAAGTGAAAGTCATGCCCTCGGGCCTATGGGCCGTCACCAATTTAGTATCGCAGTCAATCTCGGCTTTCATTTCCGTGAGCCAGTCCATGTCGAGGATGTCATCATAATGATACAGCGGGTTGACAATCAGGTCAATGCGCACCGTTCTGCTCCCTAAGTCTATCGGGTAATCCTTACAGAGCTTAGTAATGTTGGAGAAGGTCCCTGTTGCGGTGAGGACTCTCACCCCAACCATAGGGGTAGTTCTCAGCCCTAATCGCTTGACTGTAGAGTATGATATTATGGAAATAGTGGACCCGGTGTCCACCAACAGAAACACAGGTGTACCTTGAATGTGGGCAGTGACTTCAAAGGCTAATGGTATTGCAGTTGCTGACTCAGATGCTTCAGCTGTAAGTGCATGTACCCGAGCTTGTAGTGGATGATTGGGTTGCACTGCCATAGGTCATTGAGGCAGCCTGTATCGAGGTGCAGGTGGTCAAAAAGATGGTCGTGCCGGCGGTGCCGATCGTAGAGGTGGGACTGATATAACTTATGGTGGCTGGAGGTTGATCTTCTAAGGCCTATCTTCTTAATAAAGTAGGGCTAACCATTGTCCCTCATCTTAATAAAGTAAAATGGCTCATTATGGCCTGTCTTCTTACAGTAGACGCACCAAAGATCTGATCGCCTCGGCTGGGTCGGTGGAGTCATTAGCCTAGGAGGCGAATCTGAATGCAGCCTCTTGTCGAGGAATGGTCGGTTCGGCAATTCAAGTCGAGGCCTCTGGCCCATCAGTATACGTGTGCGAGACACTCTGTCTCCATCCTTCTCAGCTCCCAGGGACATGTTCACTAGCTCAACATAGTTGAGAATGTTAGCGCAACACATCTTAATGCGGATATCGGGCCGCAAACACTCTAAAAACTGCCGCATTCTCATCGGCTCATTCGCTAGGATCAATGGAGCATATCTGGCCAGCTCTGTGAAGCGATTCTCGTATTCAGCCACAGTCATTCCACCCTGTCGGAGGCAGAGAAATTCACCCTCCTTTTCATTACGGTAAGTGAGGGGGAAGTACTTTTCATGAAAACGAGCTTTGAACACTTCTCACGTCCACACATATCCTACGAGAACGGTTCGTAGGATGTTGTCCCACTAAAGACTAGCCTCCTTCTTGAACATATAAGTAATAAGCTCCACTTGCTCTGCCTCAGTACAGTGCAACAGCTTCAGCATCTTGGATATACGATCCAACCAATACTCAGCCTCGTCGGGCCTGTGAGTACCCGCAAAAGTAGGTGGGCGTAAGTGCTAGAAGTGCTCAAATAGACCACTTGTATTCATAGTTCCAATGGGCTACACAGGTGGTACAGGCGGGACGATATTCATGTTTTGGACAATGGCCCCAGCAATAGTAGCTAAGACTTATTGTTGTTGATGCATTAAGAACATCATCTGTTCCAACCTATCAAGAGGAGGAGCCGCCTGAGGGACGTGTGGCGTCGACGAAGACGCACGATTCTGTCCCAGAACCGGTGGTGCACTAGGTGTTGGCCCATTAGCAGGGTCAGTGGCCGACTGTGAATCCGGCATTGTCTCGATATCCAGGCCCAAACTGGGGTTCGTATGGCTATCGCTCAGGGGAGGTACCTCGTCAATCGATCCGCCAAGTGTGAGACATGTTATATTCCGAGTGTTTTTAGGAGGCATTCCCTATACACAACATAGGGTGCAACATGTGTAAGATTTACAATAATATCACCCACTTTTCCAAACATTCTACACATTCTATATCAAAAGAAGCTTCATGCATTTCATTTAGCCAAAATTGTTACAATACATGAGATGTAGCATTACGTGAATTATGACAGAGAATGCATGTGAGCTAAGTTAGCAAAAGCTTAAACACTAACTACTCTAACATCCAACTAAGCCAACCAAGGCTATTACAAGGAAAACAAGAAATAAAGAAAACCAGAAAATGACTGCAACACATGACTAGTCCTCTGACTCTGGCGAAGGTGGAGGAGCACCCTTATCTTGCATGCAGCACAGGAGGGTCTTCAAGGTACGAGACATTCTTTTGAATTTCTGTTTCATATAAGCCTGATTCTCCTTGATCTCCTGCTTCAGGGCGGCCTGGTTCTCTTCAATCTGGGCCATGCGGACTTCGGCCTAGTTCTCTTTAATCTGGGCCATGCGGGCTTCTAAGGCAGCTCGATCATGGCGGTCCTCATGAGTAGCAGTAGGAGGTCCCCCATTAAAGTCTTGGGCCTCATCTTCTTCGTCTTGCTCTTCCTCCTCACTTCCTTCTTCCCCACTGCCTTCTTCCTCACTACCTTCATCCTCACTGCCTTCCTCTATCTCATTTCCTTCCTCATCTTCACTACTTTCTTCCTCTTCACTCTCTTCTTCTATTTCATCTCCATACTCATCGAGTCGGGCTTGGCGTTGTCTAGGGCCAATTCTCATATTGTTGAGTGTAGTATCATTAATGAAGTGGATCGACGCAAGATCATCCATGTTTAGTCTAAAACCAAAATTACGAGCAATCTTGCATATAAGTCAGTCGAATGGGAGTGAGGCGTCACCTCGAGTAGAGCATACAGTCCTAATTATCTGTAACAAGGTGAAAATAGGCAGACACAGCTTGTCTCCCTATCCAGCTCTGTACAGGAAGTCCACCATCAAACGAGTGCATTTAGTACGGTTGCTCCACCTAAGATACACATTGTACGTGCATATGCGGTGGAGTAGGCGGAAGTTTGCCATCATTTTAGTCAATGGGAGGCTATTGCCTCGCCTCCAATGAGCCAGTCGGCCACAAAGAAAACGCGTGCGACGATCTCTCTCTCATACACTATAGTGAGATGAGATGCACTCGCATGTACCATACCACGCTCAATTCCCATGATACGGGCCATCACATCTACATCGATTATGGCTTCCTGCCTCCCCAAAGGAATTGTAAACTAAAGAGGCTCTAGTAGTGGGTTCTGTATGTGGGCATAGAAGGCTCGGACAGCGCCTTCACTTGCATGAGACTTGCCTTCAAATATGGGACCCCACCCGGTCTCCAACAGGAGGTCAATCACTGGATACAGTCCAAATAATTTGTTATCAACATGTGCTTCAAATACGACTTTACGGTTACGGAACCTACCTAGTTCGACATCCGCCGGTAGCGATCTCTCCAACGGAATTGAGGATCGAGGTCCCATTTCAATCTTCGCTCTCGCTCGGCACTTATAGTAGCCACGACGCTCTCCTGCTTCCTCGAGTGGGTTGGACGGCTCATCCCGGCCTCATCCGGAGCCGCTCTTCTCTTTCCTATAAGGGAAAGGAGCGTTGAGATGGAAAAGATGGCGGTGACAAGCTTAAAAAGAGGCATGGAGTATGAAAAGCTTGGAGATTGAAGTGGGTGGGAGAGTTTAGGAGTTATTAGACACAAAAGATGGGTTTTGTGCTCAAATGTGAGGAAATGAGGAAGATGGAGAGTTGTAAGAGATGGGTTTGAGAAAATGGTGGAGGATGGGTGTGAAATGTAGAAGAAGAAGAAGATTTAAGTGTATGGAATGGGGATTTGAGAGAGAAAATGAAATTTTTGAGAGTTCAGAGGGTTAGAAATCATGGAATGGGAGGGAAATGGAGCAAAGGGGGTGAAATAGGGTGGTCCCAAATGTGGACGGGCCCCACATGAGTGGGTGGAGGGCAATGGGCCACCGGAACTGCAGGCCCGCCACGGCCCACTGTGAAGGCGGGCGGCGCCGCCGCGCCTCCCTGGACCAGCCAGCGGTGGCCACCCCCTCCCGATTTTGTGTTTTGGGCCTCTACGCCGGTATGTGAAAGTGCCCTGGTTTGTCAATTAGTATGAGTATTGAGTCAAATAGTCCGCAAAACCTCATAGGAAGATCAATTCAAAGTGTCTGCCTCAGCCGGATGTGTGCAAGCTCGCCACAGGTAAATCTAAGCCTCACATCCCATGTCCCAAAACACCAGGTAAATAAAACTCTTAAAACAAGTTAGAATATCATAGGGTTTTTAAGTTAAGAAAACTTTTTCAAAATCAGAAAATCTCTAAGTTTTCTTGCTTTGTCGATTTTATCGATACACATATCATATGATCGACCTGCGCTACCGTTGTCCTCGATGACGAATCGATTCAAACGGAATGGGGACAAAAGTGTCTAGCAACCACATGTATATCTGGATGGATTTATCGATGTATCGATATACCTACCGATATCATCAAAATTTGAATCTTGAGTTCATCGAAGGTGACTCGATAATATCGACAGGCAGATCTCCGGCGTCCCTGTTTTAACATAAGAATATCATATGTGCATCGATATATCGAAGCCTCCTCGATACCATCGAAATTCAAATCTCGATGATATCGGAAGGCTCTCGATGATAACGATCATAGGCACAAAGTTTTCCAGCAAAATATTTCAGAATTATTTATTTATGATCGAGGGTCACTCGATAGAATCGATATTCAAATATCGATGATATCAGTATGATTTTGATTACATCGAACAAGGACATAAACCGTCCAGTAAGCTTAAAGAGAAATCCGTTGGATTTTTCGATGCATCGACACAGGTATCGATATCATCGACATTCAAATTCCGATGATCTCGAAGGTCCCTCGATCATTCTTGTAAACCTGAAATATTTCAAAGCAAGTCTCTCTCATTTTTAAATATCGATGAATCGAAACTAGTATTGATAATATCAGAGTTCAAAATCCGATGACATCGACACCTGTTTCGATTCCATCGACCAGCTAGTAAAAAGTTTCAAAAGCTTATGACATTTAAGTTTATGTCATCAAGTGGCCCATCGATACAATCGAGAGTATACGCTCGATGATATCGAAACCGCTCGATGATATCGAACTCTGTCATAAATGTGACCGTTTTATATCCGTTGGAACCTTTTGCCTATATAAAGAGGACTTGTCTATTGTTGCTGGCAGAGAAAGAAGAGAGTGCTTTTGAGTGTTTTACCTTAGATCATATACCCAAAGCCATTTCTCTCAGGAAAGTTCATCCTCCAATCCACCCTCATCATTGATATTCAATAAAGTGGATTGGGGAATGAACTTCCGCATTCAAGGATCCTCCAGCTACTACCTTAATGGAAAATCATTAAGCAAGATGCCTTGAATGCATAGATGATCGAAATCACTCTATCTTCCTTATAGGAAAACATTTTATAGAGTAGAATTCCGTCATAACCTTGACCCAACCCGAAGCCTCTTATTGGTACATCATCTGAGTTGCGGATCAAGGAAGTCAGAGATTTTTCATCAACAAGGAGGAGATCTTCGTCAACGTGCTGAATGAGACTCATCCACTTATTTGTAAGTTATTAGAGTCCAGAGGACACTTGTGATCATTCCTTTTTAGGATTGGGTCTAAGGTATTTCTCACCCTTGCAAACTCTCATAGGAGGCCTCCGGCGGGAGTGTACGTGGTGGATGTGTTGTGTTGATCCTTGCTCTGTGGAGAGCATAAACAGTTAGGGTCTTGTGAAAGATCCTTGGCCAGTGTGCCTAAAAGTGGGTGCATTGTGTTGACCCTTGCTCATGAGAGCATAAACAGTGAGGTTCCTTGTGTGGATCCTTAGCCAGTGTGCCTAAAACTGGGTGCTATGTGTTGACCCTTGCTCAAGGAGCATAAACA
The DNA here is from genome assembly GCA_021015155.1 of Magnolia officinalis. Taxonomy (NCBI): domain Eukaryota; kingdom Viridiplantae; phylum Streptophyta; class Magnoliopsida; order Magnoliales; family Magnoliaceae; genus Magnolia; species Magnolia officinalis. The sequence continues at coordinate 32,205,387 of JAJHSJ010000012.1, forward strand.
GTTAGCCTAGGTGTAGGTTGTAAAGGTTGAAGGTGAACCTGATTTAAAACCTTAGGTTTGAGGTGAACCGCTATGAAACCTCCTTAGTGAAATTCGGCACACTCAAGAGTTAAGTGCGGTTACCGGCAGTGAAGTAGATAAATAGTCGAACCACTATAAAAATGACTATGTTTAAGATCATTATTCATTTGTTTATGTGATTTCCTTGAATACTTGCATATCTGATTATCTAAGATCACACCTCACACACACGCACAGTCATATCCATCATAAACTAGTTTGCGTATTGTTCAGCTTTCAAATAGTCTGTGATTGGATCCTCTACCGGGCTTGGAGCCAGTAGAGTTACTCTTGAGCAATCCTAATCTATGTTTGTTATTAGGATTAGAGTGATAGGATTTTAAATTATTATAAAATTCTTAAAAAGTCCTATTCACCCCCCTCTAGGACATATTGGCATATTCCTACTTCAAGTAAAGTGGTCTTCACCACAATTTCAATTGGTATCAGAGTGGGTCTCTTTTAAGGGTTCACCGCCTAGAGAGTGATCTTGACTGAAGTTGGATTCATGGCCAACAATGTCTCAGAAGGTGTGACAAATTAGAACAATTGCCTAGTAATCCATGCTGCTTTGAAAGTTGGCAATAGTTCAAAATGGTACCTTGATAGTAGATGCTCCAGACACATGACTGGTGATCAAACTCACTTTTGTGAGTATTCAGACTTTGATGGAGGATCAGTCACATTTGGAGATGGTAGCTATGCCAAAATTGTTGGATAAGGAACAATAGCTATACCAGGCCTTCCAAAAATTAAACATGTTCTCTGTGTAAAAGGTCTGAAACATAATCTCCTTAGTATCTCTCAAATATGTGACAAAGAACATCTGGTCACTTCCTCAAAAGATGAGTGTAGGATTTTAGATCATATAGAAAAATCTCTCATAAAAGGATTACGTACTAATGATAACTGTTATATTTTTAAGAGTACAAATGAGAGCTTGTTATCTACAAAATGTAATATGACTGTAAAGAATAAATCCAAATTATGGCACCAAAGGTTGGGACATGTTCACTATTGAAATTTAGCTAAGCTAAGTTCAAAAAATTTGGTTAAAGGTCTTCCCAAGATTAGAAAATAAGAAAAAGTTATTTACGGAGAATGTCTAAAAGGAAAACAAATAAAAGTCGGCCATAAAAAGACAACCACCATAGCAACAACAAAACCTTTGGAGCTACTACATATGGACCTGGTTGGCTCGACTAAAGTGGAAAGCCATGGCAAGAAAAGATACTTTTTGGTGGTAATAGATGACTACACCAGATTTACTTGGGTCGCATTCCTTCGAGAGAAATCAGATGCCTTTGAAGAATTTGTAATTTTGGCAAAGCGACTTCAAAATGAAAAAGGATATTGCATCAATCGCATCAGAAGTGATCATGGTGGGGAATTTGAAAATGAAAATTTTGACAAATATTGCAATGAGAAAGGAATCCGTCATGAATTCTCAGCCCCAAAAACCCCACAACAAAATGGAGTCGTTGAAAGGAAAAATCGAGTATTGCAAGAAATGGGGTCAGTTATGCTAAATGGGAAAGATATGGTAAAAAGTTTCTGGGCAGAAGCCGTCAATACAGCCTGCTACATCATTAATAGAGTATATCTTAGAGCATGCTTGAACAAAACTCCATACAAATTATGGTATGGGAAACTACTTAGTGTGAAATATTTTCAGGTGTTTGGTAGTAAATGCTACATCTTAAGAGACAAAGATCACCTTAGAAAATTTGAGTCTAAAAGTGATGAAGGTATTTTTCTGGGGTATGCCATGAATAGTCGTGCTTATAGAGTGTACAACCTAAGAACTCTCACTATTCAAGAGTCTGTCAATGTGGTAATTGATGATCATCCTCATGAAGAAGATACCCTGGTAAATGAAGTAGAAGATGATGTAGATTCATGCATACTAGATAAAATTGATAACAAATCAACATTATCCAATGAACCCCAACCATCATCTAACATTCCTGTCATCAAGGATCACCCTCGAGAACAAATTATTGGAGATCCTAACGATGGTGTGAAAACTCGACGACAGATAGAGGATATCTATAGTCATTTCTGCTTTACCTCCAAGATTGAACCCAAAAATATTGTTGAAGCTCTTCAAGATGAACACTGGATTCATGCTATGCAAGAAGAACTTCAACAATTTAAGAGAAATGAGGTATGACAATTAGTTTCCAGGCCACTCGATACGAATATCATTGGAACCAAATGGGTCTTCAAGAATAAATCCGATGAATCAGGAAATGTGATCAGGAACAAAGCAAGGCTTGTAACTCAGGGATACTCACATATAGAGGGCATTGATTTTGATGAGACATTTGCTCTTGTAGCTCACCTTGAGTCTATTATAATTCTTATATCTGTTACATATGCATTAAAGTTCAAATTATTTCAAATGGACGTAAAGAGTGCTTTTCTTAATGGGGATCTTGCTGAAGAAGTTTATGTAGAACAACCGAAGGGATTTTCGGATCCTAAGTATCCCTATCATGTTTATTGTCTGAACAAAGCTCTCTATGGTCTCAAACAAGCACCACGTGCTTGGTATGAACAATTGATAAAATTTCTTTTAGACCATGAATTCTGTACAGGAAGTGTAGATAAGACACTATTTACCTAGAGAACAAGAGAATCATTGCTTATTGCACAAATTTATGTGGATGATATAGTCTTTGGCTCAACATGTGAAGATGCCGCATACAAATTTGCTGACCTCATGAAATCAGAATTTGAAATGAGTATGGTTGGCAAACCAAACTTCTTCCTAGGGTTACAAGTCAAGCAGCTAAATGATGGAATCTTCATTTGTCAAACCAAATATGCAAACGATTTGGTGAAAAGGTTTGGTCTCGATTTTGGTCGTACTTATCATACTCCCATGAGCACCACACTCAAACTCTCCAAAGATGTAAATGGCAAAAGTGTGGATCAACATCTTTATCAGAGTATGATAGGAAGCCTGCTTTATCTCACAGCCAATCGTCCAGATATATACTTCAGTGTGGGAGTGTGTGCTAGGTACCAGGCAGATACGAAGGAGTCCCACCTAACGGCTGTTAAAAGGATTATCAAATATGTAGCAGGAACTACCACCTTCGGTCTATGGTATCCATTTGAAACATCCACCATCATTACAGGCTATTCTGATGCAGATTGGGCTGGAAATTTAGATGATCGAAAATCGACGAGTGGAGGATGTTTTTATATTGGCAACTGTCTGGTCTCCTGGCAAAGCAAGAAACAAAATTCAATCTCATTATCCACTGCAGAGGCTGAATATATAGTTGCAGGTAGTTGTTGTGCACAACTCCTTTGGATGAAACAGATGCTATTAGACTTAGGATTGCACAATCTACAATGTGTCTTTTCTGCGACAACATAAGTGCTATAAACATCTCAAAGAATCCAGTTCAGCATTCTCAGACCAAGCATATTGACATTTGTCATCATTTTATCCGAGAACTTGTTGAAGAAAAGATCATTGTATTGGAGTATGTAACTACTGAAAAACATCTTGCCGATATCCTCACAAAGCCTCTGGATACAAACAGGTTTTGTGATCTCCAAAAATTAATTGGCATATGTACTCAGTGATGATATCTCAGGAACAATGACCCACATAGGTAAATCTTAAGTCTGAGATATTCATGGTTAAAATACTTAACAAATCTGAATCGCTTAAAGTTAACAATGATGAACAAAAATGTCCAAATATTCACAGTTTCGATTATATCTAGGCAGTTTCGATACCATCGTGATTTGAACATCGATGACATCGAGATACTCTATCGATGCAATCGATGGTTCTTGAGAATGCATTCAATGGATATTTGTTTTTCCAACAACCGTCATCACAATTCTTAATAAAAGTCATGATGATGCTATCGATAACCGATCGATGTAATCGAGGAACCTGCTATATTAAGAGAAGACAACATTCGAATTCAAAATCTTTCCTTCGCTTCTCTGATTACTTCCTCTCACCCTTACCAGACTCTCACATCTATAAATCATGATCAAGGGGAAAGGTAAGTCTTCTCTTCACTCTCTGCAATCAAAGAACATGCAATTAGAATCCAGTAGGCATCAACCTATGGAAGAACGTCCATTCACCATTGTTGAACGTCTAGTGCTCAATAGTGCCATAGAGCCTTTTGGAGTGGACCTACTTTTGGAAGTAATAGGTTGGCAGAATATTTTAAATCTTGGATGATCATATCAACAGGGTGTGATCCAAGAATTCTTCAATCACTGTCGTGTCATTAGTAATGATCCCCCCAACATCCAGGTTGAACTCGTACATTACTCAAAGCTTATCACTCCAATCACCGTGGCTCACCTTCTAGACCTCGATGTCACTAGAATCCCAGTGACACACAGGAATCTCAACGGTTTGGGTGTGTGGGGAGAAATAACTCGTGCATTATGTCAAGGCACTACTGTTTCGCGAAATGATGAAAACTACTGCACATCAACTATCTTGGACCCACTTTCAAAATTCTTCATAGCATTTTTGGGTCCAATGTATATCCCTGCGATGTCAAAGGTAATCATCTCCCTCCGTTCGTGATAAATTTGCTTTACGATGTATATCAAGAAAGTTAAGTGTCTCTGCCGACACTTCTCCTCAAGCAAGTCATTCGTGTCATCCAAGGCAATCATAGGGAGACACTGCCCTTTCCGATGCTCATATGCAAACTAGCACATCATGCGGGACTCCCTACCACATCTGATGTTATGTATCCTGAAGCATGGTTTGACAGTAATGTAGCTCAGGCGGCCCAACAGTTGTGTCTCTCTTTGTCTCTTCCCAGGCATAACCTTCCCATACCGCGGGCTGTCCAACATGTTCAACCATTGTTTCAGCCTACACATGGTGGGTCCAATCGCACGCCGATGGTCAGCCCAGAGTCGATCACCAACCGCCAGTCTCATCATCTAGAACAACACATATTGAACGAGATGGCTGGGATGGAGGAACGTTTGTGCAACTGTGAAAGGCGTCTCACCTCAATTGAAGAGAAAGTCGACGTCCTTCAGCAAACCACTCAGCAAGTGGTGGATTTGCTTACACATAGCAATCCTCGAGGACATTGAGCTCATGTTGAGACGTACATTTGCGGTTGGATTACCAAGCATGTCTATTTTGAGTAAATAGAACTGACTAAATGCTTTACTGCCAATCTTGGGCAGAATATGTTTTTGGATATTTTTAGTGTGGTAGCTAGAATGGTTATTTTTGAAAATGGCTGGAGATAATTCACATTTTTTTTTGCCATAAGAATGTTTTAAGATCCCCTGGTTTATCTAGTGTCTGATATGGAATGCATGTAATGTTTTTTAATGATTATGTTATCTGGTTATATCACTGCTCTATTTGGTCTGATATGCATACATAGTTTCTGAATATATATGTACTTAAATGGTGTTGCAGGTGTTACGGGGAGCACCTGCATCAAGATAGGGGGAGTTTGCAGTCAGGGGGAGCAGCTTCTGAATGTGTTGTGTATATGACATTGTTAGCATTATACAATTGTGTAAAGAACATGTACACACAATTTAGGATGTCAGTATAGAAGAAGTTCTAGGGTGTTTTGGTATTTTATCATGTAATTGACAAAGGGGTAGATTGAAAGTTCCCTGGTTTGTCAATTAGCGTGAGTGTTGAGTCAGATAGTCTGCAGAACCTCATAGGAAGATCAATTCAAAGCGTCTGCCTCAACCAGATGTGTGCAAGCTCGCCACAGGTAAATATAAGCCTCACATCCCATGTCCCAAAACACCAAGTAAATAAAACTCTTAAAACAAGTTAGAATATCATAGAGTTTTTAAGTTAAGAAAACTTTTTCAAAATCAGAAAATCTCTAAGTTTTCTTGCTTTGTCGATTTTATCGATACACATATCGATATGATCGACCTGCGTTGTCGATGTCCTCGATGATGAATCGATTCTATCGGAATGAGGACAAAAGTGTCCAGCAACCACATGTATATCTGGATGGATTTATCGATGTATCAATATACCTACCGATATCATCGAAATTTGAATCTCGAGTCCATCGAAGATGACTCGATAATATCGACAAGCAGATCTCCGGTGCCCCTGTTTTAACTTAAGAATATCATGTGCATCGATATATCGAAGCCCCTCGATACCATCAAAATTCAAATCTCGATGATATCGGTCATGGGCACGAAGTTTTCCAATAAAATATTTCAGGATTATTTATCTATGATCGAGGGTCACTCGATAGAATCGATATTCAAATATCGATGATATCGGTACGGTTTCGATTGCATGGAACAAGGACATAAACTGTCCAGCAAGCTTAAAGAAAAATCCGTTGGATTTTTCGATGCATCGCACAGGTATCGATATCATCGACATTCAAATTCCGATGATCTCGAAGGTCCCTCGATCATTCTTGTAAACCTGAAATATTTCAAAGCAAGTCTATCTCATTTTCAAATGTCGATGAATCAAAACTAGTATCAATAATATTGAAGTTCGAAATTTGATGACATCGATATCTGTTTCAATTCCATCGACCAGCTAGCAAAAAGTTTCAAAAGTGTATGACATTTGAGTTTGTGTCATCGAGCGGCCCATCGATACAATCAAGGGTATATGCTCGATGATATCGAACCTGCTCAATGATATCGAACTCTTCATAAATGTGACCGTTTTATATCCGTTGGAACCTTTTGCCTATATAAAGAGGACTTGTCTATTATTGCTAGTAGAGAAAGAAGCGAGTGCTTTTGAGTGTTTTACCTTAGATCATATACCCAAAGCCCTTTCTCTTAAGGAAGTTTATCCTCCAATCCACCCTCATCATTGATATTCAATAGAGTGGATTGGGAAATGAACTTTCACATTCAAGGATCCTCCAGCTACTACCTTAATGGCAAATCATTAAGCTGGGATGCCTTGAATGCATAGATGATCGGAATCACTCTATCTTCCTCATAGGAAAATATTTTATAGAGTAGGATTTCGTCTTAACCTTGACCTAACCCAAAGCCTCTTATTGGTACATCATCTGAGTTGCGGATCAAGGAAGTCGGAGATTCTTCATCAACAAGGAGGAGATCTTCATCAACGTGCTGAATGGGACTCATCCACTTATTTGTAAGTTATTAGACTCTAGAGGACACTTGTAATCATTCTTTTTTAGGATTGGGTTTAAGGTGTTTCTCACCCTTGCAAGCCCTCGTAGGAGGCCTCCGGCGGGAGTGTACGTGGTGGGTATGTTGTGTTGACCCTTGCTCTATGGAGAGCATAAACAGTTAGGGTATTGTAGAAGATCCTTGGCCAGTGTGCCTAAAAGTTGGTGCGTTGTGTTCACCCTTGCTCGTGAGAGCATAAACAGTGAGGTACCTTGTGTGGATCCTTGGCCAGTGTGCCTAAAATCAGGTGCTATGTGTTGACCCTTGCTGTAACATCCCAGATTTTTGCCAACCTGAGATTAGACGTCCTTAGGCAATGGGTCGACCCTAACACCTTATTAACTTGTCAGAACTCAATTCCAAAGTCTAAAATCGCTCCTTAACCCATTTCCTTCACAAATCCCACCCTTCACCACCTTGCTCTTTCAATCTTTCTAAGTACTTTCATCCTAGACACTAACTTAAACTAGCTAAGTAGTATAACTTGGATCACTTTATCTACAAACTACAAAGGCCCAAGTACCACGTCAGACAGAAATCACCCAGGACTAAATCCTTTAGAAATTAGGCGAGAATTAGTTAGTGTTAAACTAGAGTACCTGTGAAATTAGCACCAATCACTTTAAATACGATCTGCAAGACCCAAAACTTGTAGAATCATTGACGCTAGGGTACCCTAAAATCTAGGATCAATCTCATTACCCGTCTGCTCTCGGGATCATCTCGAAACCCTGTATCAGATCTGGACCGCACGTCGGAAGTCCGATTAACACGAAGTTAAGAATTAGGACCGCCTTGCTGGGCTTGACAACCATCTCGGAAATCAAATCCAGATAGTGTCCCAGCGCTATTCGCTTTAGCTCGGAGTGAAGAGTGTGAGAAATGTGAAATTAATTCAAATTAAAATATCTCAAATAGTAATCTGGCACCTCTCACTCGCGGATCAGTTTTAAGCAACCAGACCATCAGAATCAGACCAAATTACATCCTCGGATCAGGAGAAATTTCATACACATATCCATGTACTCGGAATCTCCGATCGAGATCCGCTGACCGTTGAACTGATACTGGTCCGCCACACGTGATCTGGAATCCCGACCGAAATGAAAACTTAACTAAACGTAGATCCGGTGTTGGTGAGCTTAAGTCCGACCTTTGGCTCAAGGAGGCCCGCCAGAAGTCCTCCGTTGAGCTGAAACTGACCCGCTTTGGTTATAACCTAAGTATACTTTGACATGAAGTCTATTTCGGTGAATTTTTAGGCTATATAAGGACCTTAAACCCTCTCTCATTGCAGCCATACGAATTTGAGAGAAACCCTAGAGAGAGAAGAGAGAAAAGAGAGAGAAAGTGTGGGAGCAGTGGGAGAATCTCCCTGCCACTCTTCCCTGCCGCTATACGAACTTCACCACTCCATTCTCGTCGCTTTCCCGGCGAATCCGACTCCGTTTCTAGTAAGAAACCCTAACCCTAAACTGATTTGGGGTTTTGATAGTTGTAGGTTATGAAATAGCTAACCTATTCCATTCTATAGGTCGCCAAACTGCCGAATACGAAGGCTTAGCAAACCTAGCTGATTTGTTACGATTCTACGATAATAGGTGCGGACTTTAGGTGTATAGGTTATGGTTTTCAACGTTTTCAATGTCAGATAATGATAGATTCATGATCTGCATGCAATTGCACATGTACAAAGTGTTGTCTGTTTTCCGTTTCGATTAAAGATGAAAAATATGGAATTCTACATACTCTAGGTATTTGTAGAAAGTACCGTATACGTACAAATTTTGGAAATGTGTTTGACATGATTAATTGTTGTATGAATATATTATATGTGGATAAATTACTTGTTTGGCGAAAGGACTCGCCCTAATACATGTTTTGCTTATATACACTATGTATGTTGAAATTGTGTATTCTAGAATGTATCGTATACATATAAATTTTAGAGATGTATTTGCCATGATTATTTGCTGTATGAATATATTATACATGGATAAAATACTTACTTGGCGAAAGGATAGCCCTAATACATATTTTGCTAACATACACCATGTATGTTGTGATAGTATATTCTAAGTGTTTGTGAAAATGACTGAATGAGTATAGAATTCTCATTCGTGCTCGCCATGACTAATTGTCATGGATAATTGATTGTTGTATTGGCGATACCCCTTTGACGAAAGGATTTGCCCTAAATCACGCCACGGCCAATATACACTATATATGCAAAAATGTGTGGCCCAAGTGTTTGTGGAAATGACTGAATGAATATGGAACTTGAATTCCTGCTTGCCATGACTATCCATCGTGGGTGTATACGTGTTATGATTGGGGTAACTCCCGAGTGAAAGGATTTGGCCTTATACCTATGTGATCAACATATGTCATGTATGTTGATGCATGTATTTTAAAGTGTTTGTTGAAATGTCTGAATGAGTAGTAGTTAGTAAATTGTAATGTTTAAGGGTGTTGAGATATGATTCTCAACTTCTTTAACTATGTGTATGATTTTTTTAGATATCTGTGTGATTAGGAATTGAATATGTACAAACTCATGCTTATATTGTACTTCATAACATGCTCAATTGATTGTATGATTTGATCTATGTGATGCATATGTTTAAATTCATGTTTGCGTTGTATGATCCGTCATGGGTGATGGGGGAGTGGAGCAACGAGTGCGTGCAACAGCCCTGACAGCCCTAAACGGATAATACCAGACTTTGATTGTATGATTTGAATCTTGATCCATTACTGCTTTAAATATCTGAAATTGAATATGATTGGGGCTATTGTATAGTCTAGGCAGTCGGTAACGGGATCGAATTCGTGGCTGAGTTTCATTTGCCACGTGAGATGTGTTCGACGAATCCGAGTCGTACTTCGGTTGGCGATAGGGGTTGGCCACACGAAGTGCTTATGCGCTTCATATCGTTCAACTTGTTGTGCGCTCGAGCTAGCCGAGCTCGTCAAGTAACCCGATCTGTCTAATGTATGTTCACCATGTTTGGACGCTACAGCTTGAACTTAGGGTACCAAACTTACTAGTGAAATCTCTTTTAACCATGGTACCTCGATCCGCTAAGACTCATGAGCCGGGCATGGTGGTATGGGACACCGTGGTCGAGCTGTCGGCCTACGCTGGGGCCACGTGCCTCCCCGTAGTGACCAGTGAGCAACCAGACTCGTGAGCCGATTATGGTGGTATGGGACACTATATTCGTGATGTCGGCCTACATTGATAAGGTGATGGGAGAGCGGTGCAACGAATGCGAGAAACAGCCTTGACAGCCCTTTGTAGTGACCTCGAGCATACTCTGAATTGCGGTGAGGCGACGAGTTTTGACGTAGTATATAGAGTATGAAACTAGGCCTGTATCTGTATAGTGATGAACCGTTAAAAAGGTGATGGGGGAGTGGTGTAACCTTTGTGCGTAACAGCCCTGACAGCCTTTGCAGCAACCTAGAAAACACACCATCGTCTGAGATTAACTAGGACTGACGACCCTAGAATGGATCATGTTTGGGAATGATACAAGGGAGGTACCTTAGTTTCCCAATACTGCTGTTTGAAATGGACTAATAATTACTTGGTAATCATGCTCATCATCGCACTGCATGTGCCTGGTAGATGTGGAGCACTGAGGGATGAACGCATTCGCGAGCGTAAGATGGTGTCGCATGAGGGTGGTTTGGCAAGGGCATACATCATGTCATTTCATACTTGCATTAAATAAGAGTAGTTAAAATTATTTGATTTTACTGCTTTATCATTACTGCTTGACTAAATTGATAACATGTTAACCTATACTTTATTGTTCCACTGAGTTGATCACTCACTCCCACGTTACGGGACGGTATTGTACACACCAACCAGATTTGTTGAGTTTTAGGAGATGGCGATGCTTATGAAGCAGAGCCGGACTACTACTATGATGTTGAGGAGGAGTTCTCCTACATGTAATCTCTGACAGGTCTATGAAGACCTGGTATTGTATTGACGGGGCTATGGTACTTGGGATAGAAGACATTACACTTCCTCACATTTGGTATATTTTAGAACTGTACTTATAATTATTTAACCTGGTAACATTATCACACTCTGGAGACCCACCACTATTTTTTTATATTTTATATATCTATCACAATCTTCCGCTTGCAATTTAACTGTCTCTGGAGTATGATATACTGTTTTGGCTTAATCTCACTCATGTTTGGTGTACTAACACAAACAACATTTAATCATCATTATCTATGTTGCATAAGTGATGTTCTGGAACTCGAGAGTTGAGTTACTACTCGACCCTCAATTTTTCGGGATGTTACAGTTGGTATCAGAGCATGATTTAGATTAAACCGGACCTGGGTTATGGTCACACGACGCACTCTGACGCACTCTGACTTAGGAGGGAACGACGGAATGTAGAAACAGTCATAGGTATCCCGATTTCGCCAATTGGCGAAGTTCATTGAAAATGAACGCGAAATCGAGTCTGTATTCAACCATGGTCGCACGGGTCGACCTTAAAACATTCCTAGGCCGTCTATTAAAGAGTCTAGATCACAATCCACCTCATCCCAACCGTTGAAAATCGGTAGAATACGGGATAAACATGATGAGGATAACTACTCCGAATCCCCGGAGCTTGTGATGAGGATAACTACTCCGAATCCCCGGAGCTTCACTGGACTCCTCACAGAGACTTCTCGAGTCTACGAGAAAAGAAAGCAGAATGTAGAAATAAATTCTAATAAATTTGAAATTGATTAATGAATGACAAAAGAAAAAAATGAGTTCACAACCCTTTAAATAGGGATACCAAGTAATGGGAAAGAAATCAGAAACAAACTACGACTAAAACTCCTAGAATTCGCGACTTACTTTAAGGTCGTGATGTCTACAAGTGTGCAAGGTTCTCAGCCAAAATTAGTAAGTGTCCTATTTGGCTCCACCGAACCGTTCTCCTAATTATTCCAAGCCCTTTTCACGTTGGGTGCAACTCCTAAAGCCCAGCGGATGAAGAGAAATCAAACTAAAACTACTATTTTTAGTAAAACGAAATTGAAACAGGGAAATGACCGTCAATCGGAGGGGTTTTTTTCTCAATTTCGGGCTGCGCAACCCAGTGTAGAGGGTTGGTTGGCTTCATTAGCTCGTTCTACCCCAAATTCAAATATTTTACGTCATATAACTCATTCCGGATTGCAAGATATGTCCGATTGTCCCGAAACTACCCGAAATAGAGCGAATCGGGGTCGGGGGCCTACCCACATTAATATAGGGGTACCCAGGGTGGGACCCGAGGTTTTTTGGGGCCTAGGGGACTGGAGGAACATGCCCATGGGGCCCCCTTTCAATACCAAAAAAATTTTCGGCGAGGCCTCGCCGGTTTCTTTGCTAGGCCGGGCCCGCGGCTCGGGCCGATCCTCTTTGGGGGTTGTGGGACCCTGCTGATGTGGCTCCCATCCATTCTCCCTCTTCCGAAACCCTACTTCCTTCACAAACACCCTCTCCAAGCTCTCATTTCCTCTCCAAGCTGTTGTTCTCTCTCTCAAAACGCCCTTCTAAACGCTCAATCTCCCATTTTCGACCACCACCCATCCATTTCCTTCGTACACAGCAGTCCACACCCCCTACCCATTTGATTCCCTCTCATTTCAGCCCCTACACCACCCGTTTGAAGCTCCAAAATGTGTAGCCTCCTATCCTACCCCATTCCTCCCTCTTATCTCCTTCATTCTCTGTCACTCAGGCCTCTACAATATCTGTTGGGCCCTAAATTCGTGGAGAAATCACTTTTCCAGCCCTTTCCTCCCTTTCCTTCACTTTTCCATAAGTCTATTCGAGAACATTTAGGGCCCGTTCGGCCAACTACATTAAGTGAGATTAGGTGGACGGAATTGTAAAAGTAACAATAAATGTATGTGTAAGGTATGGCCCCTGGAATGGGTGTATCCCATGTTTTCCAATGCCATGTCTGGAATGTATGCAATGAAAAGTATATCTCGAGTTTTCCTATTACACTTAGAAATTCCACTTCCTGGGATTTGGAAATCCCATCTCACACTTTTCCAACACCAGGCTTATTTTCAAAAGCCTATAAAATTAATTTTTATCCCACCCACCCTCCTACCAACCATGCCATTCCCAATCCCGAGGTAGGATTAGCAATATAGTCCCATTTAATACAACTTAAGACCACTGGCCAAATAGTGTTGAAGTGATAAAGTCCCTTGATATACATTAACCTACCACACTCTGATAGCTTAAGCTTTTAGAGTAAATGGTTGTTTGACAAATAGACCCTTGAAGTTTTGGACCTAGAGCAGTGTTCCTAGATTTCGATAGGCCTGACCGTATAGGAAATCCAACAAATTAAGAATGTGAACCTTAGGACCCTCTTAGCTGGTATGAGCATGTGTGAAATGCTCGAGCATCAAGTACAGACAACCCAGTTCTAAATAGACAACTTTGACCCTAAGTGATAAAATCCTCCCTTTATTAAAAATGGTGTAAAATCATCTAGTGTATAAGCATAGACTTTGGATTACAACTAGGGGATTACGCTACTCATACGTTACGACTAGGCACTAAAGAATGTAAAAGATTCATTATGCTAAGATAATTGAAAAATAAATTACGTTAGTTGGCTTGATTAGGTTGGAACGAGACCCCGTCCCTTGTTGAATCCCCTCGGTACTCATAGACTTCTTTATAACTCTTAGGAAGGTTGTTTTGATTAGAAACTAATCACGCAGAGGGAAAACTTATATATCCCTTGGATTTAATGTTAGGTCAAATTAATACACCCCTTAGAATCGCCTTCTCAAGGACTTAGTACAATCGGGAATACGGAGTAGAGAAACTACATATAAGCGAGGTATTCGCGGTCTGAATCAAATTCTCAATCTTGGTAGTGACCAATGAACTCTATACTCTGATTAAGCAGAAGGTCGGGATCAACTAGGATTAAGAACTGATATGACAATTTTCTGTCCTAGCTAGACAGAAGGTCCATGTATCCAGCTCAGACCCACCACGCAACTTTCTTCCGTGTTGGCTGAACCACTTGCAACCAAAAGTTTATAACTCCGTCTTTGAAAAGTATTAGGAGTATATAGCCGATAGCGACTTTGTCTTTTAGGCCCAAGGAATTACCCAAATAGGCAACAAATAGTTAGGAATTAGGTCCCAAATTACATGCCATGTCGGCATACATTTTGTGCATATGAATGTAGAAAGATAACCTGCCTGTTAAGCTAGGCATGATTAAATAGGATAAGTCTGGACCGTGACAAAACTCCTTGGTAGAATTAGGCATCTTACCTCAAACTCACACCTGTCCCTGAAATCAATCACAATACCCATCATCTTTAGCTTTCTATGACCATAGGTATCAATGCCATAGTACACATCGTCAAAGAAAGGCAGACCAATGTATTTCCCATTTCATGTCAAGGATAGGTTATAAATTACACCTTGTTCCGACATACGGATCAGGACATAGCTCTTGAGCCTTGAGGGTGAAAATAAATTTTTAAGGGGGGTAGAACATTATGAGCCCAATCTAGTTAGGTCGGCTAATACACCTCTTTGATCTGGGTGGCGCAGGGAAAGCGTGGTAGACCCTTGCCCCACTGGCCTAGGATCGAATGGAATGGATCCAGACTGTGCGTAAAGATAGATCACTAACTAAGATTTGAATCTTTTTTAGAAATCCATTATAACAAACCATCAGGATATAAGCAAGGGATAAAGAAATAAGTTTTAAGGGGGGTAGACTAAAATGAACCAGACTAGTATATGCCCTACCACGCGTAGAAACTTGAAATCAATAAAACTTAGGCAAAAGAAATAATTAAATCTTTCCTTATTATCCTTAGCCAATTTCGGGGACGAAATTTTGTTTTAAGGGGGGTAGATTGTAACATCCCGGATTTTTGCCAACCTGGGATTAGACGTCCTTAGGCAAAGGGTCGACCCTAACACCTTATTAACTTGTCAGAACTCAATCCCAAAGTCTAAAATCGCTCCTTAACCCATTTCCTTCACAAATCCCACCCTTCACCACCTTGCTCTTTCAATCTTTCTAAGTACTTTCATCCTAGACACTAACTTAAACTAGCTAAGTAGTATAACTTAGATCACTTTATCTAAAAACTACAAAGGCCCAAGTACCACCTCAGACAGAAATCACCCAGGACTAAATCCTTTAGAAATTAGGCGAGAATTAGTTAGTGTTAAACTAGAGTACCTGTGAAATTAGCACCAATCACTTTAAATACGATCTGCAAGACCCAAAACTTGTAGAATCATTGACGATAGGGTACCCTAAAATCTAGGATCAATCTCATTACCCGTCTGCTCTCAGGAGCATCTCGAAACTCCGTATCAGATCTGGACCGCACGTCGGAAGTCCGATTAACACGAAGTTAAGGAATTAGGACCGCCTTACTGGGCTTGACAACCATCTCGGAAATCAAATACAGATAGTGTCCCAGCACTATTCGCTTTAGCTCGGAGTGAAGAGTGTGAGAAATGTGAAATTAATTCAAATTAAAATATCTCAAATAGTAATCTGGCACCTCTCGCTTGCGGATCAGTTTTAAGCAACCAGACCGTCAGAATCAGACCAAATTACACCCTCGGATCAGGAGAAATTTCATACACATATCCATGTACTCGGAATCTCCGATCGAGATCCGCTGACCGTTGAACCGATACTGGTCCGCCACGCGTGATCTGGAATCCCGACCAAAACGAAAACTTAACTAAACGTAGATCCGGTGTCGGTGGCTTAAGTCCGACCTTTAGCTCAAGGAGGCCCGCTAGAAGTCCTCCGTTGAGCTGAAACTGACCCGCTTTGGTTATAACCTAAGTATACTTTGACCTGGAGTCTATTTCGGTGAATTTTTAGGCTATATAAGGACCTTAAACCCTCACTCATTGCAGCCATACGAATTTGAGAGAAACCCTAGAGAGAGAAGAGAGAAAAGAGAGAGAAAGTGTGGGAGCAGTGGGAGAATCTCCCTGCCACTCTTCCCTGCCGCTATACGAGCTTCACCACTCCATTCTCGTCGCTTTCCCGACGAATCCGACTCCGTTTCTAGGTAAGAAACCCTAACCCTAAACTGATTTGGGGTTTTGATAGTTGTAGGTTATGAAATAGCTAACCTATTCCGTTCTATAGGTCGCTAAACTGTCGAATACGAAGGCTTAGCAAACCTAGCTGATTTGTTACGATTCTACGATAAAAAGTGCGAACTTTAGGTGTATAGGTTATGGTTTTCAACGCTTTCAATGTCAGATAATGATAGATTCATGATCTGCATGCAATTGCACATGTACAAAGTGCTGTCTGTTTTCCGTTTCGATTAAAGATGAAAAATATGGAATTCTACATACTCTAGGTATTTGTAGAAAGTACCGTATACGTACAAATTTTGAAAATGTGTTTGACATGATTAATTATTGTATGAATATATTATATGTGGAAAAATTACTTGTTTGGCGAAAGGACTTGCCCTAATACATGTTTTGCTTATATACACTATGTATGTTGAAATTGTGTATTCTAGAAAGTATTGTATACGTATAAATTTTGGAGATGTATTTGCCATGATTATTTGCTGTATGAATATATTATACATGGATAAAATACTTACTCGGCGAAAGGATAGCCCTAATACATGTTTTGCTAACATACACCATGTATGTTGTGATAGTGTATTCTAAGTGTTTGTGAAAATGATTGAATGAGTATAGAATTGGCTTCATGTGAGCCGTGTCTTGATTGACGGGGTTACAGGGATGTTGACTAGAGAACCTTACACATTTGGTATATTTTGGAATTGTACTTGTAATGAATTAACCTGGTAACATTATCACACTCTGGAGATTCACTACAGTTTATATATTTTATATCTATCACAGTCTTCCGCTTGCAAATTTAACTGTCTCTGGAGTATGATATGCTATTTTGGTATAATCTCATTCATGTTTCCTTGCTCTCATCATAATCATCATTATCTGTGTTGCATAAGTGATGCGTTGGAACTCGGGAGCTGAGCTTTGTTCGACCCCCGATTTTCAGGGCGTTACAGATAGCCCGGCCATTATCCCAACTTACTCGGAAAGATCTTAAATTTACTGGGAATAAGAAAGCAGAGGTAGCATTTCAAGAATTAAAGGACAAGCTGACGTCTGCGTCCATACTAGTACTGCCAGAGTAAGGGGTCAAATATATTATTTACACCGACGCCTCTCAAGTCGGTTTGGGGTGTGTACTTATGTAATAGGATGGGTGATCACCTATGCCTCATGACAGTTAAGGAAACACGAAGAAAATTACCCCACTCATGACCTGGAGTTGGCGGCAGTCATTTTCGCATTAAAGCTTTGGAGACATTACCTCTACGGCGAAGAGTTCAAGCTCTTTTGCGACCATAAGAGCCTCAAGTACATCTTTACATAGAGGGACCTGAATATGAGGCAACGCCATTGGATGGAGACTTTGAAAGACTTCAAGTTTGAAGTCTCCTACCATCTTGGCAAGGCCAACCTTGTGGCCGATGCGTTGAGCTGCAAGGAAAATATAGAATTTATAACCCCACCAATGGTAAGAGAGTGGAATATGGTGGAGTTCGTGCGAGATTTCGAATAGAGGCTGACAGTGGAGGAGCCATTCGAGAGCGTCGCACACTTCCATGTGCAGCCACTTATTGATGACTGAATCATTGTGGCTCAGAAAGAAGATGAGTTATTGGTGAAGATGAGAGAGCGTGCGAACGACAATGAAGAATCAAAATGGAGGATTGGCTTAGATGGAGGTTTACGGTATTGTGGCCGCCTATGCATCCCGAACCTTCATGACTTCAAGAGAAAAGCTTTAGAGGCCGCTCACAATTCAAAGTTAGCGATGCATCCGGGTAGTACCAAAATGTATCGGGACATGAAGGGTTCGTATTGGTGGGACAACATGAAGGCCCAAATAGCAGACTTTGTGTCCCGATGCCTCATGTGCAAGCAAGTCAAGGCCGAGCATCGCCGACCCCCTGGTTTACTTCAGCCCATGCCCATAGCCGAGTGGAAATGGGATTTCATATCTATGATTTCATTTTCGGGTTACCAAAGACAAGAAAGGGGCATGACTCCATTTGGGTGATTGTGGACCAATTGACAAAGTCGGCCCATTTCCTCCCGATTAGAGTTTATAATTCGGCAAATGACCTGGCCAAGATGTACATTAAGGAGATAATACGACTACATGGGATTCCTCTAGAGATTGTGTCGGACCGAGACATACGATTCACGTCTATGTTCTAGACTCGAATACAAGAGGCGATGGGGGTGAAGTTGAAGTTTAGTACCGCGTTCCACCCATAGACCGATGGGCAGACGGAACAGGTAAATCAGATACTCGAGGACATGTTACGAGCATGCGTACTTGACTTCAAGGACAGCTGGGATGACTGTCTCCCTTATGCCGAATTCGCCTATAACAACAGTTTCCAAACAAGCATTGGCATGACTTCTTACGAAGCCTTATATGTGCGCCCATGTCGGGCTCTGCATTGTGGGGCAGAAGTTGGCGAGAAGAACTTAGTTGGCCTAAATTTGGTTCAGGCAACCTCAGAAAAGATTGATATTAGCAGGCGTTAACTCCTTACGGTCCAGAGTAGGCAGAAGAGCTACGTTGATATGAGATGGAGACAATTGGAATTTGAAGTTGGGGACCACGTATTCCTTAACGTTTTCCCAATGAAGGGAGTACTTCTTTTTGTCAGGAAAGGGAAACTCACGTTGAGATTCCTTGACCCATTCCAGATTCTAGACCGAGTGGGCGTGGTGGCATACTGTCTCGCCTTACCCACACCACTCGCAGGCGTACACAATGTATTTCATGTGTCAATGCTGAAGAAGTATGTTCCTGACCCTACTCATATTATCAAGTGGGAGTTAGTACAACTAAGAGAAGATGCCACCTCTGTATTGCGGCCCACGCGTGTTCTAGATAGGAAGGAAGAAGTGTTGCTCAGTAAAGTCATCCCACTCGTGAAAGTGTTATGAACACACCACACTGAAGAGAAGGCTACTTGGGAAATGGAAGCTGAAGTCCGTAAGAACTAACCTCGAGGAATACGAAAAGGTATTAATTTCAGGACGAAATTTTTCTTTAAGGGGGGTAGATTGTAACGTCCCGAAAAAATCGGTACAAAGACCTGAGTACAACCTCAGGTAGAACAACCCAAGGACCGCATCCTGTCGTATACTTTAGGTGGAATTTAGTCAAGTACAAAACTAAATAATCAGTGGATTAATCTTGGGCTACCATTTTCACAAATGGGAAGGCCTAAAATTATTGGTACGAGTAACTCCATCTCATCTTAAGACCTAGGAGAAATCCCAAGAGCCTGTCGCTCTCGGGAGTACATTGAAACCCCGTATCAGACCTAGACCGTACGTCAAGGGTCCGATGACCACGAAACTATAGGACTATGCCCGTCCACTGGGCTTGACAACCATGGTAGGAATCAAGCCCAGATAGTGTCCAGAAACGTACAACTTGAGCCATGAGTAAAGTGCATGAGAAACGCGAATACCTTTAGAAAACGAACCAAAACTTAAGTGAATTGGGTCATTCGCTCTCACACGAAATTGAGGATTTTGGACCGTTAGTTTATAACCAAACTTCACCCATGGGGAAAGGAAATTTCTCTGCACGTATTCGTATAACTGTGGCCCCGATTGAGTAAGTATGACCGTTGATCTGACGTGGGCCCTACACAGTTGATCGACTTATCCGATCGCACCAAAATCGTGTCCTAGCATGGATCCATTGTCAGGGAGTGTACCCCATGACGTAGATGAGTCATGGGCCTTCCTATGAGCCCTGTTCTTCAGAAACAGCCGCCCAAAGGGTATAACCTATGTATAAAGTGGCCCTAGGGCCATTTGCATCACTTCTGGAATTATAAATAGCCCTTATTTCACCCCTTCTCTCTCATATACGAATTTTACAAAAACCCCAAGGGGGAGAGAGAAGAAAAGAAGAGAAGAGGAAAGAGAGAAAGGAGATTTTGGGAGATTGTTGCACGAATCCTCTCCCACGAATCCACACACGAAATCTCTGCCCCGTTGCACTACCCAACCTCTTTTGGCTATGATTTTGGGTAAAAAAATCCTAACCCTAATATCGTTGTAGAGATCCAGGATAGTTATTCATCAACCTAGCTAACCTGTTTCATCATTTAGGTGTCCGACGTTCCATTTTCAGAAACGTAGGTTTTGGACCAAGTCCGAGTCGAGCATCCCGATGAAAGGTGCAGACTATAAATGCTTAGGTTGTGGTTATCAATGCTTTCATGTCAGCTAATGATTTATGTCTGACTTAATTGCTATTGTATTATTTAGATATGTCGATTTTTGTATGATATACACATATGAACTGTGATGAGTAAAAGATGCATCCCATGTGTTTGTTGAAATGTTTGAATGAGCATTTGAAAATGATTTGTGCTTGCCATGATTGTTGATCTATGATTCATCATTGTCATATGCATGTTGATCTCTCTGTATCAAGAATTGATAAAACATATGTTACAACTAACCTAGTCTGTGTTTGACGAATTGTTTGAATGAGAAATTGTTGACGATTTGTACTTACTACGAGTATTGAGATAGGATTCATCATTGTCGTATGCATATGTATAATTTCCTTTATGTAAACATATTTTCCTCTATGTCATTAATTGATCCGATGGAAGTGTTTGGTAACATGATCAATGTGTTCGATGAAATGCCCAAGTGAGGAATCCACTTCGATTATTTGTTAACTGCTGAGGTGATTATCACATGTGTTTTTTAGCTAAATATGAGTAGGATTGAGGCTACAACGTAGCCCGGGTAATCGGTAACAGTCCCTATTCGGGTGGCCGAATTAGTCTCGCCACATTGGGTATACTCGATGAATCCGGGTCGCACCATGATTGTCGACAGTGGTTAGGCTACGAGTAGTGCTTATGAGCTCCATGTCAATTAAGTCAGCGTGTGCCCGTACTAATTGAACTTGCCTAACGAACCGATTGACCTATGGTGTGTTTACCATGTATAACACTACTGCTTGAATCTAAGGTACCCCTCACCAATATAAAGGCACCCTTTAACCTTGGTACCACGATCCGCTAAGACTCATGAGCTGGGCATGGTGGTATGGGACACCGTGTTCGAGCTATCAGCCTACATTAGGGTGATGAGCCTCCTTGTAGTGACC
Organism: Magnolia officinalis; assembly: GCA_021015155.1. Classification (NCBI taxonomy): domain Eukaryota; kingdom Viridiplantae; phylum Streptophyta; class Magnoliopsida; order Magnoliales; family Magnoliaceae; genus Magnolia; species Magnolia officinalis. The sequence continues at coordinate 32,226,902 of JAJHSJ010000012.1, forward strand.
AATGAGCAACTAAGACTCGTAAGCCACGCATTGATGGTATGGGACACCATGTTTGAGCTGTCGGTGTACACTGAGGTGACGAGCCTCCCCGTAGTGACCGCGAGTATAAATTCTTGTAACTTGCCTATCGTATGTGTTTAATTAGGAGTGACTACCCTACAACTTGCCTATCATATGTGTTTGACTAGGAGTGACGAACCTAGATGAATCCTTCGATTCGGGTCAATGATATAAAGGGAGGTACCCTAGCATCCCAAACTTGCTGTATGAATAAACTTAATTAATTATCTGGCTAACACAACTGTAAGATCCGCATCCTAGCCCTACCGTTCCGTAGACCTCCGCAGTCGAATTACGGTGACCCGCTATCTATTATCGGCATTTGCGCATGATCCTAAGAGATATCCCATATATCAAAGTCGGCTCGACTCGAAACTTATACCCTCGCGACCGCGCCGTCACTGCGGTTTCGACCCTGTGTCTCGCGCACCAAGGCGATACCCGGGCCAGGAGATGTGGGCCCGCATTCAGTTTAAGGAAAACACCACGTGTTACAAAACCCTAGAGAATCTCTAATCAAATCAATCTCATCACATCACATCAAATGTCAAGTACCACATCCCATCCTCAAGTACAAGCAACCCTTAGCTCTCTCTTACACAAGTACCCTAAACTCAACTCTTCCCATCACCCATCACTCACTCACCCATCCCTCTCTCTCTTACATCCCATCCTCTCTCTCTCTCTCTCATTTCAAACTCCATCTCCTAAGCAACCAAGGGAGAGTGGATGTCCATGGCTTCCAAGGAGATGAGAGGCTAATGTGGCCCACCTTCCTACCTCCCATCTCTACCATCCAAAGTCCATCTCAACCGTCGGAATCGTTTCCTTAAAGCTCTAGAAGTTATAGGCAGAAGAAGGATGAGGAGATCAAAGGTGGGTGTTCATCATCTCAGTTTTGATTTGGGGCCTTGTAATGGGACCCACTTGATGTATGCATTGCATTTAGAGGGACCCATAGTGGCGGGGTCCCTCCCATCTCTACTGTTCTCTCTCTCCCTCTCTCTTTCTCTCTCTCTCTCTCTTTCATTTTTTTTATGTTGTTGATGATGAGGTGTGTGGCCCACCTGGTGTATGTGTGTGTATGGCCCACATGATGTATATGTTTTACCCACATCCCTGGGCCCACCATGATGTACGTGGTGTCCGCACCATCCAATCCATGGACGGTGGGACCCACTGACGTCAGTGTATTATCCTAGCCGTCCTTCTTGGACAGACCCCAGATGAAGAGAAAATACAAATATCAACTCTATCTCGAGCTGGTGTGGGACCCACTTGCCTGGAAGCGGATTGGCTAGTATACCTCAACCAGCTATATAGCTACCGTATTAGGTCAGCATGCCCTGTGGGCTGCTGTGACGTATGTGTATTATACACACCATCCGTGGGACCCACTAGATGTGGGGTACATCCACACCGTCCATCCACCTGGGCGAGGGGCCACATGTGGTATGTGTTTTATCAAAGCCGTCCATATATGTGGACCCCACGAGCGAGTGCTGTGTGAGCACACCATGACTGTCCGTCCAGATTGAGAAGGCCATAAGCCCGGGAACTAGTTTTTTTAATATATATATATATATATATATATATATATATATATATATATATATATATATCTGGTGGGCCACACGTGCGGACCCACCTTGCATGTGCAGGATCCACACCATCCAGCCACACCATCCAGTGGTCTGGACGGTGAAACCCAAGTGATGTATGTGCCTGGCCGTCCGTCCAAGGCTGGCGTGAGGACAGCCACACGTGTGGCCTTCCAAGCGGGATGTGGATCCCCACTATGATGTATGTGTTGCATGATCCACACCATCCATTGATAGGGATGGTGGGTCCCACCTACTGACTGATGTCAGCAAGTTGTGTGGGCCATCTGATGTATCTGTTAAATCCTAACCGTCCATCTAGTTCATCCAGCTGGGTCGTGGATGGATGATGTACATGTTTTATATGTATATATATATAATATATTATATAATATTACATAATATAAATATGAGAGAGAGAGAGGGCTGTAGTGGGTGGCCCACCACGTGGGACCCACACGTATGTGTTGTATCCACACCGTCCAGATGGTTGGACGGTGGGACCTGCGGCTAATGGATGTGTTCCATCCAAATTGTCCATACATTTGGCAAGCTGGTCTTAGGTGGGCCACGTATGTGGACCCCCACCTTAATGTATGTGAATAATCCAAACCGACCATCCATTTGATCCGCTCGTCCTAGAGCTTGGGATGAAAAATAAAACAGATTTAGTTATCAAGTGGACCACACTGCCAAAAACAGTGGAGATTGACATCTACCATTAAAACCCTTTTGGGTCACAGAAGTTTTGGACCAATATAATATTTGTTTCTCAGGTTGGTTCAGGTCTTTGTGACTTATGAACAGACTGTATGGAAAATTCATGTTATGATGGCCCCTGTGAAATTTCGTACAGTGTAAATCACTATCTCCACTGCTATTTGTGATGTGGTCCAACTGACCTTTTAATCACTATAACCACTGTTATTTGTCGTATGGTCTAGTTGATCTTTTGATATAATTCATTGTTTAGATAATGCTCTAAAATGATCTCTATAGATGGATGAATGGCCCATTTGAATTGGCCCATTTGAATTGGCCCATTTGATTCTACACATTCGGTTTGGCCCATTTGATTCGGCCCATTTGATTTGCCCATTTGATTCAGCACATTTGATTCGGCCCATTCGGTTTGGTCCATTTGATTCGGCCCATTGATTTGGCCCATTTGATTTAGCCCATTTGATTTAGCCCATTGATTGGGCCCATTTGATTTAGCTCATTTGATGAGGCCCGCTGTGATGTATTTGGAGCCCATTTAATAAGGCCTGATGTGATATATGAGGCCCTTGTATAAGGCCCAATATGATGTATTGCAGCCCATTTGATAAGGCTCAATGTGATATATATTAGGCCCTTGAGTGAGGCCCATGATAATGTACATTAGGCCTTTGTGTGAGACCGTGGGCCCACTGTACGTTTAGCCCTATGTGGGTCACTCCTTGGGAGCAATGTTAGTTAAATGGCCACATTGATGGGCAATGATGGTTAAATGTCCACATTGTGAGCTTCCCTTAAGCCGATTCCAATTGTCGAGGCTGATTCCGATTATTGAGGCCGATTCTGATTGTCTAGGCTGATTATCGAGGTCGATTCCGATTGTCGAGGCTAATTATCGAGGTCGATTCTGATTGTCGAGGCTGATTGTCAAGGCCGATTCTGATTATCAAGGCCGATTCCGATTATTGAGGCCGATTCCGATTATTAAGGTCGATTCCGATTGTCGAGGTCGATTATCAAGGCCGATTCCGATTGTCAAGGCTGATTATCGAGGCTGATTGTCAAGGTCGCGTATTAAGTCCGATTATCGAGGTTGATTCCGATTATCGAGGTCGAATGTGATGTATATGCGGCTCGTATTTGAGGCCCATTATGATTTGTATTCAGCCCGTGTTTAAGGCCCAATGTGATGAATATGAGGCCTATGTGATGAGGCCCATCATGATGCATTTGAGGGTCAGGCGATGGAGTCCACTGTGATGTATATTAGGCCCATGGGAGAGGCCCATCGTGATATGTATTAAGCCCTTGAGTGGGGCTCATGGTGTTGTATATTAGGCCCTTTGTGAGGTCATGGGTCCACTATACGTTAGGCTCTATGTGGGCCATTCCTTGGGGGCAATGTTGGTTAAATGTCCACATTGTCGAGGCTGATTATTGATACCAATTATAAGTATGTGACAGCATAACATCATGATACATGCCCATACACATCATCTGCATGTTTGTTATGAGATATGGTTGACCATTCCATATGTCATTAGGCAGGTTGTTATGAGACTCCCTAATAGGAGGAGGTTATCTCACATGAGCGCATGGTATGCGCAGGATTGATGCATGACTGGATTGTATGACTCATGCATCTTTCATTGTGTGTTGTGATTACTGTACGCCCTAGTGACATCAAGGTCGTAGCCTCCATAGTCATGTTGTGGATGGCCAAATGGGACACCGAAAATCTATTACTAGCATCGGGCCGTCATAGATGGCCATGTGTGAAAATCTCTAAACCCTCTTGGTACCAGAGGATGCCCCAACGTCGAGACCGAGTGGATATATATGAGCACATGAGGGCCGTATACTAGTAGGTTGCGTCTCCCACTGTGTCGTGGTCGGTTGGGAGGGGGTGTGGCCTTACCCGCTTGAGGGAGTAGGCATAGCTAGTCTGAGTCTGACCGGCATGAGGAATGGATCCGCTATCGATGAGTTGGGCCCGATATTGGCAGGAAAATAGTGAGGTCTCTTCCACTTACCCAGTTGTGCGCTTGATGGGGCGATAAGTGGTGTAGAGTGTAGTAGACCCCGGTGATGATCCCAGAGATGTACAGTACTGATTTGTGGAGCAGGAGTTGCATACTCAGCATTATATTCATTCATTCATTCATTCACTATCCACTCGGGCTAGTGGTGCGCAATTAGTTGTAATGTGTACTTTCACAATGGCCAGGATTTTGGTTGGGGCACACGACTAACCTGAGATCAGGAGCTTACCACATTAAGTTTATCTATCCAAATTTAGGTATGAGACTGGTTTGGATATAAGTCCTTTGTGATAGGCCCCATAGCCTGCGATACCACGTACTATCAACCTGACTTCACACTGCAGCTCGGTCATTTCATTCGCACCACATATTGCATATTGCATTACGTCCTCGGCATATGGCATTTTAAGTTGCTATGTTTCTACATTTATATAACCTAGATGAGGTTGATGGTATTCGTAGCTCCTTCGAATTTCATATTGTATTGCATCCTTGATATCTGATATCTGGTTCATTATGTTTCCGCATTACATAGCCGATTTACATTACTTTCTCAGTATACGACATTGGCTTGCTATGTCTTTTCTTCGCATATCCTGGATGAGGTTGATGATATTTTTTATGGACTTGTCAGTATTTCTGCTTACTTTGATATTGTACAGTTCATGGAATTATCGGTATTTCTGTTTACTCTAATATTACAATCTGAGCACACATATACTGCTCACACACTTACACCACCCTCTAAGCTTTCTATAAGATTATGCATGATAGATGCGTGCACGTGGCATTAGGTTACAACAGCGTTGAGTATGAAGTATGCAGCCGTCTTCTGGAGCTTTGATTTTGATAAATGTATTTTTCTTTCAGCATTGTATTCAAATATTTATACTAGTGAATATGTGGTGATGATGTTGTTCTTGTGATTTGGGTATACTTGTAGTTATGCTTCTAATGAGACAAATGTACATTGGAAAATTATCCTTGTAGGATCCCAGGATTGGAATCTGGTGTATGGGCTCTGAGAGCCGAGAATGGGGTACTACAGAGGTTGTCGGCACCGGATTCGGTAATCGGGAATTTTGTGAGCCCGATTTCTGGGTTTGGGGCGTGACAACGACTATGCATTGCACTGCATTAGTTAAGATGTGCTTTAAAGGCGATGGAGTTGCACCATTTTGAGGAAGTGTTGTCAAATGCGAAATAGGTTGTCGGAGTCGCTTGTGAGGGAGCTTCGATGCGAGGGCATACATCATTACTTGCACTCTATTCTTGCATTAAAAAGAGTAGTTAGGAAGTGATTGTTTTATTGCTTTATCATTACTGCTCAATTGACTTGATAACATGTTAACTTTTGCCTTATAGTACCACTGAGTTGATCACTCACTCCCACTCTGGGATGGTGTTTTAAAACACCAACCAGACTCTGATTTAGATGCAGGTGCTGATGAAGTCTATGCAATGGATCGAAACTTTATGGATGAGGAGGAATTCTCCTACTTTCAACTCTCGGGCGGGTCGACGTAGACCTCATGCCGATGCGTAGGGACCACTGGAATATCTGGCTCTATTGGACACTTTACATTTTCATATTTTGTTCATTTTGAAACAATTCATGTATATATTAAACCCGGTTACGTACTCATACTCTGGAGATTTGTGAAACACCCACATGCTTAAATAGATATGTTTCAGACTTCCTCTTGCTTAACTTGATTATATCCAGAGTATGATATGTTGTTTAATATAATCCCACGCATGCTTAACTCAGTAACATGGACAAAATCTGAATATCATCATCCATACTGCATAAGTGATGTTCTGAATCTCGGGAGTAAAGCTTTGCTCGACCCTCGAAATTCGGGGCGTTACAGTTTTTTTGAATTATTTTAGAAACTTACCTTCTAATTTTAGGTTTAGAAACTTTCCTTTTCTGTTTTTAGAAACTAACTTTTTCTCTTTTTAGAAACTTTTTATTTTCTGTTTTTAGGAACTTTCTTTTTTATTTTTAGAAACTAGGTTGCTTTCTTCTTATTTTTTTTAGAAACCAATTCACTTTCCTTTTTCTTTTGCAGGATCCTAACATAGATCTCCTCCAATCTGGTAACTTCCTTCTACTTCTCCTCTACTTACTTTCCATATTGTTGTAGGATTTTTTTTTTTATTATTCTTTTTTTTCTGGATTAGATTCAAAGTTAGGGTTTCACCATGCAAGAGTGGGATCGTCAAAATTTTTCTGAAAATCTCATCGAGAACCAATCAAAATACAATGCTCTACCAGTTAAGAAGTCCTTACACGATCATATGCGGTAGAATAATTACACCCCATGGATTAAGAAAACAGTACGTGAGTGTTGGGATTATCATAACTATGGGAGTGAAAACTATTATCACCCAACAGACAAGATGAAAACAATACGTGATTTTGTTATGGGTGATAATGTGTGCTACCAATAACCATCAAACTCTCCCACCTATTACCCGTATGACTATGATCAGTGGAAACATCAAAATTGGAAAGATGAACCAACAAAATGTTATAGGGATTATTCTCTTGGATCCCTTACCTTTGAGATCCACCAGAAACGATCCAAGAGGATTCACATTTGAATTTCATGGACTATCGAGAACAACTCAACCAACTTGTCGTAGGCATGATGAAATCATTAGAAGCAATTGAATCGTACCTCGATAAGGTGGAAGAGGCTAGGTTATCACAACCTCAACCCAGTCTAGAAATACAATGCGAGGAAAGTGATCCTAACTCACTTTTTGAGAACTCTGGAATTTTGAATGAAGAGTTGGATTGTATTAATGAGCATATGGTTTAATTTTTCGAAGAGTCGATCTCGATGATGATCCAAAGGAATGATCTAGAGACATGGGTGTCTTTCAAATATAATGATACTATTACACTTCACTCACATGACACACTTGGTTTCAATGATGAGGGAAAGGTTAGTTTATTCAAACCTCAACCCAATCTAGGAATAGAATGTGAGGAAAATGATCTCATTCCATGTGTGTACTGCACTGAATTGGAAAATGATGAGTATTGGGATGAAAATCATGAATGTATAACTCAAATCTCCCTAGATTCAATCTCAAGTTTGGCCCATATCAAGGATCGAGAGGTTCATGAAGTTGTCGACCGTAGTGATCTACTCCACCCATCTGATATGACTGATTTAAATATGGAGGATGAACCACTTCCAACTAACCCTTCCAACTTTTATGAGATATGTTTAGACCACTCCCCTGAATTGAATGATAATATGATTCGGGAGATGGACGAGTTGCTCGATATGACTCTGGAATTTGAAACCATCCAATTAAGGCCACCATCTAAGCTGTCAACCCTTGACAATACAATGCTTTTACTGAGTAGTACCAATGAACAAAGTATTCATCTCAATTCTTCGCCTGATGATTTTCAATCTACCTATGTAAGGCAAGACAAGATACGTCTAGTGACAGTTTGTTTTCACCGTGATGAAGAGTAAAAGATCATGCTTCCATACACTTCCATAAACTATGGAATCCTTAGACAGATCATCACAAACTTCAATGTGGAGAATGAGGCACTCTCAACTAAATTTCCCAACTCTTCGGAAGATTGCTTGGCACACTGTGCAAATTCAAACGATCCCATGATACAAGACGTAGTGAATGCCTTGCAAGACAATATCTCGGTAGTTGTTACTGATAGAGAGAACCCTTATTCTGAAACCCTTCCCTCCACAGATCTTGAATGTTTACTAACATAGGAGAGAGATCTGACAATTGAACCGAAGTCTGAAACTTTGGAATGTGTTGAAACTACATCATCTGCTAAGAATTTTTCTGAATTTAATCTACTTGTAGTCTTCGATTCACCATGGGGTATTAACTCTGAAACTTTCTCTGTCACAAGTGAATCATATATACTTTGGACACCTCAGGAGATTAAAAGGAAACCTTATGCTGATGTCCACAAATTTCTCTGGAAATTCATGCGCTAGGGCATTCAAGCCTATTGCAAAAAGGGCTTTTGGATGATCTTGTTGAGAAATCTACTGAGAAATTTATCAAGATATTGGTCGGAGGATGAACCTTGTGGCATGACTGAGTAACTTTTCCCTTGCTTTCCTAGTTTAGGATTAGTTTATTGCTTTCATAAAATTTAGGATAGTTTGCTTTCAACTATTTTAGGATAGTTTGCTTATCATCGGTTTGAGTCTTTCGTGCTAACACATTTTTCGCACTGAGATCATTAGAAACACCTCAAAATTCCATCTTCAGGTAATACCTTTCCATCACTTCTCATTTACTATCGTTGTCTCATGTGAATTGCATGCTTATATCTTTTACATTAAGGACAATGTAGATTTTAGGTTGGGGGTGTGGATTAGGAAAGCTAATAAGTGTTTTCTTAGTTTTTTAACAAAATTTGTGAAATTTTTAAAAAATTTTTGTAAATTCGAGTGATTTTGAAGTTCATCCATGATTTAGAAGTATTGGATACTTAATGTTGGTGATTTATGACTATTGGATTCAATTACTTGTTAGATCTCACAGTTAAGTTCAAATTATTAATCCATGATTAGAAGTTTTAAACATTGATTGAGTCATGATTTCACATGTCACATCTAGCTTTCACATTAAAGCTTCAGTCAAGATTAAATTGTTAACTTGGTGATTATTAAGCATGGAAGGAACTAACCTGGGAAATTTATCCATCATGTTCAATAAGAAGAATTGAAAAGAAAGAAAAATAAATAAATACCCAGCTAAAAAATAGTTGTCATCGAAAACGGCTACCTATTAAAGATCTTTAAAAAGGTTAACATAGAGTGAAAGCAATCGATGGAAAAATCAAAATCTGGAAGAATGAAAAGACGAACTGTAAGGCAACTTTTGGTTTAGGTTTTGGTTGTCCAGAATGGTCTTTTGATTATCAATGTTATCATGAAAATGGAGAATTGAATCTTTGATTGTGATGAGTCTAAGCTTCATTATACACTCATGGAACTCAATGTTTAGAATTGTTCTAACTGGAGGATTAATACTTTGAACTAGATTGTAAAATTTACTGAGTGCTAGAGTTGAAGAATAGGTGATGCCCAATATTGATGTATCTTAGAATTCTACTATCTGGATTGTTTTTAAAAACCACTTGAGCTTATAGAAATTGTCCTGTGGTTCTCGAAATATTTTTCACATACTTTGCTCGGGACTAGCAAAATACTGGTTGGGGATTGTGTTGAGGGTCAAATATTGCATATTATCCCCCATTTATTACTTGATTTTATGAACATGATAATGCTTAATGTTCTATTTTAATCATGTTTGTGTTGCAAGGTGAATTAAAGAGCTTAGATTGAAAAGGATGCTAAAAGCATGGATTTAATGCTCAAGAATCATCAAAGGCAAGGATGGATCTTATGAGACCAAGAATGAAGAATTCACATGCCAGAGATTCAAGAAAATCGAGTGAGGAATGAAGAGCATTGAAGACTTGAAGTGAAGAAAAGGAACCCTAAGAATCTGCCTCCTTCGACTAGTCGAAGATTCCTCGACTCGAACTCCATCGACAAAATCCTCTAAAATCCCGTCATCCTTGACCAGTTGAAGGTTTTCCTCAACTAGTTTAAGGTTACAGAGATGGCACATGAACTGCGTAAATTTAAGGCTGTTTCCAGATTTTTCCAACTCGGTGTGAAAGTTGGAGTTGTAAAATTATAATAGGGGTCCCTAGGATGTCCTAGGCATCTTCTAGGGTTTGAGGAGTGGAGCAAAAGGGTGGAGCCATCGTCCAAGAGTTCTTCTTCTTCCTCTTTAGTTGGTCTTTTTGTTTTGTCTAAGAGTTCTTAGTTCATCATGTCTATGATTGGCTAAACCTTTTCGCTAGGGCTAAGAGGTAAAGCTTGTAGCGTGATTGAGATGTTTGCTTTGTTTTGATTCATGTTTTGTTAAACACTCTTGGATTCTAGTTTGATTATGAAGGAATATTTTTAGTTTTTAATGGTTTGTTGTAACAAATTACAATAGATCTGCGATAGCTTGAGATATCTTCTTTTTCTAAATTGGGATTGTGAAATTAGGAATTCCTGTTGTTCACCATCATCTCTTGGGCATGGTAGGATGATGAAATCCTTCCTAACCTTCACAATTCTCTTATGATTGGTTGTGGGATTGGTAAATCCTATTGTTTGCCTTGTCTCTGGGGCATGGTTGGGTGATGGAATGACTTTCAAATCCCCACAACTCTCATCCATTGATAATTAAATCCATGAGAAGTTCAAAGATCTGACACATCTCTTCTTACCAATTGGATAGGATAGGACTCTGATTCCAGTTGTGTCCTTGAATTAAGCAAGGTAGTCTCCCAACTGCTACAAGTGGATCCTTGGAAACCCTAGTTCCCACCTTTAAATTCACTAGTTTTAATTACTTTAATCATAATTACTCTCTCAAATATTTCAGATTTAGGTTTACATCTTCTTCTAGTTCTAGTTCTAGTTACTTTCAGAAGACACACAAGTTCAATCCCTGTGGATTCGACCTCGGTCTCACCGAGATTATTACTACATCGTGACCCTACACTTGGGGTTGTGAACAGTAAGGGGTAGATGTACGGGTCAAATTCATGCATCTATGACCAGATAAAAAATTATTGCGAGAGTACGCACGATGTGAGGTGCACGTACAATTACCGATTCCCTTTACGGTTTAAAAAACTATAGGTATCGTAGAATTCTCATGGTCTGATGTCCATTGAAGTGGGCATAGGCATGACTTGATGTAAATTATAAACCGGTAGATTCTTTGAGGATCTCTCATGGATCATATCATTGGTTGTTGTGTGATTTTCAGGCGAGTCATCTAAACGGATATGATGGTAAATTTTATGGATGGTGGATCCTGAGAATTGAAGTATGAGATTGAAGGTGTACAATTCAAGTGGGCTAGATAAACACTGGTTAAAGTTTCATCGCGATCAGACAACCACAAATATGTTTTTTGAGGGTTAGGTTCAGTTAGGATCATGTATATCGTAGAAAACTTTGGGTGACAATGTAGTGTTCGTAGTAATTGAAATTGAACTTTAACGACATGAATGTTCATCAATATATTAGAATTGTGATGAAAGGTTTAGAATTGTGGATGACTGGATATAAGGGCTCATCTTAGATCTTTATCGATTTTGAGATGATGCGATGGTTCATATTGAAATCGAATGGTTGGATAGCTTAATGGGTTCATATATAGTGTTCTCAACATTTTATATTAATGATAAATCAAGCATGTAAAGATACGTAAGCTCGGGATGTATAAGAGGGTGGATATGTATATGTATTCGAGAGTGGAATCATTACATCAGGAATCCAACAGTAGGTTAAGCTTATATCTAGGTCATAATCTTAAATCGGTGTGTATAATAATAATGGATTTGATAATCACGAATTTGTTTCCTATGATTGGGTAGTCCAAAAGTGAAGTGGATGGTCTGATGGCCAAGTCTAGTGATGGGTAGTGATTCCAGACTGATTGAGTGTAGGAGGATATATGAGACTTGAAGATCGTAAAAAGGTATATATGTATAAGTGTGCATACATGTACTTGCATATATGTAGTGTTTTATCCAAATAGAAAAAAAAATAACAATAAAATATGCATTGGAACAAGCACTCATGCACCAGCTTCTGCGTGAAAATTTTTGAATTATTGCATTCTTACCCCTTACTGAAATTTCATCATTGAAATTCAATCGCACCCACTAAGTGAACGGATGAGAATACTCATATCTAATATATTCTGTTTAAATGTTTGCTATGTTCTATGTATCATGGTTTATGTGCGTATTGAAAAGGCCAAGCTATATGTCCTAGAGGGGGGGGGGTGAATAGGACTATGACAAATTAAAATTTAACAGCGGAATTGAAGTACGATAGCCTTATAAAAATAAAGAACAGTACTTTAAATAAATCAAAGAACTGAAATGTAAAGCAAACTTAAATAAAGAACTTGATACTAATGTTGTTCTAAGGACAACCTTTGCACCATAAAAACTAAGGGTTTATAGCAGGACAACCTTACTAGAACAAATTGAATATCAAAACTCCAACAGAAAGGAAATAAAGGAAATAACAAGAAATAAATTCTAAACTATTACAACATTCCCCACTTTGCTTGAAATGTAAATATTACAACATTCACATCCACATATACATTCCACAAATCTGAATGATTAAAGATATAGAAATTAAAAGAGCATTCAAATCACAAAACACACTGATATATAGTGGTTCGCCAGTGTGTTCACCAACTATTAAACAACAGCCACACAGCTTGCTACTCCACTCCTAATATCTTCACACAAGGGATATTAGCATTCACTATCAAACAGGTTTTACAGGTTCACCTAAAATCTTCACAATTGTGTCTTTTTAACTTGGGCTTACACAATAAAAAAAACCCACACTTTCTGAGTTTTCTGGCTCTCCTCAGATAACCAACACAATGAGAATTTTCTGGCGAAGCTCAAACAAAACCAAAAATAAAGGAATTTACAATAAATGTAAAATACCTGGATTTCTCCTTTTGTAGCAGCCTGGTAGAATCAATCAAAGTAGAAGTTCGAAACAACGTTCAATGTCCAATACTCACTTAAGAAATGGTTCTAGGTTCTAATTGATTTTAAATTAAACCAAATTAGGCATAGCACTATTTGATTTTGATTCCAATGAAGAAGGAATACAACAATTCCTCTTTTCAAAATAATATTGGAATATAGGAATAAAATCAAATACAAAAAGCTAACAAAAGAATATTAAATATGCACAACGTAGCTTAAAAATGAACACAACTTATCTCAGAGTGGAGGCTTGAATTTTCTCAAATTAATCGATGTGAAAACTCTGAATTTCGTGTTCAATTTATAGAAGCAAAGATCGCGTCTACAACTGGTCTTAGGGACCCTTCGACTGGTCGTAACTCCAACGGCATTTTGAAATTTTAAGCGCGATCTGAAAAATCAGTTCTACGACTGGTCGTGGGGACCCTTCGACTGGTTGTAGACCACCTACGACTGGTCAAAACTGAACCAAGACTGGTCGTAGGAAACCAGATTTGGTTGCTGGAGTTTAAGTCGAAGTTCTAGGACTGGTCAAAGAACGAATCGTGACATCCCTACGATAAGTCGAACAATCTCCAGGACTGGTCGAAGAATAATAAAAAAATTCTGAAAATCTTCAACAACTTAGGACTGGTCATGGAATTTCTTGGACTGGTCGAACCAGGTCTAGGACTGGTCGAAGAAGGTCCAAGACTAGTCTTAGAACAGACCAATTTCATGTAAAAAGATTCATCTTGAATTATGTATATAAAGTGACCTACCCTAAGGTCAAACTAAGGTCTATCATACCTGGGACATGAAGTATGAACATTGAACTTCATTCTTTCAGATGATGGTTAACCTTTGAAGCTTGAGATCTCTACTTGATGTAGCTTGATCTTGATATCTTCTACAGCTTGAATTTAATCTTCAACTTGAATTGTACTTAAGTCTTGAAATGTACTTGAGTCTTAAGCAACCACTCTTCTTATCAATGTAGCTTTGAACATTGAAGCATACGAAAGAGGACAAAGTACATAACCTTTCATATCTTGAAGTAGAGCACCGTACATGTCTTGAACCATTGTCATGTCGTCTTGAATATCAACATACAAGCACCAGACATACAGATAGAAGTTTTAGCACACAGGAGGTTTTGACACCACAAAATTTGACAATCAAAGGAGCATGAGACTGTAGCACTTACAATCTCCCCCTTTGTCAAATTTGTGACAAAACTTACTCCAATAAGAGAAGCACAATATGCAAATTAACGAATCATGCACCAGTTATATTAGAGAACCAACCAGTTGTCAATAAGTAGCACAAACTCGTTATAAGCACATACTCCCCTTAAGTAGCAACACATATCCAAATATATCAAATATAACCAAAACATAAACTACTCATATCAAACCTTCTCCTCCTTTTTGTCACAATATGACAAAGGAAGCAACAAAGGTAAGGAATGTAATCGGAGGAATAGATGAAGTAACTTGACAATGTATATGAAAGTAAACGTTCACAATCCAGTTACTAGTAATACTAAAAATTCATCAAACCAAATAGAGAGCACAATCTATCAAAAGTAAGATGGTTTTTACAGACCAAGAATGAAAATACTTAATCGGATCCTGAAGAAGGAGCAGGAACGGTAGGATCAAGATTATGCATTCCCTTGTTCAAGCACCTTAGATTATTGCGCATATATTTAAACTGAAGATCATGAGTAATATTCATATTCTCTACCTTCTCTTCTAAAGCATGAAGTCGAGCATCAAAATTAGAAGGCTCAAAATCAGGATCATTTCCAGAATTAGATTCAAGTTCATCGAAAATATCACCCATATCCACATTGTCAAGAGGAAGATCACCAGCTTCTTCATCACCAGCCTCAGCTCTACCAACATCCACCTGGCCACGAGCCAATTCCAATTTCATTTTATTAATATTTGAATTGTTAAAAATAAGATGATGGATGGGAGCTTCTCCAACAGGCATAGCCACGGGCATGTGAGTAGCTAAAACAGTCAAGAGATAGGCAAAAGGAATATCATTATGACCTGGATGGAGACGAGAATGAATAATGGAATGACATATCAAAGAAGGAAGGGAAATTTTAGTACCAGAAATGACAAAGTGCAAAACACGAACCATAAAGGCAGTTAATTCTGTCTTATTACCAGAACGAGGATACAGGTTAGAAGTAAAAATCCTACGAAGTACCCTGTATTTGGGTAACAAGTACTTTGCGGGGAGTGTATTCCCTTTATGAGTCAATTGCACATTCATATTACACAAATCTCTGGTTAACATACGCTTTTCAGATTCAGAGGGTTTTTCAGATAAATTATGAATAGGAATACCCTCCTCATTAACAGGTATATTCATTAATCCTGCAATCAGATGACAGTCAACTTCAAATAGACCTTCTCTAGTATCAATTTTAAAAAGTTAAATTCTCAAAAGAGAACACTGAGATACATGCAAACATGGCCTGTGCAATAGATTGGTATGCAGGCCCACCCCAATGTAAAATGTTATCCCATCCTACAGCTTGGAGTAAAGGTAGAATACCAAAAGGAGAAACATGTTCAATACAGATAGACTGTTCAACAATGACATTTCGCATACGCAAATCCCTTACATCAGAGGGATCATCCTCAGGTGAACGAAGATAGCTCCTAGCCAGAGGAACTAATTTAAAAAAAGATGGACCACGAAAAGTTTTTTTTCCCTAGCATCCATTATCAGAATGAAAATCAAAAGATCTAGTAGAGACAAAAGATTTCGAAAATGGGTTTTGCTAGATCAGATTTTTCAAGAAAAAGCTCCAAAATTGCAATGAAACTCAAAATAGATTACTCCAAGAGTGAAAATGAAGTAATAAGAGCTAGAATCTACAAGAGAAACACAAATGATGCACTAACCTTGAAGATTTAGGATGGTGGGTACGACTAGTCGTGCCTCGGCTCATTGGAGAGTGAAATGAAAATGAAGAAGATGAAGGTTTTCTCTAATTTTAAAAGATTCCAACGAGCTACATGACTGGTCGAGGACCGTTCTCGACCGGTCGTACCACGACTGGTCGAGCACGTCCTCGACTGGTCGTGAAAATATAAAAACATGCATTTTTCCATAAAAAATTAAAATTTAAACAAAATAAATTATCAAATATATATATACTATGATACAAATATGCATGAATAATCAATTTAGAATGCACATTCGGAGATCAAATTTCAATTTATTAAACCTGATTTTGTCGAGCGGTTTAGTGAAAATGTCGGCAAGTTGAGTCTCGGTCGGTATATATTCCAAGGATATTATTTTCTCTTCCACTAATTCACGAATATAGTGATACCTAATGTCAATGTGCTTTGTACGTGAATGTTGGATTGGGTTTTTTGATATATGTATAACACTGGAATTATCACAATATAATATCATTGATTCTTATGCAATTCCATAATCGCTTAACATACGTTTCATCCAAACAAGCTGAGTACATGCATTTCCTGCTGCAATGTATTCAGCCTCAGCAGTTGAGAGCGATATAGAACTTTGGTTTTTGCTAAATCAAGAAACCAAACAGTTTCCAATATAAAAACAACCACCACTGGTTGATTTTCTATCATCAATATTTCCAGCCCAATCAGCATCTGAGTACCCAGCTAATTGAACACTAGTATCAAACGGATACCAGAGACCCATTTTAGCAGAACTTGCGACATATCGCATAATCCGCTTAACAGCAGAAAGATGTGACTTTTTAGGATCAGACTGATATCTAGCGCAAATCCTAACACTTAAAGCAATGTTAGGTCTACTAGCAGTTAAGTAAAGAAGACTACCAATCATACTACGATTAATTTAGGATCTATATTTTTACCTGTAGAGTCCTTTGAGAGTCTTAAAGTTATACTCATAGGAGTATCAAAATTCTTGCCATTCTCAAATCTAAACTTTTTGATTAATTTCAGAGCATATTTTGTTTGAGAAATGAATATACCATCTGGTTGTTGTTTTACTTGCAACCCAAGGAAATAATTTAATTCCCCAACCATGCTCATTTCAAACTTAGATTTCATCAAATCTGCAAACTCAACAGTCATGTTAGTACAAGTTGATCCATAAATAATATCATCAACATAGATCTGAACCATTAAGATATCATCGTTATGTTTCTTGACAAAAAGCGTCTTATTGACACTGCCCATTTGAAAATTATGACTTAGTAAAAACTCAGTCGATTTTTCGTACCATGCCCTGAGAGCTTGTTTTAGACCATATAGAGCTTTTTTAAGACGGTATACATGATTAGTAAACTTAGGGTCTTCAAACCCTGTAGGTTGTTCAACATATACTTCTTCATGTAGATCATCATTCAAAAAAGCACTCTTTACATCCATTTGAAAGATTTTAAATTTTCTAAAGCATGCAATAGATTTAAAAAGTCTGATTAATTCAAGGCGAGCAACTGGAGCAAAGGTTTCATCGTAATCAATGCCTTCTATTTGAGTGTACCCTTGTACAACCAGTCTTGCCTTGTTTCGAATTATATTACCAAGTTCATCAGACTTATTTTTGAAAATCCATTTAGTTCCTATAATATGTTTATCTTTAGGTCTAGGAACAAGATACCAGACATCATTTCGAACAAACTGATTAAGTTCTTCCTACATAGCTACTATTCAGTTTTCATCAGAAAGAGCTTCTTTTACGTTTACAGGTTCAATCTGAAATGTAAAGCACATGTAATTACATATGTCTTCTAGTTGTCTGCGAGTGCGCACACCAGTGAGAGGGTTTCCAAGAATTTGAGCGGTTGGATGATCTTTAACAGTCCTTAATTCAGAATTGTTTTGAATTGATGAAGTATCAGGTTTGTCAATTAGAAGAACTTCATCATTATCTGAACTTGGGGCAGGTGTATTCAAATTATCGTCTATGACCACATTAATTGATTCTTGAATAACACCGGTCCTTTTGTTCAAAACACGATATGCACGACTGTTTAAAGAGTATCCTAAAAAGATTCCTTCATCACTCTTTGTGTCAAACTTTCCCAAATTTTCACGGTCACGCAAAATATAACACTTGCTACCAAAAACTTGAAAGTATTTGACAGTAGGCTTTTTATCGAACCACATTTTATAAGCGGTTTTATTATTAGATTTACATATATAAACCTGATTAATAACATAGCAGGCAGTAAGCCCAAAGATTTTTAGGGAGCTTCATACTATTCAACATTACAGTTCCCATTTCTTGAAGCACTCTATTTTTCCTTTCCACAATTCCATTTTGTTGAGGTGTTTTGGGTGCAGAGAATTCATGCGATATTCCTTGATCGTTACAGAATTTTTCAGAACTGCTATTTTTGAACTCAGATTCATGATCACTACAGATCTTACAAACTTGAGAACCTTTTTCAGTTTGGATCCGTTTGAGAATCTTTTTAACTTCATCAAGGGTTTCTGATTTATCCCTTAAGAAGGCTATCCAAGTGAATCTAGAAAAATCATCCACGATTACCAAGATGTATTTTTTGCCACCTCGACTATCCGTCCTGGTAGGTCCTATAAGATCCATATGGAGAAGCTCGAGTGGTCTTGATGTGGCATTGGAGTTCACCTTTTTGTGAGAACTCCTTGTTTGCTTGTCATACTGGCATTCACCACATATCTTGTTTATATTTTGTAATTTAGGTAGACCTCTTATTAGTTATCCCTTGCTCAATCTGTATAAATTATGGTAATGTATATGTCCAAGGCGTTTGTGCCATAATTCTGTTTCATCGGTATGGACTATGTAGCATGATTGATTAGATGAGCTACCATCGCTTACAATATAGCAGTTTTCAGAAGTCCTGTGACCAGTTAATATTACAGAACCTTTTTTGTTCAAGATTTCATAATTTTTATTAGAAAATTTCACACTGGGATTGTTATTGCATATTTGAGATATGCTTAACAGGTTGTGTTTTATCCCTTCAACATATAAAACATTCTTAAATAAAAGAAGGTTATAGAGTTGAACCGTACCTTAGCTAATAATCTTGCAATTGCTACCATCACCGAATGTGACTGACCCATCAGTTATATCTTTAAGATCGGGGAATAAAGCGTTGTCTCCTGTCATATGCCTTGAGCATCCACTGTCTATACCACTTCGAATGGCTTGTAGCTTTGAAAGCATTGTGGGCAACCAAGCAAGTAACTTTAGAAACCCATTTCATTATTGTTTTGGGTTTAGGAGTATAGTTGGTCTTCTTGTATTTGTAATTTTTGTACAAGTGACACACTGAGTTAGATTTTAGGAGCTCCTTAAGCAAATTAACTATTTTTTCAACTAAAGGGTTTTGGTTTTGATTTTTATAGTTGACATAATTGCTTTTAGGTTTTTAAAAAGTTTTAGCATTTTTTGAAATTTTTTTATTAATACTTTTCCCTTTTGAGTTACAGGTTTCTCCTCTCACAAACTTAGGATGAGTATTCTTCTGTTTAGAAGGTACATTTTTATCATAGCCCAATCCGGATTTGTCGCCACATTTTCTAGATCCGGATAAAAGTTTCTCAAACTTCGAATCTCCTTGGGCATACCTTCATGTATCCTTTGAACTCAAAAGTGAAGAGTTTTCAAGTTTAAGTTAGTCATTTTCAGATTTAAGATTTTCAATCAGGGAGGTTTTGAATTTTAAATCACATTTAGTCTTTTCAAAATAATCTGAAATATGGGATTTTTCTAAAACAAGTGACTCAAAATTTTCTTTAAGCTCTAAAAACTTTTCTTTTTGAAGTTTTAGTTTTACGGCAATTTTACAACTTTCCTTGTATAGGGCATTGTAAGCATCTTGAAGATCTTTTTCATTATCATGATCATTATTCAGATTTTCTTCACTGGTTGAATCATCATGATCTAAAAAAGTGAACTTAGCTAGAGTCATAAGGGCCTTAACTTCATTGCCCGACTCGGTTTCAGAATCTTCTGATTCAGAAGAGGCTACAGTGCCAGAAGATTCATCCCAAGTAGCCAACATTCCTTTCTTTTTAGGTTTGTCCTTTTTAGGACACTTGTTTGCTAGATGCTCATATTCTTGGCAGTTGTAACATTGACTATCTTTCAAAGATTTTCAAGATTTAGATCTAGATTTAGATCTTTTCTTATTTGCTTTTTGAAAATCAACCCCTTTTTTACTTTTGAAAATCTTATAAAACTTTTTCGCTAAAAGAACCATATCGTCTTCGGAATTTTCTAAATCAGAATCTTGAGAAATACATTTGGAAGACTTAAGGGCTATTGATTTACCTTTAGGAGCTTTAAAAGTTAACTCGTAGGTTTGTAAAGACCCAACCAACTCTTCTACCCTCATATTGTCCGAATCACGAAGTTCCTGGATCGCGGTTACCTTAGAATTGAACCGTTCAGGTAGTGAGCATAGTATCTTTGCACACACTTTACTTTCTGGGATTTTATCGCCAAGACACCACATAGAGTTTACAATGTCATTTAATCTAGTGTAGAAGTCCATAAACATCTCATTTTTCTCCATATGATTTTTTTCAAATTTGGTTGTGAGGAGTTGGACTTTAGATTTTTTGACAATTGAAGTACCCTCGTGTGTCATTTCTAATATATCCCAAGCTTGCTTTGCAGTATCACAGGATATGATTCTTTTGAACTCATCCGGTGATAGTGGGCAAGTGATTGCATTTAGTGCTTTTGCATTGACACTACTCTCACTTTTCTGAAGTGTGGACCAAGAAGTATAAGGTGTTATTCTCATTGATTTTGATCTATTGATACCAGTTACTTCAATGGTAGGAGGGCTCCATTCAGTCACTGTGGCAAGCCACACACTTTTATCCATAGATTTAAGAAAAATCCTCATCTTGGCTTTCCAATAGGCATAGTTGGAGCCATCAAAGGGTGGAGGCCTAGTGACTGAAAGGCTATCAAAATTTGACATCTTATATATAGCTTAGATCGTTAACTTAGGAAATGAATCAAAAAATAAAGCAATTAAAACAAGCTATTAGGCTTTGATACCACTTGAAAAGGCCAAGCTATACGTCCTAGAGGGGGGGGGGTGAATAGGACTATGACAAATTAAAATTTAACAGCGGAATTGAAGTACGATAGCCTTATAAAAATAAAGAACAGTACTTTAAATAAATCAAAGAACTGAAATGTAAAGCAAACTTAAATAAAGAGCTTGATACTAATGTTGTTCTAACGACAACCTTTGCACCATAAAAACCAAGGGTTTATGGCAGGACAACCTTACTAGAACAAATTGAATATCAAAACTCCAACAGAAAGGAAATAAAGGAAATAGCAAGAAATAAATTCTAAACTATTACAACATTCCCCACTTTGCTTGAAATTTAAATATTACAACATTCACATCCACATATACATTCAACAAATCTGAATGATTAAAGATATAGAAATTAAAAGAGCATTCAAATCACAAAACACACCGATATATAGTGGTTCGCCTATGTGTTCACCAACTGTTAAACAACAGCCACACAGCTTGCTACTCCACTCCTAATATCCTCACATAGGGGATATTAGCGTTCACTATCAAATAGGTTTTACAGGTTCACCTAAAACCTTCACAATTGTGTCTTTTTAACTTAGGCTTACACAATCCAAAAACCCACGCTTTCTGAGTTTTCTGGCTCTCCTCAGATAACCAATACAATGAGATTTTTCTGGCAAATCTCAAACAAAACCAAAAATAAAGGAATTTACAATAAATGTAAAATACCTGGATTTCTCCTTTTGTAGTAGCCCGGTAGAACCAATCAGAGTAGAAGTTCGAAACAACGTTCAATATCCAATACTCACTTAAGAAATGGTTCTAGGTTCTAATTGATTTTAAATTAAACCAAATTGGGCGTAGCTCTATTTGATTTTGATTCCAATGAAGAAGGAATACAGTAATTCCTCTTTTCAAAATAATATTGGAATATAGGAATAAAATCAAATATGAAAAGCTAACAAAAGAATATTAAATATGCACAGCGTAGCTTAAAAATGAACACAAGTTATCTCAGAGTGGAGGCTTGAATTTTCTCAAATTAATCAATGTGAAAACTCTGAATTTCGTGTTCAATTTATAGAAGAAAAGATCGCGTCTACGACTGGTCTTAGGGATCCTTCGGCTGGTTGTAGCTCCAACGGCATTTTGAAATTTTAAGCGCGATCTGAAAAATCAGTTTTACGACTGGTCGTGGTGTAACATCCCGAATTTTGGCCAACCTGGAATTAGACGTCCTTAGGTAATGGGTCGATCCTGACACCTTATTATCTTGTCAGAACTCAATCCCACAATCTAAAATCACTTCTTAACCCATTTCCTTCACAAATCTCACCTTTCACCACCTTGTTCTATCAATTTTTCTAAGTACTTTCACATTAGATATTATCTTAAACTAGTTAAGTATTAATAACTTGGATCACTTTATATACAAACTACAAAGGCCCGGGTACCACCTCAGACAGAAATCATACAAGACTAAATCCTTGAGAAATTAGGCGAGAATTAGCTAGTGTTAAACTAGAGTACCTATGAAATTAGTACCAATCACTTTAAATACGATCTGCAAGACCGAAAACTTGTAAAATCATTGACGCTAGGTTACCCTAAAATCTAGGATCAGTCTCATTACCCGGCTGCTCTAGAGAGCACATTGAAATTCCGTATCTGATTTGGACCGCACGTCAGAAGTCCGATTAAAGCGAAGTTAAACGGTTAGGACCGCCTTACTGGGCTTGACAACCATCTCGGAGATCAAATCCAGATAGTGTCCCACGGCTGTTCGCTTGAGCCCGGAGCGAGGAGTGTGAGAAATGTGAAATTAATTAAAAATAAAATACAAATTTAAGTAATCTGGCACGTGTCGCTTGCAGATCAGTTATAGGGAATCCGACCGTCAGAATCTGACCAGATTACACCCTCGGATCAGGGATATTTGCCCCTACGTGTCAGTGTACTTGAAATCTCTGATCGAGTTTCACTGACCGTTGAACTGAAACTGGTCCGCCACGTGTGATCTAGGAAGCCGACCGAAACGAAAACTTAACTAAACCTAGATCCAGTGTTAGTGAGCTTAAGTCCGACATTTGGCTTAAAAGGGGCCACCAGAAGTGCTCCGTTGAGATGAAATAGACCCACTTTGGTTATAACCTAAGTATACCTTGACCTTGAATCTATTTTGCTGATGTTTTAGCCTATATAAGGACCTTAAAACCTCTCTCATTCCTCCCATACGAATTTGAGAAAAACCTAAGAGAGAAAAGAGAGAGAAGAGAGAGAAAGTGTGGGAGATGTGGGAGATTCTCCCTGATGCTCTACCCTGCCACTACACAAGCTCAACCACCTCTTTCTAATCGCTTTCCCGGCGATTCCGACTTCGTTTCTAGGTAAGAAACCCTAACCCTAAGCTGTTCTAGGGTTATGATCATTGCAAATGATGAAATAGCTAATCTATCATATTCGTTACGATTCTACGGCAAAAGGTGCGGACTTTAGATGTATAGGTTATAGTTTTCAACGCTTTCAATGTCAGATAATGATAGATTCATGATCTGCATGCTATTGCACATGTACAAAGTGCTGTCTGTCTTCCGTTTCGGTTAAATATGAAGAATATGGAATTTTGTGTATTCTAGATATTTGTTGAAAATACCGTATCTGTATAAATTTTGCTGATATGATTGCCATGAGTATTTGCCGTGTATATATGCTAGTTATGGATGTATGACCTGTTTGGCGAAAGGATTTGCCCTAATACACTTTTTAGCCAACATAGCTTATGTAGGCTAATGTGTGTAGTCTAAGTGTTTGTCGAAATGACTAAATAAATATGGATTTATGATTTATGCCCGCCGTATGTATTGAATGTAAGAACATGATTGAAGTGTGTTAGACAACCCCTTAGCGAAAGGATTTGCCCTAAATGACGCCACAGCCACTATACGCTATATATATTAAATGTGTAGCCCAAGTGTTTGTGGAAATGACTGAATGAATATGGAACTTGGATTCCTGCTCGCCATGACTATCCGTCGTGGGTGCACGCGTATTATAATTGGGGCAACTCCCAAGTGAAAGGATTTGGCCTAATACCTATGTGATCAACATATGTCATGTATGTTGATGTATGTAGTCTAAAGTATTTGTTGAAATGTCTGAATGAGTAGTAGTTAGTAATTTGTAATGTAAAAGGGTGTTGAGATATGAATCTTAACTCCTTTAACTATGTGTATGATTTCTTTAGATATCTGTGTGATTAGTAATTGAATATGCACAAACTCATGCTTATGTTGTACTTCATAACATGCTCAACTGATTGTATGATTTTATCTATGTAATGCATATGTTTAAATTCATGTTTAAGTTGTATTCCATAAAGGCCGTGAAGGGTGATGGGGGAGTGGTGTAACGATTCCATGCAACAGCCCTGACAGCCCTAAGCGGACAATATTAGATGCTTGATTGTATGATTTGAAATCTTGATCCATTACTGTTTTAACTGTTTCGTAATTGAATGTGATTGGGGCTATTGTATAGTCCAGACAATCGGTAACGGGATTGAATTCGTGGCTGAGATTCATTCGCCATGAGAGATGTGTTCGACAAACCCGAGTCTTACTTCGGTTGGCGATAGTGGCTGGCCACACGAAGTGCTTATGCGCTTCATATCGTTCAACTTGTTGTGCGCTCGTGCTAGTCGAACTCGTCAAGCAACTCGATCTGTCTTATGTATGTTCACCATGTTTGGACGCCTCTGCTTGAACCTAGGGTACCAAACTTACCAGTGAAATCCCGTTAACCATGGTACCTCGATCCGCTAAGACTCAGGAGCCGGGCATGGTGGTATGGGACACCGTGGTCGAGCTGTCGGCTACGCTGGGGTTTCGTGGTGTTGCGAGTGCGTCAGCCCGAGCCTCCCCGTAGTGTCCATTGAGCAACCAGACTCGTGAGCCGATTATGGTGGTATGGGACACTATATTCGTGTTGTCGGCCTACATTGATAAGGTGATGGGGGAGTGGTGCAACGATTGCGAGTAACAGCCTTGGCAGCCCTTTGTAGTGACCTCGAGCATACTCTGAATTTGCGGTGAGGCGACGAGTTTTGCCGCGATGAATAGAGTATGAACTAGGCCTGTATCAATTTAGTGATGAACCGTTAAAAATGGTGATGGGGGAGTGGTGTAACGATTGCGTGTAACAGCCCTGACAGCCTTTGCATCACCCTAGAACTACACTATCGTATAAGATTATCTAGGTTTGACGACCCTAGAATGGATCATGTTTGGGAATGATACAAGGGAGGTACCTTAGTTTCCCAATCCTGCTGTTTGAAATGGACTAATAACAACTCGGTAATCATGTTCATCATCACACTGCATGTGCCTGGAAGATGTGGAGCACTGAGGAATGAACGCATGCGGCGGACGTAAGATGGTGTCGCATGAGGGAGTATTCGGTGAGGGCATGCATCATGACTGCATTTCATACTTGTATTAATAAGAGTAGTTAGGATTGTTCGATTGCACTGCTTTATCATTACTGCTTGACTGAATTGATAACATGTTAACCTATGCTTTATTGTTCCACTGAGTTAGCTACTCACTCCCACGTTACGGGACGGTGTTGTACACACCAACCAGACCATGATTGAGTTTCAGGTGATGGCGATGCTTACGAAGCGGAGCCGGACTTTTAGGATGATGAGGAGAGTTTCTCCTCTATGCAGCTATCAGGCAGGTCTATGTAGACCACGTTCTGATCGATGAGACTACAGGGTTTTAGACAGAGAATACATTACACTTTCTCATTTGGTACATTTTGGAACTACACTTGTAATTCTTTAACCTGGTAACAAGTTCACACTCTGGAGACTTACACCAGTTTATATATATATATTATAGATCTATCACAGTCTTCCGCTTGCAATTTAACTATATCTGGAAGTATGATGTGTTGTTTTGGTATAATCTCATTCATGTTTTAATGCTCTCATCATAATCATCATTATCTGTGTTGCATATGTGATGCGTTAGAAATCAGGAGCTGAGCTTTCGACTGGTCGTAGACCACCTACGACTGATCGAAGCTGACTTAGGACTGGTCATAGGAAACCAGATTTGGTTGCTGGAGTTTGAGTCGAAGTTTTAGGACTGGTCGAAGGACGAGTCGTGACATCCCTACGACCAGTCGAATAATCTCCAGCACTAGTCGAAGAATAACCAAAAAATTCTGAAAATCTTCAACAACTTAGGACTGGTCGTGGAATTTCTTGGACTGGTCGAACCAGGTCTAGGACTGGTTGAAGAAGGTCCAAGACTAGTCTTAGAACAGACCAACTTCATGTAAAAAGATTCATCTTGAATTATGTATACAAAGTGAACTACCCTAAGTTCAAATTAAGGTTTATCATACCTGGGACATGAAGTATGAACATTGAACTTCATTCTTTCAGATGATGGTTAACCTTTGAAGCTTGAGATCTCTACTTGATGTAGCTTGATCTTGAGATCTTCTACAGCTTGAATTTAATCTTCAACTTGAATTGTACTTGAGTCTTGAACAACCACTCTTCTTAACGATGTAGCTTTGAACATTGAAGCATACGGAAGAGGACAAAGTACATAACCTTTCATATCTTGAAGTAGAGCACCGTACATGTCTTGAACCATTGTGATGTTGTCTTTAATATCAACATACAAGCACCAGACATACAGATAAAAGTTTTGGCACATAGGAGGTTTTGGCACCACAAAATTTGACAATCAAAGGAGCATGAGACCGTAGCACTTACACGTACAGGTATATATACTCATCTACACAAATTTGGGTTGTTACAATGGCCCATTCCAGAACTCTATTAACTATCTCTCTTACATCACTCTCTACTACCGTCACATTACTCTCCACTAAGTGGGTCATTAACTCTCTCATCTTTCCACTTTCCACATGCACCCATGCATGTCATCCACATCATCTCTCACCTTTCCACCAATGCATGCACTCCACTAAGCCCTAGCCACATCACCCTTACATCACCTTCCACTTACTCACGTAGCCCATGTACAGTTACTACACTTACAAGCCTAACCTCTAGTTAATTTTCTACAGATTTAGAACTTATATTAAAATAAAAGAAAAGGAAAAAAAAAAAAAAAAAAAAAGGAGAGAGAAAAGAAAGTAAAGAGGGAAGAGAGAGAAAAGAAAAGAGAGAAATAAGGAAAGAAAGAAAGAGAGGAGAGAGAAGAAAAAAAGAGAGAGAAGAAAGAAAAGAGAGAAAAGAGAGAAGGAGATAAGGAAAAAGGGAGAAAGAAAGTGAGGAGAGGAAATGGAAGAAGGAAAGAGGAACCAGAAGCTGGGCCGATTTGCGGAGATGTTGCACACTGCACCTGCACGAGGTGAGTCACATCTCGCTCCCTTCCCCCTTTTCTTCTCTCTAAGGCATGATAAAGTGGCCGGTCTCATGTCGCATGGGCCTCACCCACCACACCGCCCATCCAAATTTCCAACCCATTTGAGGGCATGATCCTAAAGATGTAGCACATCCAACCCTCAAGTGGACCATACACAGAAAAAAGAAATGGGGATTTGCCAGATAAGGTCAAAAATTAAAGTAGATTCAAATATCGGGCGGACCTCACTGCTTGAGGTAGTAGTGATAATGGCGCCCCACCGTTGAAACCTTCCTAGAGACTACTCTAACGTTTATTTGCCATCCAAGTTGTTGTAGGGCACCAGACCGTGGGGCCCACCACCATAATGTTTATTTGTTAATCTAACCTTGTGGGGCCTACTGTGATGATTGTGTGTGTCCAACATGTTCAAGTGTCCACCTGCAACGCGTGTGATGTGTAGTACCCTGGTCTTTAGTATCATCTCATCGTCACACACATGTCGACTAAGCTCGACCCATAGACAGTAGAATCCGAGCGTATAGACATGTGTCCATATGGACAACACCTACTGCACCTGAGACCTATGCCATATCTCACGCCACGAGTGCGGAAGTGCCACCCGTGGACCAATCTGACACTCCGTTTGTGATATACAACTCATTAAATCCACAACCCAAATCACATACCTTGTCAAATAAGCAATTCTAATGGCCTAGACCCAAAAGGCCAAGACCAAAGCCCAAGCCCATACTTTAAGGTCATTTAAGGCCATAGCCCAAGGACAACAACTACAAGATAAAATAAGACCCCAACACACACTAAAAGATAAAAGAAGCTATCTTCTCTCACCATCATTACTACCCACCATGAGAGGAGGCCCATGACTGTTGCCACCTTATATTACATGCAACTAATGCATGCCCTTGGAATGGCCATGTTACCATTTTCTACCAATCATAGTCCATTTGCATTCACATCATATGCCATCTCACCATCCACCCCTTTAATGGCAATGTATGTTATAACATCATCCTACTTTGGCAATGTATGTGTTAGGCCCTTCCACATCATCAATCCACCTAAACACCTCAAGTACTAATAGAAATTTGTAGAACTTCCACCTAGACTTTCCATTATCCAAGCCACCTCACCAATCCGCTTCACTTTGCACCAATGACATTTACACAAAATGCCACATCACATGCCACATCATACCCTTTTTCTCTATACAAGAGAGGGGTCTCTTTAGCATTTCTCTCATTCCAATACTTAGCCAATTCCAGAAATTTTGAGAGAGAAAAGTGAGTTATGGGACAAAGGAGGTGGGCCAACCATCAAACTTAGCAAGGATCTGAGCATTCCATTAAGCATCTCAAGAGGCAGGTCATACTCCCCTTTCTTTCTTTTCTTGCTTGCTTAACAGCATGTGGGGCCCATTAATCATAGGACCCCATCATCCCTTTCATAAGTTCACATTTTTATACTAGTTAAATTTTCACCAACCCATATTTTTTAGAATTTCACTAACTTTACGACCTTGTGATGGGATCCACCCATATCAAAATCGAGCGCCACCACTTGGGTCTTATGGGTCTCATACCAGGGTCCAAGATTGGCCCCTTGGATGGCTCGTGGCTGGCCCCACACGAATCCAGTTCAACATCCAAGGATGGACAGAAACCAGTTATGCAGATATCTCTACACAGTTTTTGTAACTACCCTATTTTGTGCCATCACTATTAATTGCACACACATGAGGCCATCACTATTAATTGCACACACATGATCACCAGGTCCCGCTTTAGGGCTTTTGGATCCCATACATGGAAGTACCGGCGCAGTTGATGGTATGCCAAAAAGTGACCCCACGAGATCGTGGAATATGCCCAAAAATGGGCCAAACCCATTTCTACAATGCGCTTTCTGCCCAGTTTTTTTTTTTTCAAGAGACCATGTTTGGGGCCTTGCCAAGATTTACACACACACATTCAGCAGGCCCCACCTTGTGGATTTTGAAGCCCATACATAGGGCTACTAGAGGTTCATACCCCTTCACAAAATACGGGCTGCACATGATCACAAATCGGACCAAAAAATGGCCGAATCCATTTATGCAATAGAAATCTATTTAAAATAAAACTTGTGTGAACCCACATCTGTGGCCTCCACCACCTGTGCAAGGAGTCTATTGGTTCATTTAAGCCCTGTACATGATCCACTGATCGTGGTGGACAAAAAAATACCAAGTGGGCCACCTTTGGAGAGGAGTTCGAAGCCATCCAAACTTTAAGGGTGGTTAGATCTATCTCTCTCTATATATATTTTTTTCCTTTTTTATGTTTAGTGGGCCCCACCATGAGATTATGGTGGTGTTTAGGTAGCCCCAAACCACGTCTAACTGGGCAACCCCTTTGAGGAAGCATGAGAATACAATCCATCATTGAATCCTATGATGCCCACTTCTATATATGTGGCTCTACATGATTCTTTATTACTTTGATTGTATTTGTGGGTACCAAATTTTGTGTGATGATAGTATACTTGATAAAGATATACATACTAAATTTGAGGTCAATCCGATCAGTCTAACTACTTCATATTATTTATGCAATTTAGATTAGATTTGTTATCCAGTGCAACGGTCGGCATTGACGCCCCCTCAAAATGAACTAGATTATAGAACCCATAGATATATGATAGATCCCAAATTTTGTGTGATTGTACCACATTTGGCGTCAATCCAATCAATCTAACTACCTCATTTGATTTATGCAATTTAAATCAGATTTGTTGTCTAGTGCAATGGTCAGCACTAACACCCTCTCAGAACGGACCAGATTGTGGAACCCATATATATTTGATACATCCCAAATTATGTGTGATGATAGTAGACTTGATGGACCATATACGTGCCAAATTTAGAGCCTGTTCGATCAATTTAACTACCTCATTTGATTTATGCAATTTAGATCAAATTTATTGTCCAGTGAAGTGGCCAACACTTACACCCTTCTGAATGGCCCAAATTTATGGTGTCCATACATATCCAATTAATGGAAAATTTTGTAAGATGGATGTAGACTTGATAGAAAACGTGTGTACCAAATTTGAGCCTAGTATGATCTGTATAACCTTTGATGTGGGCCCCACCATGATACTTATTTGTGATTCAACCTGTTTAAATGATCATGTTGTAAACACCCCACCCAAGGCCGATAAGCTGATTGAGTTTGAACTAATGGATGATCAACTAAAACCCTAACCCTAGAGGTCTCAACCCAATTGATCTAATCCTAAACCCTAAGACCCTACCGAGCTAAGTCACTGAGTCGATCCATCCGGTTAGCCTACCTACTCCAAACAACCCAATCAACTCATTAAGCCCAAATCAAAGCCTCAAATCAAGCCCAATCGGAGTACAATGTGCAAAAGCAATGCAACAGCCTTCACAACAGAGCCTCCACGCGAGTGGAGGAGGTGGCCTAAGGAAGGGGGAGTTCCAAGTGTGGACCGATGTAACGCCCCGAAAATCAGGGGTCGAGCAGGAGCTCAACTCCCGAGTTCCAACGCATCACTTATGCAACATAGATAATGATGATTAAATGTTATCCGGGTTAGTGCATTAAACATGAATGGGATTAAGCTCAATCAGCATATCATACTCCAGAGATGATTAGATTATGCAAGCGGAAGACTGTGATAGATATATAAAACACTTAAGTTGTTATAAGTCTCTAGAGTGTGAACATGATATCAGGTTAAATAATTACATGTATTATTCCAAGAGATATAATATAATAAGAGTGTAATGTCAACTATCCATATCCCTGTAGCCTCGATACGCAACTCCAGGTCTATATAGACCCGCCAAAGAGTTGAATGTAAGAGAATTTCTCCTCGTCATCATAGAAGACAGGCTCCACCTCGTAAGCCTCGTCATCACCTGAAACTACAACAGAGTCTGGTTGGTGTTTTAAAACACCATCCCAGAATGTGAGAGTGAGTGATCAACTCAGTGGAGCTATAAGGCAAAGGTTAATATGTTATCAATTCAGTCAAGTAGTAATGATAAAGCAGTACAACACTCATGTCCTAAGTACTCTTGTTAATGTAAGGATGATATGTAATAATGATGTATGCCCTCGCCTGCACTCTCTCTGCGACACCATCTCACGATCGTGGCATGCTACACTCCCACTGTGCTCAACTCCAACGCCAAAGGCACATGCAAATGTGGTGCATGTGCGTGATTAACCAAGTTCTTAATTATACTTCTTCACACAGTAGTATTGGGAAGCTAAGGTACATCCCTTTTATATCATTTACCCAAACAATGATCCATCTAGGATCGTCAATCCTAATTAATCATATACGATAGGCAAGTTCGCGAGTTTATACTATAGGTTGCTAGGGAAGCTCGTCACCTCAGCGTAGGCTTAATTCATACTCGAGGTCACCCCACCAATGCCCTACCAACTAGCAGTCTACTTTCGAAGGCTCGTCACCAACCCGACTAGGGTCTACAGCCAAGCTGCACCGAGGTAAGCCTATTTTGTACTCGAGGTCACAATACTAACGCCCTACCAACTGGCAGTCTATTTTCGAAGGCCCGTCACCAACCCGACTGAGGACCATAACCAGGCTACGCCAATTTAGGCCGACAACTCGAATACAGTGTCTCATACCACCATATTCGGATCACGAGTCTGGGTTGCTCACTAGTCACGACGGGGAGGTTCATCGCCCCAGTGTAGGCCAACAGCTCAACCATGGTGTCCCATACCACTATGCACGGCTCATGAGTCTTAACAGATCGTAGTACCATGGTTGAAACGGGTCTTTGCATTGGTAAGGGGTACCTTAGGTTCAAGCCGTAGTGTTCATACATGGTAAACACACAGTAAGTCAATCGGTTTATTAACAAGTTTGACTGGTACGAGTGTACGCCGAATTAATCGACATGGTACCACTATCAACAATTATCGTACGCTTCGAATTCATCGAACGTGTCTTGTGTGACGAAATGACCTTAGCCACTACTCGAGAATCATTACTGATTGCCTGGATTATATCGTAGCCCCAATCACACTTCAAACGATA
Organism: Magnolia officinalis; assembly: GCA_021015155.1. Taxonomy (NCBI): domain Eukaryota; kingdom Viridiplantae; phylum Streptophyta; class Magnoliopsida; order Magnoliales; family Magnoliaceae; genus Magnolia; species Magnolia officinalis. The sequence goes on from JAJHSJ010000012.1 coordinate 32,259,463, forward strand.
GCATTCACAAGTGATAATCAATGACAGCATGTGACAACTAAATCTAAATATAAATCTTAGTTGAGCATTTCAACAAACACATAATACACATGCTATCTTACATAGGCATTTCATCCGTACAACACATATTAGTAAGATAGGTTACATAAAGGGAACTGTAATTATAGAGAAGGAGATTGAGAATTCTATCTCAACACCTTCATTAAATATATTCGAACAAGCATTTCCTCATTCAGGCATTTTATCAAACACTTAGACTACACATTTCAACATACATGTATTAGACTAGTTATAACATATATCTTAGCAAGCCCTTTACAAAGGAGTTGCCACATACACAACAAGCTTATATTCATAGTTATTAATCATGGCAAGCACAGATCCAAATTCCATATTCATTCAGACATTTTTACAAGCACTTAAACTACACACTTCAACATACATGACGTATGTTGGTTATAACAGGTGTTAGGGCAAATCCTTTCACCGAGGAGTTGTCACACGTATAACAACCATATATTCACGATAAATAATCATGGTAAGTATGAATCCAAATTCTATACTCATTCAATCATATCAACAAACACATGGAATACATTATATTCAACCTAGTTTATATATGTGTGTAAAGCGCGCGAAACATCGTATCTAAGCATGTGATGGCAATCAAGTCAGTCATAAATCATTAACTAACATTGAAAGCCTTGAAAATCATAACCTAAACATTTATAGTCCGAACCTTCCGCCGGTAGACTCATAACGAACTCAGTTTAAACACTAATTCCTCGCCTACGGCACAACGACAACCTATAACATGAAATAAGTTAGATATTTCACTATTTACTCTATTCGAATTCCTAAAACAGATTAGGGTTAAGATTTCTTACCCAAAAATGGAATCAGAATCGTCGGTATAGCGATACAGTAGCGATGATTAAGCACGTAGAGGGGTGGGATCGAATCTCAGGAACAAACTCTCACTTTCTCCCTCTTCTCCTCATTTTCTTCTTCTCTTTTCTCTCTCTTCTCTCTCCTAGGGTTTGAAATTCATATGGAATGGGAGGGAGAGGGATTTAGGTCCTTATATAGGCCCAGAATTGATGAGAATGGCCCCAGGGCCATGGTATACTTTGGTTATAGCCAAAACTCGTCTGTTTCGGCCCAACGGAGCGCATCTGGGGGCCTCTTTTCTGCATACGGTCGGGAGTAAGTCCCCTGACATTGGATCTTAGTCAAGCTAAGTTTTCGGTCCAATCGAATTTATAGATCGACCGCGGGAGACCAGTTTCAGTTCAACGGTCACCGGTACTCGATCAGGGCCACAAGTACACTTACGTGTGTTGGAAATTTTTCCTGATCTGAGGGTGTAGTTCGGTCAGATTCTAACGGTTTGAATCCTTAGATTTGGCCTGCAAGCGAACGACTCAATTCACTTAAGTCTGAGTTTATTTTCTAAAGATGTTCGCGTTTATCACACACTTCGCTCCGGGCTCAAGTTGTGCATTTCGGCATATTATCTGGACTTAATTTCCAAGGTGGTTGTCAAGTCCAGTGAGGTGGTCATAACGGTATAGTTTCATAGTTATCAGATTTTCGACGCACAGTCCAGGTCCGATACGGAGTTTCAATGCACTCCCGAGAGCAACTGGGTTTAGAGATTGATCATAGGCTTTAGGATAACGTGGGGTCAGCGATCCTACTGATTTTAGGTCTAGCAGTTCGGATTGAAAGTTGTCCAAGCTAATTCGACAAGTGATTTAGTTAAGCACTTAACTAATCTTCATCTAATTTCTAAAGGATTTGGTCCCTAGTTATTTCTGTCTGAGGTGATACTCGGGTCTTTGTACGGATTTTTTCGGGACGTTACAATCTACCCCCCTTAAAGAACAATTTCATCCCCGAAATTGCCTAAGGGTAATACGTAAAGGTTTACATACGTATTAGGGTATATAATAACTACATCAGCCTAGCTCATATTGTTCTACCCCCTTAAAAGTTTCTACCTTTGAGGTTTGAAGATAAATGTCTAAATCATTATTATCGTGCTAAGTTTTTTATGTTAAAGTTTACCTAAGGGTAATATAATCTACTCTTTATGATCGGGCTAATACGGAAAGACAGTTGTGGTGGGCTCAAATCCGATACGTCGATTGTCCGCCTGACCAGGGTAGACATCTCGTTGTATCCCTTCCTAATCCTGATGGATCCTGGTCTTCTACTCGGTCAAAGCAGTGAGTCCTTTGGTAATCACCCAGGATTGAGAATTGAGTTAAGCCGCGAATGCCTCGTGTAACATCCCGAAAAGTCGAGGGTCGAGCATAACTCAACTCTCGAGTTCCCAGAACATCACTTATGCAACATAGATAATGATAATTGAATGTTGTCTGTATTAGTGCATTGAACTGAGTGAGATTAAGCCAAAACGGAATATCATACTCCGGAGACAGTTAAATTGCAAGCGGAAGACTGTGATAGATAGACAACATATATAAACTAGGGTGAGTCTCCAGAGTGTGATAATGTTACCAGGTTAAAGAATTACAAGTATAATTTAAAAATATACCAATGTATAAGTGTAATGTCTTCTATCCCAAGTACCATAGCCCCGTCAATACGGTACCAGGCCTTCAGAGACCTGTCAGAGAGTTACATGTAGGAGAACTCCTCCTCGACATCATAGTAGTAGTCCGACTCTGCTTCAGGAGTAGCGTCGCCATCTGCAATCAGACAAAGTCTGGTGGGTGTTCGGAACACCGTCCCGTAACGTGGTAGTGAGTGATCAACTCAGTGGAACAGTAAAGCATAGGTTAACATGTTATCAATTCAGTCAAGCAGTAATGATAAAGTAGTAAAATCAAACAATTCTAACTACTCTTATTTAATGCAGGTATGAAATGACATGATGTATGCCCTTGTCAAACCACCCTCATGCGACACCATCTTACGTTCGCGAATGTATTCATCCCTCAGTGCTCCACATCTACCAGGCACATGCAGTGCAATGATGAGCATCATTACCGAGTAATTATTAGTCCATTTCAAACAGCAGTATTGGGAAACTAAGGTACCACCCTTGTATAATTCCCAAACATGATCCATTCTAGGGTCGTCAGTCCTAGTTAATCTCATACGATATTATGGTTTGAGAGGCATAGCGAAGGCATCACAAAGGGCTCGTCACCCGTCAGCACGGATACAGATCTCACCGTATGTGGCTCAATTGCTGGCCGTCAGTTCGAATACAGGTCTCACCGTACTCGGCTCAATCGCTGGCCGTCAACTCGAATACAAATCTCACCGTACTTGGCTCAACTCATGCTCTAGTTGCTGTGAAGGGCTCGTCGCCAATCACAGACCGTAGAGTATACTCGAAGACACTACGGAGGGCTCGTCGCCCGTCAGCACGAATACAGGTCTCACCGTATTCGGCTCTCGCCGTAGGTGTCGACAGATCGAATATAGTGTCCCATACCACCATAATCGGCTCACGAGTCTGATTGCTCACTGGTCACTACGGGGAGGCACGTGGCCCCAGCGTAGGCTGACAGCTCGACCACGGTGTCCCATACCACCATGTCCGGCTCATGAGTCTTAGCAGATCGAGGTACCATGGTTAACGGGATTTCATTGGTAGGTTTGGTACCCTAGGTTCAAACAGTAGCGTCCAAACATGGTGAACATACATAAGACAAATCGGGTTGCTTGACAAGCTCGGCTAGCTCGAGCGCACAACAAGTTGAACGATATGAAGCGCATAAGCACTTCGTGTGGCCAACCACTATCGCCAACCGAAGTACGACTCGGGTTCGTCGAACACATCTCTCGTGGCAAATGAATCACAGCCACAAATTCAATTCTGGTACCGATTGTCTGGACTATAATCATAGCTCCAAACACAATCCATTGCAGATAGATAAAGCAGTAATAGATCAAGATTCAAATCATACAATCAAGTCTAGTATTATCCGTTTAGGGCTGTCAGGGCTGTTGCACGCACTCGTTGCTCCACTCCCCCATCACCCATGACAGATCATACAACGTAAACATGAATTTAACATATGCATTACATAGATAAAATCATACAATCAATTAAGCATGTTATGAATACAACATAAGCATAAGTTTGTACATATTCAATTCCTAATCACACAGATATCTAAAGAAATCATATACATAGTTAAAGAAGTTGAGAATCATATCTCAACACCCTTAAACATTATAATTTACTAACTACTACTCATTCAGACATTTCAACAAACACTTTAAAATACATACTTCAACATACATGACATATGTTGACCACATAGGCATTAGGCCAAATCTTTTCACTAGGGAGCTACCCCAATCATAACACGCGTACACCCACGACGGATAGTCATGGAAGTAGGAATCCAAGTTCCATATTCATTTGAACATTTTCACAAACACTTGGGCTACCCATTTCACAATATATAGCATATAGTGGTCATGGCGTGATTCAGGGCAAATCCTTTCGTCAAAGGGGTATCGCCAATACAACAATCATATATCCATGACAATTAGTCATGGCGAGCAGGAATGAGAATTCTATACTCATTCAGTCATTTTCACAAACACTTAGAATATACTATTACAACATACATGGTGTATGTTAGCAACACATGTATTAGGGCTATCCTTTCGCCAAGCGAGTATTTTATCTACATATAACATATTCATACAGCAAATAATCATGACAAATACATCTCCAAATTTATACGTATACGGTATTTTCTAGAATACACAATTTCAACATACATAGCGTATATAAGCAAAACATGTATTAAGGCGAGTCCTTTCGCCAAACAGGTAATTTATCCACATATAATATATTTATACGACAAATAATCATGTCATACACATTTCCAAAATTTATACGTATATGGTACTTTCTACAAATACTTAGAGTATGTAGAATTCCATATTTTTCATCTTTAATCGACACGAAAAACAGACAGCACTTTGTACATGTGCAATTACATGCAGATCATGAATCTATCATTATCTGACATTGAAAGTGTTGAAAACCATAACCTATACACCTAAAGTCCGCACCTTTTGTCGTAGAATCGTAACGAAGTCGATAGGTTTGCTAAGCTTCCGTATTCGGCAGTTTATCAACCTATAGAACGAAATAGGTTAGCTATTTCATAACGTACAACCACCCAAGCCCCAAATCAGATTAGGGTTAGGGTTTCTTACCTAAAAATGGAGCTTGAATCACCGGGGAAGCGTTTAGAACGAAGCGATGTAGCTCGTAAAGCAGCAGGGAAGAGTGGCAGGGAGGTTCTCCCACTGCTCCCACACTTTCTCTCTCTTTTCTCTCTTCTCTCTCTAGGTTTTCTCTCAAATTCGTATGGCTGCCATGAGAGAGGGTTTAAGGTCCTTATATAGCCTAAAAACTAATCGAAATAGACTCCAGGTCAAAGTATACTTAGGCTATAACCAAAGTGAGTTAGTTTCAGCTCAACGGAGGACTTCTGGCGGGCCTCCTTGAGCCAAAGGTCGGACTTAAGCTCACAGACTATGGATCTAGGTTCCATTAAGTTTTCGTTTCGGTCGGGATTCCAGATCACGCGTGGCGGACCAGTTCCAGTTCAACAGTCAGCGGACCTCGATCGAAGATTCCGAGTACATGTAAATGTGCATGAAATTTCTCCTGATCCGAGGGTGTAATTTGGTCTGATTCTGACGGTTTGGTTGCTTAAAACTGATCCGCAAGCGACACGTGCCAGATTACTATTCAAGATATTTTATTTTGAATTAATTTCGCATTTCTCACACTCTTCACTCCGAGCTCAAGCGAATAGCGCTGGGACACTATCTGGATTTGATTTCCGAGATGGTTGTCAAGCCCAGCAAGGCGGTCCTAATTCCTTAACTTCGTGTTATTCGGACTTCCGACATGCTGTAACGCCCTGAAATTCGGGGGTCAAGTATGAACTCAACTCCCGAGTTCCAACGCATCACTTATGCAACATACACAATGATGGTTAGATGTTATCCGAGTTAGAGCAATAAACATGAATGAGATTATACCAAAACAGTAATTCATACTCCAGTTCAATTGTATAAAGGCAAGCGGAAGACTGAAATTGTATATTTAAAGTATGTAAGGAAACAAAATTTTTATGAACATCAGAGTATGATCGCTAACTGAGTACCCATATACATGTACTGTTTTTAGAGTCAAAAATCAAAATACAATCTAAAGATGTGTCCTGTAATCCCCGTGATGCGATCAGCCTAAGCAAAGTCGTCTGAATACTGCATAAACGAGAACTCGTCCTGGTCCTCGTCGAAATCGGGCTCCGGCTCCTGAACAGTCGCGCCGTCTATACCTGCGACAGAGTCTGGTTGGTGTTGCAAACACCGTCCCGTAACGTGGGAGTGAGTAGCTAACTCAATGGAACAATAAAGCATAGGTTAACATGTTATCAATTCAATCAAGCAGTAATGATAAAGCAGTACAAATCAAACAATTCTAACTACTCTTATTAAGTGCGAGAATGAAATGACATGATGATGTATGCCCTTGCCAAACCACCCTCATGCGACATCATCTTACGTTCGTGAATGCTTAACTCCCTCAGTGCTCCACATCTACTAGGCACATGCGGTGCTATGATGAACATGATTACCGAGTTATTATTATTCCATTTCAAACAACAGTATTGGGAAACTAAGGTACCTCCCTTGTATCATTCCCAAACATGATCCATTCTAGGGTCGTCAATCCTAGTTAATCTCATACGATATTATGGTTTGAGAGGCAAAGCGAAGGCATTGCAAAGGGCTCGTCACCCGTCAGCGCGGATACAGATCTCACTGTATGCGGCTCAATTGCTGGCCGTCAGCTCGAGTACAGGTCTCACCGTACGTGGCTCAATCACTAGCCGTCAGCTCGAGTACAGGTCTCACCGTACTCGGTTAAACTCATACTCTAATTACTGTGAAAGACTCGTCGCCAATCACAGACCCTTGGAGTATACTCGAAGATACTACAGAGGACTCGTCGCCCGTCAGTACGAGCACAGGTCTCACCGTACTCGGCTCTCGCCGTAAGTATCGACAGCTCGAATACAGTGTCCCATACCAATGTATTCGGCTCACGAGTTCGGGTTGCTCAATGGTCACTATGGGGAGGCACTTGGCCCCAGCATAGGCCGACAGCTCGGCCACGGTGTCCCATACCACCATGTCCAGCTCATGAGTCTTAGCGGATCGAGGTACCATGGTTAACGGGATTGCCACTGGTAAGTTTGGTACCCTAGGTTCAAACAGTAATGACCAAACATGGTGAACACACATTCAACATATCGGTTTACTTGACGAGTCAGACTAGCTCGAGCGCACAACAAGTTGGGCGATATGAAGCGCAAAAGCACTCCGTGTGGCCAACCACTATCGCCAACTGACGTACAACTCGGGTTCGTCAGACACATCCCTTGTAGCGACATGAATCTCAGCCACAATCTCAAGTCTGGTACTGAATGTCTAGACTATAGACATAGTCCCAACCTCAATCAATCTTCATCCATAGCATGTGAAGTAAAGCATGATAAACAAAGTAATACAAGCATGTTAACAGGCATGTCATAAGGCATGTTATAAAGCATGAAGTAAAGCATGTTGTAAAGCATGTTGTAGAGTACTATACAAATTGGGATACAATTACATACACATCACAAGTGAGTGGTTAGAGTAAACCACCACATGGAGGGTATCCTACATGTCTCTAAGGTAGTCGGGAATTCCATATCAGCACCTATCTAAGGCACTAACACTTAAGCATTTACACTCACAAGCATTTACACAAACACTTAGAGTGCACTATTCCAACATACATGACGTATGTTAGCAAAATACGTATTAGGGCTATCCTTTCGCCAAGCGGGTATTTTATCCGTGTATACCATAATCATACAACAAATAATCATGACAATTGCATTTCCAAAATTTACCAATATGCGGTATTTCTAGAATACACAATTTCAACATACGTAGTATTTACAAGCGAACATGTATTACGGCGATTCCTTTCGTCAAACTAGTATTTTATCCATATATTGTATAATCATACATTAAATAAACATGTCAAACATTTTTTCCAAAAAAAATACGTATACAGTATTTCTACGTATACCTAGAGTATGTGAAATTCCATATTCTACAACGTTAATCGAAACAGGAAACAGAAAGCACTTTGTACATGTGCAATTGCATGCAGATCATGAATCTATCATTATCTGACATTGAAAGAGTTGAAAACCGTAACCTATACACCTAAAGTCCTCACCTTTACCCTTGGAATCTCAACGGATCTGTAAGGTTTGGTGAGCTTCCGTATTCGGGAGTTTCCTTGCCTAAAGAGCGGAATCGGTTAGCTATTTCATAACCTATAGCCTATAGACTTCAAATCAGACCTAGGGTTAGGGTTTCTCACCTTAAAATGGAGTGGATACCGCCGGGAAAGCGCCTGGAAAGAGGCGGTGTAGGCCGTACGATGATTAAAAGCAGCAGGAGGATGTACTCCCACAAATCTCAAGCTCTTCTCTCCCTTTTCTCTCTCTCTCTCTAGGGTTTTATCCCAAATTCGTATGGCTGTGAGAGGGGCTGTTCTAAGCTCCGTTTATAGCCTAAAACCTCTCCAAAATAGACTCAGGTTCAAGGGTTACTGCTAATATAGGTATTTCGTCACTTTTCCAGCTCAAAAGAGGGGTTCTGGTGGCCCTCCTTGAGCCAAACGTCAGACTTAAGCTCTCCACACATGGATCTACGTGGGATTACGTTTTCAACTCAATCGGATTCCCAGATCGCACGTGGCAGACCACTTTCAGTTTAACGGTCAGTGGACCACGATCCGAAATTCCAAGTACATGTAAATGTTCCTGAAATTTTTCCTGATCCGAGGGTGTAATTTGGTCTGATTCTGACGGTCTGGTTGCTTAATACTGATGCGCAAGCGAATGGTGCCAGATCACTATTCCAGATATTTATTTTGTAAAGGGAGTAGTGTTTTTCACACTCCCTCGCTCCGGATCCAAACGAATGGCCGTGGGACATCGACTGGACCTAATTTCTGAGGTGGTTGTCAAGCCCAGTAAGGCGGTTCTAGTTCCTTAACTTCGTGTTAATCGGACTTCCGATGTGAGGTCTAGACCTAATACGAAGTTTCATTTCATTCTCGAGAGCAGCCGGGTAATGAGTTTGGTTCTAAACTTTAGGGTTACCTAGAGTCACTGATTTTGCAAGTTTTGGATCTTGCAGATCGTATTTAAAGCGATCCCAACGGATTTCACGGCTAATCGAGTTTTGCACTTAGTTAACTTTGTTAAATTTCTAAAGGATTTAACTCTAATTGATTTCTGGTCGAGATGGTACTCAAGCCAAAGTACGAAAATTTATGGGTCGTTACACACGCGGTCCAGATCTGATACGGAGTTTCGAGATGCTCCCGAGAGCAGCCAGGTAATGAGATTAATCCTAGATTTTAGGGTAACCTAGCGTCAATGATTCTACAAGTTTTGGGTCTTGCAGATCGTATTTAAAGTGATTGGTGCTAATTTCACAGGTAATCTAGTTTCACACTAACTAATTCTCGCCTAATTTCTAATGGATTTAGTCCTGAGTAATTTCTATCTGAGGTGGTACCTGGGCCTTTGTAGTTTGTATATAAAGTGATCCAAGTTATACTACTTAGCTAGTTTCAGTTAATGTCTAGGATAAAAGTACTTAGAAAGATTGAAGAGCAAGGTGGCGAAGGATGGGATTTGTGAAAGAAATAGGTTCACAAGCGATTTTAGCCTTTGGGACTGAGTTTTGACAAGTTGATAAGGTGTTAGGATCGACCCATTGCCTAAGGACGTCTAATCCCAGGTTGGGAAAAATCCGGGCTGTTACACCTCGTAATGATATGGTTCTGAAATTTTGAAACCTGATCATCCTAAGTATTTAAGGAGTATTATAATTCATTAAGAGGTTCAAGCCTCATGTCTATATGGTTGTCCCTTGGGTCTTGTTCAACGAGAGTTCTTGTTTAACCCATGTTTAACTTGGTGGATAATAAGTTCTTCCATGGTGCTCATAGTCAAAAGACTATACTAGAAGGGTTTTCAATCTCCTAAAATTATATTTATATGTCATCATTTCGATCATACGGCTAAGGGATTATGGGCAGATTACACTTTGATTTCATTAACTTTGAGAAGGAAGGAAGAGTCGAGAGTCCTAAAATATTTCAGAGGTTTGGAATGCTAGCAACATAAGGCCGCGGGAATAGAAAGACGAGGGACATCTCCTCGACGGGTTATGAACCTTGAATTTACAAGGGAAATAAGAAACTTATAACATTTTACTGTAGTCCGCCTCTAACATAAGCTTACGGAGTATTAAACTATGAAACTCAATCCTACCCGAGGGTTCTAATTTAATTGTACAAAAAATAACTAAAAACATATATATCTTTACGTATAATTAAATTTAATCACAGAATAATTCCTAGTATGATTATAAATAATTCCTAAATAAACACCACATACTAAACTTTAATATGAAAAGATATGACCAGCCTATTGGCAACTCGAAGTTGAAGAAATTTTCCGTTTCGACCCTTCTATTATTTACAACATATTTGCCACATCTAGTTACCATATTATTTTTATAATGTGTATAGTAATCCATTGTTAGTCCTATTCTTTCATACGAATTGGTTTAATAGACCCAGTGTCTACCAATAGGAATACAGGTGTACCTTGAATGTAGGCAGTGACCTCAAAGGTTAAAGGCACTGCAGTTGTTGACTCAGGTGCTTCACCTGCAAGTGCATGCACACGTGCTTGTTGAGGATGGTTTGGTTACACTGCCATAAGTCATTGAGGTGGCCTATTCTGAGGTACAGGCGGTCAGTAATATAGCTGGGCTGGTGGTGCAAATCATAAGGGTGGAGTCGTTATACCCCATGACGACTAACGGTAGATCTTCTGAGGTGGCGTGACACCGTTGTCTTTCATCTTGGTGAAACAGAAGGGGTCAGTGTGTCCCCCTTTGTTGTAGTTTGTACACCAACATTTATTCGTCTCTGCAGGGTCGGCGGCGCCATGGGCCTAGGAGGCGAGTCTACATGTGGCCTACCTAGGACTGGCCGGTGGTGTGATTCGGGCTAAGGCCTTGGGCCCATTGGTATACGTGTCTAAGAAACTCTGTATCCATCTTGTTCGGCTCGTAGAGACACATTGACTAGCTCGGCATAATTGGGAATGCTAGCGCAACACTTTTTATTACGGATATCGAGCCGCAACCCATCTGAAAAATGCTGCATTTTCATCGGTTCATCTATTAGTATCAAAGGAGCGTATTTGGCTAGCTCCGTAAATTTGTTCTCATATTCTGACACGGTCATCCCTCCCTGTCAGAGGAGAAGAAACTCACCATCTTTTTCATCATGGTAAGTGAGGGGGGGAGTACTTCTCATGGAAGCGTGTCTCAAATGCATCCCAAGTCCACACGTGTCCTGTAGGAACTGTTCGTAGGATGTTGTCCCACCATAAACTAGCCTCCCTCTTGAACATATAGGTGGCTAGCTCAACTTGTTCTACCTCAGTGTAGTGTAGTGGCTTCAACATCTTAGAGATGTGATCTAGCCAGTAATCAGCCTCCTCGGATCTGTGAGTACCTGTAAAAGTGGGAGGATGGAAATGCTGAAAGCGCTCAAAAAGACCGCTGGTATTCATGTTCCCAGCAGGGTGCGTAGGTGATGCAGGCGGAACCACACTCATATTCTGGGCAAGGGCTCCTGCTATGGTAGCGAAAACTTCTGTTGTTGCTGCTGCTGTTGCATCAAGAGCATCATTTACTCCAACCTATCAGGAGGAGGAGCCGACTGAGGTATGTGTGGCGTCGATGTGTACGCACGGTTCTGTCCGGGAACCAGTGGTGCATAAGGTGTTGGCCCATTAGTGGGGCCAGTGGCCGGTTGTGAATCCGGCATCGTCTCAAAGTCCGGGCCCAAGTTAGGGTCCATATGGCTACCGTTCAGGGGAGATGCCCCGTCAATCAATCCGTTAAGAGCAAGACGAGTCGTACTCCGAGTGATTTTTGGAGGCATTCCCTATATACAACATAGGGTGCAACACGTTGTAAGATTTAACATAGCATTACTCAACTTGTCAAGCATTCTACGCATTCCATAACAAAAAGAGCTTCATGCATTTTATTTAACCAAAATCGTCACAATACATGAGATGTAGCCTTATATGGATCATGATAGAAGATGCATGTGAGCTAACTTAAACAAGTTTTAAACACTAAAACACACCAACAACCAACCAAGCCTACTAAGGCTAGTACAAACGAAGACTAACAACAAGGCAATCTAAGAGACAACTACACATATGACTCGTCGTCCGAATCTGGTGATGGAGGAGGGGCACCCTTCTCTTGCATGCAGTATAGGAGAGCCTTCAAGGTGCGAGACACCTTCTTGAATTTATGTTTCATGAAGGCCCTGGCTTTCTTCAAGCTTAGCCCGGGTCTCTCTGACCTCCTGTTGCAGGGTAACCTGACCCTCCTCAATCTGAGCCAAACGGGCTTCTAAAGCAGCCCGATTATTGTCGCGCTCATGTGTAATAGGAGGAGAGGCCACATTAGGGCCTTGGGCCTCCACTTCTTCCTCTTCTTGCCCTTCTTCCTCGCCACTGTTGTCATATCCATTGCCATCCTCACCACTTCCTTCTTCTTCATCGCCACTGTTGTCATATCCATCGCCATCCTCACCACTTCCTTCTTCTTCATCGCCACTTGTTCCTCACCCTCGCTCTCCTCGATCTCATCACTTTCCTCTTCGACATCCACACTCTCCTCTTCTGTATCATCACTTTGTTCCCCAAGTCGGGCTCGGCGTTGCCTTTCACCAATCCCCATATTGTCAAGCGTGCTTGCATTGATAATATGGATTGGGGCGACGTCATCCATATGGAGTTGGAAGCTGTAGCGGCGGGCAATCTTGCAAATCAGTCGGCCGAATGGCAGCGTGGTGCTTTCCCTATTGGACCTTGTCGCTTTGATTATCTGCGTCAGGACGAGAGTGGGCAGACATACTTTGTCTCCTTTTCCAACTCAAAATAAGAAGTCTATCATGAACCTCATGCACTCGGTGCGGTTACTCGACCGGGGATACACGTTATACGTGCATATGTTGTGGAGCAGACGTAAGTCATTTGTCATCTTGGTTGAAGCGAGGCCAGTCCCCCGCCTCCACTGCTCGAGCTGGCCACAGAGGAACCACGTGCGGAGTCTCTTCTCCCGCTTACCAGCGTAATTTCTCTCGCTAGCATGCACCGATCCCTTCTCAACACCCATGACACGAGCAATCTCATCCACACCAATCGTTACCTCCTGCCTACCCAGAGGAAAAGTAAATTGGATGGGCTTATATATTGGATTCCGAATGAGGGCAAAAAAAGTGCGCACAGTGTTTGCACTTGCAAACTCCTTTCCCTCAAATATGGGCCCCCACCCATTTTCCAGAAGGAAGTCAATCACTGGATACGTTCCAAACATCTTCTCATCTACGTGCGCCTCAAACACGACCTTGCGTTGGCGGAACTTACGGAGTTCGATGTTCGGTAGTAGGGATCTCTCCAACGAAATCCGAAGATCGAGGTTCCGCTTGGACCTCCATTCTTGCTCGGCACTAGTACTAGCATCGGTGTCCGCCTTCCTCGTAGGAGGAAGTGGCCGGCTTGGCCTGGCCTTATCCGGGGCCGCTCTTTTCCTCGTCATAAGAGACAAGAGCGTAGAGATGGAGAAGATGACAATGACCACTTCAAAGAAAGCCATTGAGAATCGGATGGGTTAGTGGGTCTTGGAGTTTTGAGACACAAAAGTGGGTTTGTGTACTCAAATGGGAAGAAAAGAGGGAGATGGTGTGAAAAATGAAGGAAAATGTGGTGTTTGGAAGACATGGAAGAAGATTTAAGAGGGATTGAAAAAGTTAGTAGGGTTTGGATCACTTGGAAAGAGAAATAGGGAGGTAGTGATGATAAAAGAAGAAGATTTGAAGCTTGAAGATGGGTTTAGTGCAATGGGTTAGAGAGGAAGAAAGATTTGAGGGTTTTGGGAGAGAATATGGAGTGGAGGGGGGTTGGGATTTTGCGAAAACACCCTAAAATGGGTTTTTAGAGGGAGGAGAGGGGTCCCACACATGTGTGGAGGACCCCACAGTAGGTCGGTTGGTGGGGCCCCGCCGGGCAGGCTGAGGTTCCGCCCGGGCGCTGTCTGGCTGGGCAGGGCCCCACCGATCTGGCGGAGGCTCCGCCCAGGCGTTGTCTGGCTGGCCAGGGCCCAGCCGATCTGGCGGAGGCTCCGCTCGGGGTCTGTCTGCCCGGTGGTGGCTCTACACAGGGACGGTGTCCACCCCCCCCCCCCCCCCCACACTCGTTCTAGCCTCATCTTGCGAGTATTCACGCTTTTGGCGTGTTTCATGCGTGGGATTGATTGAATTGACATCCCTACTTGTCAATTGACGGAGTAGAGAGAGATTAGGATCGTTTTACATGGTCAAAGGTACCGACGGGGTGAACTACGATAGTCAGTTTCGGTCGAATCCAACGAACGACGAAACTGGGAATCCTATAACCGTTTCTACGTTTTATCGCACCCTCCTAAGTCAAAGTATGTCAGTAGGCATCGTGTGACCATAACCCAGGTCCAGTTTAATCCAAATCATGCTTTATACCAACTTGTAAGGCCTTGAAAATTAGGTGTCGAGCAAGAGCTCAACTCCCGAGTTCCAACGCATCACTTATGCAACATAGATAATGATGATTAAATGTTGTCCAGGTTAGTGCATTAAACATGAATGGGATTAAGCTAAATCAGCATATCATACTCCAGAGATGATTAGATTACGCAAGCGGAAGACTGTGATAGATATATAAAACACTTAGTTGTTATAAGTCTCCAGAGTGTGAACATGATACCAGGTTAAATAATTACATGTATTGTTCCAAGATATACAATATAACAAGAGTTTAATGTCAACTATCCATATCCCTGTAGCCCCGATAAGCAACTCCAGGTTTATATAGACCCACCAGAGAGTTGCATGTAGGAGAATTCCTCCTCGTCATCATAGAAGACAGGCTCCACCTCGTAAGCCTCGTCATCACCTAAAACTACAATAGAGTCTAGTTGGTGTTTTAAAACACCATCCCAGAACGTGGGAGTGAGTGATCAACTCAGTGGAGCTATAAGGTAAAGGTTAACATGTTATCAATTCAGTCAAGCAGTAATGATAAAGCAGTACAACACTCATGTCCTAAGTACTCTTGTTAATGCAAGGATGATATGCAATAATGATGTATGCCCTTGCCTACACTCCCTCTGCGACACCATCTCACGATCGCGGCATGCAACACTCCCGTTGTGCTCAACTTCAACGCCAAAGGCACATGTAAATGCGGTGTATGTGCGTGATTAACCAAGTTCTTAATTATACTTCTTCATACAGCAGGATTGGGAAGCTAAGGTACCTCCCTTTTATATCATTTACCCAAAAAATGATCCATCTAGGGTCGTCAATCCTAGTTAATCACATACGATATGCGAGCTCGCGAGTTTATACTATAGGTTGTTACGGGAGACTCGTCACCTCAGCGTAGGCTTAATTCATACTCAAAGTCACCCCACCAACGCCCTATATCAACTGGCAGTCTACTTTCGAAGGCTCGTCACCAACCCGATGGGGGACCACAGCCAGGCTACGCCGGGGTAGGCCTATTTTGTACTCAAGGTCACAACACTAATGCCCTACCAACTAGCAGTCTATTTTCGAAGGCTCGTCACCAACTCGACTGGAGACCACAGTCAGGCTGTGCCAAGTAAGCCGACAGCTCGAATATAGTGTCTCATACCACCATATTCGCCTCACAAGTTTGGGTAGCTCACTGATCACTACGGGGAGGCTCGTCACCCCAGCATAGGCCGACAGCTCGACCATGGTGTCTCATACCACCATACCCGGCTCATGAGTCTTAGCGGATCGTGGTACCATGGTTGAAACGGGTCTTTGCATTGGTAAGGGGTACCTTAGGTTCAAGCAGTAATGTTCATACATAGTAAACACACAGTAGGCCAATTGGTTTATTAGACAAGTTCGACTGGTACGAGTGGACGCCGAATTAACCGACATGGTACCACTGTCGACAATCATCGTATGCCTCAGATTCATCGAACGTGTCTTGTGTGGCGAAATGACCTCAGCCACTACTCGAAAATCATTACGGATTGCATGAACTACATCGTAGCCCCAATCACACTTCAAACGATAGCATTCACAAGTGATAATCAATGACAGTATGTAACAACCAAATCTAAATATAAATCTTAGTTGAGCATTTCAACAAACACATAATACACATGTTATCTTACATAGGCATGTCATCCGTACAACACATAGTAGTAAGATAGGTTACATAAAGGGAACTGTAATTATAGAGAAGGGGATTGAGAATTCTATCTCAACACCCTCATTAAATACATTCCAACATGCATTTCCTCATTCAGGCATTTTATCAAACACTTAGACTACACATTTCAACATACATGTATTAGACTAATTATAACATATATCCTGGCAAGCCCTTTTATAAAGGAGTTGTCACATACACAACAAGCATATATTCATAGTTAATAATCATGGCAAGCACAGATCCAAATTCCATATTCATTCAGACATTTTTACAAACACTTAAACTACACACTTCAACATACGTGACGTATGTTGGTTATAACAGGTGTTAGGGCAAATCCTTTCACCAAGGAGTTGTCACACGTATAACAACCATATATTCACGACAAATAATCATGGCAAGTACGAATCCAAATTCCATACTCATTTAATCATATCAACAAACACATGGAATACACAATATTCAGCATAGTTTCATATATATGTGTAAAGCGCGGGAAACATCATATCTAAGCATGTGATAGCAATCAAGTCAGTCATAAATCATTAACTGACATTGAAAACCTTGAAAACCATAACCTAAATACTAAGTCCGCACCTTCCGCCGGTAGACCGATAACGAACTCAGTTTAAACACTGAGTCATCGCCTACGGCACAACAGCAACTATAGCATGAAATAGGTTAGCTATTTCACTATTTACTCTATTTGAATCCCTAAAAGAGATTAGGGTTAGGATTTCTTACCCGAAAATGGAATCAGAATTGTCGATATAGCGATACAGTAGCAATGATTAAGCATGTGGAGGTGTGGGATCGAATCTAAGGAACAAACTCTCACTCTCTCTCTCTCTCTTCTCCTCACTTTCTTCTTTTCTTTTCTCTCTCTTCTCTCTCCTAGGGTTTGAAATTCGTATAGAATGGGAGAGAGGGTTTTAGGTCCTTATATAGGCCTAGAATTGATGGGAATGGCCCCAGGGCCATGGTATACTTTGGTTATAGCCAAACTCGTCTGTTTCAGCCCAATGGACCGTATCTGGGTGGCCACTTTTCTGCATACGGTCAGGAGTAAGTCCCGTGACATTGGATCTTGGTCAAGCTAAGTTTTCGGTCCGATTGGATTTACAGATCGACCGCAGGGGACCAGTTTCAGTTCAACGGTCACCGGTACTCGATCAGGGTCACAAGTACACTGACGTGTGTTGAAAATTTTTCCTGATCCGAGGGTGTAGTTGGGTCAGATTCTAATGGTATGAATCCTTACATTTGGCCTGCAAGCGAACGACTCAATTCACTTAAGCCCGAGTTCATTTTCTAAAGATATTCACGTTTATCACACACTTCGCTCCGGGCTCAAGTTGTGCGTTTTGGCATATTATCTGGACTTGATTTCTGAAGTGGTTGTCAAGTCCAATGAGGTGGTCATAATGGTATAGTTTCGTAGTTATCAGATTTTCGACGCGCGGTCCAGGTCCGATACGGAGTTTCAATGCACTCCCGAGAGCAACTGGGTTTAGAGATTGATCCTACGTTTCAGGGTAACGTGGCGTCAGCGATCCTACTAATTTTGGGTCTTGCAGTTCGTATTGAAAGTTGTCCAAGCTAATTCGACAGGTGATTTAGTTAAGCACTTAATTAATCTTCGTCTAATTTCTAAAGGATTTGGTCCCTAGTGATTTTTGCCTAAGGTGGTACTCAGGTCTTTGTACGGATTTTTTCGAGACGTTACAACCGGCAACAACCTGGTTACTATTGGCCACATGACACTCCTCTTCGTGTCCCTTTTTTTTAGACTTTAAGTGTGCGACTGATGTATATTTACTTCGATGCCCATCTCCTTACCCGAATTTACCCTTTTACCACATCATCCAACCCATGAGATGGTGTCATGTGGCAATCTCCAATCCTATATCTTAAATTACCTTTTGTTCTTAGACTTTACAGGAATTACAAGAAAATTAGGTTTGGAGGCTATAAATAGCCCCCTCTTCCCATTTCAAGCTTCCAAAAAACATTCAGGAAGGCATTCACTCCCATTTCAAAGCTTCCCCATCCCTTAGGGATTTAGTCATCTAGTCATCTCATCCCTCCACCAAGGAGAGTAAGAGTGAGAGAAAGAGAGTCCAACCCTAGTCTAGCATAACCTAACTAGAACTTAAGTCTCCTATGCCACCTAAGTCTTAATTCGAGCCAGTTGATCTTGCGTTAGGGACATTACCACCAATCCAACCATTCAAGTTTCAATCAGTTACATCTAAGTCAGAGCATTAGCATTGTGCAACACTCATTCCCTTCTTAACCCCATTGCTCCTCAAATACATCATCACTACATTACATTTCATCATTTTCTTATATCTAATTGGCGGGCGTATGCTTCGTGGCTTGCTGATATAATTGGAGCCTGCCCACTAGAAACCCAGCCAGTTAGTCATCATTTTGTCATAAACATCAGCATAGCATCAAACATCCCACATATCACATTTCTACATACTTTGCACCCTATGCTCGGTCAATTCGAACATCACATTTCAAGCATCTAGAAACATTCAGGAATGCATCCACTCCCATTTCAAAGCCTACTCATCCCTTAGGTATTTAGCCGTCCCATCCCTCCATCGAGGAGAGTGAGAGTGAGAGAAAAAAAAGTCCAACCCTGGTCTAGCCTAGCGTAGCCATAACCTGAGTCTCCTGAGAAACCTAAGTCCTAATCCGAGCCACTTGATCTTGCCTTAGCGATAGTATCGTCCATCCAACCATTCAAGTTTCAATCAGCTACATCTAAGTCAGAGCATTAGCATTGTGCAACAGTCATTCCCTTCTCAACCCCATTGCTCCTCAAATACATCATCACTGCATTACATTTCATCATTTTCTCATATCTAATTGGCGGGCATATGCTTTGTGGCTTGCTGATATAATCGGAGCCTGCCCACTAGAAACCAAGCCAGTTAGTCGTCATTTTGTCATAAGCATCAACATAGCATCGAGCATCCCACACATCATATTTCTACATACTTTGCACCCTACACTCAATTGATTTGAACATATGCTCTACGGCTTGCTAATATAATCAGATCCTGTCCATTAGAAATTCAAATCGATTAGTCATCATTATCATTGCATTACATTTCAATCTTTTATGTGTGAGAACCAACCCTGTTCGTCAAAAATTAGTTAGATCTTGTGAAGTAAAGACCGATGTTCGTACGGGCAAAGTGGGTGCCTAACACCTTCCATCTCTATAACTGTGGTCCCTTACTTAAATCTCTGGAACGCAAACTCAAGAGTCATCTTAGGGCTAAGGATCTTCTAATTCTCAATTCTAAACAATTCTACAGGGTCTAACCTATAGTAGGATCAAAATAATTGGTTAGTGGAGACTCTAGTCAAACATAACACACTCTTACCCCAAAAAAGCCATCGAGTGAGGCAACCTGTGGAAAGTGAGTCGATCCCCCCACCCAAGATCCAGCGTCCACATATGTAGACCCAGATGAAGGAATCATCCAAATATCAGCTTGTCCTAAGACTTTTTGTGGGACCCCTGACTGTGGACCCCATTGTAGTGTTAGTATGCCATTCACCCGCTCATAAGTTCATTTCTACCAAGTTGGACTGAAAGCACAAATATTAATTTCATCCAAAACTTGGTGGGCCACACCATGGAACCCATATGATATATATACGTTACATTATTACAATAGTTGGTCTGACGGTGGGCCTCATCTTAATTATTATGCTTGGTCAGTAAGTTCACATTCATGTATGTGATTGTACTTGCATGGCCATAACCACTGGCTCCTTTTTATGGGAGTGTTGGGCTTTTGAACCGGCCAATTTCGGCCTTTTAATGGAACCTTCAATGTGGACCCTATCACGAGATGTGGGTCAACCATGGAATCGTCCTATTCAAGTAGGCATGTAAATGTCAATTTTTGGACCACACTTGACATCTGGACTAGCCATATAGTTAGTGACTCGATGAGATAATAATGATGTGTAGTTATGATGATGGTTGTGAATTTACTATATATTCGGTCCATTGGCAATAATGGTATAAGCCCATAAGGGCATGTGATGTAGATGACATGATGCGTGTATGAAATATACATGGCATGAGATATATGCTTGATGTAGATGGCATCAGATATCCGCATGATGTAGGGACCGAGGTTATTGGACCTTGGTTAGGCCCATGTTAAGGCCATTGCTTTTGGGTATTAGTGCCAAGATCCGGCCCGCATTTGGGTGAGATGAAGGGTCGACTTTCCATGAACAATGGGCTAGGAAAGAAGGGTCTAAGAACTGGTGCACTTGGTGTAAGTTGCATAGTGGCATGGCATACACAGATTACATGATGGCTTGCTTAATAGATTTAATTTCATGAGCATCCATGGCACGTATACATGACCTCTTGTTGGTCCGTATGCCTGGACGGGTTCCAAAGGAGTTGGGAGTATTGCCATGGATATTGTTTATGGGTCGTGAGACCGCGTGCCCTGAGCTATGAGATCACCAACGAAGCTATCCTACCACATGCCCAGAAGATTTCGCTCAACCATCTTGTTGTCGAGTTCGAATAAGTTATGAATAGGTCATTGTTTAACTACAGTTGCCTCGCCACAAAGACTAGTTGAGCAAATAACAGGTGGTTGTCCTATGACTGCTTCACCCATTAAGTAAAGATCGAGCCAAGTAACGACTGTCTCACCACTAAGTGAGGACCTCAAGTGACGAAAAGGTTGACACTTGACGAACTTTCTACTACGAAGTATTGTAGTTAAGTACCAAATGATGGATTGTCTAGACAATAACCGACTTACCCATGAAGCTCGACAATGCAGAGTAACAATGGACCGTTCTTTCTTAACAACTGCCTTGCCACAAAACTCCATCTTATGACGAACAGACCATCGAAGATCTGCCTACCATCGGTTGTCTTGCCATGGAATTCGGTGCTGCATGACGAATAAGCAATTGCCACAGTGACTACCCACCCACAAAGTTAGCCAAGGGATGAACAAACATCCACCCCTCCCGCGAACCACGTGTCTCGCACAACGAAGTTCAACATGTAGTAAACGGATTGTCATTTCACAACGACCATCCGGCTGCAAAGCCAAATAAGCAGGTGATTTAGCAATTGTGACCTAACAACCTTCTTACCATGAACAAAGTCTAGATACGAACAAATTTTCATTAGTTATCCTTTTCCCTTTTTATTTTCCTTTGCTAGCTAAGTGTAGTTAAAACCCTTTTACTTATTTGATTGGCTACGGCCTTGTTTATTCTTCTTATTATATTCTTCTAATATTCAATGGTGTAAAAGTGAATCAAGCGCTTAATCCTAAGTCCCTGTTTTAAAGGTAATTTATTAGAAGGACAAACCCTTCCATTTACAAATAGCCTAATTATGTGAATTAGTGGCTGAGTAGTCAGGACGACCTTCACATATACGATCCTAAATTTACTATTTCGGTACTTAGGGTCACAAGGTGATCGATTGGAGTTGAGCCAATAATGGCTTTAGCATGCACAACACAGGCATAAACACAACAAATAAGAAATTTAATTTTTAGGTTTTGCACCATCCACGTCTATTTCAGCGATTCAAATAATTGGGATTACTATCCAGCTATATCATTCATGTAGTTGAAGTGTTGCTACCAGTTTTTAAGCTGTGTAGAAATAACATACGAGTTCAATGGCTCTAGGCCCAACATTTAAAAAATTATAAATATAAATAATAAAAATTAAAATTAAATTAAAAAAAAAAAAAAAAAAAAAAAAAAAAAAAAAAAAAAATTGAATCCTATACACTTGTTTTTTCACAACACCTTAAAAACCCATGTTCTATGAGACCCAGCATGTCGAATATGTAAAATCTACTCCATCCATTAGCTTCTACCCTTGATTATACGTCTCAAGTTTAAAGGTATAATAAAAACAAAAGAAGAAGAAGAAAAGAAGAAGAAAAAGAACCACAGGGGTGCTGCACCAACAGGAATAGCATGGGATGTCAGCCATAGGTTTGCGTGGAGACAACATAAAGTGTATCTTTTCAGAACCTATTAATTAGGTGTAATTTATAAGGATGAAGTGAAGATACACAAATCAGCTTAATCCAAAAGTAAAGATGCTGAATGAACTTTAAGGTTTCTTGTTTCCATTTATTTAGACAACCGAAATTTTTCATGGAAAGTGATATTTTTGTTGGATACAAGCCTGTGGAGTTCATTTGTAGGCAACTACTAGTGGATGAGTACCACACATTTTTCACACATTCTTCTTCCGACTTTCCTGATTTAGATTATGTTATTTCTCTTTTAAATTTGAACTTCAAATTTGAGGTATCCCAATCATCTCTTTACAAGAAGGAGAGGTACCCCGGTCTATTTTGTCTATCCAACCAACCTTTAGACAAATTAAATCATTGATTGTAATTAGAGCTAGGCACAAACCGACTCGACCCGACTAACTCAACTCGTCTGACTCGTTCGGACCCGACTTAACCCGAACCGAATGGGTGAGTCGGTCTGAACCAAGTAGGCTCCGCCCAATCCGAACTCAAATCGAGTCGAGTTCGAGTTACCTAGTAACTTGACTCGACTCGACCCAAAACTTGATTCGTTAGACTCGACCCGATTCGAAACCCAACTCGACTCGGGTATGGTATATATAAAAATAAATAAACCCTAATTTCTAATCCACTCTACCCTACC
>JAJHSJ010000012.1:32282771-32477771 GCA_021015155.1 Magnolia officinalis
GATATGGCTATAGCTACGGTTATAATCCGTAGCCATAGCCTTTTGTTTGAATCGGGGATCAATCGCGGATTCCGCGATCGATCCCCGAATCCTAACAGCGAGTTACGGTGGAATCGTGGAATCCACGATTCATCTCCGGCTCGT
The DNA here is from genome assembly GCA_021015155.1 of Magnolia officinalis. Lineage (NCBI taxonomy): Eukaryota > Viridiplantae > Streptophyta > Magnoliopsida > Magnoliales > Magnoliaceae > Magnolia > Magnolia officinalis. The sequence goes on from JAJHSJ010000012.1 coordinate 32,282,916, forward strand.
ATTTTATTTTATTTTTTTTGAAATTTCGTTGCTTCTGTTGGCCTCGCCATGAGGTCTGTGTTATATCCAAACTGTCCATCTATTTGGCAAGCTCATATTAAGGCTTGAGACGAAAATAAGACAGATCTAACTATCAAGTGGACCACACTGTAAAAAGCAGTGGGGAATTGAAAGTCTACCATTGAAACCCTTTTAGGGGTTACAGAAGTTTTGGATCATTACGAAATTTGTTTTTCTCCTCTTCATCCAGGCCTTTGTGAACTATGAATAGATTGGATGGAAAATAAATGTTATGGTGGGCCCTACAAAAATTTTTAACGGTGAAAATCAATTTCCCTGCTGCTCTTTGTGGTGTGGTCCGGTTGATCTTGGAAATGATTTTTTTTTTTTTTTGGATAATGCTCCGAAATGATCTCGAAATATGGATGAACGATGTGGATATAATAAATATAGCTGTGGGGCCATGTAACTTTGATCTCTTTTAAGCCGTTCGTACAACTCTCAGTTGGAGGAGCATCAGCGCTGGGAAAGGATTGGCTACCCCCTGACACCAGCCATTGGCTGGTGGTCGGTGCTCTGTGGGGCACCATGATGTATGTGTGTCATCCATGCCGTCCATCTATTTTTACATATCATTTTATGATATTATAAAAAAAATGAAGTATATCTCAATTCAAGTGGACCACCTTACAGGAAACAATGTTAAATGAATTTTGACCATTAAAACGTTTTGGGGCCATAAAAGTTTTAGATCAAGCTGATATTATTTTTTTCCCTTCATCTGGGTATTTATGACCATAAACAATTGGATGTCGAATAAACAGTACAGTGGGCCTTAGGGGGATTGTAATTGTGAATATCCATTCATTATTGTTGTCCTATGGTGTGGTCCACCTAAGATTTATATCCTTATAATTTTTTGTATCAAGCCCTAAAATGATATGTAAAAATGGATGAAACACGTACATTATGGTGGGCCCACATAGCACCGACCACCAGCCACGGGCTGGTTCAGGGGGGAGTACCAATCCGTTCCCGTCAGCGCTCGTCTTCGCAGGGAAAGGAGGGGCAGTTTCGTCCTCAAAGTCGCTGTCCGCACGTGCTAGTCTAGACTGGTAACTAAAGTTTGTATTCTTTCATAGAAACCGCTGGGTAAAAGGTTTTGTCTACAGTGGTCATTTTCCCCCATTTCAACGTATCGAAAGAGCAGTACTTAGTAGTCCGCGAGGGCATTCCAAAATTTGTCACCTACAATCCTAACCCTACGTGGGACCCGCACTTGGTGATTGCCATGCCAGTGTCCATCACATTAGCCATGGTGATTGGTGTGGATGAGATCCATGCAGTGTTTTTTATTGATGGACTGACTGTCTTTTGTTCCAACAGTCTAGTTGTAGGCCGGTTGAGTTGATTAGGAGAATGCATGGACCAACCAAGGGTGGCCAGCATCTGACGGTTCCGGTTGGCAGGCTGGGGCTGGTGTGTGGTCGAGATTGTATTGGTCACACTGTACTAGGTTCCACAAATTCTGCTTGTAGTCCACCATTAGAAGTGATGACTTTAACGGCGAGTGAGAGCTCTGTTAAAATGGTAGTCTGGCGGGCGTGACTGACCCCCCACTTGGAAGATATTTCGTTTTACGTGTCCAGTGGATGATAAAATACTTTAGATATTTGGATTTTCTGTCATTTTCTCATGTCGTCATTGAAAGCAAAGGTATCTCATCTTGCCAAAATAACTTAAATTTAAATCGTCATTTAAAGCAAAGGTTTCTCAATCCTTACTTAAAAAAAAAACTAATAATCTTTACGCAAGAAGTGTATAAACGAACGGTACGAAATATTTTGAGCAAGGAATTTTCGTTGATGGCCTTATGTGGACCACATCATCAATAACATTTCTTGTTCAATGTCAGCAAAGCTCTCATATAAACTTTGTATTAAAAAATAAAAAATAAAACTTGTAGAACTCATCAATTATTTAAACTCTGAATATTTGAGAAGAGAACATAAAAATTATATTTTGTGCCAAAATAAATTAAACAATTTTCTCAATAAACAACATTTCAAGAGAGAGAGAGAGAGAGTTGCCTATTCCTCTTGCAAGTGATGTGAAATGATTCTTATCCCTACAATTTGTTAACATTAGCTAATCACCAATGTTATACTTGACGCATATATAGAGATTTTAATTATTTAATTAAAATTTTTATTTTAACATATATATAGAGAGAGGGAGAGAGCAATGCTCACACACAACTAGTTGGACATTGCATTTTCGTCCAACTAGCCATGCATTTAATGAAACAAGTCCCTCTTAATTAATGCAAGTAAATGCTTCCCACCGCATACTAATTTCATTATGGCGTGGAAAAGGGGCCACGGCTTGGGTGGGCCCAATCGCTGTGTTAATATAAAATCAACCCCAACTATAAAGTATGTCAACCCATGTTAGATCAAGGTCTCAAATCTCATCCCCATCCTTAGTTCAGGTCAACCACACTAGTAGAAACAGTGTACATGAAAAAGTTAACCCACTAAACTATTTCCCATGGTGTGGCTCGCATGAATCATATATGGGCCTGATTTTTGGGACCCAAGCTTACTTTTGGTGTGACATCTAATGGATGGAATGGATTTCAGAGTTTAGTCATGATATGCCCTGTAAAAATCAAGGATGGATGTCTCCCTCCTAATTGTTCCCATTGGTGTGGCCCATATGAATCACCAGTTAGCCTGATTTATTGGCTCTAGGTTTATCATTGGATTACATATCTAATGGACGGAGTGGATCTCACATACATGTCAGAGTGGGCCCATAAAAATCAGAGGTCAGAGTCTATGTGGTTCCTTTTCCCAAAACACTACCGCTTGACGTAATTTAATATGATAATTAATGCTCATAATGGTTAGAAGAGAAGTGGGGTTATTTTGGTAATTAATCCTTGTAATGCCAGCAGATGAGTGATCTAAGGGCATGTTTGGGCGGTGGGATGAGATTAAAAAACATAATTATTACCTATGGCTGGGATTGTCCCCTATCTCCAAGGGATAAGATTAAATCCAAGCTTTGTTGGTCATACGGTGGTACATTGAATGGATATACCCACCATCATTTGAAATTAATGAGATCTAAACCGTTCATTTGTTTTGTAACCTCATTTTATGGCATGGACCTAAAAATGAGGTAGATCCAAAACTTATGTGGCTCCAAAGAAGTTTTCAACGGTAAGTATTCAATCCCCGTTGCTTTCTATGGTAGGGTCCACTTGAGCTTTAGATTTACTTGACTTTTTGGCCCATGCTCGAAAATAATCTCGAAAAATGGGTGGATGGTGTGGATATAGCCCACACATCATAGTGGACCTACACAACTTGCTAAAATTGAGTGAAATTGACACGGACCAATGCAATTCCATTTAATCTAATTCCAAGCTTTTCCATTCTTCCCAAACATGGAGTGGAGTTGGCACAGGAACAGATGAATCCCATCCCACCTAATCCCTTGGGATTAGAAGGGATTAGGTGGGATGGGATTCAAAAACATAATTATTACCCATGGTAGGGATTGTCCCTGTTGCCATGGGATAAGATTAATGTCATGCTTTGTTTGTAATACGATGGTAAATTAAATGGATATACCCACTATCTTTTGAAATTACTAGAATAACACATGAATACCCACTATCTTTTGAAATTCTAAGAATAACACACATGCGTTTTATCTAAACCCGGTTATTTGTTTGTAACCTCATTTTATGGCATGAGCCTAAAAATGAGGTAGATCTAAAACTTATGTGGCCCCAAAGAAGTTTTCAACGGTAAGTATTCGATCCCCATTGCTGTCTATGAAAGGGTCCACTTGAGCTTTAGATTTACCTAATTTTTTAGTCCATGCTATAAAATAATCTCGAAAAATGGGTGGACAATATGGATATAGCCCACACATCATGGTGGGACCTCACAACTTGCTAACATTGAGTGAAATTGGGATGGACCAATGCAATTCCATCTAATATAATTCCAAGCTTTTCCATTCTTCCCAAACATGGAGTGGAATTGGCACAGGACCCGATGAATCCCATCCCACCTAATCCCTTCTAATCCCACTGCCCAAACACGCCCTAAACGAACTTTGGAAAAGAGTGGCCCATTTGGGTCAGCCCACCACGGTGTTAGTTTTAAATCACGGATGGGCTTGATTTTTGTCTTCTATACCCAACATAAGATTACAAATTTAATGGTTGGAGTGGATCACACATACACATCAAGGTGAGTCCCATAAAAAAAAAACAAAATAATAAAATAAAATAAAATAGAGCGTATGGTGAAATTCTTTTTCCAATAAAATAAAAGTCCAAGTTCGTTGGGTTGGAGTACCGTTTTGTGTCCAGCCGGTACGTATCATCCAACTTTTTGCTTAAAAATGACATCTAATCCATCTAATAGGTTGACCCATCACAAGCATTACTGTTTTTTAAACACCACAACAACCAAATATACAAGTCAGTTGGCCAAACACAATTTGGTTGATTTTAATGGTGGGACTTTCTATCTTAACTACTTACCATGGTGTAGCCCAATCTAGTGTTGAATCTACCTTAATTGTAAGTCCATGTACAAACACAAGGTGGCCCACATGATAGACGGGGTGGAACTACTCCACATGAACTCTTTCCTTCTAGAACTAGGAAAGCAATGCCGCCTTACCCTTAGGAAGGCTAGGCAAACTTTAGGCTAAATATTTGGAAAGGAGAATTTCACGACTGTGGACCCCACCTTTTATCCATTGTTTTTATGAAGCAAAACAAACTTAACATATAAACTTAGACCCGCTTGTACGGACACTGAAATTAAGGATGAAAATACCCCTCTTTTCACATAATCGGATTGGCTTCTCCCCTTGCCACTAGCCAATGGCGGATGGTCGGTGGTCTATGGGCCCCACCATGATGTACGTATTTCATCCATGCCGTCCATATATTTTTCCAGATTATTTTATGGTATGAGACCAAAAATGAGGTATATCTAAATCTCAAGTGTACCACATTACTGGAAACAGTGTTGAATGAGCGTCAACCATTAGAAACCTTTAGGGGGCCATAAAAGTTTTGGATGAAGCTGATTTTTGGTTTTTCCCTTCATCTGGGCCTGTATGACCTAATCAACAGATTAGATGTCAAATAAACAGTACATTGGGCCTTAGGAGAATTTTAATTGTTGATATCCAATCAATATTATTTTCCTATGGTGTGGTCCACCTAAGATTTATATGCCTCTCATTTTTTGGAACAAGCCCTAAAATGACCTGTAAAAATAGATGAACGGAATGGATGGAACACATACATCATGGTGGGGCCCACAGACCACCGACCGCCACCATTGGCTAGTGGCAGGGGGAGTAGCCAATCCGATATATCAAGCCACTCTCGCTATATCGAAGATTGAATATATCGATATTATTGAGACACTCTCGATATATCGTTAAATAATGCAATTTTCAGTGTTGCTTGCTGGACAATTTGTATGCAAAGTCGATATTATTAATCGTTTATTGATATATCGAGATTTTTAGGTTCGATATTATCGAAGTGTTTTCGATATATGTCGATACGACTTTTTCCATCAACCTCACTAGACATCAATGGTAAGTTATCAATAATATCGATGTAGTGTCGATATTATCGATAACTTACCATCGATAATATCGACTGTATATAGATAATATCAACGACAAATTTTTTAGTATAGTGCAATGTGTTGGCTCGATATTATCGACAATAAGTCGATATATCGAGACTTGTTGATAATATCGACGAGTCCTAGATAATATCGAGGAGCATATATATAAAATTTATAGTAATTTTAGTTTTTTTAAATTTTTTTATAGAAATTTAGGCTATTTTTAGGGTCATCCTCCATCCACAATAGGGGCCCTAATTTGAGTGAGCTGATTGGCAAAATGCATACCATGCTTATGCACATGAGTGGCCAGTTGTTGCAGCATACTTGAGCCATGACAGATGAACATTGTAGCCTGTTTCACAGTCAAAGCTTGAGACAAGTGGGTTTCCTCGATTTAATGTGTGGATGTTACCAACTTCTTAAAAGATTGAAATAAAATTTGGGAAAATAGTGTCGAAACAGGGGAGTTTGAATTGTAAGTAACTTGATATAAACTGAAGTGATTAAGTAACTTTAAGAAAAAAAAAGTTACTTATAATTGATCTTAAACCGAGCTTACTTATCTCGAATAAGCTACTTATCTGCTGTTGTAGGTATACAAAGTAACTCATTTCAGGGTATCCAAACAGGCCCTAAAAGCCAAATACCTTACACCAGCACAAGTTAGTGACAAGTAAACATCATTTCAAGCTAGCCTTTGAGAACAGTTCTCTTTGGTTGATGTGTTTTAAACAACGGTTATTGTGTTTGCCAATCCAATCTCCAATATCTAATGAAAGACAACAATTTCATTACAAGTGAAAGTAGGGATACGTCAAGCCAAATGAAAAGAATTTAGAGTACATAGAGATTGTTTTATAGGTACCTTAGTAAGCATTCATGCTTTTATGATGCAACAATGATCTATTGCATCAGAGATTATCAAATACTATCAATATTATCTAAGTTGCCTGAAATTGAGCGAGGGAAAATGAAAATTGAGCGAGCATAACATGAGAGAGAACAAGGAAAACTGAAAATAGAGTGAGCCTAGCATGAGACTGAGTGAGGAAAACTGAAAATTGAGTGAGAGTAGCATGAGAGGGAGCGAGGAAAATTGAAAATTGAGCGAGATAAGAATGAGAGGGAGCGAGGAAAACTGAAAATTGAGCGAGCCTAGAATGAGAGGGGCAAGCATGAAATTCAACGGGACAACTGAAAGTTGAGCGGGGCAAGCATGAAATTCAGCGAGGCAAACATGAAATTGAGCGGGGCAAACATGAAATTGAGTGGGGAAAACTGAAAGTTGAGAGGGGCAAGCATGAAATTCAGCGGGGAAAACAAGAAATCAGCGGGGCAAGCATGAAATTCAGCGGGGCAAACATAAATTTGAGCGGGGCAAACATAAATTCAGCGGGGCAAACATGAAGTTCAGTGGGGCAAACTAGAAATTCAGCAGGGCACACTAGAACTGGAGAGGGGCAAACTACAAATTCAGCGAGGCAATCATGAAATTCAGTGGGGTAAACTACAAATTCAGCGGGCGAAACATGAAATTGAGTGGGGGAATCATGAAATTGAGCGGGGGAAACATGAAATTCAGCGGGATAACCTAGAAATTCAGCGGGGCAAATTAGAAAATCAGCGGGGCAAACATGAAATTGAGCGGGGCAAACATGAAATTAAGCGGGGCAAACTACAAAATCAGCGGGGCAAATTACAAATTCGATGGGGGAAACATGAAATTGAGCGGGACAACCATGAAATTGAGCGGGGCAAACATGAAAATCATTAGCCCAGCTCAATCTTTTCCCTTTTCTGCAAGCTCTCCAAGTTCAAATAGGTTAAGGGCTATGTCGAAGAAGTATGAAGTCATATTAGAACTTCAACCCTACCAAAACCAGCCTCTTGGCCAAGAATGCAATAAAAAAAATGATGTCAGCGAGGCAAATTGAGAGTTGAGGGGGGCAAGCATGAAATTCAGCGGGCAAACATGAAATTCAGCGGGGCAAACATGAAATTCTGTTGCTTTTCTGCATATACATAAGATTCACAAGCTGAAAAATTGTCATTGAGTTCATGTTTTATGTTCGGTTAGTAGAGAAGGACAAGCTCTTTCTACCAGATGACCTACAGCTGAAGAAAATTTCTAAGTAAATTGTACGAGGTTTACAATAATCTTGTAGTGCAGAAAATTTTCAAGTATGTGAATTTCAGTCCGAATTATTTCTTTAATCACGATAGCCTTGAGAGGGTTGATTCGAGGGATGAGTTGATTGCAAAAGGGCTTATTAAAATTATATTGGGTTATCTTACTGACATAATGATTTCAGGACCAGCAAGATAACCCAATATAGTTTCAATCAGCCCTTTTGCAGTCAACCCATCCCTCGATCAACCTCCTAAGGCTATCGTGATTAGAGAAGGAACTCGAACTGAAATGCACAGACTTGAAAATTTTCTGCACTCTAAGATTACTGTAAATCTCATACAATGTATATTCAACGATGTATATAATACAATGTATATAACATGAAATGGTACATAAGTGGGACAACAATGTACAATGTATATTCAACAATGAAATTAATACAATGTATATAATACAACATCTCTCTAAAATTCCTCCCATGCCCTTGAAAAATATCATCTACAGACTACAGACAAACAATCATATGCTATTGATTTCCTCCAATCGGCGGTGATTTTTGCATGTCTATTCCCGCCAAAGTGAGACCGCTACATAAGATGTCGATAAATTCATTACGAATATGCCATAGTCAAAACCATTGTCCTGCTTCGGCGTCGATTCATCGACTCTGACGGTCCACTTATTCCCTTCAAGCGCAGAGTGCTGTCTCCAGTGGCATGGAAGAGAATGAGAAGTGCATCAGTCATCTTCTTAATCTTCTGCTTGTACTTTATTAATGGATTTATGCTTAAGCTATCCACAATAACGATTTCTCTTTTTCTAGGGTAGATGACTAGCAAAAATGAATGTGAATTTTCATGATTTATGGGCACATACTGTCACGCCCCAAACTCAAAAACCGGGCTCACAAAATTTCCTATCGCCGAATCCGGTGCCGACAGCCTCGTAGTACCCCATTCTCAGTACCTAGCGTCCATACGCCAGATTTCGATCCTGGGATCCTACAAGGAGGATTTTCCAATGTACATTTAACTCGTATTAAGCATAACCACAAGTATACCCAAATCACAAAGGCAACATCATCATCACATATCCACTAATATAAACATTTGAATACAATGCTGAAAGGAAAAATAAAGCTCCAGAAGACCGTTGACGCTCCATGCTCGACGCTGCTGCAACCTAACGCCACCTGCACGCATTTATCGTGCATAAGCTTATAGAAAGCTTAGTGGGTGGTGAAAGTGTGCGCGCAAGATAAGTGCCGAGTATGCAATAAAATGTCATAAATCATAAAAGATCAAAATAGGCGGAAATACCGACAAGATCATAAATCATACGATATTAGAGTAAACAAAAATATACTGATAAGTCCATGAGTGCCATCAGCCGTACCAAGGCTATGCGATGCAAGGCATGAATGCTAATGACCATATCAATGCAGAAACATGGCAACCTAAAATGCTAAATGCTGCGGATGTAATGCAATATGCGGTGTGAATGAAATGAACAAGCTGGAGTGAATTCAGGATGATAGTACGTAGTATCGCAGGCTATGAGATCCATCACAAGGGACTTCTATCCAAATCAGTCCCATACCTAAATTTGGATAGTTAGACTCAATATGGTAAATTCCTGATCTCAGGTTAGTCGCGCACCCCAACCAAAATCCTAGCCATTGCGAAGGTATACGTAACAAATAGTTACGCACCATCAGTGTAACAACCCAGATTTTCTCCAACCTGGAATTAGACGTCCTTAGGTGATAGTCAATCCTAACACCGGTTTAACTTTTCAAACACTCAATTAAAGCCCCAAATCCCTTTTCAAACCATTTTCTTCACAAATCCCACCCTTCACTACCTTGTTCTTTCAATTTTTTATCGCCCTAGACAATATCTTAAACTAGCTAAGTAGTATAACTTGGATCACTTTAGATACAAACTACAAAGGCCCATGTACCACCTCAGATAGAAATTACTCAGGATTAAATCCTTTAGAAATTAGGCGAGAAATAGCTAGTGTTAAGCTAGAGTGCCTGTGAAATTAGCACCAATCACTTTAAATACGATCTGCAAGACCCAAAACTTGTAAAATCATTGACATTAGGTTACCCTAAAGTATAGGATCAAACTCATTACCCGGCTGCTCTTGAGAGCACATTGAAACTCCGTATCAGATCTAGACCGCACGTCGGAAGTCCGATTAACACGAAGTTAAGGAACTAGGACCGCCTTGCTGGGCTTGACAACCATCTCATCTCAGAAATCAAATCCAGATAGTGTCCCAGCGCTATTCGCTTGAGCTCGGAGTGAAGAGTGTGAGAAATGTGAAATTAATTCAAAATAAATATCTCAAATAGTAATTTGGCACCTCTCGCTTGCGGATCAGTTTTAAGCAACCAGACCGTCAGAATCAGACCAAATTACACCCCCTCGGATCAGGAGAAATTTCATACACATTTACATGTACTTGGAATCTCTGATCGAGATCCGCTGACCGTCGAATTGAAACTGGTCCGCCACGCGTGATCTGGAAATCCCACTGAAACAAAAACTTAATAGAACGTAGATCCGGTGTTGGTGAGCTTAAGTCCGACCTTTGGCTCAAGGAGGCCCGCCAGAAGTCCTCCGTTGAGCTGAAACTGACCCGCTTTGGTTATAATCTAAGTATACTTTGACCTGAAGTCTATTTCGGTTAGTTTTTAGGCTATATAAGGACCTTAAACCCTCTCTCATGGCAGCCATACGAATTTGAGAAAAAATCCTAGAGAGAGAAGAGAGAAAAGAGAGAAAGTGTGGGAGCAGTGAGAGAATCTCCCTACCACTCTTCCTTGCCGCTCCACGAGCTCCACCACTCCGTTCTAATCATTTTCCCGGCGATTCCAGCTCCGTTTCTAGGTAAGAAACCCTAACCCTAATCTGATTTGGGGCTTGGGTGGTTGTAGGTTATGAAATATCTAACCTATTTCGTTCTATATGTTGCCAAACTGCCGAATATGGAAGCTTAGCAAACCTATTGGATTCATTGCGATTCTACAATAAAAGGTGCAGACTTTAGGTGTGTAGGTTATGGTTTTCAACGCTTTCAATGTCAGATAATGATAGATTCATGATCTGCATGCAATTGCACATGTACAAAGTGCTTTCTATTTTCTGTTTCGATTAAAGATGTAGATTATGGAATTTTACATATTCTAGGTATTCGTAGAAAATACTGTATACGTATAAATTTTGGAAATGTGTTTGACATGATTATTTGTTGTATGAATATACGATGTATGGATAAAATACTTATTTGGCGAAAGGATTCGCCCAAATACATGTTTTATTAATATACACTATGTATGTAGAAATACTGTATTGTAGAAAGTACCGTATATATATATATATATTTTAGAGATGTGGTTGCCATGATTATTTGTTGTATAAATATATTATATATGCGTAAAATACTTGCTTGGCGAAAAGATAGCCCTAATACATGTTTTGCTAACATACACCATATATGTTATAATAGTGTATTCTAAGTGTTTGTGAAAATGGCTGAATGAGTATAAAATTCTCATTCGTGCTCGCCATGACTAATTGTCATGGATATATGATTGTTGTATTGGCGATACCCCTTTGACGAAAGGATTTGCCCTAAATCACGCCACGCCCAATATGCACTATATATGCTAAAATGTGTGGCCCAAGTGTTTGTGGAAATGACTGAATGAATATGGAACTTGGATTCCTACTTTCCATGACTATCCGTCGTGGGTGTACGCGTGTTATGATTGGGGCAACTCCCTAGTGAAAGGATTTGGCCTAATGCCTATGTGATCAGCATATGTCATGTATGTTGATGTATGTCTTTTGAAGTATTGTTGAAATGTCTGAATGAGTAGTAGTTAGCAAATTGTAATGTATAAGGGTGTTGAGATATGATTCTCAACTTCTTTTAACTATGTGTAGTTTTCCTTAGATAGTTGTGTGATTTGGAATTGAATATGTACAGACTTATGCTTGTGTTGTGCTTCATAACATGCTCAACTGCTTTATGATTTTATCTATGTAATGCATATGTTTAATTCATATTTACGGTATGATCCGTCAGGGGTGATGGGGGGAGTGGTGCAACGATTTCGTGCAACAGCCTGGCATCCCTAAATGGATAATCCCAGACCTTGATTGTATGAGTTGAATCTTGATCCACTACTGCTTTATTTATCTGCAATTGATTGTGGTGTTTGGGGCTATGATTATAGTCCAGACAATCGTACCAGAATTGAATTCGTTTGCTGTTATTCATTTGCCACGTGAGATGTGTTCGACGAACTCGAGTCATACTTCGGTTGGCGATAGTGATTGGCCACGCGAAGTGCTTATGTGCTTCATATCGTTCAACTTGATGTGCGCTCGAGCTAGCCGAGCTCGTCAAGTAACCTAATCTGTCTTATGTATGTTCATCATGTTTGGACGCCTCTGCTTGAACCTAGGGTACCAAACTTACCAGTGGAATCCCTTTTAACCATGGTACCTCGATTCGCTAAGACTCATGAGCCGGGCATGGTGGTATGGGACACCGTGGTCGAGCAGGTCGGCTGTTGGGTGGGGCGATGTGGGCCACGTGCCTCCCCGTAGTGACCAGTGAGCAACCAAACTCGTGAGCCGATTATGGTGGTATGGGACACTATATTCGTGCTGTCGGCCTACATTGATAAGGTGATGGGGGAATGGTGCAACGAATGCGAGCAACAGCCCTGACAGCCCTTTGTAGTGACCTCGAGCATACTCTGGAATCGCGGTGAGCCTTAGAGTTTTGCCGCGGTGTATGGAGTATGAACTAGGCCAGTTTCTGTGTAGTGATGAATCGTTAAAGAGGTGATGGGGGAGTGGTATAGCCTTTGTGCGTAACAGCCCTGACAGCCTTTGCAGTGACGTAGAAAACACACCATCGTCTGAGATTAACTAGGACTAACGACCCTAGAATGGATCATGTTTGGGAACGATACAAGGGAGGTACCTTAGTTTCCCAATCCTGCTGTTTGAAATGGACTAATAATAACTCGGTAATCATGCTCATCATACATTGCATGTGCCTGAAAGATGTGGAGCACTGAGGGATGAAAGCATGCCGCAAACGTGAGATGGTGTCACATGAGGGAGGGTGTGGTGAGGGTATACATCATGACTGCATTCATACTTGCATTAATAAGAGTAGTTAGGAGTGTTTGATTTTACTGCTTTATCATTACTGCTTGACTGAATTGATAACATGTTAACCTATGCTTTATTGTTCCACTGAGTTGATCACTCACTCCCACGTTACGGGACGGTGTTTCGAATACCCACCAGATTTTGTCTGATTGCAGATGGCGACGCTACTCCTGAAGCAGAGTCGGACTACTACTATGATGTTGAGGAGGAGTTCTCCTACATGTAATTCTTTGACGGGTCTCTGAAGACCTGGTACTGTATTGACGGGGCTATGGTACTTGGGATAGAAGACATTACACTTACACATTGGTATATTTAGAATTGTACTGTAATTATTTACCTGGTAATGTATCAACTTTGGAGACTCATCATAGTTTTTATATAATTTAATATCTATCACAGTCTTCTGCTTGCCAATTTAACTGTCTCTGGAGTATGATATGCTGTTTGGCTTAATCTCACTCATGTTCAATGCACTAATATCGACAACATTTAATCATCATTATCTATGTTGCATAAGTGATGTTCTGGAACTCGAGAGTTGAGTTACTACTCGACCCTCGATTTTTCGGGATGTTACAACCAGCCCAAGTGAATAGTGAATGAATGAATGAGTATACAACTCCTGCTCAATAATTCCACATATCAGCACCGTACATCTCTGAGATCATCACCGGGGTTTAATACACTCCAAGTTGGCTACCGCCCCAACCGGCCGCATAGCCCAGCGAGTGAAAAAGACCTTACTACCCGCCTGCCAGTAGTATACCAATGCCTACCCGACTCTTCGATAGCGGACCCATTTGGGAGCTGGTCAAACTCAGCTTAGCTTATAGCCCCCTCACTCGGGTGGATAAGGCCACACCCCCTCCCAATCGACCACGACACAGTGGGAGACATGACCTACTGGTATTCGGCACTCGGGCACTCATATATCCACTCGATCTAGACGTTGGGGCGTCTCTTGGCCTTGGAGGTTTAAGGACTTTCATCCACGAACATCCAAAGTGCCTAGATGCTCGAACCAAACATTTTCGGTGTCCCATCTGGCGTCCACAACATGCATGTGGAGGTCACAGCCCTGATGTCGCTAGGGCGTACAATAATCACAATCACACAATGCAAGAGCATGAGTCATGTATTCCAATCATGTATCAATCCTGCACATGTCGTGCGCTCATGTGGGATAACTCCACCTATCAGGGAGTCTCATAAACCATCTGTACTATTACATATGCAAGGGTCAATCACATCTCACAATAAACATGCAGATGATGCATATGGACATGTATCATGATGCTATGTTGTCACATACTCATAATCGGTATCAATAACCGATATCAACAATCGGCCTCAACAATGTAGACATTTAACCAACATTGCCCTCAAGGAATGACTCACATAGAGCCTAACATATAGTGGACCCATGACCTCACACAAGGACCTAATATACAATACCATGGGCCTCACTCAAGAGCTTAATACACATTACAATGGGCCTCTCACATGGGCCTAATATACATCACAATAGACTCCATCGTCTGGCTCTCAAATGCATCACAACGGGCCTCATCACATAAACCTCATATTCATCACATTAGGCCTTAAACACGGACTGCATATACATCACACGGGCCGAATACACATCACAATGGGCCTCAACTACGGGTTGCATATACATCATATAGGTCTCGACAATCGACCTTGGTAATCGAAATCGGCCTCGACAATCGAAATCGGCCTCAACAATGGGAATCGGCCTATACAATCAGCCTCAACAAATCGGAATCGGCCTTAATACTCGGCCTTGATAATCAGAATCGGCCTCGACAATCGGAATCGGCCTCGATACTCGACTTCGACAATCGGAATCGGCCTCGACAAATCGGAATTGGCCTCGATACTTGGCCTCGATAATCGAAATCTTCCTATACAATCGGCCTTGATAATCAGAATCGGCCTCGATACTCGGTCTCGACAATCAGAATCGGCCTTGATACTCGGCCTCGACAATTGGAATCGGCCTCGACAATCGAAATCAGCCTATACAATCGGCCTCGACAAATCGGAATCGGCCTCGATACTTGGCCTTGACAATTGGAATCGGCCTCGATACTTAGCCTCGACAATCGGAATCAGCCTATACAATCGGCCTCGACAAATCGAAATTGGCCTATACAATTGGCCTCGACACTCGGCCTATACTCGGCCTCGACAATCAGAACCGGCCTCGATATTCGGCCTCGACAATCGGAATCGGAGTTGACAATCGGAATCGGCCTATACAATCAACCTCGACAAATCGACATCAGCCTCGATACTCGGCCTCGATAATCGAAATCGGCCTCAATAAACTCGGCCTCGACAATCAAAATCGGCCTATACAATCAGCCTCGATAATCGGAATTGGCCTCGACAATCGAAATTGGTAATCGATCTCGACGCAAGGCGGGGTCCATAAATGGATGACCGATGATGGACTAAATAATATAAATGGGGCCCATTCGTTTGGGTTAACCCACTAGAGAATGATGAGAATGGGCCTAACCAGGCCTAAGAAAAGGTCACAATGTGGACATTTAACCATCATTGCTACCAAGGAGTGGCCCACATAGAGCCAAACATAGAGTGGGCCCACGACCTCATACAAAGGCCTAATATACATCGCAATGGACCTTAACGAATGGGTTGGAAATACATCACAACGGGCCGCTCATATGGGCCTCATATACATCATGTGGGCCGCATCAATGGGCCGCACCAATGGGCCTTAATATACAACAAGTGGGCCACATCAACGGGCCACACCAATGGGCCTCGATATACAACAAGTGGGCTGCATCAACGAGCCTCAATATACAACAAGTGGGCCGCATCAATGGGCCGCACCAATGGGCCTCAATATATCACATCAGGCCTTATCAAATGTGCCCCAAGTACATCACATCGGGCCCTTCCAAATGGGCCCAGAATACATCAAATGGCCATATCAAAGGGCCACTCTAGCTACACCATTCATCCATTTATAAAGATCATTTTAGAGCATTATCCAGACAAATAAATCATATCAAAAGATCATCTGGACCATACCACAAATAGTAGTGGTGATAATGATTTCCACTGTTAAAATCCTACCGGGCCCACCACAGAAAACCATGAGAGCAACCACACCCATCGTTAAAACATTTATAGGACCCGCCGTGATGTATTTTGAGATCCAACCTATTCATTAGTTAACACAAAGATAGATGAAGTGAAAACAAAAATACCAGCTTTATTGGAACTACCGTGACCCTTAAGAAGTTTTGAACGGTGGATGTCACTGTCCCCACTATTTTCAATGGTGGGGTCCGCTGGAACTTCAGATCTGACTCATTCTTTTTCTCATGCCATAAGACGATCTCTCAAAATGGTTGGACGGTATTGATACAACACATGCATTATGGTGGGTCCCACCGTCCAAGGTCTGGATGGTGTGGATAAGACCCATACATCACGGTGCACTCCACAACAGGTGGTACACCAGAGATTTGGATCATCCTCACGTCAGAAGGATGGTGAGGAGTACATATATCAAGGTGGGTCCCACGTGGGGCCACCATAATGTAATATAATATAATATTATATTATATATATAAGGAGGCACCAGCGTCCAACGTTCAGGTACGCTAGACGGACGGTGTAACGCCCTGAAAATCGGGGGTCGAGCAAAGCTCTACTCCCGAGTTCCAACGCATCACTTATGTAACATGGATAATGATATTTTAGTTGTCATCCATAGCAATGCATTAAACATGAGTGAGATTATACTGAAACAACATATCATACTCCAGAGTTAATGTAATTAGGCAAGCGGAAGACTGTAATAGATATGTAAAGTATATAAGTGTTTCACAACCTCCAGAGTATGAGTATGTTACCAGGCTGAATATATACATATATGGTTCTAAAATTTACAAATCATCAAAGTGTAAATGTCCAACTAATCCATAAGTCCTTGTAATCCCGTCAAATCAGCACGGGGTCTACATAGACCCGTCTGAGAGATGAACATAGGAGAATCATTTCTCCCCGCCTATGAAGTCCAACTCCGTTGTATAGGCTTTGCCATCACCTGCATCTAGACCAGAGTCTGGGTGGTGTTTTAAAACACCGTCCCAGGTGGGAATGAGTAGCTAATTCAGTGGAACTATAAAGCAAAGCTTAACATGTTATCAATTCAGTCAAGCAGTAATGATAAAGCAGTACAACAATCATTTCCTAACTACTCTGATTAATGCAAGGATGTTCTGTGGTAATGATGTATGCCCTCGCCTGCACTCCCTCAGTAACATCATCTCACGATCGCGCATGCAACACTCCTAGTAAACGTGTGCTTCCTTGCCAAAGCACATGCAATGCGGTGCATGATCGTGTTAGCCAAGTTCTTATTTAGGTTTATCCAAACAGTAAGTTCGGAAAGCTAAGATACCTCCCTTTATATCATTAACCCAAATAATGATCCATCTAGGGTCGTCAATCCTAGTTAATCACATACGATAGGCAAGTTTGTGAGTTTATACTAGTGGTTGCTACGGGAGGCTCGTCACCTCAGCGTAGACTTAATTCATACTCGAGGTCACACCACCAACACCCAACCAACTGTCAGTCTATTTTTGAAGGCTCGTCACCAACCCGACTAGGGACCACAGCCAGGCTGCGCCGGGGTAGGCTTGTTTTATACTCAAGGTCACTACGGGAAGGCTCGTCACCTTAGCGTAGTCCTAATGTATACTCGTGGTCACTACGAGAGACTCATCACCTGATCGTAGGCCGACAGCTCGAATACAATGTCCCATACCACCGTATTCGGTTAACGAGTTTTGGGTTGCTCACTGGTCACTACGGGGAGGCTCGTCACCCCAGCGTAGGCCGACAGCTCGACCACGATGTCCCATACCACCATGCCTGGCTCATGAGTCTTAGCGAATCAAGGTACCATGGTTGAAACGGGTTTTTACATTGGTAATGGGTACCTTAGGTTCAAGTAGTAGCGTCTATACATGGTGAACATACAATAAGCCAATCGGGTTATTTGACAAGTTTGATTAGTACGAGCACATACTGATTTAATCGACGTGGAGTGCGTAAACACCTCATGTGGCCTAACCACTATCGACGATCAGCGTACGACTCAGATTCATCGAACGTGTCTAATGTGGCGAAACGACCTCAACCACTAATTCGGGAATCATTACTGATTGTTTGGATTACGTAGTAGTCCCAATCATATCCAAATATAATAGGCATTCATGTGTGATAGTCAAACAGCATGTGACAATCAATTTAAATATAAATCTTATTTAGGCATTTTAACAAACACATAATGCACATGTTATCATACACAAACATTTCATCTATAAAGCACGTAGTTGTAAGATAGGTTACATAAAGGAAATTGTAGCTGTAGATAAGGTGATTGAGAATCCTATCTCAACACCCTCATTAAATACATTTAAACAAGTATTTTCTTATTCAGGCATTTTATTAAACACTTAGGCTACACATATCAACATACATGTAGTAAATTAGTTATAATGTATATTATAGCAAATCCTTTCACAAGGGAGTTTCCACACACACAACAATCATATATTCTCAATCAATAATCATGACAAACATAATTCATAATTCCATACTCATTCAAACATTTCAACAAACACATAGAATGCATTAAAAATTAACATAGTTTACATATATGTGTAATATACGGAAAACATCGTATCTAAGCATATGTGATAGCAATCAAGTCAGACATAAATCATTGCTAACATTGAAAGCCTTGAAAACCATAACCTAAACGTTTATAGTCCGCACCTTTCGCCGGTAAACCGGTACCGAGCTCAGTTTGAACACTACGTCTTTGTCTATGGCACAATGGCTACCTGAATCACGAAATACGTTAGCTATTTCGTCGATTCATCTACTTGGATACCTAAAACAGATTAGGGTTAGGACTTCTTACCTATAAATGGATTCGGATTCGTCGGTGTAGCGACACGGGAGAAGGGATTCAGTTCGTGGAGTGGCAGGAACGAATCCCGGAATCAAACCATAACTCTCTCTCACTTCTTCTCACTTCTCCTTCTCTTTTCTCTTTTCTCTTTCCTAGGGTTAGAAATTCGTATGGAATGAGAGAGGGGTGAGTTAAGGTCCTTATATAGGCCCAGAACGGACGCAAATGGCCTCAGGGCCATGATATACTTAAGTTATAGCCAAAAGGCATCTGTTTCGAGCCAACGGAGCTCATTTGGATGTCCATTACCTGCACACGGTCAGGGGAAAATTCCCTAACAATGGATCTAAGATAGGTTAAGATTACGATCCGATCGGATTTGTGGATCGACTGTGAGGGACCAGTTCAGTTCAACGGCTATCGTCTCTCGATCAGGGCCACAAGTACACTGACCTGTGTAGGAAAATTTTTCTGATCCAAGGGTGTAGTTGGGTCAGAATTGACGGTCTGAAACCATATATTTGGCTTGCAAACGAACGACCAAAATCACTTAAATTTGAGTTCATTTTCTAAAGATATTCGCGTTTCCCACACACTTCACTTGGGGCTTAAGTTGTACGTTTCTGGACATTAGTTGGGCTTGATTCCAACGATGGTTTTCAAGCCCAATAAGACGGTCATAACGGTATAGTTTCACGGTCGTCGGACTTTCGACACGTGGTCCAGGTCTGATACGGAGTTCTAATGTGCTCCCGTGAGCAACTGGGTTTTGAGATTACCCTTAGGTTTTTAAGTAATGTTGGGTTAGTGATTTTAATGGTTTTGGGTCTTGTAGCTTGTATAAAAAGTGGTTCAAGCTAAATCCATCGATTGTTTAGTTTAGTACTTAATTAAATTCTGCCTTAATTACGACAGAATAAAGTCCTAGGGTATTTCTATGACCCTTTTTGGCAATTTTAGTTAGTATATGTAACAGCCCAGATTTTTGTCAACCTGGGATTAGACGTCCTTAGGCAATGGGTCGATCCAAACACCTTATTAACTTGTCAAAACTCAGTCCCAAAGGCTAAAAGCGCTTGTGAACCCATTTCTTTCACAAATCCCACCCTTCACCACCTTGTTCCTTAAAATTTTCAAAGTACTTTCACCCTAGACACTATCTTAAACTAGCTAAGTAGTATAACTTGGATCACTTTATATACAAACTACAAAGGACTAAGTACCACCTCAGACAGAAATCTTACAGGACTAAACCCTTTAGAAATTAGGCGAGATTTAGCTAGTGTTAAACTAGAGTGCCTGTGAAATTAGCACCAATCACTAATATGATCTGTAAGACCCAAAACTTGTAGAATCATTGACGCTAGGTTACCCTAAAATCTAGGATCAATCTCATTACCCGGCTGCTTTCGGGAGCATCTCGAAACTCCATATCAGATCTGGACCGCACGTCGGAAGTCCGATGAACACGAAGTTAAGAAATTAGGACCGCCTTGCTGGGCTTGACAACCATCTCAGAAATCAAATCCAGATAGTGTCCCAGCGCTATTCGCTTGAGCTCGGAGTGAAGAGTGTGAGAAATGTGAAATTAATTCAAAATAAAATATCTTGAATAGTAATCTTACACCTCTCGCTTGCGGATCAGTTTTAAGCAACCAGACTGTCAGAATCAGACCAAATTACACCATCGGATCAGGAGAAATTTCATACACATTTACATGTACTCGGAATCTCCGATCGAGATCCGCTGACCGTTGAACTGAAACTGGTCCGCCACGAGTGATCTGGAATCCCGACTGAAACGAAAATTTAATAGAACATAGATCCGGTGTCTGTGAGCTTAAGTCCGACCTTTGGCTCAAGGAGGCCCGCCAGAAGTCCTCCGTTGAGCTGAAACAGATGCCTTTTGGACAAAACCCAAGTATACCTTGTTCCCAAGTCTATTACGGTGAGTTTTTAGACTATATAAGGACCTTAGAACCCTCTCTCTCATAGCCATACGAATTTGAGATTTGAGAGAGAGAAAAGAGAGAGAAAAGAGAGAGAAAGTGTGGGAGCAGTGGGAGAATCTCCCTGCCACTCTTCTCTGCCGCTTTACGAGCTACACCGCTCCGTTCTAATCGCTTTCCCGACGATTCCAGCTCCGTTTCTAGGTAAGAAACCCTAACCCTAATCTGATTTGGGAAGAAACCCTAACCCTAATCTGATTTGGGGCTTGGGTGGTTGTAGGTTATGAAATAGCTAACCTATTTCGTTCTATAGGTTGGCAAACTGCCGAACACGGAAGCTTAGCAAACCTATTGGATTCGTTACGATTCTACGACAAAAGGTGCGGACTTTAGGTGTATAGGTTATAGTTTTCAACGCTTTCAATGTCAGATAATGATAGATTCATGATCTGCATACAATTGCACATGTACAAAGTGCTTTCTGATTTCTGTTTCGATTAAAGACGTAGAATATGGAATTTTACATACTCTAGGTATTCGTAGAAAATACGGTATACATATATATTTTGGAAATGTGTTTGACATGATTAGTTGTTGTATGAATATATGTTATATGGATCAAATACTGATTTGGTGAAAGGATTCGCCCAAATACATTTTTACTAATATACACTATGTATGTGAAATACTATATTGTAGAAAGTACCGTATACATATATATTTTAGAGATGTGGTTGCCATGATTATTTGTTGTATAAATATATTATATATGCATAAAATACTTGCTTATCGAAAGGATAGCCCTAATACATGTTTTGCTAACATACACCATGTATGTTGCAATAGTGTATTCTAAGTGTTTGTGAAAATGACCGAATGAGTATAGAATTCTCATTCGTGCTCGCCATGACTAATTGTCATGGATAATTGATTGTTGTATTGGCGATACTCCTTTGACGAAAGGATTTGCCCTAAATCACGCCACGGCCAATACACACTATATATGCTAAAATGTGTGGCCCAAGTGTTTGTGGAAATGACTGAATGAATATGGAACTTGGATTCCTTCTTGCCATGACTATCCGTCGTGGGTGTATGCGTGTTATGATTGGGGTAACTCCCCAGTGAAAGGATTTGGCCCTATACCTATGTGATCAACATATGTCATGTATGTTGATACATGTATTTTAAAGTGTTTGTTGAAATGTCTGAATGAGTAGTAGTTAGTAAATTGTAATGTTTAAGGGTGTTGAGATATGATTCTCAACTCCTTTAACTATGTGTATGATTTCCTTGGATTGCTGTGTGATTAGGAACTGAATATGTACAAACTCATGCTTGTGTTGTGCTTCATAACATGCTCAATTCCTTTTATGATTTTATCTATGTAATGCATATGTTTAAATTCATATTTACATTGTATGATCCGTCATGGGTGATGGGGGAGTGGAGCAACAAATGCGTGCAACAGCCCTGACAGCCCTAAATGGATAATATCAGACTTTGATTGTATGATTTGAACCTTGATCCATTACTGCTTTACTATTTGAAATTGATTGTGTTTGGGGCTATGATTATAGTCTAGACAATCGGTACCAAAATTGAATTCGTGGCTGTGATTTATTTGCCACGTGTGATGTGTTTGACGAACTCGAGTCGTACTTCGGTTGGCGATAGTGGTTGGCCACGCGAAGTGCTTATACACTTCATGTTGTTCAACTTGTTGTACGCTCGAGCTAGCCGAGCTCGTCAGGCATCCCGATCTGTCTTTATGTATGTTCACCATGTTTGGACGCTACTGCTTGAACCTAGGGTACCAAACTTACCAGTGAAATCCCTTTTAACCATGGTACCTCGATCCGCTAAGACTCATGAGCCGGGCATGGTGGTATGGGACACCGTGGTCGAGCTGTCGGCTTACGCTGGGGCCACGTGCCTCCCCGTAGTGACCAGTGAGCAACCAGACTTGTGAGCCGATTATGGTGGTATGGGACACTATATTCGTGCTGTCGGCCTACATTGATAAGGTGATGGGGGAGTGGTGCAACCTTTGTGCGCAACAGCCCTGACAGCCCTTTGTAGTGACCTCGAGCATACTCTGAAATCGTGGTGAGCCTTAGAGTTTGCCGCGGTATATCGAGTATGAATTAGGCCTGTTTTTATATTGTCATGAATCATTTAAGAATGATGGGGGAGTGGTGTAACCTTTGTGCGTAACAGCCCTGACAGCCTTTGCAGTGACCTAGAAAACACACCATCATCTGATATTAACTAGGACTGACGACCCTAGAATGGATCATGTTTGGGAATGATAAAAGAGAGGTACCTTAGTTTCCCAATCCTGCTGTTTGAAATGGACTAATTAAAAACTCGGTAATCATGCTCATCATGCATTGCATGTGCCTGGAAGATGTGGAGCACTGAGGGATGAAAGCATGCCACGAACGTGAGATGGTGTCGCACGAGGGAGGGTGTGGTGAGGGCATCCATCATACCCGCATTCATACTTGCATTAATAAGAGTAGTTAGGAGTGTTTGATTTTACTGCTTTATCATTATTGCTTGACTGTATTGATAACATGTTAACCTATGCTTTATTGTTCCACTGAGTTAGCTACTCACTCCCACGTTACGGGATGGTGTTTCGAACACCCACCAGACATTGTCTGATTTCAGATGGCGACGTTACTTCTGAGGCGGAGCCGGACCTCTGCAATGACTACGATGCCTGCTTGTATTGGTTGTCTTCTGACGGCTTCCAGTGAGCCGTGTCCTGATCGGCGGGGCTTTCTGGGATATTGACTAGAGGACCTTATATATTTGGTATATTTTAGGATTGTACTTGTAATTATTTAACTTGGTAATGTTATCACACTCTGGAGACTCATCTTAGTTTATATATTTTATATATTTATCACAGTCTTCTGCTTGCAAATTTAACTGTCTCTGGAGTATGATATGTTATTTGGCTTAATCTCACTCATGTTCACTACTCTAATACTGTCAACATTTAATCATCATTATCTATGTTGCATAAGTGATGTTCTGGGAAACTCGAGAGTTGAGTTACTACTCGACCCTCGATTTTTTGAGATGTTACAGATGGTATCAGAGCATGATTTGGATTAAATCGGACCTGGGTTATGGTCACACGACGCACTCTAACGTACTCTGACTTAGGAGGGAGCGACGGAACGTAGAAACAGTTATAGGTATCCCGATTTCGCCAATTGGCGAAGTTCACTAAAAACGAACGCCGAAATCGAGTCTGTATTCAACCATGGTCGCACGGGTCGACCTTAAAACATTCCCAGGCCATCTATAGATGGTTCTAGATTACAATCCACCTCATCCCAACCATTGAAAATCGGTAGGATACGGAATAAGCGTGATGATGATAACTACTCCGAATCCCCGGAGCCTCACTGGACTCCTCACAGAGACTTCTCGAGTCTACGAGAAAGGAAAGCAGAAAATAGAAATAAATTCTAATAAATTCAAAATTGATTAATGAATGACAAAAAAAAAATGAGTTCACAACCCTTTGAATAGGGATACCAAGTAATGGGAAAGAAATCAGAAACAAACTACAACTAAAACTCCTAGGTTGTGATGTCTACTAGTGCACAAGGTTCTCAGCAAAAAATAGTAAGTGTCCTATTTGGCTTCACCAAACCATCCTCCTAATTATTCCAGGCTCTTTTCACAATGAGCGTAACTCCTAAAGCCCAACAGATGAAGAGTAATCAAACTAAAACTACTATTTTAGTAAAACGAAATTGAAATAGGGAAACGACCGTCAATCGGAGGGTTTTTCCACAATTCTGGGCTGCACAACTCGACATAGCGGGGTTGGTTGGCTTCATTAGCTCGTTCTACCCGAAATTCATATATTTTACGTCAGATAACTCATTCCGGATTGCAAGATACGTCCGATTTGACCCGAACGACTCGAAACGGAGTCGGGGGGCCACACGCGTCACTCCGGAGGTGAACCAAGTGGACCCAGGGTGCATTTGGCACCTTGGGGGGTGGAGAACACCACCCAACTGCAGCGGTAGCACGCCGGGCAAAGCGGACCGCGGTGGAACCGCGGTCACCGCGGTCGACCGCAGTCAGGCTTGGCTGTACGGGTCGGGCCGGGTCTGGTCATGGTCGGCCTGACCCCCTAGCACGTGTGGTGCGTGCGGAATTGCTGGGGGGCCCCTATTTCACATCGCTTTGCCCCCCTTTCTCTTATTTCACCCTTCCAAGCCCCCAACTTGCTGTTTTTCCTCTCAAACCTTCCCTCTAATCATTCATTTCATCATTTCCTACCCAACTCATCCTCCTCAACGTTTACAACATAACCTACCCCTACCCTCTCCATTCTTTCTCATTTGAGCACTTACATGCCTCATTTGAAGCTCAAATTCGGTTAAGCTCTCAACCCATCCCATCTATTCATTTTCCTCCTTCAATCCCTGTCCGTTGAGGCTTTTACAATCTTTGTTGAGGCTCAAACTCGTGGAGGAACAAACCTCCAGCCCTTGCTTTCTCTCCCCTTCACTTTTCATTGAATTTCCATGGCCCTATTCGAATTGGTTACGGCCATTTTCGCGCTTTCCCACACAAGACTCATTTTCCAAAGCCTATAAAATTTATTTTTATCCCACCCACCCTCCTACCAACCATGCCACACCCAATCCCGAGGTGGGATTAGTAATCCAGTCCCATTTAATACAACTTAAGACCACTGGCCAAATAGTGTTGAAGTGATAAAGTCCCTTGATATACATTAACCCACCACACTCTGATAGCTTAAGCTTTTAGAGTAAATGGTTGTTTGACAAATAGGCCCTTAGAGTTTTGGACTTAAAGTTGGTATTTTTAGATTTCAAAGAATTTGACAATATAGGGAATCCCATAAATTCATAACGCGAACCCTATGACCTCCCTAGATGGTACGAGCTTGTGTGAAATGCTCGAGCATAGTTAAATTTAAGTTCGGATGACTCAATTCCAATTAGACAACTTTGACCCTAAGCGATAAAACAATTTCTTTTATTAGAAAGGGTATAAAATCATCTGGTGTATAAGCATAGATTTTAGATTACAACTAGTGGATTATTGCTGCTGATAAGTTGAGCCTAGGCTGCTGATTAGACTAAGAAACGTAAACGACTAAAAATACTAAGATAATTGAGTGATAGACTTAGTTAGTTGACTTGATTAGGTTGGAACGAGACCCCGTTCCTTTGTTGAATCCCCTCAGTACTCATAGGCTTATTTAACGACTCTTAGGAGGCTTGTTTGATTAGTAACTATTCACGCTTAGAGAAAACTTATATATCCCTTGGATTTAATGATAGGTCAAATCAATACACCCCTTAGAATCGCCTTCTCAAAGACTTAGTACCATCGGGACCACGGAGCAGAGAAACTACATATAGGCGAGGTATTCGCGGTTTGAATTGAATTCTCAATCCTGGTAGTGACCAATGAACTCTATACTTTGATCAAGCAGAAGGTCGGGATCAACTAGGATTAAGAACTGATACGACAATTTTCTGTCCTAGCTAGGCAGGAGGTCCACGTATCCGATTTAGACCCACTACACAACATTTCTTCCGTGTTGGCCGAACCACTTGCAACCAAAAGTTTATAACTTCGTCTTTGAAAAGTATTAGGAGTATATAGCCGATAGCGACTTTGTCTTTTAGGCCCAAGGAATTACCTAAATGGGCAACAAATAGTTAGGAATTAGGTCCCAAATTACATGCCATGTCGGCATACATTTTGTCCATATGAATGAAGAAAGATAACCTGCCTGTTAAGCTAGGCATGATTAAATAGGATCAGTCTGGACCGTGACAAAACTCCTTGGTAGGATTAGGCATCTTGCCACAGACTCACACCTGTCTCTGAAATCAACCACGATACCGTCATCTTTAACTCCTTTCTATGACCATAGGTACCAATGTCATAGTACACAGCATCGATGAAAGGAAGACCATTGTATTGAGGGATTGTTTTCCATTTCGTATCAAGGATAGGTCCTACATTTCACCTTGTTCCGACATACGGATCAGGACATAGATCTTGAACCCTGGAGGTAGAAATAAATTTTTAAGGGGGGTAGAAAATTATAAGCCCAATCTAGTTAAGTCAGTTTATACACCTCTTTGATCTGGGTAGCGCAACAAAAGCGTGGTGGACCCTACCCCACTGGCCCAAGATCGAAACGGTGCTCATTGAATACAAATATTATAGAAGCCCTAGTAAGTTCTACTATGAGAAACCGTTTTAGGATGATCTAGTAAGATTTGATTCACCCTTTCCTTGGACATAGATAATATCGATGACTCTCTTAGATTAAGACCTAAAGGGCAACCTTAGAATAAACAATTTGAGCCTTTCAATGATGGACATTCCCTACTCTTAGAGAGTGATCGGACTACGGAGTTACTGAAATATACAACTGCGAAGCATTCGTGGCTTGACCCAATTCTCAATCCTGGGCGACTGCCAACGGACTCACTGTTTAGCCGAGCAGAAGACCAGGATCCATCAGGATTAGGAAGGGATACGATGAGTCTTCTACCCTGGCAAGGTAGATGATCAATGTATCGGGATCAAGCCCACTACAAACGTCTCTCCGTGTTGGTCAAACATTGAAAACAACTATCTTACTCTAAATTGCTGGGAATTGTCGTCAAGACTCCAAATAGGTACAAAAATAAATTGTAGCAAACCATCAGGGTATGAGAAATGGATAGAGAAATAAGTTTTAAGGGGGTAGACTAAAATGAACCAGGCTAATATACACTTACCGCGCATAGGACTTGAAAACAATGTCTTAGACAAATGAAATAATAAAATCTTTCCTTATTACCCTTAGGTAATTTCGGGGACGAAATTTTGTTTTAAGGGGAGTAGATTGTAATAGCCCGAATTTTTGTCGACCTGGGATTAGACGTCCTTAGGCAATGGGTCGATCCTAACACCTTATTAACTTGTCAAAACTCAGTCCCAAAGGCTAAAAGCGCTTGTGAACCCATTTCTTTCACAAATCTCACCCTTCACCACCTTGTTCCTTAAAATTTTCAAAGTACTTTCACCCTAGACACTATCTTAAACTAGCTAAGTAGTATAACTTGGATCACTTTATATACAAACTACAAAGGACTAAGTACCACCTCAGACAGAAATCTTACAGGACTAAACCCTTTAGAAATTAGGCGAGATTTAGCTAGTGTTAAACTAGAGTGCCTGTGAAATTAGCACCAATCACTTTAAATACGATCTGCAAGACCCAAAACTTGTAGAATCATTGACGCTAGGTTACCCTAAAATCTAGGATCAATCTCATTACCCGGCTGCTCTCGGGAGCATCTCGAAACTCCGTATTAGATCTGGACCGCACGTCGGAAGTCCAATGAACACGAAGTTAAGGAATTAGGACCGCCTTGCTGGGCTTGACAACCATCTCGGAAATCAAATCCAGATAGTGTCCCAGCGCTATTCGCTTGAGCTCGGAGTGAAGAGTGTGAGAAATGTGAAATTAATTCAAAATAAAATATCTTGAATAGTAATCTTGCACCTCTCACTTGCGGATCAGTTTTAAGCAACCAGACCATCAGAATCAGACTAAATTACACCCTCGGATCAGGAGAAATTTCATACACATTTACATGTACTCGGAATCTCCGATCGACATCCGCTGACCGTTGAATGAAACTGGTCCGCCACGAGTGATCTGGAATCCCGACTGAAACGAAAATTTAATAGAACGTAGATCCGGTGTCTGTGAGCTTAAGTCGGACCTTTGGCTCAAGGAGGCCCGCCAGAAGTCCTCCGTTGAGCTGAAACAGATGCCTTTTAGACAAAACCCAAGTATACCTTGTTCCCAAGTCTATTACGGTGAGTTTTTAGATATATAAGGACCTTAGAACCCTCTCTCTCATAGCCATACGAATTTGAGATTTGAGAGAGAGAAAAGAGAGAAAGTGTGGGAGCAGTGGGAGAATCTCCCTGCCACTCTTCTCTGCCGCTTTACGAGCTACACCGCTCCGTTCTAATCGCTTTCCCGACGATTCCAGCTCCGTTTCTAGGTAAGAAACCCTAACCCTAATCTGATTTGGGAAGAAACCCTAACCCTAATCTGATTTGGGGCTTGGGTGGTTGTAGGTTATGAAATAGCTAACCTATTTCGTTCTATAGGTTGGCAAACTGCCGAACACGGAAGCTTAGCAAACCTATTGGATTCGTTACGATTCTACGACAAAAGGTGCGGACTTTAGGTGTATAGGTTATAGTTTTCAACGCTTTCAATGTCAGATAATGATAGATTCATGATCTGCATACAATTGCACATGTACAAAGTGCTTTCTGATTTCTGTTTCGATTAAAGACGTAGAATATGGAATTTTACATACTCTAGGTATTCGTAGAAAATACGGTATACATATATATTTTGGAAATGTGTTTGACATGATTAGTTGTTGTATGAATATATGTTATATGGATCAAATACTGATTTGGTGAAAGGATTCGCCCAAATACATGTTTTACTAATATACACTATGTATGTAGAAATACTATATTGTAGAAAGTACCGTATACATATATATTTTAGAGATGTGGTTGCCATGATTATTTGTTGTATAAATATATTATATATGCATAAAATACTTGCTTATCGAAAGGATAGCCCTAATACATGTTTTGCTAACATACACCATGTATGTTGCAATAGTGTATTCTAAGTGTTTGTGAAAATGACCGAATGAGTATAGAATTCTCATTCGTGCTCGCCATGACTAATTGTCATGGATAATTGATTGTTGTATTGGCGATACTCCTTTGACGAAAGGATTTGCCCTAAATCACGCCACGGCCAATACACACTATATATGCTAAAATGTGTGGCCCAAGTGTTTGTGGAAATGACTGAATGAATATGGAACTTAGATTCCTTCTTGCCATGACTATCCGTCGTGGGTGTATGCGTGTTATGATTGGGGTAACTCCCCAGTGAAAGGATTTGGCCTTATACCTATGTGATCAACATATGTCATGTATGTTGATACATGTATTTTAAAGTGTTTGTTGAAATGTCTGAATGAGTAGTAGTTAGTAAATTGTAATGTTTAAGGGTGTTGAGATATGATTCTCAACTCCTTTAACTATGTGTATGATTTCCTTGGATTGCTGTGTGATTAGGAATTGAATATGTACAAACTCATGCTTGTGTTGTGCTTCATAACATGCTCAACTGCTTTTATGATTTTATCTATGTAATGCATATGTTTAAATTCATATTCACATTGTATGATCCGTCATGGGTGATGGGGGAGTGGAGCAACGAATGCGTGCAACAGCCCTGGCAGCCCTAAAGGGATAATATCAGACTTTGATTGTATGATTTGAACCTTGATCCATTACTGCTTTACTATTTGAAATTGATTGTGTTTGGGGCTATGATTATAGTCTAGACAATCGGTACCAGAATTGAATTCGTGGCTGTGATTTATTTGCCACGTGTGATGTGTTCGACGAACTCGAGTCATACTTCGGTTGGCAATAGTGGTTGGCCACGCGAAGTGCTTATGCACTTCATATCGTTCAACTTGTTGTACGCTCGAGCTAGCCGAGCTCGTCAGGCAACCCGATCTGTCTTATGTATGTTCACCATGTTTAGACGCTACTGCTTGAACCTAGGGTACCAAACTTACCAGTGAAATCCCTTTTAACCATGGTACCTCGATCCGCTAAGACTCATGAGCCGGGCATGGTGGTATGGGACACCGTGGTCGAGTTGTCGGCCTACGCTGGGGCCACATGCCTCCCCGTAGTGACCAGTGAGCAAGCAGACTCGTGAGCCAATTATGGTGGTATGGGACATTATATTCGTGCTGTCGGCCTACATTGATAAGGTGATGGGGGAGTGGTGCAACCTTTGTGCGTAACAGCCCTGACAGCCCTTTGTAGTGACCTCGAGCATACTTTGAAATCACGGTGAGCCTTAGAGTTTGCCGCGGTATATCGAGTATGAACTAGGTCTGTTTCTGTATTGTGATGAATCGTTTAAGAGGTGATGGGGGAGTGGTGTAACCTTTGTGCGTAACAGCCCTGACAGCCTTTGCAGTGACCTAGAAAACACACCATCGTCTGATATTAAATAGGACTGACGACCCTAGAATGGATCATGTTTGGGAATGATACAAGGGAGGTACCTTAGTTTCCCAATCCTGCGGTTTGAAATGGACTAATTAAAAACTCGATAATCATGCTCATCATGCATTGCATGTGCCTGGAAGATGTGGAGCACTGAGGGATGAAAGCATGCTGCGAACGTGAGATGGTGTCGCACGAGAGAGGGTGTGGTGAGGGTATCCATCATACCCGCATTCATACTTGCATTAATAAGAGTAGTTAGGAGTGTTTGATTTTACTGCTTTATCATTATTGCTTGACTGTATTGATAACATGTTAACCTATGATTTATTGTTCCACTGAGTTGCTACTCACTCCCACGTTACGGGATGGTGTTTCGAACACCCACCAGACATTGTCTGATTTCAGATGGCGACGCTACTTCTGAGGCGGAGCCGGACCTCTGCAATGACTACGATACCTGCTTGTATTGGTTGTCTTCTGACGGCTTCAAGTGAGCCGTGTCCTGATCGGCGGGGCTTTCTGGGATATTGACTAGAGGACCTTATACATTTGGTATATTTTAGGATTGTACTTGTAATTATTTAACCTGGTAATGTTATCACACTCTGGAGACTCATCTTAGTTTATATATTTTATCTATTTATCATAGTCTTCCGCTTGCAAATTTAATTGTCTCTGGAGTATGATATGTTGTTTGGCTTAATCTCACTCATGTTCACTACTCTAATACAGTCAACATTTAATCATCATTATCAATGTTGCATAAGTGATGTTCTGGGAAACTCGAAAGTTGAGTTACTACTCGACCCTCGATTTTTCGGGATGTTACAGTATATTATTTTAATTATTTTTTTAGTAGTTGTCATCAAGTCTACTTCATCTCGACCAAATTTTATTAGATTTCGTGTTGTAGAAAAATTCTAAAAATTCTAGAAGCAGCAGCTGTCCAAACTAATAATTCTTGGCCAATTGTTACAACAACCTATATTTAACTATATTAAAATTTTTATTATATTTTTCACTTATTTTTATATGAAACTAGACTTATCAAGCTTCAATTTATCTTTTGAATCACCTAAATCGGAGTCATATCGAGGGAGATATGACTTTGTGAAGTCGGACGAAAAACTGTAAAAAATGGGCCACCCAGCCCGCTGTGGCCCGCTCGGCCCGCTGGACGCCGAGGCCTCGCCGTTGCGGCGATGCTATCGCCTCTCGCTGTCCTATCTGGTGGTGGTTTCGCCACCTGATATTTGAAACGGGTGTATCTTTCAATCCGGAATGAGTTACGTGACATGCAATATATGATTTTAAGGTAGGAAAAACTGCTCTATCCAAATAACCTATTTATTTCATGAGATTCCAAAAGGTTAATGGCCAAAAATCCATTTTATTTATTTATTTACTATTTATAGTAAATTTTATTTTAAGTATTGTTCTTCATCACTTAAACTTTAGGATTCGTGTCTAATATGAAATTACTTAGAAAAATTTGAAGAATAAAGTGGTGAAAGGTAAGATTTTGAAGGAAATGGGTTAAAAATGGATTTTAGACTTTGGGATTGAGTTCTGAGAAGTTAATAGGGTGTTATGATCGACCCATTGCTTAAGGATGTCTATCTCCAAGTTGGAAAAAATTTGGGATGTTATAGACGGCCTAGATCAGACACATGTACAGCTGACCCCATCACCTGCATGTGTGATACGTGTAGGGTGGGCCCCACATATGGATGGTTGAAATATAATACGTACCTCAATGATCAGACCCACAGGCTTGCTACCGTTAATACAGTAGCAGCTGTAGCCACTGGAGTCCACGTAGATGGATGGTGGGCCGCTGAATATGTACATCAAGGTGGGTCCCACCCCCACACGTGTCACACGTGTGGGGTGGGCCATTATCAAAGCAGATGGACGGTGTATATATAGAACACAAACATCACGATAGCCCACAGAGCTGTTGACATTACAACAGCTATTTAGCTGGTTAAGGTACACCAGCCAATCCTCCTCCATCTCACCGTCCACAGATGGATGGTGAGGATAAAATACAAATATCAGGTGGGTCCATGTCAGCGTGGCCCACCAGAGCTCTGAATCAACTGGTATTTGTAATTTCCTTCATCCAGGCCCGTCTAATACAGACGGCTAGGATCAGACACATGTATATATCAAGGTGGATCCCCACCATCCATTGCTGGACGCTGGAGCACACAATCATCAGGTGGGGTTCACAAAGTATGGAAGAGAGGGATAAAAAGAGAGCAAAAGAGAGATCGCGATGGAGGGGAGGGACCCCGCTATTATGGGCCCTCCATTTCTTACAATACATACATCAACATGGGTCCCATCACAAGTGGGCCCTAAATGAAATTTAACGGTGGATCACCCACTAGAAAACACCCACCTTTGATCTTCCCGGACTCCTTCCACCGATGCGATCTAGAGCTGCAAGGGACGTGGTTCAACGGTCGAGATCGGCTTTGAAGGGTTGGATTGAGTGGTAGCAAGTGGGCCACACAATGCTTCTCTCATGGAGGTTGGGACATTAGAGTTGCTCTCATGGAGCTTGGGAGAAAAAATGAGAGAGAGATGAGAGAGAGAGAGGTGATGTGAGTGATGGGGAGAGGAATGGTGAGTGATGGGTGGAAGTACGTAGTTGTAAGAGAGAGTTGACTTTAGGGGAGGGGTGGTTGTACTTGACATTGATTGATGGAGTGATGTGATATGACATAGAGATTCCCTCGGTGTTTGCAACATGCGGCGTTTTCCTCGAACTAAATGCGGGCCCACATCTCCTAGCCCGAGTATCGCCTTAGTGCGCGAGACGCGGCGCCGGAACCGCGATGACGGTGCGGTCGCAATGATACAAGTATCAGGTCAAGTCGACTTAGATATGCAGGACTCGGCTTAGGCTCGAGTGCAAACATCGCTTACAGGTCGCGGGTTGCCGGAATTCGACCGGGAGGACCGTAGGAGTATACGGAACGGTACGAACTAGGATACGAGTCTTACACATACACTTGTCCATGATTCAAAAAATAATATATTAATGAAAACATGATAGAACACATAATAGTCAGAGATGATGTTTTGTGACGAGTGCATTACCTGTTCATAAGACCAAATTGCTTTGGCGTATAGTTTATCTCGCTGCTTGGCAATTGCGTAGGTCGTGGTCAGTTCGCCTATTAGCGAGGCCCGTTCTGACGCCGATTTCGAGGCCCGATATGCGAGATCAAAGATCAATACAAAAAAGGAAACATGATCAAAGATCAATACATGTAAGAAAATAAAAAAGGAAAACAGATTAAGGATTGCCAAAAAAACGGTTACCGTAAAATACGTAGGACAGAACTTGCAATCGTGAGGATATGCTATTGAAAGGTCGGACTGCCTTTTCTCAAGGAAATCGATGTATATGTCGATAGCCTAATTAATAGGATAGTACAATTTAGCCATAGATTAATATAACAATTAATTATATGTCAATCAATGCATATAGAGAATAAATTAGTAATGCTTACCTCACTATCAACCCACACATCCTTCATCCATATCATATTGAACCATTTTCTCGCTGTCATGTCCTTGTTTGCTTCATACTAGTCCTCTGCCTCTTTCACTTCCTGCGCAGATAATATCCTGAATGGATCCATCTGTAGAGGAAATGGTATCGGAGAAGTACCAAAATCTGTTACTTGCTCGGGTACGGGAACCTGCCCAGGGGTTGTATCGAATGCAGACAGGGACAAGTACGGAGAAACCTTGTAATATGACGGTTTTAGTAGCCTTTTGGTTCTCCTTTGATAAACGGGATGAGAAG
Source organism: Magnolia officinalis (assembly GCA_021015155.1). Lineage (NCBI taxonomy): Eukaryota > Viridiplantae > Streptophyta > Magnoliopsida > Magnoliales > Magnoliaceae > Magnolia > Magnolia officinalis. The sequence goes on from JAJHSJ010000012.1 coordinate 32,317,866, forward strand.
TCGATGCATCCAATACATTACCTTCGGCAATACTATACAATTGCACATCCAACTCCCCATGTTCAGGTTCTTTTTCTTCAATATCATTTACTTCCCCTCTCTTCTTCAACTCCTCACCCTCCTCCTCCATCATAAAACATCCCCTCTGTGTACGACAATCTTCCTTCTCCTTATTAAACTCCTCTCTCTCCTTCACTAATTTTTCCTTGTCCTTAAAAAACAAATCCTTCTCCATCTTCAATTGTGATCTCTCAATCAACTCCTCTCTCTCCTTCTTCAATGCTTCTTTCTCTTTCAGTAATGCCTCCCTCTCATCAAATCTCGCTTCTTTCCTTCTCAACTCTTCCTTCTCTTTTCTCAATTCATCCCTCTCCTTCTTCAATTCCTCTCTCTCCTTCTTCAACTCTTCCCTCTCAACCCGAAATTCCTCCGTAAAAAGAACATTTTTCATAATACCCCCCTCGTTCCCTCTCCCTCCATGCCTTTCTCATCATTTTTATCTGCTTCGTCATCATCCTCGTCATCATTCTCATTACCCTCCTCATCATCTTCTTGGGTCTCAGTGAGCTACAAAATGTATCGATGGATATGTAAGAGGAAGGATACTTTTACAATGGCAGAAAAAATATAGTTCATTTTTTATAACATCTCACATGGAAACTGTCCTGGACCAAGCGAATGACATCCGTTTCCCATTCTCGTAGGGTTGTATCTAATTTCATTACTATTGATGTCTGCAAAAGAACAAAGAGTAATGTTAAATAAAAAAGCGTATACGTCAAATTAAGCAAAGTAAATGCCGGAGAAATATTTAAACTTACAGATTTACTCTCGAAAATAACATGTATTTTGTTGCACCTCCAACCCTTCCAACCTCGATATTGAATGAAGCGTGGAACTTGATGGGGAACATACGAAACAACACACTCTTGTAGGGCCAGTAATATCTCTACTGCCCATTGTCACGCCCCAAACCTGGAAATCGGATTCACAGGAATCCCGATCTCCGAACCCAGTGCCGACAGCCTCCGTAGTACCCCATTCTCAGCTCCCAGCATCCATACGCCAGGTTCCGATCCTGGGATTCTACAAGGAGGATTTATTTATTATTTTTTTTCAACTTACATTTGTCTCATAAGAAGCATAACCACAAATATACTCAAATCATAAGGGCAACATCATTATCACATATCCACTAATATAATCATTTGAATACAATGCTGAAAGGGAAATACATATATCGAAATCAAAGCTCCAGAAGACAGCCGCATACTCCAAGATCAACGTTGCTACAACCTAACGCCACCTGCACGCATCTATCGTGCATAAGTTTATAGAAAGCTTAGAGGATGGTGAAAGTGTGTGCACAAGATAAGTACTGAGTTTTCAATAAAGCGCATAAATCATACATTATCAGGATAAGCAGAAATACTGACAAGATCATGAATCATACGATATCAGAGTAAGCGGAAATAATGACAAGATCATGAATCATACGATATTAGAGTAAGCGGAAATAATGACAAGATCATGAATCATACGATATCAGAGTAAGCGCAAATAATGACAAGATTATGAATCATACGATATCAGAGTAAGCGAAAATAATGACAAGCCCATAAATCATATAATATCAGAATACATAATACAAATCATCTATGTAAATAAGGAGTCACAGAGAGCCAAATATCAGATGTCGAGGGTACAATGCAATATGTAAATCCTACTAAGTCCGTTTACGCCTTATAAGTATAGAAAACATAACGACACAAAATGTCATATGAATACGGATGCAATATGCGATGTGAATGAAATGACCAAGCTGGAGTGTGGAGTCGGGATAATAGTACGTAGTATCGTCGGCTATGGGGTCCATCACAAGGGACTTCTATCCAAACTAGTCCCATACCTAAATTTGGATAGTTAGACTCAATGTGGTAAACTCCTGGCCTCAGGTTAGTCGGGCGCCCAACCGAAATCCTGGCCATGCGAAGGTACACGTAACAAATAGTTACGTACCACCACCCCTAGTGGATAGTGAATGAATGAATGAATATGCAATTTCTGGTCAATAAGTCCACATATCAGTACAGTTGCTCTCTGGAGAAATCACCGAGGTCTATTACACTCTAAACTAAATTTCCGCCCCATCGCGCGCAACAAGGTGAGTGGAAGAGACCTCACTATCTGCCTGCTAATATCGGGCCGGGCTCGTTGATAGCGGACCTATTCCTCGAGCAGGTCAGACTCAGCCTAGCATTGCCCCCTCCTCTCGGGCAGGTAAGGCCGTACCCCCTTCTAACCGACCACGACACAGTAAGAGACGTGGCCTAACGGTATACGGCCCTCATGCGCTCATGCATTCACTCGTTCTAGACGTTGGAGCAACCTCTGAAACCAAGAGGGTTTAAGGATTTTCACCCAGGGCCATCTATGGCAGCCCGATGCTAGAACAGATTTTCGGTGTCCATCTGGCCATCCACGATATGCCTGTAGAGGCTACGACCCTGATGTCGATAGGGCGTACGGTTATCATAACTCACAATGCAAGATGCATGAGTCATACAATCCAGTCATGCATCAATCCTGTGCATACCGTGCACTCATGTGAGATAACCTCCGCCTATTAGGGAGTCTCATAACAATCTGCCCAATGACATATGCAATGGTCAACCACACATCATAACAAACATGCAGATGATGCGTATGGGCATGTATCATGATGTTATGCTGTCACATACTCATAATCGGTATCAATAATCGGTATTGATAACCAGCACTGATAATTGACCTCAACAATTGGCCTCGACAAGCAGAATCGATAATCAACCTAACAAAGGGTCGAAGGGAAGGTTACAATGAGGACATTTAACCATCATTGCCCATCAATGTGGACATTCAACCAACATTGCTCCCAAGGAGTGGCCCTCGTAGGGCCAAACTTATAGTGGGTCTAAGCACATGGGCCTCATATATATCTCGAATAGGCCGCACCAATTGGGCCTTACACACATTGCAATGGGCCATAACCCATGGGCCTTGCATACATCACAATGGGCCTCATATATATTAAGGTGGGCCTCGACAATGGGCCTCATACACATCAAGGTGGGCCTCAACAACTGGCCATAAACATATCAAAGGTGGGCCTCATAGATAGGCCATAAACATATCAAAGGTGGGCCTCACAAAAGGGCCATAAACATATCAAAGGTGGGCCTTAACAACGGGCCTCATATACGTCGCATTGGGCCACATCGCATGGGCTCGAAAGTGATGGATGGCAAGGATAAAACATAGATATCATGGTGGGCCTCATGGACAACCCAAGACCCTAAACAGATTAACAATATGTATATAGCACATACTTCATGGTTGGTGTTGATCTGCATCGTTGCAGATGCATGGCTAACACACATCATGGCCCCACGTGCTAGATGTAGCTCACGTGCAAGGTGGGCGAGGGAGATACAACACTTACATTATGGTGGGACCCATGCATGTGGGCTGAATGGCAGGGATGAAGCACGTACACCACTGTGCGTCCCATGGATGGTGCAGACGTGATTAAAGTGGGTCCCAAATAGTACCGTTCAGGGATGAACGGACTGGATGTACAATACATACATGGGGTGGGTCCCACAGATATGGACGGTTTAGGTATAACACATACCTCGTGATCAGGGCCCATATCAGCTATGGATGGCATAGATGGTATGTCAAAATAGATGGACGGCTTGCATAACAACACATCAGATGTGGGTCCCACCGTCTGGACCGTCCATTAAAATGGACAGACGGCGCGGACTTAAAACCCATATATCATGGTGGTCCCACGTCCCATGGCTGGGATATGATAAAACACATCACATGGTGGGTACCCACCGTCCACACCACTGGACGGTGGTGTGAATAAAACTCATACATCATTGGGGGTCCCACCGTCCACACCACTGGACGGTGGTGTGAATAAAACACATACATCATTGGTGGGTCCCACGTGGGGCCCACTGTAACGTTTATTCATCATCCAACTTTGATAAGGTCACACAGACCTGGATGAAAAGGAAAAAACAAATTTCATATCTGATCCAAAACTTCCGTCAACCCAAAAAGGGTTTCAATGGCGGCCGTTCAATACCACAGTTTTCTATAACATGGGCCACCTGAGGTGAATAATCTAATTCGTTCACCGTCTTAGCCACCTCGAATGAGGTCAAATAGACTATGACTAGGACTAGTTTGGATGACAAGGGACTCCAAAGAGGGCCCTAGAGTGTTTCAACAGATGGGCATTAATACCCTTAGTATGGCCCACTTGAGACTCATATTTGCTTCAAAATTTGGCACATGGCCTAAAATTATGAGGAGATGGTGGATGGTGTGGATTAAACAAATTCATCATGGTGGGGTCCACGTGTGGTGTCAACCCAGTAAGGCTTCCACCCTCACCGTCACTGGACGTCCAGGGACTTATTTTTTTTCTTCTCTTTCTTCCTTTATTTTTATTTTATTCTACTATGTGGGGCCCACTAGTAGATAATCCACTCCGTCTATTATATCGACCAGCTCTTTATGGACCAAAGGAGTCTAATGATGGATAGGTCTACCACTTATACACACAACAATAGGTATTAGAAAGTTCCAACGGTGAGACTTTATTTCCCTCGGTGCGGCCCACCAAGAACTAAGATTTGTCTCATTTTTCGACTTATAGCCTAAAACTACATGGGGAAGGTGGTGGACGTCATGGATTAAACAAATACATCAAGGTGGGGTCCATGGTTGGGACGCCCCCACCCCACGTCCACATGGTTGACGTGAGAGGGTGCTCCCACTACCACCATCGGTCGTGGTGTGGTCCACCTGATGGTTGGATCGAGTAGATTTTTGGGTTTCACGGCTAAAATGTGCCAGAAAATGGATATATGGTGTGGATCTAAGAGATACATCAATATGGGTCCCATGAGTGAAAACTCACTCCAAACCTCCCATGCAAAAAGTAAGAAATGCCGTGGGTAACCCACCCCTTAACATTTGTGGTATGGCCCACCTAGGATTCGAATTAACTTCATTTTTCGGCTCAATGCCTAAAATGATCTGGGAAATTGGATGGACGGTGTGGATTTAATTTATACATCAAGGTGGGGCTTACATGAGCGGCCCACCCCACGTTTGAAATCAAGCTGATATCTGTTTTTGGTTGCTGGACAGTACACCTCACCGTCAGTTCACACTTCACTATCTAGCCACGTTTAGCATCCCTAGACGCTAGACGGTTTGGGTAACACATATATATAAGGTGGGCCCCACCTACAGACGTGCTACAGGTGGGCCACCAAATGGCCGGATGGTGTAGATAAGTCACACATCAAGGTGGGGTCCATCCGGGTGGGCCACACGGCCACATCATCACACCAAAAATATGAAAGAGAGAGAGTGAGAAAGACTGAGTGATGGAGGGACCCTGGCACTATGGGCCTTCCCTTCCATACATCACAACATATATCAAGTGGGTCCCATTACATGTGGGCCCACCGATCAAAGTCAACGGTGGAGATCCTTTCTCCACCAAAATGCAAGGTCTAGATGACCCTATTCATATGAGGAAAATAAACATCATGATGGGGTCCATGGAAAATGGCCCCATCATGGAATGATCATGAGGATCAAGGTGGGCCATCGGCCACACCTAAGGTCCAAAGTGAGATCCATACCATTAATTGGTTGGCCTCACTTGGCCCATCATTAAAGCATTAAATCTAGGTATATGAAGCACCCACCGTTTGATCTTCTTGGTCCGATGGAACGCCGATCTCCTTGTGTCTCTCTTTGATGGAAGATGATGAGAGATGAAGGGTTAGGATGAAGGATTTTGGGAGAGGAAGTGGGTAACACACAACTCACTTTTCTCACTTGGGAGAGCTTGGACGTGTGATTTCTTTGGTTGCTTGGAAATGAGCTTGAGAAATGAGAGAGAGAGAGGGTTGTAAGGAGAGAGAGAGGGATGGGTGATGGAGTGATGGATGTGGTGAGTGATGGGTGTGTAAGAGATTGTTTACTTTAGGGGTAGATGGTGTAAGAAGGGTATGGGTTGTGTAAGAGCTTTTTGACTAATGGGGTTGCTTGGGGATGAGATTTTGTACTTGACATGAGAGGTGATTGATGAGATTGATTAGACAAGCTGTAGAGATTCTCTTGGGATTGTAAATGCACGGCGTTTTCTCGAACTGATCGCGGGCCCACATCTCCTGGCCAGGGTATCTCCTCAGTGCGTAATATGCGGCATTAGAACCGCAGCGACGGCGCGGTCGTAATGGTACACGTTTCAGATTAAGCTGACTCAAATCTACGGGATACGACTTAGGGTCGCGCGCAAACGTTGATCATAAGTCACCGGTTGCTGAAATCCAACGGGAAAGATCGCGGGAGGCGATGGAACAGTATGGATTACGGGTCTTACACCAATACCTGTTAGCATGAAATTACACTAGGTTAAAAATCCACAATTGACTACAGATGGTAAACATGTAGAAAATAAAAGGTGTTCTTACTTGTAAAGGAAGGACGCAACCACATACAGTGTACCGAGGGGCACTTGATGCGGCAATGCCAGCTTCGATTCCTTGTGACATTATATAATATCCCAAACTACCCCAATGATAGCTATAGAAATCATCTAGCGAGTCCACCAGGTGAATATAATCCATATTGCATATAGTTTTCGGTTCGGTTCCCCTAAGAAAGCACTCCACAACCAGAAGTAGGGTAACCTTCACAACATCCTCATGCTTATTGGTGTTAACTAATCTATCAAACACATCCTTTAGGTGCTTCTTTAATACTGGATATTCTTTGAAGTATTTGTCTCTTAATGTACTCGTAGTGCAATGATTTTTTGGTACCGTAAGATCTCCAGTCTTAAGGCCCATAATGAGGGCGAAGTCCACCTCGGTAAATTGCAATCGTCTCCCCCTAATCTCAAATACTAGATCACCTTTATATCTTAGAAAAAGAATATGAAATAGAGCACTTATAAATCTAAAGGATGTAACATGCATTAAAAATGAAAATGGGGATTGGCTAAACAATTTTAACCGATTATCATGCTTCTCCACTCCACCTTTCACCTTGTCAAACCACCATTTCAGTGTACACTTAAAGGTTAGGTTGGGGATTACAACAAAATATTCATCACTTGCAAAGATGAATTGAAAAATATATCAAACATAAAATTCATAAGATAAACATAGTGTACATAATCAGACATAATTAAAAACAATGTAGCATTTCATGAATTTGAACAACCTTCATATGAAATAGAGATAGAAATTGAGCGATGAAATACTGAAAATTGTGCAAGACAAACTATCAAAATAAGCAAGGCAAACTAGAATTTGAGCGGGGCAAACTGCTAATTGAGCGGACCACATTTGGATATTGAGCGGGGCAAACTAGATATTTAGCGGGGCAAACTGCAAATTAAGAGGAGCAAACTAGATATTGAGCGGGGCAAACTGAAATTTGAGCGGGGCAAAGTAGAAAATTAGCAGGGGAAACTAGAAAATCAGCGGGGCAAAATGAAAATTGAGCGGGGCAAACATGAAATTGATTGGGGCAAGCATGAAATTTAGCGGGGCAAACATGGAATTCAGCGGGGCAAATCATGAAATTCAGTGTGGCAAACTTGAAATTGAGCGGGGTAAACATGAAATTCAGCGGGGGAAACATGAAATTCTGCGGGGGAAACATGAAAATCAGCGGGGCAAACATGAAATTCAATGGGGCAACGGGGCAAACATGAATTTTAGCGTGGCAACTATGAAATTGTGCGTGAGTTTTTGGTCCATTTGACATACTTCTCGGCAATTTTCACCTTGCCTCGTTCAATTTCTAGTTTGCCTTGCTTAATTGCTAGGTTGCCTCGCTAAAATTCTAGGTCACCTCGCTGAATTTCTAGGTTACCTCGCTCAATTTCTACGTCGCCTCGCTGATTTTTCAGCTAGCCGGACTAAATTTCTAGGTTGCCTCACTCAATTTCTAGTTCGCCTCGCTGAATTTCTAGGTTGCCTCACTCAATTTCTAAGGTTGCCTCGCTGAATTTCTAGGTCGCATCGCTGAATTTCTAGGTCGCATCGCTGAATTTCTATGTTGCCTTGCTCAATTTCACCTTACCTTGCTCAATTTTTTAGGTTGCCTCACTCAATTATCACCTTGTCTCGCTCAATTTCTAGGTCACATCGCTGAATTTCTAGGTTGCCTCGCTCAATTTTGAAATTACGGTAATGACTGCTTTAGTCAAAGTGGGAATATGTCAAGATGTCCTGAGAGGGGTGAATAGGATTTTTTTTTTTAAATTTATGATGATTTAAAACCTATTAACCCTATCCTGAACTAATATGCAAATAACAGGATTTCTTTAATGTAGCTTTAATGCCTTCTAAGCCAAATAGAGGATCCAATCATAAGACTATTCAAAACATAAACAAGATGTATAACATAGTTCACGGTGGATGTGACAGTGTGTGAGATGTGATTCTAATTAGTTCTAGGTAATCATGTAAACATGCATGATGAGAGCATTTAGAGAAATCACACAAGCGGTAAACGTAAATAGTAATCCCAAATACAATCATTTTTATAGTGGCTTGACTACGTGTCTACTCCACTTCCGGCGGACGCACTCGACCATTGAGTGTACTGGATCTCACTAATGGAGGTTTCAAATCAGGTTCACCTCAAACCAGTACAACCTACACAAGACTGACTCTAGGACCTACACAAGGTACCTAATATGTCTCCACGAGACATAAGTTTATACCCCACACAGGAGCAAGGGTCAACACACAACACCCAGATTTTAGGCCACACATGCCAAGGATCCACACAAGGAACCTAGAGTTTATGCCTTACACAAGAGCAAAGGTTGACATACAACACCTAGGTTTTAGGCCACACAGGCCAATGATCCACACAAGGAACCTCGAGTTTATGCTCCCATGAGCAAGGATCAACACACAGCACCCACATGTACTCTCCCGTCGGAGGCCTCCTATGAGGACTTGAAAGGAGTAAGAATCACTTGTGGCCCAATCCTATAGAAAGGAATGATCAGCAGGGTCTCTGGACTCTAATAACTTACAGATAAGTAGATGAGCCCCATTAAGCACGTTGATGAAGATCTCCTCCTTGTATGATGAAGAATCTTCAGCTCCCTTGATCCACAACACTTATGATGCTCCAATGTAAGGCGACGGGTTGGGTCAAGGTTATGTTAGAATCCTACTCTATTAAATGTTTTCCTATATTAGAAATAGAGTGATTCCAAGTATCTATGCATTCAAGGTATCCCAACTCAATGATTTACCATTAAGGTGGTAGCTGGAGGATCCTTGAATGCAGAAGTTCATTCACCAATCCAATCTATTGAATATCAATGACGAGGGCGGATTGAGGAATGAACTCCCATGAGAGAAAAGGCTTAGGTTAGGTGATCTGAATTAAATACTCAAAAGCTCTATCTATTTTCTCTACAAACAATCTTAGGCAAGCTCTCACTAAATAGGCAAAAAGTTTCAACGAAAATAAAACAGTCATATTTTTGACAGAGTTCGATATCATCGAGCAGGCTTCGATATCATCGAGCGTATACTCTCGATAACATCAAATGGCCACTCGATGAGACGAACTCAATCTGTCAAATGCTTTTGAACCTTTTTGCCAATTGGTTGAGGACATTGAACATGCTTCGATGTCAGTGGATTTCAAACTCCGATTTCATTGACGCATGGTTCGATTCCTCGACATTTGAAAACATGAGAACAAACTTGCCTATGAAACTTAACATGTATTGATATGATCGAGCATCCCTCAATATCATCTGATTTTGAATGTTGATGATATTGATACTAGTTTCGATTCATCGATAGTTTCAAGGAATTTTCCTATAAACTTGCTGGACAGTTTTTGTCCTATTTCGATGACATCGACCTGGTCTCGATATGATTGATATTTGAATATTGATATCATCGAGTGATCCTCGATACTTAAAAGAATTTACCTGAAAGCTTGCTCATCAAATTTGTGTCCCATTCCGATATCATCGAAGGTCCATTGATATTATCGAGATTTGAATTTTGAAGATATCGAGACTCCCTTCAAGAAATCGATAATCACATGATTTTCCTTAACTGCTTTCTGAACACAAACTGACTAGATGTCGATTTTATCAAGCCTTCTCGATGAACTCGAGATTTGAAAGTCGATGATATCGAACATGCCATCGATTCATCGATAATTCAATCCAAGATTCATTGTGGTTGCTGGACATCTAAAGTCCTCATTTCAATAACATTGAGTGAGTTTTGAGGATGTCGATAACAGAGTTCGATTTCATCGAAGTACTTATCGATAAATCGACAAAGGCTGAAAAATTAAAGATTTTCCTGAATTTGCAAAACAGTTTTCACACCTTAAACCCTAAGTTGTTCTATCCATTTTTAAGGGTTTTATACACATGGTGTTTTGGGTCATGGGATGTGAGGCTAAGTTTACCTTTGACGAGTTCGGGCACACAACCTGTTGAGGTAGACGCTTGAATGATCTTCCTATGGGGCTCACTTGTCTGGCGGACTCAACATTCACGCTAATTGACAAACCAGGGCACTTTCAATCTCCCCCTTTGTCAATTACGTGACAAAACACCTGAAATCCTAGAACAACATCTAGACCAACATCCTAAATTGTGTGTACATGAACTTTACACAATTTTACAAATATGCTATTGAGTTCACACACGCAATTGTATCATTCAATAGTGGCTGCTCCCCCTATCTTCTTGCAGCTGCTCCCCCTAACACTTTCATCACCATTCGTACATAGACACACACAATTTTCTTCCGATGGTGGGATTGTTCTCCCCCTTTTTGTCAGTCATTGGCAAAGGGCAGTATAACAATAGTAGTTGACTGAAGTTGTAGCATAAAGATAGGGGAGAATCAAGAGAGATCCAGATAGTTCAATGCATACCAGATACATCTCTAAAATGCATAATCAGTAAGAGATAGATGTATAATAGATAACGACATCTCTATTTGCATGGAAACCATTTATACATACCAGGTCAAAGGAGAGCTGTGATTTTAACAGAAAATAGTAGTATAGCTTTAAATGACATAAATCACAAACCAATTCTCAATTGTTAAGGAATATGCAGGAGAAGACAGTTACAATTTATACCAGCATTTCACAGAATTTAACGCATAATTGAAAGCAGAGAGACATGCAGCAAATATATATGTAAAGTATTAATCACCCATCAAAATATCCAAAATAAGAGCTACCCAAGCTTGGCAGACTTTCATCATCCATCCCAAAAACAGTTAAACCATAATTCTGGCCCAACCATGGCCACATCAAAATAAAGTATTTTCCTCCACCAGAGGATATCCATAAACCACACAAAAAAAGATGTTAGACTTTGCATGTTAGCTAGTCACCACATACACACACAAGAACGCAGGACATTCAAAAAGATATTCATGCCTATCCACTACTTTTCAATCAAGGGTGATTAGAGTTGTACACGAGCAAACTAAGGCTCGAGTACTCGCTCGACTCGACTTGGAATACTCGACTCATACTCGACTCGTCTGAGTTAGAGCCGAGTACGAGCGGGTTTCATCTACTCATTTAGATTACGAGTAGAATACGAGTCTGGAGGTACTCGACTCATACCCGACTCATACCCATATATATAAGTTTTTTAAAAAAACCCTACTTCACTCACCCAGTCGCCCGTCATTTTCAAGCACCCGCTCGAAACCCTTCTTCCCTCCAGCGGCCGTTTTAAAAACCCCCCCTCTCTCTCTCTTTCTCCCCTCCCTTTCCCAGAGTCGTCCGGCCGTCCCTCTTCTTCCATCTCTCTCTCTCTCTTACTCGCCCGTCCACTGTCCGGCGATGCTAGACGCTCGTCCCTTCGGCCTGTCCGGTGACGGAGCTCCTCCCTGCCACTCATCCGGTGCCGCAGCTCGTCCCTACCAGGCTACCACTCGTCCAGTCGTCCGTCATCGCCCTGCCCTGCACGCAGCTGCCGGTCGTTCCTGTCCAGCTAGCCCGATATGTGTGGGTTTGATTTTTGATTTTTGATTTTTGATTTTTGATTTTTAGAAATTGTTTAATATATGTTAATATAGAAATTGTTTAGTATATATTTGGGATTAACCTGATATTTGTGTTTTCCCTAAATATCTCAAAATCAGAAAGAAACTCGAGGACGGGCGAGCTGGGCAGGAACGACTTGGGAATTGGGATTAACCTGATATTTGGAATTGGGATTAACCTGATATTTGTATTTTCCCTAAATATTTCCCTAAATATTTCAAAATCATTTAGCATAATTGGGATTAACCTAATATTTGGAATTGGGATTAACTTGATATTTGGAATTAGGCAATGAATTGAATAATTCATTTATCATGGTTCCCATCTTTGATGGTCAGACATGACGAAATAGTAAGAACAAGAGCTTTTATTTTATTTTGGATAATATTAAGAAATGGAATTTATTTATTTAATACTCCAGTGGCACATGATGCTTAAACTATTAAAATCACTTTAGTTAATCACAATTAAATTAGATAAATGGAACAATCCTAACCTTTGATTTGTCAGGAATTATTTACAAAAATTAGGACTGTCTGCACTATTTTTCCACTCAATGTCCAACAAATGCATACCAATCCTTCTAAAATTAAATAACAAGGTTTGTTAATTTCACATATATGCACATATATTATAAGGTGAGATATGCACATATATTATAAGGTGACACATATATTTCACATAAATTATGTGCATTTTATATATTTTATTGTTGTATTATATATATATTTTATTGTTTAGTTTAACTTCAAATTCCAATTGACTCGAACTTGCCTCGAAAACTCGCACTCTACTCGACTCGATTTCTGCTCGTACTCAAACTCGCCTAAAAAACTCGGACTCGACTCGACTCGTTTACTACTCGTACTCGTCTCGTACTCGGGCGAGTAGAGTACGAGCAGGGAGTCCTTGCTCATTGGCTGAGTAGAGCCGAGTACGAGCAACACTCCAGCATTAAGAGCCGAGTACGAGTAGGGCGATACTCGACTCGACTCGACTCGTGTACAACTCTAGGGGTGATGTTGCCCTATAGCTTGCCTATCGTATGTGATTAACTAGGATTGACAACCCTAGATGGATCATTGTTTGGGTTAATGATATAAAGGGAGGTACCTTAGCTTCCCGAATATGATGTATGAATAAACCTAATTAAATATTGGATAACACGACCATGCACTGCATTGCATGTGCTTTGGTGAGGAAGCGCACGTGTAAGGAGTGTTGCATGCGCGATTGTGAGATGATGTTGCTGAGGGAGTGCAGGCGAGGGCATGCATCATTACAGCATACCATTCTTGCATTAACCAGAGTAGTTAGGAAATGCTTGTTGCATTGCTTTATCATTACTGCTTGACTGAATTGATAAAATGTTAACCTTTGCCTTATAGCTCCACTGAGTTGATCACTCACTCTCACTTTGGGACGGTGTTTTAAAACACCAACCAGACTCTGTTTTAACTGTAGATGATGGCGAGGCTTACGAAGTGGATCCTGACTTTTATGACGATGAGGAGTTCTCCTATATGAAGCTATCAGGCGGGTCTATGTAGATCATGTCCTGACCAACGGGATTACAGGGATACGAATTAGTTGGACATTACACTTTGTCATTTTGTTTATTTTGGAACAAACATGTATATATTCAGCCTGGTGACATGATCATACTCTGGGGGTTTATAACCACTCATATACTTTATATATCTATCACAGTCTTCCGCTTACTTAATCTAATTCTCTCTGGAGTATGATATGCTGATTTAGTATAATCCCACTCATGTTTAATGCACTAATACGGACAACATTTAATTGTCATCATCTATGTTGCATAAGTGATGCGTCGAAACTCAGGAGTTGATCTTTGCTTTAACCCCGATTTTTGGGGCATTATTGAACCTAACTACCCTGTTATATATGTTCTGAGTTCGAATAGCTGATACAATGTAGTTGTGTGGACATGCTCGGGAATTTAAAAGTGAATCTGAATGTAAACATCTAAAGCAATTCAATCTGATCATGCAATCTGAGAAATCTGAAACTGAAACTGGATGTGAACATCTATACCAGTTCAAACGGAATCTGAAAGCTGAAATGTGAGAGTGAGTCTAAACATATATACCAGTTCACACTGGATCTCAAATCTCAGATGGAATCTGAATCTAAAACTTGACAGTGAACATATATACCAGGGCAAACGAAATCCAAAATCTGAGAAGTGAAACCGATCCCTTAACCAATTCTCAAACATTTACTCAAGTAGATCTGAAATATATAACTGAAACATGAAACTAAACAGCCATACCACTTGAAAAAGTCCACAAAAACTAGGACTATACATATATACCAGTGCAGGCTGGATCTCAAATCTGAATATGAGGCTGATCTGAAACTAAACATACATACCTGTGCAAACTATATCTAAATCTGTTTCCATTCTGAAATTGAATGTAAACATCTATTGTAATAGAAACTGTTATAGCTGTGAATCCTATATGTGTTGCTGCATGTACAATGGAAGAGTTTCTGATTTGTTAGGAAATAACAAAGTTGTTGTGATTCACATCTTTAACAGTCTCTCCACTGATTCTGACATCTAAAATCTGAAACCGATTCAGTGTTTTGTAAATGGTACCGACATTTCATTTTGGCTTGTTTATTGCTCCAAATCACATATTCGTTCATAGCATGCACAAGGGCAGAGGGTTGTTGCATTTACAATGACAGAGTTCTTGATTTCTCTGGAAAAAACAAAGTTATTGTGATTCATAACCTCTCTCACAATATAAACAGCTAGATTTATTCCAAGTAGCGTTACCACAACTCATGTTTTAGCTACCTGAGATCCCCATCCTTTTCATGTATGAAATGAATGTCACTCAATTGCATTTTGAGGAGCATAGCTACCCATGACATTTTAACAGGAACTTTGATAAAACAAAACATAACAAAAAAAAAAACATGCATCATACCTGTGTGGCCCACAAAATCTAGACGGTCAATTCATCAGGTATCTATACATTTGTTAAAACAATACACAACTTCAAAATATAGCTTCTTGATGTATAATAGAAGAAAACAATGGACAAATAGTTCATTTACCTTTAGGTTTCTAAAGATTTACAGATCATAGATCTACATAGAGCACCACATCTATATTTAGAAGGATGAATGATAGCAAGCAGAAGAATATGTTTTAATCGAAAAGAATGCCTCCAACAATAGCAGTCGCACCACCTTTACATGGACATTATAAAATAGAGAGGGAGAGATCAATGGAAAAAAAAAACTGAATCAGTATCGATGGTGGGAATCCATAAGCGCTTAATGGCCTAATGGATTACTGCAATGACATTAGAAACACGAAAATCATATCGAAAATACATCACGATGCCCAAGAATCATAACAAACATTGCCTGATTTCATCTCTATCATCACCCACCTCAGGGCATGACACCGTAGCCGGATGCCCAAAAATACCTCAACGAAAACAGTCCAGCAAAGATTATTTTAGACGGAAAAGGATAATGACAACATCTAGATGGCAAAACCCCCAAATTATAACATTGAAATCATTCTTAGAATGAACTTGCAGGGATTAAAATCCCCTAGAGGAAGGCGTCTACATTGAAATCCACCAAATAAAACACACAGATAGCAAAACCCCTAAATGGGAAGTATAAAACCATAATTGAATGAACATGCAGGGAGCAAAACAGCTAGATTAATGCATCAACACTGAAATCCGGCAGAACAACATGCAAGTAGCAAAACCCCTAAATGGGAAGCTTCAATCCATATTCGAATGAACATGCAGGGACCAAAACCCCGTAGAGGAAGGCATCAACAGTGAAATCCGCCAACATCCTCGTCTAGAAGACATATTAATTTCTGAAACCGGAGATGACAACATGCACGAGGCAGAAGCCCCAATTTATAGCAGAAATTGATAGTTGGACCATACATGCAGGAAGAAATCCTCAATCAGGAAAACATGAATATGAAGTTAACACATGAAATACAAATGCGATTATCAAAGAAGCGTAGATAGAGGCTTCCCTTCAGAAGGAGATGAACGCGTACCTTCCACAAGCAATCCCTCATATCAAACTCACAGGGATGAAGACTCACATGGAGACCCGGGTATTTGTACACATACCGGATTCGCGCCAGAATGATGATCTCCCGCCATCTCCAGCGACTTCTTGACTGCGCTTACAGCTCCATCCCATCGGTCTGTACGCTGGATGGGAGAGGTTTCCATGGGATGGGCTCGAGGTCGCAGCGAGAGATGGCAGAGCATCCCGAGAGCGATATCGCAATCCCTCGAAAATCTAGTGAAAAATGCGTTTGCTGCGGGATATATGCCTCCCCAAACAAACATGTGGGATCAACGGACGGGATCCCATCCCTCTTAATACCGTGGGATCTGCCCAGCCAAATAGGCCCTTAAAGTATTTGCCACGTTCGCACTAATGTCACGTGTGAACGTGCGTGTGAAGGCGCATGTGATCCCAGTAGATGTCAAAACTTTGACCCGTTCGGTTCTTTGACGTTTTGGCACGAAATCGGATTGCGTACTAAGTTACTCAGTACGCTCTTATCCTACTGAGTAAACTCAGTTGGGCCCACCTTAAATGTCCCAAGGGTAAACTCAGTTGCATAGTGAGTTACTCACCACGCAATCCGCTTCCTTTTGGCACAGATAGGGAAATTGGTTATACTGACATTGAAGTTTGGTCAAATTACCTGGGGAGGTGCTACCTTCCAGATATCCCAAGGGTGGCCTTCTGACAACTTTTGGATATTATTTCAGATGAAAATGCCTCTATCCCTGGTTCAGAAGTCATACGGTCCTAGAGTGAATAAGAAGTTACTTTCTGATTGCAACACCAAGAAAGTGACGGATTGGCTACTCCCTTACCACCAGCCAATGGCTAATGATCGGTGCACTATGGGCCCCACCATGATGTATGTGTTTCATCCATGCCGTCCATATATTTTTCTAGATCATTTTATGGTATGAGACAAAAAATGAGGTATATCCCAATATCAAGTCAACCACATTATAGGAAACAGTGTTGAATGAGCGTAGACCACTAAAAACTTTTTGGAGGCCATAAAAGTTTTGGATCAAGCTGACCTTTGTTTTTTCCCTTCATATGTGTCTGTATGACCTAATCAACAGATTGGATGTCAAATAAACAGTACAGTGGACCTTAGGAGGATTTTAATGGTTGATATCCAATCAGTATTGTATACCGGTGGTGTGGTCTAGCTGAGATTTATATCCCTCTCATTTTTGGGATCAAGCCCTAAAATGATTTGTAAAAATGGATGAACGGAATGGATGAAACACATACATCATGGTTGGGCCCATGGCTGGTGACAGGGGGAGTAGCCAATCCGTTTTCCTCCAAGAACGTGTGACGTGGATGGAAGCATTTATGAGCTTGGGAAGGGCCAAATGTCACCTTTCTTCACCTTTTACAGACCTTCTTCTTCTTCCTTCGTTTTCCTAGAAAAGTGAAGATCCAGGGACCAACTGCCAGAGGGGAAATTGTTTCTCCTTATCGTTTCTCTCGTCTGAAAGCCTCTTCCACTAGGAGGTTGGTATTTTATTTAATTATAAGCATTTGCTAAGGTAAAGGAAGATCAGAGTGGAGAAGGTGAGGGTTTTGGTTGTCACGTGAAGGGAGCTTTCCGTAGGGCACACCTTGATCAAACCTCCACCATTGATAGTAGAAAACCACGACTTCACATTTTCAAACCTTCGACCCTCAAAGAAATCAAACCTCGACCATTGACAGTGACAACCATGTCCTTTCACGTTGTCAAACCACGACCCAGACGAAGGGCCGTGGTTATGATGAACATTGGATTGTGGTTGTCATGTTATAGGGATCGTGGTTGTCACAGTATATGGATCGTCGCTTCTAGTTTATAAGGATCATGGTTGTCATGTTATATGGGTCATGGTTGTCATGGAATATGGATCGCGGTTGGCAACCACAACCCACGCTGGATACAACAACGATCCATTGTTCATCATAACCACGACCCAACATTTATCACAACCACGATCCATTGTGCATTTGAACCATGCCCCATTGTCCATGACAACCAGGACCATTTACTCTTCATAACCACGACCCTTGGCCTCGATGCATGGTCCTACCTCTCAATTATTTTGAGGGTGGCCTTCTGACAACTTCTATAAAATGTTTCGGACAAAAATGTCCCTTGTCCTTGGATCAGTAGTTGTACAATTTTAGAGTGCAGAAGAAGTTACTTGTTTTGAATAATCCTGAGAATGTGACGTGGACTGAATCCTTTTTTAGCAATGGATCGTAGTTTCATCTAGAGTGGGCCGTGGTCGACAACCATGATCCAACATGGATGACAATAACGATCCAGTGTGCATGTGAACCACAATCCCACGACAGGGTCATGGTTGTCATACACACTGGATGGTGGTTCCTAACCACGATCCATTGTGGATGATAACCACGACCCATTATTCGTCATATCCACGACCCTTCGAGTGGATCATGGTTGTCATTCACACAGGTACCATGACTCATTGTGGATGATAACCACGACTTGTTGTTCGTCATAACCATGACCCTTCGAGTGAATCGTAGTTGTCATCCATAGTGGTCTTGGTTATGACGAACAATTGGTCTTTGTTGCCTTGTTGGCATCTACAATGGGTCAAGGTTCACCAACCACGACCCATTTTGGTTGAAAACTACGACCCATTCTTCCTCATAACCACGACCCTTTGAGAGGATTGTGGTTATCGTCCATAATAGGTCGTGGTCGTCAACCTCAACCCAATGTGGATGACAACCATGATCCAATGTGGATGATAACCACGACCCTTTACAAATGACAACCAGAATCCTTCATTTCTGACAACTTGTACCCATTCAATTTTGTAACACCTTGAAAATCGAGGGTCGGGGGTCGAGTAGAAGCTCAACTCCCAAGTTCCAACACATCACTTATGCAACATAGATAATGATGATTTAATGTTGTCCATATTAGTGCATTAAACATGAGTGGGATTATACCAAAACAGAATATCATACTCCAGAGACAGTTAAATTTCACAAGCGGAAGACTGTGATAAATATATAGAGCATATAAGTAATTATGAGTCCCCAAAGTATGAACGTCACCAGGTTAAATAATTACATGTAAAGTTCCATAATATACAGAATGATAAAGTGTAATGTCATCTATCAATATCCATGTGGCCCCGATACGTAACTCCAGGTCTATATAGACCCGCCAGAGAGTTGCATGTGGGAGAACTCCTCATTGTCATATAAATCAGGCTCCGTCTCGTAAGCCTCGACGTCACCTGAAACTACAACAAAGTCTGGTTGGCGTTTTAAAACACCGTCCCAGAGTGGGAGTGAGTGATCAACTCAGTGGAGCTATAAGGCAAAGGTTAACATGTTATCAATTCAGTCAAGCAGTAATGATAAAGCAATACAACAAGCATTCCTAAGTACTCTGGTTAATGCAAGGATGATATGTGTTAATGATGCATGCCCTCGCCTGCACTCCCTCTGCGACATCATCTCATGATCGTGCATGCAACCCTTCCACTGTACTCAACTCTTACGCCAAAAGCACATGCAATGCGGTGCATGATCATGTTAGCCTAGTCCTTAATTAAACTCATTCATACAGCAGGTTTGGGAAGCTAAGGTACCTCCCTTTATATCATTTACCCAAATAATGATCCATCTAGGGTCGTCAATCCTAGTTAACACAGACGATAGGCAAGTTATAGGGCAACGTCACCCTTGATTTAGAAACAGTGGACAGGCAAGTTCAGGTCACTACGAAGAGGCTCGTCACCTCAGTGCATGCCTTAGTTTATAATCGAGGTCACTAAGGGAAAGGCTCGTCACCTTAGCGTAGGCCGACAGCTCGAATATAGTGTCCTATACCACCGTATTTGGCTCACGAGTTTGGTTTGCTCACTGGACACTACAGGGAGGCTCATCACCCCAGCGTAGGCCGACCACGGTTACCATCATGCCTAGCTCATGAGTCTTAGCGGATCAGGGTACCAAGGTTAAACAAGCTTTTCACTGGTAAGTTAGTACCTTAGATTCAAGCAGTAGCGTTCATACATGGTGAACACACATTAGGCCAATCGGGTTACTTGGACAAGCTCGACTGGTATGAGCGTGCGTACTACTCGGATTCGTCGAACATATCTTGTGTAGCAAAACGACCTCGGCCACTAATTCAGGAATCATTATTGATGCCTGGACTATGCAGTAGTCCCAATCATATTCAAACACAATAGGCATTCGTATGTTATAGTCATATAGCATGTGACAGCTAATTCAAATACACATCTCATTTGAGCAATTTAACAAACACATAGTGCACATATTATCATACATAGATATTTCATCCATAAATCACTTAGTAGTAAGATAAGTTACATGAAGGAAACTGTAGCTATAGATAAGGTGATTGAGAATCCTATCTCAACGCCCTCTAAAAAAACATTTTAACAAGCATTTTCTCATTCAAGCATTTTATCAAACACTTAGACTACACATATCAATATACATGTAATATATTAGTTATAACATATATTATGACAAGTCCTTTCATAAAGGAGTTGTCTAGGTGATATGGCCTAGGTAGGTCATATCACTTAAGTTAAGTAATATGGGCCACCTAGGCCCACCTAGGCCATATCACTTAATGAAACCAAAAATAGAATTTACAATAATATAAAATACCTGGATATTCTCCTTTTGATGCAGCTTAAAAGAACCAAATCGGAGTAGAAGTTCAATGTAGAAGTGATATGTTCACACTCACTTTCTTTTTGGGTTAGCTTGTTAGTACACCTCCATATCACTTAAATTAAGTGATATGGCCCACCTAGGCCTACCTAGGCCATA
The DNA here is from genome assembly GCA_021015155.1 of Magnolia officinalis. Taxonomy (NCBI): domain Eukaryota; kingdom Viridiplantae; phylum Streptophyta; class Magnoliopsida; order Magnoliales; family Magnoliaceae; genus Magnolia; species Magnolia officinalis. Next base: position 32,338,968 of record JAJHSJ010000012.1, read on the forward strand.
TCACTTAAATTAAGTGATATGGTCCACATAGGTCATATCACTTAATTTAAGTGATATGGCCCACCTAGGCCCACCTAGGCCATATCACTTAAATTAAGTGATATGCCCCACTTAGGCCATATCACTTAATTTAAGTGATATGGCCCACCTAGGCCCACCTAGGCCATATCACTGATTCTAGTTGTGTTCGTGAATAAAGCATAGATCTCCTAGGCCCACCTAGGCCATATCACTTAAATTAAGAATATGGTGATGTGTCATATGGCCCACCTAGGCCTCACATCTACCCCATACTGGGCAAGGACCCCTAGAGGGGGTTCTCCAGATGAATGGATGGAGTGGGCCTAGGTGGGCTTAGGTGGTCCAGACCATATCACCGATTCTAAGCCATATCACTTAAATTATGACAGTCGAGATGAATGGATGGAGTAGATTTATCACAAACATCACGGTGGACCCCACACAGGGTGCGCGTACACCCTAGTCTCCGTGCACGAGGCGTACCGGACAGTCCAAGCCGGTCAAACCAGCTTTAACCGAGCATTTTTGCAAAAAGCAGAAAATCTTTCCCGCCAAACGTTCTTTTTTAATCTGACGGATGTCAGCTTCTAAGGTGGGCTACCTTGGCCACTATTTGGATGATCTGAACCATCCATCGGATTCGTGGGGCCCGGCCGACCAAAACCCTATAGGCTGACAGACCCATGCATAGAAACGACAATTTTGGGATGGAACCGATCAAAAACTCGTGTGTGGCTAGGATCATGGATGGTGGGTCAACCTGTGCACACATGGTTGATCCACGATCGTCCTGATCGTGCGATCTTAGTCGTCCGATCGCCCATTTGAAACGCGCTCTTTTATTACAAAAAATAGGCAGGCAGCCTCCAGCATCATGAAAAGGGTAGGGGAGACAACTGTCGTTTTGGGAAGGGGCAGTTGGCTCGATCCGAGCCCTCCCTAGGCCACTTGGATCGATCCCAGCCACTCCCTCTAGGGCATCCATGTTCTTACGAGATGAGACATCTCGTCTCGTGAGAATACAGCGAGAATTAGAATATCTCGCGGGAACTTCCAAAACTTGGATGAAAGGCTCGAAAAGTGGACCTCGCGGTGATCAGAGGTTTCATATGGTCCGTTTGGATGGACCAGATCATACGAAAATACCTCGTACAAAAATTGGCCATTGATGGCCAGGTCATCTTCCCCGTCTACACGTCTGACCCACCATACTGAGATGGATCCCACCGCAAGTGAAAGTGTGCCTTTCTGGTGGGCCTGGGCAACAAAAATCCATGCCTAGGGTCAAATGGACCTCATGCATAACTGATCTTTAACAATGGCCTTTACAAGAGGAGTTTCTTTTCCATTCATCGGATGGGTTTCCTCATGCCTATAAAAAGAGCTATTGTTGCTCTTGGGATTCGCACCAGAGACAGAGAGAGAAGGAGAAAGGGAGAGAGAAGGAGAGAAAAGAGAGAGAGGCAAGTGATTATATGACTTGGTGTCGCACTGTACCAACTCAGCCCGTACAAATCGAACTGAGTTGGGTCAGTGCAGACTGGTAGCATCACCAAGTGGGTAAAAGAGTGCGAGAGTGAAGAAGAAAGAAGGCGAGGGGGAGTTATAGAGTGCAGCTCACCACGGACTCGCCCCAACGAGTTAGTGCAACTAATACCGGGGTGGTGTTAGCTACTGCAGCAGCAACGTAGGACTCTGGGTCGACTCAACCAACTCGTCAAGCAACCCAGGTAACTCAACTCAATTCAAGCCCAGCTGCAACAGCTGGAGCCATTAATCCTTCGACCAAGGGCTAGCCTGACTCGCCCATGTAGGGCCTGGTATGGGACCTACATGTCTCCGATCGGGTCTGGACCAAAACCCATCCCCTCCACTGCCGCTGATCACTCGGACCAAACCCAACTCGAACATATCAAGTCTAGTTGGCGAAACAACTCGAAACTAAATAGACTTAAAGGGTCGTATGGACCGGCCTCCGAATTCAGATCAGCGTCCGTCAAGGGCTACCCGTTTGATGTTTTTAACAACATCGGATGGGCAGGCATTCAGATTCAGTCGCCAAGCATCTAAACGTCGCTAACTCAGTAACTCAGACTGAGTTCAACAACACAGCAGTAAACAGGCTGCTCCACACTTAGTTTAACATTGTGGGCCGCACCTCAGTATGAAACTCAGTGGGCCGCACTTGAGTTTGAAACTTAGTGGGCTGCACCACATTCAGACAGTGGGTCGCGCCTGAGTCTTAACTCAGTGGGCCACACCATGCACCAGTAACGTGGACCACAAATAAGGCCTTCATTAGGCCATGCAAAGCACTGAAAACGGGCCTTCATCAGGCCATGCAATGAGCTGAAAGTAGGTCGAGATCAGGCCATGTAGTGATCAGAAAATAGGCCTTTAAGTGGGCCATGAATCTGAGCTGAAACACCCCCCAGTAGGGCTTTTCTTTCAACTGAAAATAAGCTTCAGCTGGGCCTTGTATTAAGCTAAAAAACAGGCCTCAAGGTGAGCTGAAAACGGACCTCTATCTGGGCCCTGGAATGAACTGAAAACAGACCTTTAACTGGGCCCTGCAATGGACTAAAAACGGTCTTTCAGATGGGCTATTACCTGGGCTGAAAGCTAGCTGCTGAGCCGTCCATTTGTTAGGCCAGGGATGGCCTAACCCAGCCCCATTTTTGGGCTTGTATTGGACCCAATGACTATTTAAACTGGGTCGAGCCAGACTTCCAACCTTGGGCCGCATTTGAGCAAGCTCAGTGGGCCGCACGAGCTGGGCCAAGCCAGGCGGATAGCCCAGCCTCACCCTTGAGCCACACAACAGGTGGGCCAGACCGTCAGTCTAGCCACACAACATGTGGGTCGGACCGTCAGTCCAGCCACATCACCATACATAAGGTGGGCCGCACTTAGACTAATTTCAATGGGCCACGCCACGAATCGCAATGGGCCTCACCAAGTTGGGCTGAGCCACCTTTGGACTACAGTTGGGATAACAGGTTTGGGCCAGAACGAGTCTAACCCAGCCCAACCTTTAGGCCATCACTAGGAGCAACGGCTAGGCCGAACTGGGCCCAGTCTAGCCCAGTTTCTAGACCATAGATAGACAATAACTGTTGGGCCAAACAAGGCCCAATTCGGGCCTTACCTAAGGGAAAACTTCAGGCCCAGTTTAGGCCATTAGTTGGGACAAAAATTGGGTGGGCCTGTTCACCCTAAAGCAGGCCCAAGTTCCCTTGGTTATCGGGTCCATACAAATCCCATTCATTTTAATGACTTAGATGTTTTAAAACTCTTTTAATACAAGTTGCCACCTTGGGAATGACCCTAGGGAATCGCTTGTGTGACTTTGGGCCACAAGATACACACGAGAATTAGGATCAAGGTCAAGACTACAACCCTTCAGGTGATGATTTCTTCCCCTTAAGCTTTCTATTTCCAAATTAGTTTAAGTAATAGTCCTTACTAGCATCACAATGGTTATCTCATAGTATGCGACCTCTTACACTAGTTATGAACTCGTAAGACATGATTTATAATTGATAGTTGTGAACCATACTTGCATGCGATAGTAACTTACATGATAACTCTTCTTTTGATTGATAATTCACATCATGACCGATTGTGATTATTATGCTTAACATATGCCTGTCATGCTATAACTACATGCTTTCACATGAATTGTTGTGAGTCGCTTATGAATCCCTATTCACTACACTTACTAGTGGGTAACTCCCTCTTGTGTACGTGAACTCATACTTGGGATGTAACAAGATGGGTAGGTGAGAAATGGGCCCTCGGTTTAGAGGTTACATGGGACATGGAACATTAATGTGGGATTTACCATCATAGGGCATACGGCTTGAGTGGCTTAGAAATGATCCCTTTTAATCGCATTGATTTAGCCTTGCTTGACCCTTTTTTGCCATTTTGATTTGATGTACATATACCCTTTTTGCCGCTGCGATTTGACATCTGTCTTATGTTTTGAGATTTGCCGATGTGACTTTGATGGCCTATACCATGCGATGGTAATCCCTACTTATGGAATTTGATTGGCCACTGGTCGACGGGCATCCATTAAACATCTTAAGATGGGAAAACCTCATGAGTTGGGGATGATGGTCATAGGACACTATGCCCGAGCTGTCAGCCTGAGCTGGGTGACGAGCCCCCCATAGTGACCATTGAGTTACTTAAATTGACTGATTGTAATTAGAATAATAATGGTTGGCCTAATCATGCATTCATAGCATATTGGCGATGACGGGTGGCTAATTCTGGATGCTGTAGCACGTGCCCTTAGGTTTAGTGGGGTATCGTTTTGCTAGCTCCCAGACCATCGGCTAGTAACCTACGTGATGACTTGGTCACTATGCTGTACGAGTTATGTTATGCTAGTGACCCACGGACTTGATGACTTGGCACCATGCTGTATGAGATATGTACGCTGATGACTAGTCTTTTGCATGGGTGACAAGCCCAAGTCTAACTGGATGAGCATCCCCAGGTCGATGTGCATTCACGCTTCCATGCATTTAAAAAGGCTGCATCATGTATTGTTTTGATTGCCTTGTTGTTTTAACTATGCTTAGCTAAGGCGGCGGTGTGTAATCTTGAAGGGAATTCACTCTGAGTTGGTCACTCATCCATCAAATATATAACCGTACAGGTAGCACAGGTGGTTTAGATGATATCCATGTTCAGACTGTTGAGAAGCAGGGTACCAGTGCCAAGGATGCATGGTCGTATCTGCCAAGAGGAGTTGCGCGATCTCGCGGCTCAAATTTATATGCATTTTATAATTTCTCTTCTGTCAATTATGTAATTTTTGTATTTGTTATTATAAGAGGCATTGGTTTGTATAAGTCATTATGGACAACTTCTTGTATATTCTAAATGTAAATTTCAACTTTTCCTTTATGTTGATTTGTCCATTTTACACTAAACTGCTAACTCTTATGAAAGAAAAAAATATGGAATTTGGTTCTCTATAAGTTAACACTCGAGTTTTTGGGAAATGAGTCATATACTCGGGTCCTGAAAACACGGGGTGTTACAGTCACTCGGCTTAAAATCGAATTTTCTCCCCTTAGACAGCATCTCAAGTGCAACAGGTTTCCAGAGCAATCGACCTCCAGGATACAATGACTATGACCCGGTCCTAACGGTGCACTCATTGTACGCGGGCTCGAACCACTTGCAGTTTAACCCAAAAGTTCTGAGTTGACTCAGCGACGAACTCGGTAATCAAAATTCATAATACAGAATATCAGAGAGTGTTTTATAAGAGAGAATGATTTTCGTATATTTGAAATGTGAATAGGAAGTCTTCATATAGACTTCGAAGTGGTGCATACGTACCCTTTACAAAGGGTTAGGTCCATTGGGTTTAAATCCAACAGATGCAACCAACCGGAACGGACACACCTCTCTGGTTTAAAATGAAAGAGTGGAAGTGCGAGTACATGCGAGTACACTCTCACAAATAAAGTCCCGCAAGTACCCATACACACACACCCACACGAGTACACTCGCACCACACCCGCACCCGCGCCCATGCCCAGCCTAGCCCATTCCGTCCTGTCGTGTCGCGTCGCACACGTGCACGCACACACGAACACAGACTCGGCTAGGCTCAGCATGACACCACTCGGCACGCGCGTGTGCGTGTGTGGTCAATGACATAGATTAGAGCTATTGACATAGCCCCCCCATAAGACCAAATTCACATGCCCTCTGAATGGGGCTCAAGCCCCAAGGCAAAAAGCCTATCTTATTGTTCACACCCCAAGTATAGGGTTGTAATGTAATAATAATCTCGGTAAGACCGGGGTCAAATCCACAGGGACTGAACCTTGTACGTAATCTGAAAGTAACTTGAACTAGAACTAGGCGAAGATGTAATCTAAATCTAAAAATTTTAAGGGAATAATGGTGAAATCTTAAACTAAAACTTATAAAATTCAAAGGTAGGAAACTAGGGTGCTGATCCACTTGTAGAGATCAGGGAGATCTATGCTTGATTCACGAACACAACTAGAATCAGAGTCCTATCTTCATCTAGTTGGAAGATATTTTATTAAAAACCAATATGAACTTCCTTTGATCTAGTTTTCAAGAGATGAGAGGTATGGGAATTAGAATTGATTCCATCACAAAACCATGCCCACGAGACAAAGCAAACAATAGAATTTAACCAATCCACAATAAATCTAAGAGAGTTATGAACGTTAGGAAGGGTTCCGTTTTCCAACCATGCCCCTGAGACAATGGTGAACAACAGGGCTCCCATGTTCACAATCCCTATACTGCAATGAACATACCCGAAGCTATCGCAGATCCATTGTAATTTAAGTCACAATAAACTATTAAAAACTACGAATATTCCATATAATCAAAGAAAGTTCATAAAACATGAATCAAAGCTGTAGAAACCATCCCATCACGCTACAAGCTTCACCTCTTAGCCCTAGCTAAGAGGCTTAGCCAACCATGGATATAATCAACTAAAATCTCTTAATTAAAACATCAAAAGAAAAGCAAAAGAAGGAAGAAAAAGAACTTCAAACCGGCCGTCCACTCTCTCTCCTTCTCTCTCTCTTTCTCTCTTTCCTCTTCACGTTCCAGCTTGCCTCTGCGGCTACCCACGCCAAGGATACCCTCCTCTCGTGTGTTCTCTCTCGTTTTATAAGCTGGAGGGTCGGTTGGCTTGGAGACTTACATGCGTGGAGTGCTTTCATGCGTCATCCGAAAGCTGTTATAGTGACCGGATATTTTGTATTTCCTTGGCTTTGCTACGTGCGATAAGTCGGGTCCACTATGATGTGTTTTTAGAAGATGCACTCCGTCCATTGGTTTTATGGGGTCATATTAGGCATCGACCCAGAAGATGAAGTAGTTCCAAGTCTCTGGTGGGCCACACATTCAAGAAGTATGTGGGTGACACACACTGTTCAAGACTCTGCCTAAAGCCTGATTTTTTTTCCTATTTGTGTGGAGTCATCTTGTGATGACCTTATGGGAAATCCACTCTGTTCATCGACTCCTGTATGTCGTGTTGGCCCACGGCCTCAAGTATCAAACGGATCCAATCTGTAAGTGGGCCACACGCTCAACTGATATGAGGACAACATTCACCATTGAAAACACAATCTGCTTCACGTTTGCTTGGTGCCATGCACGGCACATCTATTTACAAATTTGTCATTCTCTTTTGTTATAACTTCTGCCGTCTGTATCGTATGACTGCACCTTACAAATGAGATGAAATCTCACCAGTATTTGTTATTTTTCATGCTTTTTCTAACACCTAAGTTTGAGCCTTGATCGCTTATGGATTACCAAGATGTTCTTTAATGGCTAGTGCCCTCTGATCTCTCCATTGGGCCACTTTCACAAAGATCCAAGAGCTGAATTTCGACGTGTACGGTTAATTTAGGGTCCTCAGGCCAGATATAAAGTTTCAAACCAAACAGACGGTGGGAACCCTGTGATCTTGCATTCAGGACGACTTTCAGGCCCCTTTAACTTCAATCACTTGATTTTTTTTCTGATCTTTGGCGTGTAAATTCTTCGATCTCGGTCTCCTAGGATCCATCCCTTGCCTTGGTGATTCTTGAGTATCAAATCCATGCCTTTAGTACCCTTTTTATTTCAAGCTCCTAAATTCACCTTGCAACCAAAAACACGATTAAAATAGAACGTTAAGCACTATCATGTTCGTAAAACCATGTGATAACCGGGGTCTAATATGCAATATTTGACCCTCAACACAATCCCCAACCAGCATTTTGCTAGTCCCGAGTAAAGTATGCGAAAGTAAGTTGAGAATCACAGGATAATTTTATAAACTCGAGTGATTTTTTGAAAAACAATCCAGGTACGAGAATTCTAAGATACATCAATATTGACATTACTTTCTCCTAGACTCAAGCGCACAGTAAACTTCATGGTCAAGTTCAAAGCAATAATCCATTGATTAGAACAATTCTAAACATTAAGTTCCATGGGTATATAGTGTAACCTCAGCTTATCGCAATTAAGGATTCAATTCTTTATTTTCATGATAACATTGATAATCACAAGAGCATTCAGGATAACCATAACCTAAACCAAAACTTGCCTTACAGTTCTACTTTTCATTTTTCCAGCTTTTGATTTTTCCATCGATGGCTTTCACGCTATGTCAATCTTTTTAAAGATCTTTAATAGGTAGCCCTTTTCGACGACAACTGTTTTTTAGATGGGCATTCTCTCTTCTTCTTTTTTTTCTTCAATTTTTCTTATTGAACATGATGGACAAATTCCTCAGGTTGGTTCCTTACATGCTTAATAATCACCAATTAACAATTCAATATCAAATTAAAACCTTAATGTGTAAGCGAGATGTGACATGTGAAATCATGACTCAATCAATGTTTAAAACTTATAATCATGGAGTAATAATCCAAACTTGACTGTGCAACAGTCACTAAATCCAAGAGTCAACATTATGTATCTTATACTTCTTAAATCAAGATTATCCTTTAAAATCACTCAAACTCACAATAATTTCCAGAAAAAAATTTTTAAAATTTTTCACAAATTGTTTTGCTCAAGACTGAAAAAGCACTGATTAGGTAACCTAATCTTCCATCCCCAACTTCAAATCTACATTGTCCTCAAGGTAAAAGAAATAAGCATGCAATGCACATGGGACAAGGAAAGTAAAAGAGAAGTGATGGAAAGATAGTACCTGACGAGGAAATTAAACGGCCTTTCCAAAGAGAAATCAGCGTGAGAGTGGGTCAACACAAGAGTGAAACCAACGAAAGCAACCTATCCTAAAACAACTTAGAAAGCAAACTAACTTAACGACGTAAAGCCGACTATCCTAGAACAACATAAAGCAAACTACCCTAGTCCTATGAAAGTAGGGGAAAAGGTACTCAGTCATGCCGCAAGGTTCCTCTTCCAGCCAATATCTGGATAAATTTCTCAGTAGGTTTCTCAACAGGATCATCAAAAAGCCCCTTTTACAATAGGCTTGGATGCCTTGGAGCATGGAATTCCAGAGAAATCTATATACCTCATCAAAAAATTATCGTTGAATCGCTTGAGGTATCCAAATGATATATGATTCATCTGTGACAGAAAAAGTGTCAATGTTAGTACTCCATGGTGAATTAGAGACTACACGTAAATAAAATTCAGAAAAATTCACAGAAAGTGATGTAGTCTCGACACATTCTGGAGTTTCAGACTTCAGTTCAATTCTCAGCTCCTCCTCCTTTAATGGTAAGGATTCAAAATCTATGGAGGGAAGGATTTTAGAGTACGGGTTCCCTCGATCCGTGACAACCATCGAGGTATTATCATGCAAGGCATCCACTATTTTTTTTTTATCATAGAATCGTTTGAATCTGCAAAGTGTGTCAAGCAATCATCCAAAGAGTTAGAAAATTTCACATTAAAATCTGTAATGAAATGCTCGAGGACTCCATCATCTTTAAAAGTAGATGGAGGTACGCTCTCTTGCTGCAGCCCTGCACAGACAGATCGAGGGTCAGTAGACGAAGTATTGATGTGAAAACTCTGTTCATTGATACTACTCAGAAGAGGCATTGAATCATCAAAACTTGAACTCATATGGTGGCCTTAATTGGGTGGTTTCAAATTCCAGAGTCATATCGAGCAACTCATCCCTCTCCCGAATCATATCATCATTCAATTCAAGAGAGTGGTACAAACATGTTTCACAAGAGTTAGAAGGGTCGGTTGTAAGGAGCTCATCTTCCACTTTTAAATCGAACATGTCAGATGAGTAGAGTAGCTCATTATGACCGATCACTTCATGTACTTCTTGATCATTGACCTAGACCAAACTTGAGATTAATTCTAGGGAAATTTGGGCTGCACATTCATGATCGTCATCCCAATACGCATCATCTTCCAATTCAGTGCAATACACTCTTGGGATGGGAACGCTTTCCTCACATTTTCTTTCTAAATTGGGTTGAGGTTAAACTAACCTCTCCCTCATCATTGAAACCTAGTATGTCATGTGAGTGAAGTGCATCATCATCATTATATTTGAAAGACACCCACGTCTCTTGATTATTCTTTTGAACCGTCATCGAGATCGACTCTTCGAAAAATTGAACCATATGCTCATTAACATAATCCAACTCTTCATTCCAAATTCCAGAGTTCTTCAAGAGCGAGTTAGGATCACTTTCCTCGCATTGTATTTTTGGATTGGGTTGTGGTTAGGGTGAACGAGCCTCATTTATCTTATCGAGTCGCGAATTAAATGCTTCTAATGTTTTTCTAATTTCCACAAGACATGCCATGTTACGCTGAAATGAATCCTCTTGGATTGTTTCTGGTTAGATCTCAAACGTAGGGTATCCAAGAGAATAATCATTATAACATGTTGGTTCATCTTCCCAATTTTGATGTTTCCACTGGTTATAGTCATACGGATAATATGTGGGAGAATATGATGGTTGATAATAGTCCTCATTCCCATAGTTATGATTGTGTAAGGACTTCTTAATCGATGAAGTATAATATTCCAGTCAGTTCTCGATGATGGTTTGAGAAAAATCTTGAGAAATAGGTTGAATTGCATCGTAATCATTATACATCCCTCCCCAATATCTCTTATCCATCTCAGCATATTGACGTACCCACTCTTCTATGGTGAAACCCAAACTCTGAATCTAATTCTAAGAAAAATAAAAGAAAAGATCCTACAACAATATGGAAAATAAGAGGAGAAGTTAAAAAGAAGTTACCAGATTGGAGTTCCTACATTAAAATCCTGCAAAAGGAAATAAAAGAAATTAGTTTCTACAAATAGAAATCTTAAAGTTAGAAAGTTCTTAAAAAATAGAAAGATGAGTTAGTTTCTAAAAAGAAGACTAAAAATTAGAAAGTTTCTAAAAATAAACTAGTTCCTAAAAAGAAATTCTAAAAATAGAAAGTTTCTAAAAACAAGTTAGTTTCTAAAAAGGAAAGTTTCTAAACCTAAAATTAGAAAGTAAGAAAAAAGGAAATCCTAGAATTAAAAAGTTTCTAAAAATAGAAAATAAAACCTAATCCTAAAAAATAGAAAATTAAAAAGAGATTACTAATTTAGAAGTCTATCTCAGGGTCCTACAAAACAAGAAAATTTTGTTAGTTTCTAAAAATCGAACAGAAAAACATAAACCTAAAGTTAGAAAACCCTAATCTTAACCTAATTTTAAAACTAGTTAATTTCAGAAAAATAAAACCGTCAATCCCCGGCAACGGCGCCAAAAACTTGTTAACACCCCAAGTATAAGGTTGTGATGTAGTAATAATCAGGGTAAGACCGAGATGGAATCAACAGGAACTGAACCTTGTACGTAATATGAAAGTAACTTGAACTAGAACTAGGCGAAGATGTAATCTAAATCTGGAAATTTTAAGGGACTAATGGTGAAATCTTAAACTAAAACTTGTAAAATTCAAAGGTAGGAAACTATGGTGCAAAGGATCCACTTGTAGAGATCAGGGAGATCTACGCTTGATTCACGAACACAACTAGAATTAGAGTCCTATCTTCATCCAATTGGAAGATATTTCATTAAAAACCAATATGAACTTCCTTTGATCTAGTTTTCAAGAGATGAGAGGTATGAGAATTAGAATTGATTCCATCACAAAACCATGCCCACGAGACAAAGCAAACAACAGAATTTAACCAATCCACAATAAATCTAAGAGAGTTATGAACATTAGGAAGGGTTCCATTATCCAACCATGCCCGTGAGACAACGATGAACAACAGGGCTCCCATGTTCACAATCCCTATAATGCAATGAACATACCCGAAGCTATCGCAGATCCATTGTAATTTAAGTCACAATAAACCATTAAAAACTACGAATATTCCATATAATCAAACTATAATCAAAGAGAGTTCATAAAACATGAATCAAAGCCATAGAAACCGTCCCATCACGCTACAAGCTTCACCTCTTAGCCCTAGCTAAGAGATTTAGCCAACCATGGATATGATGAACTAAAATCTCTTAATTAAAACATCAAAAGAAAAGTAAAAGAAGGAAGAAAAAGAAATTCAAACCGGTCGTCCACTCTCTCTCCTTCTCTTTCTCTTTCTCTCTTTCTTCTTCACGTTCCAGCTTGCCTCCGCGGCTGCCCACGTCCAAGGTACCCTCCTCTCATGTGTTCTCTCTCTCTTTTTATAAGCTGGAGGGTCGGTTGGCTTGGAGACTTGCGTGAGTGGAGTGCTTTCATGCGTCAACCGAACACTATTACGGCGAGCAGATGTTTTGTATTTCCTTGGCTTTGCTACGTGCGATAGGTGGGGTCCACTCTTGTGATGACCTTATGGGAAATCCACTCCATTCATCAGCTCCTGTATGTCGTGTTGGCCCATGGCCTCAAGTATCAAACGGATCTGATCTGTAAGTGGGCCACACGCTCAATCGATATGAGGACAACATTCACCATTGAAAACACAATCTGCTTCACGTCTACTTGGTGCCATGCACGGCACATCTATTTACATATTTGTCATTCTCTTTTGTTATAACTTTTGTCGTCTGTATCTCCTGACTGCACCTTGCAAATGAGATGAAATTTCACCAGTACTTGTTATTTTTCATGCTCTTTCTAATGCCTAAGTTTGAGCCTTAATCACTTATGGATTACCAAGATGCTCTTTAATGGTTAGCGCCCTCTAATCTCTCCGTTGGGCCACTTACACAAAGATCCAAGGGCTGAATTTCAACGTGTACGATTAATTTAGGGTCCTCAGGCCAGATATAAAGTTTCGAACCAAACAGACGGTGGGAACCCTGTGATCTTGCATTCAGGACGACTTTCAGGCCCCTTTAACTTCAATCACTTGATTTTTTTCTGATCTTTGGCGTGTAAATTCTTCGATCTCGGTCTCCTAGGATTCATCCCTTGCCTTGTGATTCTTAAGCATCAAATCCATGCCTTTAGTACCATTTTCATTCCAAGCTCCTAAATTCACCTTACAACCAAAAACACTATTAAAATAGAACATTAAGCATTATCATGTTCGTAAAACCTGTGATAACCGGGGCCTAATGTGCAATATTTGACCCTCAACACTTATATACAACAAGATTTTCTTTAGAAAATCCGATGAGCGACAAAACCCACAATCCAAAAGCACCAAAATTTTCAAATGTGGAGGGAAACCGAAAAATTTGAAAAACAAATTTTTAATGTTTATTTTGAAACAAAATACAACACGGACTGTCCAGCAAGTTATTCTAGCCACTTTCCAGACTGTTTGGTAATATCACAACAATTGTATCTTTAGAGAGTACCATTTATTACTTTCAGAAGATTATAGTTGATGATTTTGAAGAATGTCATCGTTGATTTTGAAGAATCTCTGAAGGTTTTTGGGGATGATTTTGATGATTTTCTTATAACCAAATGTTTGTAGATGGAGATGTTGCTACCAAGCATCTTATAACAGATAAATTACAGTGAATCGATATCATTGTAAGAGTTGATTCCGTTGTAAGATTTGGAAAATCCTAATTAAATATTCATAGTGATTATGTGCCTTTTAGGGTCTATGAAAGGATTGGTCTAGGAGGTAGAAGACACTTATATTTTCTGAGCATCGTGAACAACGAGTTCAAACTAGTGAAAGAGTTTCATTTTCAATAAACCGTTTATCGTTATCTATTCAAATACATCTTGTTCTTTGACGGTTGTAGTGATAAAGGAATTGAAATCTCATTGATCTAATCAACTGATTGCGGTAACTTAGATTTGTGTGGAGCAAGTCCACATATTTATCTTTTCATTTATCATATTTATGCTTTAAATATGGTGCATAGAATTCAACTTCTGCAACTAGACCTTTGATCCTATCTTTCAAAAAAAAAAACTAGACCTTTCGTTCTGTTTGCATTACAAATCCCACGGACAAGGGTTCAACCAGAGATCTACTGCGAAGTTAGTGAACTTGACCGCGAAGTGAGAGAAATTGACCGCGAAGTGAGTGAAATTGACCACGAAGTTAGTGAACTTGACCGTGAAGTGAGTGAAATTGACTGCGAAGTGAGTGAACTTGACCGCGAAGTTAGTGAACTTGACCGTAAAGTTGTGAACTTGACCGCGAAGTGAGTAAAATTGACCGTAAAGTGAGTGAAGTTGACCACAAAGTGATTGAAATTAACCGCAAAGTGAGTGAAATTAGCTAGGAAGTGACTGAAATTCACCACGAAGTGAGTGAAATTGACCGCGAAGTGAGTGAACTTGAATGCGAAGTTAGTGAAATTGACCGCGAAGTGAGTGAAATTGGCCGCAAAGTGAGTGAAGTGAGTGAAATTGACCGGTAATGCTACCGCCCTCTTAGCCAAAAACCCCAAAAAAAATTATGTGGGTTACCGTCACCTTAGCTTTTTGCACTCCACCCTAATAAGGCTGATGAAGGCCGATGATGGAAAGCACCACCTTGTAGCGGAACACGTCGCCAATTTCGACCCCAGGCACACTTCCAAAGATTGCTTTGCCAGTGTTCACACACTTGTTCGCTTCCTTGAGAAGCTTATTAGCAGCTAGGTCAATTCGCCTAATGGCCTTCCCTTGTCCCCTCTTTGCTTCCCTTGTCACCGCGAATCGAATGAAATTCACCACGAAGTGAATGAAATTGACCGCGAACTGATTGAAATTGACCGCGAAGTGAATGAAATTCACCGCGAAGCGAGTGAAATACACCGCAAAGTGAAAGTAATTCACCGAGAAGTGAATGAAAATCATAGCGAAGTAAATGAAATTCACCACGAACTGATTGAAATTGATCGCGAAGTGAGAGAAATTGACCGCAAAGTGAATGAAATTTATCGCGAAGGTTTGAACCAATATGATATTTGTTTTTTCCATTCATCTAGATCCACGTGACCCATGGACAGGTTGGATGACAAATAAACATCATGGTGGGCCCTATTACGGTTTCAACGGTATGAAACATTGACTGTTGGGATATTTGTTTTTTCCATTCATCCAGATCCATGTGACCTCATGGACAGGTTGGATGAAAAATAAACAAATGGTTGGGAAAGAGGGTTTTGGGAGAATGGTGGAAGGGAGATGATTTAAGAGGGAGAGAGGGTTTTGGGTTTTAGAGGAAGAAATGGTTTGGGAAAGAGGCTTGTGAGAGGGTTTGGGCTTGTGGGGGTGTTTTAATAAATAGAGAGAGTAGAGAGAGTACACAACTATAGTGGGACCAACGGTGGGGCCCACCCAAAATTTTTTAATAAAATTGCCGGCGGCACATCGCGGTCTGGGCGACACTTTCGCTCGGACATCCAGAGTCCGGTAGCACTACTGTTGGATCGGTGGCAGTGGCGCCCGGACTGGTCCAGAGTCCGGCGGTAGTGCCACCGAACTCTGGACGTTCGGACGGTAGTGCTGCCGCCGACAATTTGTTTTGAAAATTTGGTGGGCCCCACACCTATTAGGATTAATTTGGTGGGCCCATACCTATTGGGATTTTGGTGGGCCCCACGCCTATTGAAAGTTTTGGTGAGCCCGCACATCATAAGGTACATGTGTGCTTTGGATTCATACGGTACAAGTGTGCAACCCTAATCCAGACCATTGATATGAAGGGCCCCAGCATGGATGGAGATTCCCTAGAAAACTCCTAGATTTTAAGGTCCTAATCATGGACTAATGATATGCAATTAAAAATTACAGGTGGGTAGATACGGTTCTTCGGGGACACCAAACTATGATGAAGTGGATGAAGTCAATGGATTTCACCGCAAAATTAGTGAAATTGATCACGAAGTGAATGAAATTGATCGCGAACTAAATGAAATTGACCGCGAAGTAAATGAAGTGAATAAAATTCACCACGAAATGAATGAAGTGAATGGAATTCACCGTGAAATTAGTGAAATTGACCTCAAAGTGAATGAAATGAATGAATATCACCTTAAAGTGATTGAAATTGACCACGAAGTGAATGAAATTCATCGCGAAGTGAAGGAAATTCACTGTGAAGTAAATGAAATTCACCGCGAAGTGAAGAAAATTCACCGCGAAGTGAATGAACATTATCACAAATTGAGTGAAGTGAATGAAATTGGCCGCGAAGTGAATGAAATTCACCGTGAAGTGAAGAAAATTTAACGCGAAGTGAATGAAATTCACCGCAAATTGAGTGAAATGAATGAAATTCACCGCGAAGTGAATGAACTTCATCACAAATTGAGTGAAGAGAATGAAATTCACCGCGAAGTGAATGAACTTCATCGCAAATTGAGTGAAGTGAAGGAAATTCACCGTGAACTGAATGTAATTCACCACGAAGCGAAGGAAATTGACCGCGATGTGAAGGAAATTCACTGATAAGTGACCGTTAGGGAAATTGACCATGAACTGAGTTAAATTGACAGTGAACTGAGTTAAATTGACCAATAAGTGAGTGACATTGATCGAGAACTCGATTAAGTAGTTATCAGTCAATTTCACACAGTTATTGGTCAATTTCAAACGATTATCGGTCAATTTCACATAGTTCTCGGTCAAGATGTCAGTTTCAAGCAGTCCTCAGTCAATTTCACTTAGTCCTTGGTTAATTTAACTCAGTTCCCGATCAATTTAACTCAGTTCGGGGTCGATCATTTAACTCAGTTCGCGGTCATTTTAACTCAGTTTGCGATCATTTAACTTAGTTCGCGGCCATTTCCATTCACTTTGTGGTCAATTTAACTTAGTTAGCGGTCAATTTAACTCAGTTTGCGGTCAATTTAACTTAGTGGGTCCTCGATCTATTTCACTCGGTCTTCATTCAGTTTCACATCGGTCTTTGTTCTTTGTTTAAAAAAGCCTCAATGTGGGCCATTTGAGCATTGAATTTGCCTCATTTATCGGGACATGTCATGCCATAAAATGTTTTTTTTTTTAAATAACTGGATTGTGGACGGTGTAGATATATCATATAAAATACGGTAGGGTCTACATAATGAAGTCAAGGATTTGACATATACCTGTCATTCGAAGCTTCTTTGATGAGGGGACCATTTTCGTCCTATCTTGGGTTGACAAAAATTGGAAATGACGTGTGTGATGAGTGTATTCTCGACCAAAGAAAAATATACCGAGAATTGAGGTTTTACTGCTAGGGTGGACAATCACAAAAGGGAGAAAAGAAAGCAGAAAATGAAGGTTTTACTGCTATGATGGATAGTCACAAAGGGGAGAGAAGTAATCAGAAAATGAAGGTTTTTCTGCTAGGGTGAAAGATCAAGAAGAGGAAAGAAGAATCAGAAAATGGAGTTTTTGAGGGAACTGCATCTTTCAAAGCCGCATTTCTGAAGAAGCAGGGGCATTTTGGTCTGGTGAGAGTGCATCAGTACAGCAGGGAGTAGTCTGGTAAGGTAAGTTTGGTCTGGTGAGAGTGCATCAATAAGGTGTGTGGCTCAAAAGTGAGGTGTACAGTAGGAAAAAACTCAAGAATTAGGCATAAACAATCATCAGGCGGACCACAAATTAAAAAATACACAGTCGAAAAACCACCTAATTCTTGTGTGGCCCACATGATGATTGGACTGGACTGACTTTTTGTTCATCTGTGCATCATGATGTGTTACACCTCCTGGACGGGTTGGATGTTACATGTGCATCATATGGGGCTCAAGATAAGCAACTTCATCACTTCCTTAGAAAAATATTACCCCAGAAAAAGAAAAAAAAACACTTAATTTAGGCGCCCTAACGTGGTTTAATAGAAATTAGCCTCATGGTGACACTATATGTTTAGCACACACAGAAGTCATACTCGCGCCTGAAAAGATCATCAATTGATCTTCCTTAGGTGTTACATATTCCGTTATTAATGTGATGGCACAGGCCCCTACGCATGCCTTTAGGTAGATAAATCATCACATGTTACCTAGGTGGCCACGTTCAACATGCCAATTTATAAGGCAACGTACTTGGCATGGCTATAATAAAAAAAAAAAAAAACCCACCGAGAGAACATATCTAATCATGATTCTGGCAATGATATTTTCGGTAATGTCGTTTTTCACAGTTATTCTAAAATGGAAGAGATGTTCGAGAACCAATAGGAAATCTTCCCAGGGACGTTCGAGAACCAACATATTTTGAGAAGGCTCTGAATACGAGGAGAACAAACCTATGCCCAAGCTGATCCAACTTTGGTTTGGACTTAAGTCGGGAGAGACAGACACGTTGGTTCAATTGGGTTATGCATTCTGTACATCAATCGAAATTACACATGTGGCCTTGTTTGATTGAATTCTTAGTAACAACCTTGAATTTGAAACGTTAGACTTTTTATTTTCTAACCTTTAGAAAATTGTAATGAATGTCTCAGATCTTTGCAAAATGGATAGACAGGGGGTGTATTCCTCACAAAAATCACGGTGAGCCCCACCAAGGGTTTCGCAAGCAATCCACATCCCCATGCAATAAGAGTCCTTTTTAACCGTTCATTCTTCTTGCACAGGTACGATGAATGTTTCAGATCTCTGCTTTGCTAGCCATCCAACGGTTTCTATGGTATAGGTTACATGGACGAGACAAACGGTCATATATAGGCTACCTTCACAAATGTTGTCAAGATAAGATGTTAGGGAGATGGGCCTATGAAGGTGTAGCTACAAGGATAGGCAGTTCTTAAAAAACTGTTTGTCAGATTTTGTCATTTTTGGACCCCAATTACTATGTAAATAAATCCAGATTTATTGGAGTCGAAGTATGCAGCCGAGATCTGCCCCATCTTGCTCATATTTTGTCATTTTTGGTCCCTGATAACTATGGAGTTCATTGAAAATTGTATGATGGCAACTCATCCATCATTCATGTGTCTTACATGTACATAAAATGGGACCATCTGAATTGCAGGCCAATCGAGGATGAAGAACAGGTCAAAAATCAACTTAACAGGAACCATCATGTCTTACACACACACCTCATTCCCAATTCCAAATTGTACGAGTTGTAGACCCAATTGAAGATGGACCAGATTCAAAGGAAATTTTTTTATTTTTTTATTTTTACCTTGAATGGATGATCTTCACCACCCAACTGGTGCTATCTAATGATGCAAATCAACACACAAATAGATATTTTGGATTTTGAAAAAGATTTCAAAATAAAATAATTCCCAGAGAGAAACTTGGACAAAGCGAACGACTGATATTGACCGTCCATTAAGTTGAGCACCCATTTCATATCAGAAAAATTGACAGATGGGATGGTTAAATCCAAAATTAACAATTATTTATTTTTTACAGATGTCTGTTTTCAAAGCCATGGATTAGATGGTTGGGATGAACTGATAATAGTGCTAATGATGGACTCCAACAAATAAATGTAAGAAATTGTTTGTTGCACCTATTTTCACATAAATGATCTTAACCACACATTTTACATAGGTTTGATCGGATGGTTGGAATCGTCCTACCAGTGTTTAATTTGCATTTTAGGCCATGAAATGTGGTATGTGAACTTCATGGACAGTCCGGATCAATTATTTGAACTGTGCAAGTAATCTGATGCAGCCATGTGCACTTTAACTCACAGCTCATGAGAGCAACCAATAATTTCTTATTTTCAAATATTAATTAATGTTTATAATTAAATGCCCACATTCAACTACAAAAGGGTCTAGAGATTTTTGGTCAGAAACTACCGATCTTGGAGATATTTAGGACATGGTTCATCCATAAGGTGAAATAACAAACCAATGGTCTGGATGATTGAAATATGGACCACATGTGTGAGAAAAAAATAAATAAATAAATTCCATGTACAATACGCCACACCTCTGGTCACCTATCCTAAAATCCTTTTGCCTGATGATTAGGGTGGTCAGGGTCTAAGCCAGCCAACCCAGACAGGCCAAAACAAGCCAGCTCGAGTTTGACCTGAGCATGAGCCCAGCCCAAGCCTTGCCGTGCGAGATCTGGACTATTTACTAGGATTGTCCCACGTGAATCATCTTTTCCCAAGTCACATCTTAATGTTTTTTCTTTTCTTTTTTTTTAGCTTTGTTAGTACACCCCACTGTCATTTCACACTTCACTGTTAGCCACCCCCACTAGGGATCGATACCAAGACCTCAGTGTGCTACACGTTTGTATATTCCTGACTGTGGAGCCCACCTAGATGTATTTTCCTTACATCCACACCGTCCATTCGTTTTTAAAGATCATTTTAGTGTATGATACCAGAAAATGAAGCAGATCCAAATCTCAAGTGGACCACACCATTAAACACTTCTTCTGGGCCACCGGAATGTTCAGTTTGATCCAAAAGAACTTTTTAATGGTCAGTCACCAATGTTTCCTGTGGTATGGTCCATTGTATATCAATGTATATCAATGGGTTAACACTCCAGCAGGGTCCATTGTTGTTTGAAACATCCCAAGTCTTTCATTCAATAGCTGCTGGCCAAACAAAGAAATGGTTCTATACATCAACGGCTCTCACTCAACCGTTAACAGACCAACATTCCAAGTCTATGATCTTCCAACCTCCTTTTGGTGTAAGGGCCATCCAGTGTTTCAAATAGCACCCGTAGCGTAGCGTGGCCGTAACGCTACGTAGCGTCCAAATAGCGTAAATCCCCTGTAGTGTACGCTACAGGGGTCGTAGCGTACGCTACAGCTACGTAGCGCGTAGCGTCCGTAGCGTAAGCTACAATGTATTTTTTTACTATTTTATTTATTTATTTATTTTTCACATTTTCTTTGTTTTTAATGTTGAGAAATGTGACACTTATATTATACTTGATACTTTTTACCTATGGGATTTTTATTTCTTTTCATAATTATGACTTGTGGTTTCAATTAAACATTATTAATTAAAGTGGCTTGCTTAGAAAGTTGTTGATGTGATAATTATTTGATTTGGCTTATATATGTGGATTGGCTTTTGATAAATGATAACTAATTACTTTTTTGAACATGCTTAGAATTGATAAAATGAATCATCATTTTAGGCATTTTTTTAATTTTTTTAATTTTTTTCACTATTTATTATATTTATCCTACTTTTAAATTAAAAAAATAGAAGTATCGTGTAGCTAACGCTACACGCTACGTATTTACGCTACACGCTATAGAGGGCTGAGCGATACGCATCACGCTACCGCTATTTAAAACACTGGGGTCATCCATGGTTGTATCACTGAATCATGGGCCCAGGCCATGCTCTCAGAGAAGGTCAATCAAAGCTCAAGAGATGATAGCTTAGCAAATTAAGGTATTACTGTTAGTCGATGCTCGATTGAGATCAGCTCACCTAATTCATTGATCTAGTGGGTCCCATTTTCAATGTCTTATTACATTCCTTGCAAATGATCCTAACCATTCAATGAAAATAAACCCACAATCAACCATAGTTCAAAAACTTGACTACACGTCTAGCTGAGTTGGGTAAACTCAAAGACTCAAACAGGTCTTTACTTGCCTTGAATCGATATTTCAATAGTTAATTTAAAGAATCAGCCTTGTATGGAGTCGAACAATTTTCCGAGTTGACTCGACTCATCTTGTCAAGACCCGACCGAGTCAGGCTCCCCAGCGAGTTTCGGAGAGGCTCAGCTCGAAATCTCATAGAGTTGAGTTGACTCAGCTGAGTTTTGTGTGGAGTTATCAAGTTTTCAGAACTAAAGACAATTGGGAGATTTTAATAAGGTCCTCAGAAAATTTTCACCAAGAGGGAGGCCTACAAAAGCTGGATGGAACATTGTACATTTCCTTTTGTAAGTCCAAGTACAAACCAGAAAATCATGACCCCACCCATAGTGGGACCACAATTTGGATGGTTTGGATTGAGGTGATTGTAGCCATGTCTACATTGACTGTAAAAAGGGTCGTGTTTTGTTCATTTATATAAACGTCTTACATAGATGTGGATCACCAATCTGAATCATCCACTAGTGGGCCCAACCACAAATGATTCATACCCAAAAATCACTATTACAACAAAAGAAAACTTACAAACAGATGCATATCATTTTTCTGTTATGGTTAACATCTAGCAAGCACAGCTTTCTTGCACACAGTAATGAAAAACAAAACAAATGGAAGATAAAATCAGATATATTGGATAAAGAATGTAAGTTACAGATTGCTCTTTCTCTTGTTATGATCCAATCCTATTGAAACATGCTACTATACGTACGCGCTTTTCTCAAATGGGCTCTGCTCTAGCAATCCAAGAACCTTAGCCTTTGACTAAGCTTCCTAAGAATCCTGATCAAGTTATATTATTAAAAAAAAATCTATACATCTTGCTCAAGTTTAAATTAGCTGACTGTCGGGCATTTTCGCAGAAACTCTCTTTGTCGCGCTCTAAAAAATTGGGGCGATGACTTTTCAACTGCCGATATCTTCCATCATGTAGTGACCCTGCAACGCCATGATCGTTAGCAAGATTTCATGACGTAATTTCATATATGTGTATATGTATATAGAGGTTTGCAGATTTTACACGTGTCTATGTGGCACATGTATCATGTCCAAGCCTTGCATTGGCTGCTCCCACATGAATGTAGATGGCCTGACCCAAAGACAGGCCCCATTCAACCATCTGAGTGTGAACTGCATGAATGGGGGAGAAAAATAGACTTCTCTCACTAACAACATTCAGCAGTGTTCATGTGCAGCTGATATGATGATTGGATGCCTGATTTTTGGGATTGGACATTGTGGGCCCACTTGACACATGGCTTGGATGTATCCATTTGTCCCACAGTACACTGCTTTGTAGAGAATGGAGTGTAGGATTAGATTAACAAATCTCTATGTATGTAGATGATAGATGGAAAAAACTAGAGGTACTTCAAGAGAGGAGGATAAGATCATCTACTTACATTTGCTTCATTGCACTCGTCTGCCGGATCGGGTCTTGAATAAGTGCCAAAGAACCTGAACAATTACTTCTCAAAGAATAATGTGGACTAGTCTGTTTGCCATTGCTGGCTTCACTACCAAAATCTTCCAACCATATAGACTTAGATGGCAATGTGTTAATGAACCTCATTGTCTGGATTACTTTAGAAGAATTGCTGTGTCGGTGGCTATCCATTTTTACATTACTTCGGCAAAAACGATTGTTGACATCTTCCTTACTCTCTGCAGATTGGGCCATGATCATTAGAAATAGTGAAAATAAAAGAAATGATGATACTTGCTATCGAGTTCGTGTGTGGAGATGGGACCTATACATACCTCTTGATTCCAAAGCTTTTGTTGTAGATGTCATCAGTAGCTTCTGGCACATTATGGTATCAGTAAATTCTAAGAAGGGATACGCCAAGAGTTCAAATCTGTCCGAAGTTGTCATCACAAAAAACCCAAAGGAAGAAATCCATGTTTGTAGTAGCTTAGGAGCTGCCGGCAACAACAACTTCTCTATCCCCATGTTGAAAGAAGCTGCATAAAATTGAGCAGAACAATTTCAGCAAGCCTCCTTAGTACTAAGGCAGTTTGTTCTTGTATCGAAATATCTCAACACAATCCCACAAGAGCAACCATGCGAACGAGCCATGTTAAGGATATTGACAAGAAGAGGACAGAGAATTCCTATGGCATACCAGCACA
This sequence comes from Magnolia officinalis, assembly GCA_021015155.1. Classification (NCBI taxonomy): domain Eukaryota; kingdom Viridiplantae; phylum Streptophyta; class Magnoliopsida; order Magnoliales; family Magnoliaceae; genus Magnolia; species Magnolia officinalis. Next base: position 32,362,604 of record JAJHSJ010000012.1, read on the forward strand.
ATCTGGTTGCTCATCAGGCAGGCATGCATATGTTCCCTTGGATTAAACACCAGGTCGGTCTGTTCATCAAGTAAGCCACATTTATCCAATAGAAATGGACAGTCAAAATAACTTGACCAATGGTCTGCATTTGATGAACACGTATGGCATTTGATGAATAGCCCGGAGCCCATGCAGACTTGCTATGCTTGCATGTGTGCTAGCTAGGGCTGTCTACTGGCTGGGCCTGGGGTAGGTCTCGACCCGGATTTTGAACTGTTTTGGGCCGGCCGTCGGGCTGGCAATATTCAAAATTCTGATTTTTAGGCGCGAGCCTAGCCCATTGACACCCCTAGTGCTAGCAGCCTTGACAAGACAGAGAGAACATATTATAACCTATAACTTAAGATGATATACACATACTCCCTATAGAACCAAATAATTGAATATCAACTCATAATATCAAGATGTGTCCATATCTATATTATGAAGATATTACCTTTTGTAAATTGTTCAACAGAAGCCGGCACATTCCTCGTCTGCGATATCTAATACGTGTACCCACTAGGGGCAGTTCTGCTACCTTCTCACCATGGATCCTAGAATAGAAACATACCAAAAGAAAGGTTATGTTTCAGTATATAATGCCTACAAAGAAGAGAAATTTTTGTTTTTTTTTAAGGAAAAAAAATTCATTACATAATGGTTAAGATATCTACTTAAGCTTACCTGAAAGTTGCCACGGTTATCGGTTTATTTCCCTTGTACAAGATCATGGTATAGAAACCTCGAAAGTTCAGATGGGGTAGCGTCGATCTGCATTAAACAAAGAAGGCTCAGTGCATCACAGATAGAAGCAACACCTAATACCACTGTGAAAACCCGGGAGCTTTTAAACTTATAATGAATCTATGTAGTTCAAGCAAACAAAAGTTCATTTTTGTTTTTTCAAAACTGGAATGGGAAACAAAAATCATTGCAGGAATGCAATGATGCCAAGAGAGCAAAAGAAAGCTTATGAGGGCCAATATATTGAGGGATAATACTAGATGAGGTATGCCCCGTCGACAGTGGGGCCCATCAAATCAATAGTCTAGATCGTGAAACAATGGGCCCCACGAGTGGAAACTGGGGTTATCTGCACCAGTAATTCTCAAACTCATATATGTATGATACTGAATGAGATAAATTCTTTACAAAATGATAGCAAGGATAATAAAGATTTATGGAAAAGAGGAAAGTAGGTCTTACTCTTTACTGAATACAACATCTGTGACAAGGTCTGTCTTGGTAATGGGTTGGATAATCTGTTTAAAACATTCGCGCAATACACTGCGAGCAGGCAAAAGCTTACTCCTAGTCATGTCATGACCTTCTTTTTCATTTGATCTCAAAATAGTCCATGATAGACCATCAACACCCGTTGGATTCAATTTCCCAAGAAGATTTTGGAGATGGAAGAATATCTGTATCACATTAAGAATGTTAGTAGAAATCGATATTACTATAGTTGAACAAATAGAGCAAGAATGGGCATTGTTATGTTAAAATTGACTAGTACATGGAAACCCAAAGAACAGGGGGAAAAAACCTCTGAAAAGACACATGACAATCTTTCTTAAATTTGCAACTACATAAAAAGATGTGAGAAGAAAATTCTAAAAATGCAAGAAACAGTTAAAATCACCAATTTGTTGGATTCAAACACAAACGATCTACCCAATTCAAATACATGTGCTACCCACCATACCCCAAGCCTTCCTATGATCAAGTAGCTGGCCCCAAGAAGGTTTGATCTCTAAAAAGACATCCTTCCTGAACTTCAAATCTTGGAATGCAGGACTCATCTTAAACTGGACATGGCTTCGGTTGATCTAGCTTATGGGGCTGTTGGGCTGTTGCTGAGAATTGCTGAGAATCAAAGACAATTCAGTTGTAGCAGGCCTTATGGGGCTGTTGTAAATCCATGGTCTGTACCTACTTTTGAGTCTTCAGAGGCTGGTTTGATAGACAAGATACTTCTGCATTTACAATGAAGCCTAGAGCTGGACCTCCATCTGCACCATCGTTCCAAAAGTCGCTAACTCTACTCAAAACTCGGCCGAGTCAACTTGACACGGCGAGCTTTCGAGCCAAATTGCTTGGAAACACAATCTTTGGTTTAACTCTATCTGGACTCAGGTAGACTAGTCAAGTTGACCCGACCTGACTCACTGTGACTCGGACTGAGTCACTCGGTTTGATGTAGTGTTATTATTGGTAAAATTTAGAAGGGGAGGAAGTGAATCAAACTCACGACCCGCTATAAGAGGCACTTAACTAGGGGTGTACACAAACTGGGCTAGCCCGGTTAGCTCGCTCGACCCGGCCCGAAAAAGCCCGACTCGGCCCGACCCGGAACTGATTTCGGGTCAGGACGGGCCAATTTTCTAGGCCCGAAAGTGAGTTCAGGCCAAGTTCGGATACCTCCCAGTTCGGCCCGACTCGGTCTGAAATCCGACTCGGCCCGGCTCGAGCCGACCCACTCCGACCCGACCCGTGTATGACTGTATTTAATTTATATAAAATGTTTTATTTTATGCTTTGTCAAATGTATGTAAATGTCCTGACTAGTTAGATTTTTTGTGGAGTCTATAGTTCAACTATCTAAACCGTTGATCGAGGGCCTTGTAACGAGACGCGGATTACTTGCCAAAGCCCTTCTCATAAACTTGCTGTAAGGTTCGAAACTGGCCCGAACTCGCGCTGGGCCCAGTTCAGGCTGGAGATGTTGGCTTGGTGACCAGGCCCGGTCGGGTTCGGACCTTGTGTGGCTGTTGAACAGGCCTGGACGGACTAAGGCCAGTTCGACTCGGCCCGACCCGTGTACACCCCTACACTTAACCAACATGCTATTATGTGTTTTGCTGTCAAGTTTTGTACTTTATGCTACTTATCTAATTCTAACTATTTTAAATATCTAGTACTGTTCTTAGTATATTAATTTATAATGTATTAAATCTTGAGTCGAGTTGGGTCGAGTCTTCAAGTCAACCCAACCTGGCTGAACATGCTGTCAGGTATGCTGGTTCATGCTGCTGCTGCATTATTGTTCAAGAGCCTTGTCAGAATGGTATAACTTGAAGGCAGGACTCTCCCTTGACTATTCTCATCTCCCTTTGTGTCTTTTGGATTCCACAGTTTACAAGGTCTAGCCATGGTGTTGGTTGCTGGTGGTCCCCTTGTTATTAGACTTGTCTCATGAGGCTTTGCATTTTGGGTCCCCTTGTATTGTGGGTTTTTTTTTTTTTTTTTTTGCAATAAAAGCTTATCTTACCTAGCAAAACAACCAAAAGATTTTTTTTTTAAAAAAAGAAGAAATGCACCATTGTTCCTTTTTTAAGAGTCTTTTCCTTTAGACACATTAACACACCTTAAAAAGTGGATGATTGAGCTGATTTTAGGCTAGGGTTTCTACATGGTGGGGTCAACTTAATGATGTGCGAAGTTTCACACATGTGCCACATTACCATTTGTGACCTGCAACTCCCTTGACAAGGAAGTTGTGCAAGTCCTGTTAGCAAGCTCTCTAGTATAGGAGACATCTCAAATGCACCAAACAAGAGACTATGACAAGTTATCAGAAAAAAAAAAAACTAAGCGTTTGAAATGAAAGAAAAATCAGAAGGTAGAAATATTCAATGGCATTAACATAAATAGTCCCGGTAAAATCCCTATAATCATGTACAGCCATAACTTTATAAACATAGGCAAAGCACAGAATTCAGCATATAATCTTTAGCACTGGTTATAGCTGTGTTTGGATGTGCTATTGAAATGAATTGAAATAATCAGTTTGCTGAAGTGGAAATGGGATTGCCTTTCATGTTCATGCTTCAGGAAAAGTTGAAATTGTTTTAGTTCAAGTAGGAAATGGAACAAACATGGCAAATTGGCAACCATTTGAAGCGCACTTCCACTCTATGCATAGGAAACAAATTTACAATTCGGTCATTTTCCTTTTAGTGAATTGAATATTTGCAGTTTAATTCAATTGTGCAACCAAACACAGCCCAAGCATAGCAATTTTTAGATTAGAACAAGCATAGATTTCTACATCCCATGGACAAATTTTGAAATACCTTTGAACACTTTTCTCCACAAAACCAATTTCCCTCAGGGCAGCTTTCAAGACCTTGGTCTCCTCTTTCTCTCAGACAACCCACATGATCTGAAGAAAATTGGGAAGAAATGTAAGTTTTGGAGATCTCGATTTTTAACTCGATACATACAGAAAAACAAAAAGAAAAAAAAAAAGAAAAAAGATAAGAGTCGAACTCACATCCACGTTCACATTGATCACAATACAAAATCGTTTTCTCCACAAATTGTTCACCATCATTGAATTCACCCCGACCACATAAACCACATAGACAAGATGGGCAGAACCATACAGTTTCAGGGAAATCCTGCATAAGCACCAACATCAAGTTTAGATCTCACAAAAAGCATAATTTCCCCATACACAATATTAATATCTCAATGTTGGCTGTATTTGGATGCAAAAACTGAAGGAATTGTAAAAATTCAGTTCAGCTGAAGAGGAAAAACTGAATCGTAACTACATTCCAAGTATTCACTATGAGGAAGTAGCATTCAAATTATAATTACTTTCCTTCCAATTCCAGCTTTAAAGAAATAAATTACCCAGTACAAATACTTAGGTAATTATAATTTGGTCATTTCCTTTGTACAAGACTAATTTATTGTGATTCATTTCAATGGTGCATCCAAACACAGCCCCAACTATAGACCAGATTTAGGGAACTCAGCTAACTAGTTGAACTTTCAATAATGAACTAGAGTTTTCATATTAAACTAACTGAGAAATGCGCTAGTGCCCTTAGAGAACTATAAGTTATCGTATGTGCTCCTAGTTGCATTGGGACACTTGGACAATCCAATCCATTGATCTAGACTATTTATGAGGTCCAACACAAATTTCATGGGCTCCCATTAAAAATCATACTAATCTGACAAATACTAACCATTTGAACAATGGCCTTAAATATGGGAATATCAAAATCATTTACAAAAAAATAGATCTAACCAAAAACTTGATCCATCTATTTTTTGGGGGCATGATGGATTGTTTATAATTCTAAAGAATCGCATTTGTTAGGTAACCGATAACCATCCCATCAATGGCTTGAAAAAAGGACTGCCATAGAAAATAAGGCCAAATCAAAATTGGATTGGATGATCCAATTGGTGTGATTTTTGCATCGTAGCTCATGAAAATTGTTCTAAACTCAATGAACAGATCAGATTGACAACTAGACTATCTAGGTGAACCAATATAACTTAGCATCTCTCGAACTAATTTACACTCTAATTACCTAATCTATTGCAGTTCCAACCAACTGTGCATCGAAATGCAGCTTTAACCATTGTTCAGTACTGTAATATTGTAATCACCATATTTTAGTACTTTCTTCATTCGAATTGAACTAGTTTATTGCAATTCAATTCAATAGTGGATCCAAATTTGAACAGTATAGAGGAAATGACCTGTTTGGATACAATATTTAATACTGAAGTAGTTTGCAATTTGTTTCAATTCAATAGCACACTTCCATTCTTTCAAATGCACTTGTCAAGAATCCTAAAGAGAAAGTTCTGTGGAAATACAATTGTATCAAAAGAGGCCATGAGTTCAGGACGCACCTTTAAACCAATGCAGCTTAAGTGAAATATGGACAGGCATCCACCCCCACAGACTACTAATTCGTTCCCATAGTGATGACAGATATTGCACATTCCATTGCTTATGGAGCAAGGGGCGTTACTCTTTGTTTCCTCATGCAGATGTCCTGTGAAATTGTTAACCTTATCATCACCCTCCATTTGCTGAATTTTGAGATGGGGTTGATCACTCTCGATTTGCTCATGCAGATATCCACCTTTAACATCATTACCACTCGCCATTTGCTGAATTTCTGGGTGGGGCGAATTGTTCTCGAATTGCTCATGGAAATATCCAGTGAAATCTTCAACCATTTCATCAACCTCCATTTGTTGAATGTCAGGGTAGGACAGATCGTCATCCTTTTGCACTTGTAGAATGTCAAGGCGGGATCCATATCCTGTGAAACTTTCATCCTTCACATTATCTTCTCTTTGTTGAATTATAGGGTGAGGCTCATCACTTTCCATTTCCTCATGTAGATATGCTAAGAAGTCCCCAACATTTATACCATCCTCCATTGGTTGCACATTAGCGTGGGGCAAATCACTCTCCATTTGCTTGTGCAGATCTTGTTCAAGGCCTTTAACTTCATCATCATGCTTTATTTGTATTTGGCACTGCATCAGTGACCTTCCATCTTCCAAGAAGATATTGGTAGAAGGCCTGTGACTACTGCTACCTGCATGGATCTCAAACTTGGAAATACCGTATACTTTTTCACAACACAAACATTTGATTCCTTCGCGCATTATCAACCCTGCTGCCATAGCACTCTTATCCTTTTTATTCAAGTAACATGCCTTCGGACCCAACGTCACCACGTTATTATCTATCAAAGATGACAGATTGGTTGTAGGTCCGCGCCTATTCTGCCTTTTTCCTCCTTTCAGCTTGAGAGAATCAACCGAGCAGCTTGGTGGTCGACCTTGTTGTATATTGTTTTTTACTAACGAAGCATCTGTAGATGAAGGAAAGTTGTTGCATTCAACCTTTCTCTTCTTTAATTCAGGTTCACCACATTTCATTACTGGTTGATTTTCAATGGCAACATCACTGCGATCCCACTGTCTGTTTTCCACAGCTCCATTTTCTTTAAGAACAAAATCAAATTGGTTTTCAATGGCAACATCACTGCAATCCCACTGTCTGTTTTCCACAGTTCCATTTTCTTTAAGAACAAAATCAAATTGGTTTTCAATGGCAACATCACTGCAATCCCACTGTCTGTTTTCAACAGCTCCATTTTCTTCAAGAACAAAATCAAATTGGTTTTCAATGGCAACATCACTGCAATCCCACTGTCTGTTTTCAACAGCTCCATTTTCTTCAAGAACAAAATCAAATTGGTTTTCAATGGTAATATCACCGCAATCCCACTGTCTGTTTTCAACAGCTCCATTTTCTTCAAGAACAAAATCAAATTGGTTTTCAATGGCAACATCACTGCAATCCCACTGTCTGTTTTCAACAGCTCCATTTTCTTCAAGAACAAAATCAAATTGGTTTTCAATGGCAACATCACTGCAATCCCACTGTCTGTTTTCAACAGCTCCATTTTCTTCAAGAACAAAATCAAATTGGTTTTCAATGGTAATATCACCGCAATCCCACTGTCTGTTTTCAACAGCTCCATTTTCTTCAAGAACAAAATCAAATTGGTTTTCAATGGCAACATCACTGCAATCCCACTGTCTGTTTTCAACAGCTCCATTTTCTTCAAGAACAAAATCAAATTGGTTTTCAATGGCAACATCACTGCAATCCCACTGTCTGTTTTCAACAGCTCCATTTTCTTTAAGAACAAAATCAAATTGCTCTATGTGTGTGAATGCAGTATCCATAAAGTTCTCGGCGTTGATGACTCCATCAAGCCATTGATTAAATGTATCATCATCTTGTAAAAGATTCATCTTCCTGAAAACATAGAAATCATTTTATGAGAATTACATGAAAACAAGTACATACATATTTAACAACCATGGAGGGACCCATCATAATCAACCGATTGATTTACAAATTCGTGGGTCCACCATGATATTTGTATGACATCTAGGATGAAGGGAAGAACCAAATATCAACTTGATCCAAAACTTCATTCCATTGTCACTTATCCTTATGTTATGTTCCACTTGAGTTTTGTTCTGTCATCGTAGCATGAGCTGGTACAATTGATGAACAGATTGGATTTTACAAAACAGTAGTCCAACACATATTTACAAGCAAGAGAATGAACAATGCAATGGAGTAGGAAGATATGTAAGAAGAATTTAAATAAAATAAAATTTAAAAAGACCAAAATTCTAAAAAGGGTAAACCTACAAAAGCAGAATAACAGAGAGAGAGAGAGAGAGAGAGAGAGAGAGAGAGAGAGAGAGAGAGAGAGAGTTACCAGCGTTTTTCTGATTCTTCTTGACTGTGGGAGATTGAGAGGACTGGTTAGGTATTTATATAGTTTCTAACCATGCATGTCCCAACTTCCAGGAACTTGTATTTTTGAGATGAAATGACAGAAATGCCCTTTTTATCTACTGTACTTTCTAGAAAGGGAAGAAGCGGAGTGGCGTAGACTCAAGTGATGTGTGTATGATGATCATAAGAAAAAAAAAAAACCAGGCGATCGACCCAATCAATCCAATGGGTTAGAAATTAAAAAGAATACACCATTCAAAAGCAATCTCATACTTGTGAGGACCACATTATGATTGGATTGGCCTGATTTTGGGTTCGGCCCTTCATCATGATGTGGTCCACCTGTTAGACGGGTTGGATGCTATACGCATGTATGTTCCAACAAGGTTTTTGATAGCAAAATGCTTCCTTGAGACAAAAACCTGTCAGAAACCGACCAGGACCATGGATGTACGGACGGTGAACGAACTGGCTACTCAGTACTCCCCTGCCATCAGCCAATGGCTGATGGTCGGTGCTCTGTGGGCTCCACCATGATGTATGTATTTCATCCATTCCGTCCATCTATTTTTTCATATCATTTTATGGTATGAGACCAAAAATTAGTTATATACCAATCTCAAGTGGATCACATTACAGGAAACAGTGTTGAATGAGCATGGACCGTTAAAATCCTTTTGGGGACCATAAAAGTATTGCATCAAGCTGATATTTGTTTTTTCCCTTCATCTGGGCCTTTATGACCTAATCAACAGATTGAATGTCGAATAAACAGTACAGTGGGCCTTAGGACATTTTAATGGTGGATATCCGATCACTATTGTTTTCCTGTGGGGTGGTTCACCTGAGATTGATATCTCTCATTTTTGGATTAAAGTCTTAAAATGATCCGTAAAAATGGATGGACGGAGTGGATGAAACACATACATCATGGTCTACAGACCTTATACAGCAGGGGAGTAGCCAATCCGTTTCCGTCCTCTCGGTCATCCATGTGTTTTATCCGACCGTCCATCTATTTTGACGGTTGCCTTCCAACTAGTTTGTAAGGTCGCATGTACCTTCACTAAGTTAAGTTTACAACTGTAGGCTTCCAAACCTCACTGCTTCATGGGCTGTTGACAGCAGGACGGTACTATCTAGCTAGATCCTGGTCAGGTAATACCTAATTCACGTCCAACAAAATCAGCTTTTCCGTAAATTAAATGACCAAAAATGCCCTTGTCAACTGTATTCTTGAAATGTGATGAAACCGACCGGCGTGGGTCCCACGTGATGCGCTTATGACACTGAATGGCATCCAACTACGTGCACCCGTCTAATGATTATAAGAAACAAGAATGGAGTTTTTTTATTACTCTACATCTCACATCTGAGCCTCGCACCTTACAACGCCAGTGCAAACAGACCTTACCAGACTACTCCTCTACTGTACGGACTCACTCTCACCGGACCAAAATGCCCTGCCATTTCCTTCGGAAGTCGATTGGCTGGTGTGCGAGAGGAGCGCTGAGGCTCCTCGACCTCCGAGTTGTAAGAACGGTTCAAAAGAGATCAACGTTTACATGGGCCCCACAGTTACGTATTTATTATAATCACAACGTTCATCCATATTTGGAGATCATTTTAGAGCATTATCCAAAAAAAAAAAAAAAAAAAAATCATATCCAAAGATCAACCGGACCACACCACAAATAGCAGCAGGGATATTGATTTGCACCGTTAAAAATTTTGTAGCGCCCACCATAACGTTTATCTTCCATCCAAGTCTATTCATATGGTCGCAAAGACTTGGATGAAGAGTAAAAACAAATTTCATATTGATCCAAAACTTCCCTTTCGTTTTCTTCTTTATCAGAGAGGGGCCTGTTAGGGAGCGGGGGCTTATTTATTGAGGGGAGGAGGGGAAGACTATAAGACGAGAATTCTATCTTCAACTTGTCTCGACCGTCTCCCACATGTATTCATTCCTTATTAATGAGTGGGGGGAGCACTTGCAATAAAAACTACTACACGGGTGACCCTTAAAAGGATTTCAATGGTAGATGTTCAATCTCCCACTGTTTTTTACAGTGTGGTCCACTTGATAGTTAGATCTGTCTTATTTTTCATCTCAAGCATTAATACGAGCTCGCTAAATGGATGGACGGTTTGGATATGACACATACTACATGATAAGACTCACAGAACTTGCTGATGTCAATACACCAGCTATATAGCTGGTGTGTGGTACACCAACCAATCCGCTTCAATTTCTTTCACGGTTGTACTACTGCCGATCATCCAACGGGTGGCGGTAGTGCCGTGGTCCCCTTATATTTTTGTATTCCAAAATGTTGGATGGGTCCCATCTAAAGTTAGGTTTTGCCGCCGCCCGGACTGTTGGAATATTTGGTTGAATTAAATAGATTATTAAAATCGAGAACCAAAAAAGAAAATAAAATTTGAGAAAGAAGACTTGTTGAATTGAGTTGAGGCGTGATGTGAATCACTCAGCTTGAAATCGAATTTTCTCCCCTTAGACAGCGTCTCAAGTGCAATAGGTTTCCAGAGCAATCGACCTCCAGGATACAACGACTATGACCCGGTCCCAGCAGTGCACTCACTGTACGTGGGCTCGAACCACTTATAGTTTAACCCGAAAGTGCTGAGTTGACTCAACGATGAACTTAGAAATCAAATTTCTTAAAACAGAATATCATAGAGTGTTTTATAAGAGAAAAGGATTTTCGTATATTTGAAATGTAAATCGGAAGTCTTTATATAGACTCTGAAGTGGTGCATAAGCACCCTTTACAAAGGGTTAGGTCCGTTGGGTTTAAACCCAACATATGCGACCAACCGGAACAGACATACATCTCTGGTTTAAAACGAAAAGGCGCAAGTGTGAGTACACTCTCGAAATAAAGTTCCGCGAGTACCCATACATACACATTCACGCGAGTACACTCGCACCGCACCCGCACCCGCGCCCATGCCCATGCCCAGCCCGGCTTGTCCCATCCAGTCGCGTCGCGTCACGCACGCACACACGGACACGGCTCGGAGCGCGCGCGTGTGTGGTCAATGGCATAGATTAGAGCTATTGGCATAAGCGCCCAATTCACATGCCCCCTGAATAGGGCTCAAGCCCCAAGGCAAAAAAGCTTATCTTATATACAAGAAGATTTTCTTTAAAAAATTCGATGTGAGACAAAACCCACAATCCAAAAGCACCAAAAATTTTGAATGTGGAGGGAAACCAAAAAATTTGAAAGCTAAATTTTTAATGTTAATTTTGAAACAAAATATAACAATCTTCCACATGTTTTAAAATAAAAATCTTTCGGGTTTAAGCGTAATAGTTGTGCAATGGTGCCAGTGTCACCATAGAGACTTGAACCGACATTAGAGTAAGCAAGACAGGTATAAAGGAATCAGATGACACCATAGTCTTGAACCTGAATCCTTTTAATGTAAATCGCAAGTACATGCCACTCACACAACTCTTCCTCTGCAAGTGATTTTACGGTTCGGTGCGTTTCGGCCATACACCATTACTTGAATTTCATGAGTGCTCTGGAGAATTCGCCTAGACTCTCATAGTAAGTGGTCCCCATCTCCACACCCATATATGTGAATTCCATCAAGTGTATGCAGCAACTGTATACACTACCAAATATATGACTATGGATTCATTAAGAGTTCTAAAAACTCATCTTTCTGCGTTGCTGCTTGCACTGCACACCATAAAATGGGCTCATATAACTCAGTGCAATCGTCTACCTCGTATCTTGTTGTTTACCCATTGAACCTATCTCATGGGATCTAAACTTGTATAGGTTGGTTTGCTAACATTGTCAGCTCATATATTAGGCTCAGCCTCATTCCCTTCGATGTATCATTGACTAACCTTTTAGATATTCATTTGGTTAGATGATCTGCCAGATTCTTTTCTGACCTCACAAAGTCAATAGAAATAACTCTATCACGCAACATGTGTTTCACTATGTTGTGTCTGAGTCTAATATGCCCGCTCTTTTCATTATATATTTTACTCTTTGCTTTTGCTATAGCCGCTTGACAATCACAATGAATAGACATGGTCGATAAGGCTTTGGCCATAATAGTATATCAGCTAAGAGATTTTTAAGCCACTCGACTTCTGATTTAGCTTTTTCTAAGACAATAAACTTGAATTCTATAGTTGACCGAACGATACATGTCTGCTTGGTAAACTTTCAAGAAACTGCTCCTCCATCCAAAGTGAAAACATATCTACTAGTGAATTTTGTCTCATCTGAATCACTGATCCAGTTAGCATCACCGTATCCTTCTAATACAACAAGATAATCATTATAATGTAAACCATAGGCTATTTTACATGCTAGGTATCTCGAAATCCTAGACAAGGCATTTCATTGTTCTTTTACAGGGTTATGTGTATATCTACTTAGCCTTCCTACTGCAAAAGCTATGTCTGGCCTAGTGCAGATTGTTAGATACATGAGGCTACCAATTATTCTGGAATATTCTGATTGAGACATACTACTTCCTGTATTCTTCATGAGAGTCACACTATAATCATAAGAGTACTGACAGGTAAACAGTCAAAATGGTTAAACTTCCTCAGTAACTTCTCAATGTAATGAAATTGTGATAATATAATAACACCATCTTTCCTAGTTATTTCAATACCTAAGATTACACTAGCCTCTCCTAAGTCTTTCATATCAAATTTAGATGACAAGAATTTCTTAGTCGTAATAATTAATTTAAGATTAGTTTCAAAAATAAGCATGTCATCAACATAAATGCATATAATAACATAATCATTTTCAAAAATTTTACTATATACACATATATCCACATAATTTATATGATAACCATTTGATTTTAAAACACCATCAAATTTTTCATGACATTGTTTAGGAGCCTGTTTTCGATCATATAGTGATTTAATTAGTTTACATACTTTATTTTCTTTACCTGATATCTTATAACCCTCAGGTTGCTCCATATATATTTCTTCTTTTAAATCTCCATTTAGAAAAGCCGTCTTAATGTCCATCTAGTGTACCACCAGTTTAAATATGGAGGCTATCTCTATTAAGACCCTAATAGTTGTAATCTTAGTTACAGGGAAATATGTATCAAAATAATTTATTCCTTCCTTTCGTTTAAAGCATTTCGCTACCAACCTAGCCTTAAACTTATCAATAGTCTCATCTGGTTTTAGTTTCTTTTTAAACACTCATTTACAGCCTATTGGTTTATTTTCAGGTGGTAGGTTTACAAGTTCCCGAGTGTTATTAGATATAATAGATTCCAACTCATCATTTATTGCTTCCTTCCAAAAGGTTGCATCTGGAGAGTTAATCGCTTCTGTATAAATTGTAGGATCGTCTTCTACTAAAAAGGTGAAAAAATCATCTCCTAAGTTAGTTTCTCTTCTAACCCTAGTATTTTTTCTTGGTTGTATCTCTTCTACTACTTTCTCGTAAGCACTTTTACTTGTAGACACGATATCTGATTTATTAACTTCCTCTATTTCTATATATTTAGATTTCATAGGGAATATGTTCTCAAAGAATTTTGCATCCCTGGCTCCTATAATTGTATTAGGATTTAGAATATTATCATTAGTTTTTAAAACTAGAAACCTGTAGGCTGTACTGTTCTGTGCGTACCCTATAAATACACGGTTGGTCGTTTTAGGGCCTAACTTTCTTTTCTTAGTTTCAGGCAATCCTATTTTAGCAAGACACCCCCACACTTTAATATATTTATAATCAGGAACATGATTCTTCCAAAGTTCATAAGGTGTTTGTTCAGAAGATTTAGAAGGAATCCTATTTAGGATATAACAAGCAGATAGAATTGTTTCTCCCCACATATTTGAGAGTAAGTCTGAACTATTTAACATAGCATTCATCATCTCCTTAAGAGTTCTATTCTTACGTTCTGTTATTCTATTTTGTTCTAGTATATAAGGAGTTGTTGTTTCGTGAACTATTCCACTCTTTTCAAATAATTCTCTAAATTGAGAAGATTCATATTCACCTCCTCTATCTGTTCTTAGTCTTTTAATTTTTATATTTAACTGATTTTCAACTTCAATTTTGTACTTAGAAAAAGCATTTAAAGCTTCATCTTTTTTTCTTAACAGATATATTCTAGTGAACCTGGAGTAATCATCTACAAAAGTTATGTAATATCTTTTTTCACCTCTAGACATGTGATTTTTAAAATCACCTAAGTCATTGTGTATCAACTTTAATAGAACAGAGGATCGTTCTATTCGTTTAAAAGATTTTCGAATGAATTTTGATTCTACACATGTTTCATATTTATCGAATTCCTCATTAGATATTGTTGAGGGTCAAATATTACATATTACCCCCCTTTATTACTTAGTTTTATGAACATGATAATGCGTAATGTTCTATTTTTATCATGTTTGTGTTACAAGATAAATTTAAGAGCTTAGATTGAAAAGGGTGCTAAAAGCATGAATTTAACGCTCAAGAATCACCAAAGCCAAGGATGGACCAAGAATGAAGAATTCACATGCCAAATATCTAAGAAAACCAAGTGATGAATGAAGAGCATTGAAGACTTAAAGTGAAGAAAAAGAATCCTGAAATTGTTCTGAAAACAAACATATTCCTGAAAGTGTCCTGAAGAAGCATATTCTGAAACTCTGGATCATTCTGTTAATTTGTGCAGAGCGAAGCCTATTTTGGGAAACTCTGTAAATTTGAGGCGATTTTTAGAGTTTTCCAACTAGGTGCAAAAGTTGGAGTTCCACAACTATAAATAGGACTCCCTAAGATGTTCCTAATCATCATCTAGGGTTTGAGGAGTGGAGTAAAAGCGTGGAGAAGCCGTCGCCAAGAGTTTTTCTCCCTTTTCCTTAGTTGTTTTTATGTTTTTCTTAAGAGATTTTAGTTCAATCATGTCTATGGTTGGCTAAAGCTCTTAGATAGGGCTAAGAGGTGAAGCTTGTAGCATGATGAGATATTTTCTATTGCTTTGATTCATGTTTATGTTGAACTTTCTTTGATTATAGTTTGATTCTTAAGGAATACTTTCAATTTTTAATGGTTTGTTGTGACTCAAATTACAATAGATCTGTGATAGCTTTGAGTATGTTCTTTTCATGTATTGAGATTGTGAAATTAAGCAATCCTGTTGTTTACCATCGTCTCATGGGCATGGTTGGGTGATGGAATCCTACCTAATCTTCCCAATTCTCTTATGATTAGTTGTGAGATTGGTAAATCCTGTTGTTTGCCTTGTCTCCTGGGCATGATTTTGTGATGGAATCACTTCCAATTCTCACACCTATCATCCATTGAGAATTAGGTCAAAGGAAGTTCAGATATGATTTTACTGAGATATCTTCCAATTGGATAAGATGAGACTCTGATTCTAGTTGTGTCATTGAATCAACTAAAGATCTCCCTGATCTCTACAAGTAGATCCTTGGAAACCCTAGTTATCACCTTTGAATTTGTTAGTTTTAGTCACTTTAATCACAATTACTCTTATCAAATATTTCAGATTTAGATTTACATTTTCTTCTAGTTCTAGTTCTAGTTCCAATTACTTTCAGAAGACACACAAGTCGGTCCCTGTGGATTCTACCCCGGTCTCACAGAAATTATTACTACATCGCGACCCTACACTTGGGGTTGTGAACAAGTTTTTGGCGCCATTGCCGGGGATCGACGGTTGCGGTTTCTGGATTTGATTAGTTTCGAAATCAGGTTAAAATAAGATAAGATAAGATAAGATAAGATATGATAAGATAAGATAAGATTAGATAAGATAGGATAGGATAGGATAGGATAGGATAGGATAAGATATGATAAGATAAGATAAGATAAGATAAGATAAGATAAGATTAGATAAAATAAGATTAGATAAAATAAGATAAGATAAGATAAGATAGGATAGGATAGGATAGGATAAGATAAGATAAGATAAGATAAGATGAGATAAGGTTTATTTCTAATTTATTTTTAGAAACTAACTTAGCTTTCTAGGTTTAGAAACTTTCCTTTTTCATTTTTAGAAACTAGGTTGCTTTTTTAGAAACTTTCCTTTTTAGTTTTAGACACTAACTTATCTTTCTATTTTTATTTTTAGAAACTTTCTTATTTCCTTTTTAGAAACTAATTCACTTTCCTTTTTCTTTTGCAAAATCCTAACATAGATCTCCTCCAATCTGGTAACTTCCTTCTAACTTCTCATCTACTTACTTTCCATATTGCTGTAGGATTTTTCTTTTATTCTTTTTTAAGATTAGATTTAGAGCTAGGGTTTCACAATGCAAGAGTGGGAATGTCAGTATGTTGAGATGGCTATAAGATATTGGGAAGGGATGTATGATGATTATGATAGAAATTAACCTATGTCTCAAAATTTTTCTGAAACCATTATTGAGAACCGATTGGAATATAATGCTCCACCGGTTAAGAAGTCCTTACGTAATTATATGCGGGAGAATAATTACAATCTACAGATTAAAGAAACAGTACGTGAATGTTGAAGTTATCATAATTATGGGAGTGGGAAGTATTATCACCCATCAGACAAGAAGAAAATAATACGTGATTATATTATGGGTGACAATATGTACCAACAATCATCAGATTCCCCCACCTATGACCCATATGACTATAATCGGTGGAAACATCAATATCAGAGAGATGAACCACCAATTGATTTTAATGACTACTCCATTGAATTCTCTACTTATGAGACTCAACAGGAAATAATCCAAGAGGAATCAATTCAGAAATACATAGGTGCTTAAGAACAATTCAACGAATATGTTGCACAAGCAATCGCAGGTAGTACGAAATCATTAGAGGCGATTGAAACCACCATTTAAGAGCGCCAGTCGCATCTTAATGAGGAGGAAGAGGCTGGTTCATATCAGCTTCAATCCGATCCGGAAACACAATGCGAGGAACGTGATCCTAACTCGCTTATGAAGAATAATGAAATTGAGAATGAAGAGTTGGATTGTGTTAATGAGCATATGGTTCAATTTTTCGAAGTGTCGATCTCGATGACGGTCCAAAGAAATAATCAAGAACCGTGGGTGTCTTTCAAATATAATGATACTAATACACTTCACTCACATGACACACTTGGTTCCAATGATGAGAAAGAGGTTAGTTTATTTGAACCTCAAACCAATCTAGAAACAGAATGTGAGGAAAGCGATCCCACTCCACGTGTGTACTGCACTGAATTGGAAGACGATGAGAATTGGGATGACAATCATGAATGTATAGCTCAAATCCCCTTGGATTCAGTCTCAAGTTTAGCCCATATCAATGATCAAGAGGTTAATGAAGTTGTCGACCATAGTGATCTACTCCACCCATCTGACATGACCAATTTAAATGTGGAGGATGAAACACTTTCAACTAACCCTTTCAACCTTTGTGATGTATGTTTAGATCACTCCCCTGAATTGAATGATGATATGATTCAGGAGATGGATGAGTTGCTCGATATGACTCTGAAATTTGAAACCACCCAGTTGAGGCCACCATCTGAGCTGTACACTTTTGACGATTCAATGTCTCTACTGAGAAGCTTCAATGAACAGAGTCTTCATATCAATGCTTCGCCTATTGATCCTCAATCTGTCTGTGAAGGGCAAGAGCAAGAGAGCATGTGTCCGTCCACTTTCACAGATGATGGAATCCTTAGGCAAATCATCACAAACTTCAATGTGGAGAATGAGCCACTCTCAACTGAATTTTCCAACTCTTTGGAAGATTGCTTGGCACACTGTGCAGATTCCATGATACAAGACGTAGTGAATGCCTTGCAAGACAACATCTTGGTAGTTGTTACTGACCAAGAGAACCCTTATTCTGAAGCCCTTCTTTCCTCAGATCCTAAATGTTTACCATTAAAGGAGGAGCGGAAATTGAACTGGAGTCTGAAACTTTGGAATGTGTCGAGACTACATCACTTTCTTAGAATTTTTTTGAATTCCATCTATGTGTAGTCTCTAATTCACCATGGGATACTAACTCTGAAATTTTTTCTGTCACAGGTGAATCATATATACTTTGGACACCTCAGGAGATTAAAAGGAAACCTTATACTGAGGTCCATAAATTGCTCTGAAAATTCATGCTCCAGGGCATCCAAGCCTATTGCAAAAAGGGCTTTTAGATGATCATGTTGAAAAATCTACTAAGAAATTTATCAAGATATTGGCCAGAGGAGGAACCTTGTGGCATGACTGAGTAGCTTTTCCCTTGCTTTTCTAGTTTAAGATTAGTTTATTACTTTCATAGGACTAGGGTAGTTTGCTTCTGCTGTTTTAGGATAGTTTATTTATATTCTGTTGAGTCCTCATGCTAACCCATCTTCACTTTGAGACCCTTAGAAAAGTCTCTAGATTCTTTCTTCAGGAACTACCTTTCCATCACTTCTCCTTTACTTTCATTGTCTCATGTGCCTTGCATGCTTATATATTTTACATTGAGGACAATGTAGATTTTAAGTTGGGAGGTGTGGATTAGGCAAGGTAATCAGTGTTTTCTTAGTCTTAAATTCTGAAAAATTTTCTGAAAATTTTATAAATTCGAGCGATTTTGAAGTTCATCCATAATTTAAAAGTATAAGATACTTAAAGTTGGTGATTTATGACTCTTGGGTTCAGTTACTTGTTAGATTTCACAGTTAAGTTCGAATTATTAATTCATGATTAGAAGTTTTAAACATTGATTGAGTCATGATTTCACATGTCACTTCTAACTTACACATTAAGGTGTCAGTTTGATATTAAATTGTTAACTTGGTGATTATTAAGCATGGAAGGAACCAACCTGGGAAATTTGTCCATCATGTTCAATGAGAAGAATTGAAAATAAAATAAAATAAAATAAAAAATAATAAAAAATAAATAAATACCCAGCTAAAAAAACAGTTAACGTCGAAAACAACTACCTATTAAAGATCTTTAAAAAGGTTGACATAGCGTGAAAGACATCGATGGAAAAATCAAAAGCTGGAAGAATGAAAAGATGAACTGTAAGACAAGTTTTGCTTTAGGTTTTGGTTGTCCTGAATGCTATTTTGATTATCAATGTTATCATGAAAATTAAGAATTGAACCTTTGATTGTGATAAGTCCAGATTTCACTATGCACCCGTGGAACTCAATGTTTAGAATTGTTCTAATTTCTAGATTAATATGACTATGAAATTTACCGAGTGCTACAGTTTAGGAGAAAATAATGCTCAACATTGATGTATTTTGAAACTCTATTATTTGGATTGTTTTAAAGCCACTTGAGCTTATAGAAATTGTCTTATGGTTCTCGAAATATTTTTCGCATACTTTGCTCTGGACTAGCAAAATGCTAGTTGGGGATTGTGTCGAGGGTCAAATATTGCATATTATCCCTCTTTATTACTTGATTTTATGAACACGATAATGCTTAATATTATATTTTAGTCATGTTTATGTTACAAGGTGAATTTAAGAGCTTGGATTGAAAAGGGTGTTAAAAGCATGAATTTAATGCTCAAGAATCACTAAAGCCAAGGATGGATCTTGTGAGACCAAGAATAAAGAATTCACATGTCAAAGATCCAAAGAAATCAAGTGAGGAATGAAGAGCATTGAAGACTTGAATTGAAGAAAAGGAATCCTGAAATTGCCCTGAAAACAAACATATTCTTGAAAGTGTCCTGAAGAAGCATATTCTGAAACTCTGGATCATTCTGTGAAATTACACAAAGCGAAGCCTATTTTGGAAAACTGCGTACATTTGAGGCGATTTTTAGAGTTTTCCAACTAGGTGCGAAAGTTGGAGTTCCAAAACTATAAATAGGACTCCCTAGGATGTTCTTAGGCATGATCTAGGGTTTGAGGAGTGGAGCAAATGCGTAGAGAAGCCGTCGTCAAGAGCTTTTCTTCCTTTTCCTTAGTTTTTTGTATGCTTTTCTTAAGAGATTTTAGTTCAATCATGTCTATGGTTGGCTAAAGCTCTTAGCTAGGGCTAAGAGGTGAAGCTTGTAGCGTGATGAGATATTTTCTATTGCTTTGATTCATGTTTATGTTGAACTTTCTTTTATTCTAGTTTGATTTTTAAGAAATACTTTCAGTTTTTAATGGTTTGTTGAAACTCAAATTACAATAGATCTCCGATAACTTTGATTATTATCTTTTCATGTATTGAGATTGTGAAATTAGGCAATCCTGTTGTTTACCATTGTCTCATGGGCATGGTTAGGTGATGGAATCCTACCTAATCTTCCCAATTCTCTTATGATTGGTTGTGGGATTGGTAAATCCTGTTGTTTGCCTTATCTCCTGGGCATGGTTTTGTGATAGAATCACTTCCAATTCTCACACCTCTCATCGATTGAGAATTAGGTCAAGGGAAGTTTAGATTTAATTTTACTAAGATATCTTCCAATTGGATAAGATGGGACTCTGATTCCAGTTGTGTCCTTGAATCAAACATAGATCTCCCTGATCTCTACAAGTAGATCCTTGGAAACCCTAGTTATCACCTTTGAATTTTTTAATTTTAATCACTTTAATCACAATTACTCTCATAAAATATTTCAGATTTAGATTTACATCTTCTTCTAGTTCTAGTTCTAGTTACTTTCAGAGGACACACAAGTCAGTCCATGTGGATTCTACCTCGGTCTCACAGAGATTATTACTACATCGCGACCTTACACTTGGGGTTCTGAATAGATATATTAGGTAATAAACCTAATCTCTTCATTTTCTTCAAAGATACTACATTCATATGACTTAATCTACTATGTTATAGATAAAAAAGTTCAACGATATAAACAGAACTAGATGTCTTCTTATTATCATTGGATACATTTACAATGAATAAACCATCATTACAGTATCACTTACCAATAAAAGTTTCATTCTTAATCATTACAAGCTTATCTGAATCAAATACTAACTTGACACCAGCCTTATTGAGGAGCAAATTAGAGACCAAGTTTCTTCTAATGTCAGACACATATAGGACATCATTCAATAGTAGAGTCTTTCCAGAAGTGAGTTTCAGAAGTACTTTCCCTTTTCTTATAACTGAAGATGTTCTAGCATTACCGATGAACACATGTTCATCATCTCCTAATACTTAGTAGGAGGTAAACATGCTACGATCGTCGCACACGTGCCTAGTTGCACCAGTATCTAGTACCCACTCCAAGTTGTTTATAAGGAAGACTTCTAACACCATAGCTACTACCATGTCAGACTCATTGCCAGTTTCTTTAAGATTAGCCTGCGACTTATCTTTATTTTTCTTAAGCTTGCAGGTTTTAATGTGATGTCCAGGCTTTCCACAGTTATAGCAATTTCCCTTTTTCTTGAATTGATTGTTTGCATTCTTCTTTTTGAGCCTGCATTCATTTGCATAATGTCCACATTTGCCATAGTTATGACATTTGCCATTTTTCTAATTGTTTTCCCGATTTGATTCCACAAGATTCGCTTTTGAATCTATCTCATTTCCATTTTCTTTTTGGTCACTGATTCTATTGGCCTCCTCTATTTGTATGTGTACGATCGTGGTTTTCAAAGAAACACTGTTCTTTTTATGTTTCATTCTATTCTTATATTCTTTCCAGGAGGGTAGTAACTTTTCTATCAATGCTCCTGACAGAAACACTTCATCCAACTTAATTCCTTCTGATGATAATTTATGAACTAGATTTTGAAAATTATGAATCTGATTAGTGACAGGTTTATCGTCTGTCATTTCATAATGAAGAAAATTAGTGATTACATGTTTCTTAGCGCCTGCATCTTCCAATATGTACTTCTTTTCCAAAGCAATCCATATGTCTTTAGCAGACTCGTAAGAAACATATACGTCATATAGTTCATTGGACAAAGAGTTTAAAATATAAAATTTACAATTATTTCAATCTGTTACTTCAATTTGATTTGCTAGATCTATAGTAAATGATTCAGACAAAATGTATGAAACTTTAAGGGTGGTCAATGCGAACATCAGTTTCTGTTTCCACCGTTTAAAGCATTGTCTAGCGAATGGTTCGATTTTGGCTAACTCAGCAGAAACATTTACTGTTACTGTAGCCACAGTCTATGTAATTCAACAATTTCGATTTCAAGATTGTTGGAATATTTGGTTGAATTAAATAAACTATTAAAATTGAGAACAAAAAAAAAAAAAAAATTTGAGAAAGAGGGCTTATTGAATTGAGTCAAGGTGTGACGTGAGTCACTGTAACACCTCGTACCTTCCAGTACTTGGGTGTTACCATGTAATATAATTTAATATAAATACAAACCTAACCTACTTAAATATTCACGTTCATTATGGTTGAAATCCGATCATTGAAAACAGTCCCTATCCATCTGTTGACGTTCGAGACAAACCATCACATCATCAACACAACCCGTTGTTAGGACTTCGATCACCTTGATAGGTGAATCAAACCATCCAGTAGTCACATAATATTTAATAAGTATATTATTTTATTTATTTATTATATTATAAATTTTACACAAACATAGATAAAAAAAAATTATGGATGTAATTGAATTTATTTATCATATAATAATGTATGAAAATGTATTGTAATAGAGTGATATGTATATATTTAATGTATATAAAATATTATGAAAATAATATTATATTAAATAAACATAATGAATAATAATTTTACAATATATAATTGAATTATAAATATTAATGTAGTATTAAATATGTTTTATAAATATGTAGACATAAATTATTAGATATTTTAATAAAATTGTATATTATTTAACAATATTATTGAATACAAATATGATTTTAATTAATTTTTAATTCATTTATATGTATGTTTATTTATAATATAATGTTATATATTATGAATTATATATTAATAAATATTTGATCAATAACATATATATAGTAGTACATTAATATTAAAATTATATTTATATATGTGTATGAGATTTTAATCATTATAATTATAAGTAATATACAATAGTATAACAAACGTATTGTAGTGTTGTAATATATTACTTCAGTGCAATAATAAAAGTGTTAGTTCAATAAATTATATAAGATAATTAGTTATATTGTTATTATTACAAAAATAATAAAATGTTATTAAATTAAGAGAAAAAAAAAGTGATATGGCCTGGACCACCTAGGCCCACCTAGGCCATATCACTTAAATTAACCATATTCTTAATTTAAGTGATATGGCCCACCTAGGCCATATCACTTAATTTAAGTGATATAGATATCAAAAGGAGAATATCCAGGTATTTTACTTAATTTATCACATATCACTTAATTTATATACTCAAAAGGAGAATATCTAGGTGGGCCATATCACTTAAATTAAGGCGTGAAAGATGGTCAGCCACTACGTTCTCTAATTCCTTTTTATCTTTTATTTTCAAATCAAATTCTTAAAATAAGAGGATCCATCTTATCGGGCAGGGCTTAACATCATTCTTAGAAAGAAGATACTTGAGTGCCACATGATCTGTGTAGATGATGATCTTGGATCCGTTCAAGTACGACCTAAATTTATCCAAAGTGAATACTACAACTAAGAGTTCCTTCCCCGTAGTTGAGTAATTTACTTGGGCCGGATTTAGAGTTCTACTTGCATAATTATAACATAGGGTTTCTTCTATTTTCTCTAGCCTAAAACCACCCCAAGAGCATAATCGGACGCATCACACATAATTTCAAAAGGAAGGTTACAGTTGGGTGGCTGCATGATAGGTGTGGTGGTTAACATGCCCTTAAGCTTAGAAAAAGCTTCCTGACATTGCTCAGTCCACTTGTATGGTGCATCCTTTTGAAGTAAATTGCATAAATGATGACAAAGGTGACTAAAGTCGTTTATGAATGTTCTGTAAAATCCAGTGTGCCCTAAGAAGGATCGCACATCTCATATGTTCTTGAGTGGAGGTAGGTTAGAGATAAGATCAATCTTAGCCTTATCTACCTTAATTCCCTTAGACGAGATGATATGTCCAAGGACAATTCTGTAACATCTCAAATTTTCACGGCTAGAGTTTGTACTCATGTCCGAGAAAATCGGGTGTTAATAATGTATAAATTGGATGCTTTGAAAATCGCACCTTATTATTATTATTTTCATGTAGATCACATTCAGATACATTCATGAAGGTAACATTCACGAGAATAAAATCGATTGTATTGATTATTTCATCAGATAAAAAGAATAACCAAATGCCCTCTCGATGGGACCTTATTACATTTATCGAGTTTGCAGCGGAAGTATAAAACTAAATAGTAAAACTATCTTCAGATTCTTTCAGTATAGTCTTCTATAGGGAGATGGTCCTCTAGGTGTTCAATTTGTACATCACCTACATCATCTATACTGTTGGAAGAGGGTCAATACCCTACTCATAGTGATGGTTATCCTTTAAGATTAACATTAATTCAAGATATTCATAAAAGTATATATGGGTTCTTATACATCTCATAGTCCACTAATACGAGGGTATCAGAATGCGTAAATAACCTACATGAGATGCATGCCTAGAAGAGTGTGTGCGGACTCACGAGTGTAGGCCGACAGCTTGAATACAGTGTCCCATACACCACCATATTCGGCTCACAAGTTAGGTTGCTCACTTGTCACTACAGGGAGGCTCGTCACCCCAGCATAAGCCGACAGCTCGACCACGGTGTCCCATACACCACCATGCTCGACTCATGAGTCTTAGTGGATCGTGGTACCAGGTTAAACGGGCTTTACATTGGTAAGTGGTACCCTAGATTCAAGCAGTAGCGTCCATTCATGGTAAACACACATTCGGTCAATCGGGTTACTTGAGAAGTTCGATTGGTATGAGCGCACGCTAATTTAATCGACATGGAGTGCATACACACTCCTCGTGGCCTAATCACTGTCGATAATCACCGTATAACTCGGATTCGTCAAACGTATCCGTTGTGGCGAGACTGGTTCGGCTACTCGATCGGAAATCGTTACCAATTGCCTGGACTACGTAGTAGTCCCAATCACACTCAAATGCAACAGGTAATCACATATGACAATCATAATAGTATTAAACAAACAATTTACACACTACAATCATTTAATCATTTTATGAAACACAGAATGAACATATTATCATACATGTGCATTTCATACATAAATCACGTAGTTGGATTTAAGTTACATGAAGGAATTTATACATATAGTTAAGGTAGTCGAGAATCTAATCTCAATACCCTTATGAAGTACAATTCACCAAACACTTACTCATTCAGACATTTTATCAAACACTTAGACTACACATTTCGATATACACGTTATAACTTAGTTATAACATATATTAGGGCAAATCCCTTCACAAAGGGGTTGTCATACATATAACAATTACGTATTCTAGATTAATTGTCATAGTAAGAACAAATCGTGAATTCACTTTCATTCAAACATTTCAATAAACACATGGAATGCATTATACCTCAACATAGTTCATATATGTGTAATACATGGAAAACATCGTATCTAAGTACATGTGACAGCAATCAAGTCAGTCATAAATCATTAACTGACATTGAAAGCCTTGAAAACTATAACCTAAACGTTTATAGTCCGCACCTTTCGTCGGTTTACTCGTTACGAACTCGGTTCGTACACTACGTCTTTGTCTACAGCACAACGGCTACCTAAACAGTGAAATAGGTTAGCTATTTCACCAATTTCTCTATTTAGGTTCCTAAAACAGATTAGGGTTAGGATTTCTTACCCCAAAACGGATTTGGATTCGACGGTGTAGCGACACGGGAGAGATGATTCGACACGTGGGGTGGTAGGAGTGAATGCCAGCAACAAACCACAGATCTCTCACACTTCTCCTCACTCTTTCCTCCTCTTTTCTCTCTTCTCTCTCCTAAGGTTTTAGGAAATTCGTATGGAATGAGAGGGGTGGGTTTAGGGCATTATATAGGCCCAAAAGAGATGTCAATGGCCCCAGGGCCATGATATACTTAGGATGTAGCCAAGGGGTGGTTGTTTCGGACCAACGGAACTCATCTGGAGGTCCATTGCTCGCATATGGTCTAGAGAAAGTTCCCTGACCATGGATCTAAGCTAGGTTAAGGTTTCGGTCTGATCGGATTAATGGATCGATCGTGGAAGACCCATTTCAGTTCAACGGTCATCGACACTCGATCAGGGCCACAAGTATACCAATGGGTGCAGGAAAATTTTCCTGATCCAAGGGTATAGTTGGGTCAAAATCTGACGGTCTGAAACCTTAAATTTGGCCTGCAAGAGAACGATCCAATTCACTTAAATCAGAGTTCGTTTTCTAAAGATATTCGCGTTTCTCACACACTTCACTCTAGGCTCAAGTTGTACGTTTCTGGATACTATTTGGACTCGATTCCCGCAATGGTTGTCAATCCCAACAAGGTGGTCATAATCGTATAGTTTCGCGGTCATCGGACTTTCGACACGTGATCCAGGTCCGATACGGGGTTTCAATGTGCTCCTGAGAGCAACTGGGTTTTGAGACTGATCCTAGGTTTTTAGGAAATGTTAAGTTAGTAATATTAATGGTTTTGGGTCTTGCAGTTCGTATAGAAAGTAGTTCGAGCTAATTTACGGATTAATTCAGTTTAGTACTTAATTAATTTTTATCTAATTTCTACAGAATTCAACCCTTAGTGATTTCTGCCTGAGGTGGTACTCGGGTCTTTGTATGGATTTTTCTGAGACGTTATAGGTTCTTATTGTATATTTGGTCCAAATACTTGCCAACCTGAATCATGGCCTAGCTTTCTCTGTTTCTTGGAATATGTTGATGTTGAAGTGTGTATATATACATGTGTTATCTTGTTTCCAAGATAGCAAATTGTTAGAACAGGGCATTTTTAAAAATGCATTTTCATCACCATCTAGTATCGATATTCCAGAGAGTAACCTCCTATGCACATGATTGATGGTTGAAAAGGTCACATCGAGAAACTTTGAACTACTCATATCCCTTTAGGTAAGAAGATATTGCCAGGGTCTACTATTTAATCAAGTAGTGTAGTGGATTTGGTTAAAGGAAGTTCTATTTACTTCAATCGTGTGCATTCCAACAAATTATTTTGAGTCATCTCAATCATTTATATTGCTTGCACTTCATCTCAAATTTACAGGTACAACCTTGCTTTCTTTTATTTTAAATTGATAATGATGGTGATGATGAGGGATGAGAGCTAAGAAAATGCACAGTTTCAATCAATATGAACCAAATAGAATTTAGACGTTTCCCAAGAAAACACAAACTGTCAACCAAACAGAAGTTGTTTTTGCAAACACCATACTGTTTTAAGTTTCCATGGGTTACCTGAAAAATTTGGAAACGTATTCCCCCATAAACCAAATAGCCCTCAAATTCAAAGCTATATTCTCCATGGAACAAGAAGCTCCAATTTGAAAGCTCTCACATTGTGGCTAATCACCCTCTAACTTCTAATTTTAGACCATGTTTGAAAGGTAGGCTGCAATGCCTCTCTGTTTTATTTTCGCACCGAAAGGTTATTTATATATATGAATAGACCTACAATGCCTATTTTCTACAGTGCCAGATGAATCTAGAAACAAGATAAAAACTAGCTCCCAGGCATTACACAGAACTTTGTAGTATGAAGGATCATAAAGGAGAGAATAACGTGCATAGTTGCTCTGCGCTAGCCTAGAGCTAGAGCATCACATCCTCGGTTTTGAAGGCATTGCCCCAATATATGGAAGAATCCCATCCAGGGATAATGAGAGGAAAAAAAAAAATCAGTTATCTATTTTTCTAAACAAATAATCTCTTTCATACGTTTGGACCTGGAGATTATTTATAAGCCTCTGTACACAAAAGCCCTGTCTGGAACTACTATTCCTCAGTTATCTATTCACTTTCAGATTTAGTGAATCAGATTTCTCAGACTGTAACATCAGATTGTAACACAGAAGTCGTACTCGCGCCTGAAAAGATCTTCAATTGATCTTCCTTAGGTGTTACATATTCCGTTATTAATGTGATGGCACAGTCCCTACGCATGCCTTTAGGTAGATAAATCATCACATGTTACGTAGGTGGCCACGTTCAACAGGCCAATTTATAAGGCAACGTACTTGGCACGGCTATAAAAAAAACCCACCGAGAGAACATATCTAATCATGATTCTGGCAATGATAATTTCGGTAATGTCGTCTTTCACAGTTATTCTAAAATGGGAGATCTTCCCAGAGATGTTCGAGAACCAATAGGAGATCTTCCCAGGGACGTTCGAGAACCAACAGATTTTGAGAAGGTTCTGAATACTAGGAGAACAAACCTATGCCCAAGCCGATCCAACTTTGGTTTGGACTTAAGTCGGGAGAGACAGACACGTTGGTTCAATTGGGTTATGCATTCTGTACATCAATCGACATTACACATGTGGCCTTGTTTGATTGAATTCTTAGTAACAACCTTGAATTTGAAACGTTAGACTTTTTATTTTCTAACCTTTAGAAAATTGTAATGAATGTCTCAGATCTTTGCAAAATGGATAGACAGGGGGTGTATTCCTCACAAAAATCACGGTGAGCCCCACCAAGGGTTTCGCAAGCAATCCACATCCCCATGCAATAAGAATCCTTTTTAACCGTTCATTCTTCTTGCACAGGTACGATGAATGTTTCAGATCTCTGCTTTGCTAACCATCCAACGGTTTCTATGGTATAGGTTACATGGACGAGACAAACGGTCATATATAGGCTACCTTCACAAATGCTGTCAAGATAAGATGTTAGGGAGATGGGCCTATGAAGGTGTAGCTACAAGGATAGGCAGTTCTTGAATAACTGTTTGTCAGATTTTGTCATTTTTGGACCCCAATTACTATGTAAATAAATCCAGAGTTATTGGAGTCGAAGTATGCAGCGGAGATCTGCCCCATCTTGCTCATATTTTGTCATTTTTGGTCCCTGATAACTATGGAGTTCATTGAAAATTGTATGATGGCAACTCATCCATCATTCATGTGTCTTACATGTACATAAAATGGGACCATCTGAATTGCAGGCCAATCGAGGATGAAGAACAGGTCAAAAATCAACTTAACAGGAACCATCATGTCTTACACACACCTCATTCCCAATTCCAAACTGTACGAGTTGTAGACCCAATTGAAGATGGACCAGATTCGAAGGATTTTTTTTATTTTTTTTTATTTTTTACCTTGAATGGATGATCTTCACCACCCAACTGGTGCCATCTAATCATACAAATCAACACACAAATAGATATTTTGGATTTTGAAAAAGATTTCAAAATAAAATAATTCCCAGAGAGAAACTTGGACAAAGCGAACGACTGATATTGACCGTCCATTAAGTTGAGCACCCATTTCATATCAGAAAAATTGACAGATGGGATGGTTAAATCCAAAATTAACAATTATTATTATTTTTTTTTTTTATATTTTTCTTTTACAGATGTCTGTTTTCAAAGCCATGGATTAGATGGTTGGAATGAACTGATAATAGTGCTAATGATGGACTCCAACAAATAAATGTAAGAAATTGTTTGTTGCACCTATTTTCACATAAATGATCTTAACCACACATTTTACATAGGTTTGATCGGATGGTCGGAATCGTCCTACCAGTGTTTAATTTGCATTTTAGGCCATGAAATGTGGTATGTGAACTTCATGGACAGTCCGGATCAATTATTTGAACTGTGCAAGTAATCCGATGCAGCCATGTGCACTTTAACTCACAGCTCATGAGAGCAACCAATAATTTCTTATTTTCAAATATTAATTAATGTTTATAATTAAATGCCCACATTCAACTACAAAAGGGTCTAGAGATTTTTGGTCAGAAACTACCGATCTTGGAGATATTTAGGACATGGTTCATCCATAAGGTGAAATAACAAACCAATGGTCTGGATGATTGAAATATGGACCACATGTGTGAGAAAAAAAAAAAATAAAAAAAAATCCATGTACAATACGCCACACCTCTGGTCACCTATCCTAAAATTCTTTTGCCTGATGATTAGGGTGGTCAGGGTCTAAGCCAGCCAACCCAGACAGGCCAAAACAAGCCAGCTCGAGTTTGACCTGAGCATGAGCCCAGCCCAAGCCTTGCCGTGCGAGATCTGGACTATTTACTAGGATTGTCCCACGTGAATCATCTTTTCCCAAGTCACATCTTAATGTTTTTTCTTTTCTTTTTTATTTAGCTTTGTTAGTACACCCCACTGTCATTTCACACTTCACTGTTAGCCACCCCCACTAGGGATCGATACCAAGACCTCAGTGTGCTACACGTTTGTATATTCCTGACTGTGGAGCCCACCTAGATGTATTTTCCTTACATCCACACCGTCCATTCGTTTTGAAAGATCATTTTAGTGTATGATACCAGAAAATGAAGCAGATCCAAATCTCAAGTGGACCACACCATTAAACACTTCTTCTGGGCCACCGGAATGTTCAGTTTGATCCAAAACTTCTGGCCCACAAGAACCTTTTAATGGTCAGTCACCATTGTATATCAATGTATATCAATGGGTTAACACTCCAGCAGGGTCCATTGTTGTTTGAAACATCCCAAGTCTTTCATTCAATAGCTGCTGGCCAACAAAGAAATGGTTCTATACATCAACGGTTCTCACTCAACCGTTAACAGACCAACATTCCAAGTCTATGCTCTTTCAACCTCCTTTTGGTGTAAGGGCCATCCATGGTTGGATCACTGAATCATGGGCCCAGGCCATGCTCTCAGAGAAGGTCAATCAAAGCTCAAGAGATGATAGCTTAGCAAATTAAGGTATTACTGTTCGTCGATGCTCGATTGAGATCAGCTCACCTAATTCATTGATCTAGTGGGTCCCATTTTCAATGTCTTATTACATTCCTTGCAAATGCTCCTAACCATTCAATGAAAATAAACCCACAATCAACCATAGTTCAAAAACTTGACTACATGTCTAGCCGAGTTGGGCAAACTCAAAGACTCAAACAGGTCTTTACTTGCCTTGAATCGATATTTCAATAGTCAATTTAAAGAATCAGCCTTGTATGGAGTCGACCAAGTTTCCGAGTTGACTCGACTCATCTTGTCAAGACCCGACCGAGTCAGGCTCCCCAGCGAGTTTCGGAGTGGCTCAGCTCGAAATCTCATAGAGTTGAGTTGACTCAGCTGAGTTTTGTGTGGAGTTATCGAGTTTTCAGAACTAAAGACAATTGGGAGATTTTAATAAGGTCCTCAGAAAATTTTCACCAAGAGGGAGGCCTACAAAAGCTGGATGGAACATTGTACATTTCCTTTTGTAAGTCCAAGTACAAACCAGAAAATCATGACCCCACCCATAGTGGGACCACAATTTGGATGGTTTGGATTGAGGTGATTGTAGCCATGTCTACATTGACTGTAAAAAGGGTCGTGTTTTGTTCATTTATATAAACGTCTTACATAGATGTGGATCACCAATCTGAATCATCCACTAGTGGGCCCAACCACAAATGATTCATACCCAAAAATCACTATTACAACAAAAGAAAACTTACAAACAGATGCATATCATTTTTCTGTTATGGTTAACATCTAGCAAGCACAGCTTTCTTGCACACAGTAATGAAAAACAAAACAAATGGAAGATAAAATCAGATATATTAGATAAAGAATGTACGTTACAGATTGCTCTTCCTCTTGTTATGATCCAATCCTATCGATACATGCTACTATACATATGCGCTTTTCTCAAATGGGCTCTGCTCTAGCAATACAAGAACCTTAGCCTTTGACTAAGCTTCCTAAGATTCCTGATCAAGTTATATTATTAAAAAAAAATCTATACATCTTGCTCAAGTTTAAATTAGCTGACTGTCGGGCATTTTCGCAGAAACTCTCTTTGTCGCGCTCTAAAAAATTGGGGCGATGACTTTTCAACTGCCAATATCTTCCATCATGTAGTGACCCTGCAACGCCATGATCGTTAGCAAGATTTCATGACGTTATTTCATAGATGTGTATATGTATATAAAGGTTTGCAGATTTTACACGTGTCTATGTGGCACATGTATCATGTCCAAGCCTTGTATTGGCTGCTCCCACATGAATGTAGATGGCCTGACCCAAAGACAGGCCCCATTCAACCATCTGAGTGTGAACTGCATGAATGGGGGAGAAAAATAGACTTCTCTCACTAACAACATTCAGCAGTGTTCATGTGCAGCTGATATGATGATTGGATGCCTGATTTTTGGGATTGGACATTGTGTGCCCACTTGACACATGGCTTGGATGTATCCATTTGTCCCACAGTACACTGCTTTGTAGAGAATGGAGTGTAGGATTAGATTAACAAATCTCTATGTATGTAGATGATAGATGGATAAAACTAGAGGTACTTCAAGAGAGGAGGATAAGATCATCTACTTACATTTGCTTCATTGCACTCGTCTGCCGGATCGGGTCTTGAATAAGTGCCAAAGAACCTGAACAATTACTTCTCAAAGAATAATGTGGACTAGTCTCTTTGCCATTGCTGGCTTCACTACCAAAATCTTCCAACCATATAGACTTAGATGGCAATGTGTTAATGAACCTCATTGTCTGGATTACTTTAGAAGAATTGCTGTGTCGGTGGCTATCCATTTTTACATTACTTCGGCAAAAACGATTGTTGACATCTTCCTTACTCTCTGCAGATTGGGCCATGATCATTAGAAATAGTGAAAATAAAAGAAATGATGATACTTGCTATCGAGTTCGTGTGTAGAGATGGGACCTATACATACCTCTTGATTCCGAAGCTTTTGTTGTAGATGTCATCAGTAGCTTCTGGCACATTATGGTATCAGTAAATTCTAAGAAGGGATACGCCAAGAGTTCAAATCTGTCCGAAGTCGTCATCACAAAAAACCCAAAGGAAGAAATCCATGTTTGTAGTAGCTTAGGAGCTGCCGGCAACAACAACTTCTCTATCCCCATGTCGGAAAGAAGCTGCATAAAATTGAGCAGAACAATTTCAGCAAGCCTCCTTAGTACTAAGGCAGTTTGTTCTTGTATCGAAATATCTCAACACAATCCCACAAGAGCAACCATGCGAACGAGCCATGTTAAGGATATTGACAAGAAGAGGACAGAGAATTCCTATAGCATACCAGCACAATCTGGTTGCTCATCAGGCAGGCATGCATATGTTCCCTTGGATTAAACACCAGGTCGGTCTGTTCATCAAGTAAGCCACATTTATCTAATAGAAATGGACAGTCAAAATAACTTGACCAATGGTCTGCATTTGATGAACACGTATGGCATTTGATGAATAGCCCGGAGCCCATGCAGACTTGCTATGCTTGCATGTGTGCTAGCTAGGGCTGTCTACTGGCTGGGCATGGGGTAGGTCTCGACCCGGATTTTGAACTGTTTTGGGCCGGCCGTCGGGCTGCCAATATTCAAAATTCTGATTTTTTTAGGCACGAGCCTAGCCCATTGACACCCCTAGTGCTAGCAGCCTTGACAAGACAGAGAGAACATATTATAACCTATAACTTAAGATGATATACACATACTCCCTATAGAACCAAATAATTGAATATCAACTCATAATATCAAGATGTGTCCATATCTATATTATGAAGATATTACCTTTTGTAAATTGTTCAACAGAAGCCGGCACATTCCTCGTCTGCGATATCTAATACGTGTACCCACTAGGGGCAGTTCTGCTACCTTCTCACCATGGATCCTAGAATAGAAACATACCAAAAGAAAGGTTATGTTTCAGTATATAATGCCTACAAAGAAGAGAAATTTTTTGTTTTTTTTTAAGGAAAAAAAAATCATTACATAATGGTTAAGATATCTACTTAAGCTTACCTGAAAGTTGCCACGGTTATCGGTTTATTTCCCTTGTACAAGATCATGGTATAGAAACCTCGAAAGTTCAGATGGGGTAGCGTCGATCTGCATTAAACAAAGAAGGCTCAGTGCATCACGGATAGAAGCAACACCTAATACCACTGTGAAAACCCGGGAGTTTTTAAACTTCTAATGAATCTATGTAGTTCAAGCAAACAAATGTTCATTTTTGTTTTTTCAAAACTGGAATGGGAAACAAAAATCATTGCAGGAATGCAATGATGCCAAGAGACCAAAAGAAAGCTTATGAGGGCCAATATATTGAGGGATATACTAGATGAGGTATGCCCCATCGACAGTGGGGCCTATCAAATCAATAGTCTAGATCGTGAAACAATGAGCCCCACGAGTGGAAATTGGGGTTATCTGCACCAGTAATTCTCAAACTCATATATGTATGATACTGAATGAGATAAATTCTTTACAAAATGATAGCAAGGATAATAAAGATTTATGGAAAAGAGGAAAGTAGGTCTTACTCTTTACTGAATACAACATCTGTGACAAGGTCTGTCTTGGTAATGGGTTGGATAATCTGTTTAAAACATTCGCGCAATACACTGCGAGCAGGCAAAAGCTTACTCCTAGTCATGTCATGACCTTCTTTTTCATTTGATCTCAAAATAGTCCATGATAGACCATCAACACCCGTTGGATTCAATTTCCCAAGAAGATTTTGGAGATGGAAGAATATCTGTATCACATTAAGAATGTTAGTAGAAATCTATATTACTATAGTTGAACAAATAGAGCAAGAATGGGTATTGTTATGTTAAAATTGACTAGTACATGGAAACCCAAAGAACAGGGGGAAAAAACCTCTGAAAAGACACATGACAATCTTTCTTAAATTTGCAACTACATAAAAAAATGTGAGAAGAAAATTCTAAAAATGCAAGAAACAGTTAAAATCACCAATTTGTTGGATTCAAACACAAACGATCTACCCAATTCAAATACATGTGCTACCCACCATACCCCAAGCCTTCCTATGATCAAGTAGCTGGCCCCAAGAAGGTTTGATCTCTAAAAAGACATCCTTCCTGAACTTCAAATCTTGGAATGCAGGACTCATCTTAAACTGGACATGGCTTCGGTTGATCTAGCTTATGGGGCTGTTGCTGAGAATTGCTGAGAATCAAAGACAATTCAGTTGTAGCAGGCCTTATGGGGCTGTTGTAAATCCATGGTCTGTACCTACTTTTGAGTCTTCAGAGGCTGGTTTGATAGACAAGATACTTCTGCATTTACAATGAAGCCTAGAGCTGGACCTCCATCTGCACCATCGTTCTAAAAGTCGCTAACTCTACTCAAAACTCGGCCGAGTCAACTTGACACGGCGAGCTTGCGAGCCAAATTGCTTGGAAACACAATCTTTGGTTTAACTCTATCTGGACTCAAGTAGACTAGTCAAGTTGACCCGACCTGACTCACTGTGACTCGGACTGAGTCACTCGGTTTGATGTAGTGTTATTATTGGTAAAATTTAGAAGGGGAGGAAGTGAATCAAACTCACGATCCGCTATAAGAGGCACTTAACCAACATGCTATTATGTGTTTTGCTGTCAAGTTTTGTACTTTATGCTACTTATCTAATTCTAACTATTTTAAATATCTAGTACTGTTCTTAGTATATTAATTTATAATGTATTAAATCTTGAGTCGAGTTGGGTCGAGTCTTCAAGTCAACCCAACCTGGCTGAACATGCTGTCAGGTATGCTGGTTCATGCTGCTGCTGCATTATTGTTCAAGAGCCTTGTCAGAATGGTATAACTTGAAGGCAGGACTCTCCCTTGACTATTCTCGTCTCCCTTTGTGTCTTTTGGATTCCACAGTTTACAAGGTCTAGCCATGGTGTTGGTTGCTGGTGGTCCCCTTGTTATTAGACTTGTCTCATGAGGCTTTGCATCTTGGGTCCCCTTGTATTGTGGGTTTTTTTTTTTTTTTTTTTTTTTTTGCAATAAAAGCTTATCTTACCTAGCAAAACAACCAAAAGATTTTTTTTTTAAAAAGAAGAAATGCACCATTGTTCCTTTTTTAAGAGTCTTTTCCTTTAGACACATTAACACACCTTAAAAAGTGGATGATTGAGCTGATTTTAGGCTAGGGTTTCTACATGGTGGGGTCAACTTAATGATGTGCGAAGTTTCACACATGTGCCACATTACCATTTGTGACCTGCAACTCCCTTGACAAGGAAGTTGTGCAAGTCCTGTTAGCAAGCTCTCTAGTATAGGAGACATCTCAAATGCACCAAACAAGAGACTATGACAAGTTATCAGAAAAAAAAAAAAACTAAGCGTTTGAAATGAAAGAAAAATCAGAAGGTAGAAATATTCAATGGCATTAACATAAATAGTCCCGGTAAAATCCCTATAATCATGTACAGCCATAACTTTATAAACATAGGCAAAGCACAGAATTCAGCATATAATCTTTAGCACTGGTTATAGCTGTGTTTGGATGTGCTATTGAAATGAATTGAAATAATCAGTTTGCTGAAGTGGAAATGGGATTGCCTTTCATGTTCATGCTTCAGGAAAAGTTGAAATTGTTTTAGTTCAAGTAGGAAATGAAACAAACATGGCAAATTGGCAACCATTTGAAGCGCACTTCCACTCTATGCATAGGAAACAAATTTACAATTCGGTCATTTTCCTTTTAGTGAATTGAATATTTGCAGTTTAATTCAATTGTGCATCCAAACACAGCCCAAGCATAGCAATTTTTAGATTAGAACAAGCATAGATTTCTACATCCCATGGACAAATTTTGAAATACCTTTGAACACTTTTCTCCACAAAACCAATTTCCCTCAGGGCAGCTTTCAAGACCTTGGTCTCCTCTTTCTCTCAGACAACCCACATGATCTGAAGAAAATTGGGAAGAAATGTAAGTTTTGGAGATCTCGATTTTTAACTCGATACATACAGAAAAACAAAAGAAAAAAAAAAAAGAAAAAAAGATAAGAGTCGAACTCACATCCACGTTCACATTGATCACAATACAAAATCGTTTTCTGCACAAATTGTTCACCATCATTGAATTCACCCTGACCACATAAACCACATAGACAAGATGGGCAGAACCATACAGTTTCGGGGAAATCCTGCATAAGCACCAACATCAAGTTTAGATCTCACAAAAAGCATAATTTCCCCATACACAATATTAATATCTCAATGTTGGCTGTATTTGGATGCAAAAACTGAAGGAATTGTAAAAATTCAGTTCAGCTGAAGAGGAAAAACTGAATCGTAACTACATTCCAAGTATTCACTATGAGGAAGTAGCATTCAAATTATAATTACTTTCCTTCCAATTCCAGCTTTAAAGAAATAAATTACCCAGTACAAATACTTAGGTAATTATAATTTGGTCATTTCCTTTGTACAAGACTAATTTATTGTGATTCATTTCAATGGTGCATCCAAACACAGCCCCAACTATAGACCAGATTTAGGGAACTCAGCAAACTAGTTGAACTTTCAATAATGAACTAGAGTTTTCATATTAAACTAACTGAGAAATGCGCTAGTGCCCTTAGAGAACTATAAGTTATCGTATGTGCTCCTAGTTGCATTGGGACACTTGGACAATCCAATCCATTGATCTAGACTATTTATGAGGTCCAACACAAATTTCATGGGCTCCCATTAAAAATCAGACTAATCTGAAAAATACTAACCATTTGATCAATGGCCTTAAATATGGGAATATCAAAATCATTTACAAAAAAATAGATCTAACCAAAAACTTGATCCATCTATTTTTTGGGGGCATGATGGATTGTTTATAATTCTAAAGAATCGCGTTTGTTAGGTAACCGATAACCATCCCATCAATGGCTTGAAAAAAGGACTGCCATAGAAAATAAGGCCAAATCAAAATTGGATTGGATGATCCAATTGGTGTGATTTTTGCATCGTAGCTCATGAAAATTGTTCTAAACTCAATGAACAGATCAGATTGACAACTAGACTATCTAGGTGAACCAATATAACTTAGCATCTCTCGAACTAATTTACACTCTAATTACCTAATCTATTGCAGTTCCAACCAACTGTGCATCGAAATGCAGCTTTAACCATTGTTCAGTACTGTAATATTGTAATCACCATATTTTAGTACTTTCTTCATTCAAATTGAACTAGTTTATTGCAATTCAATTCAATAGTGGATCCAAATTTGAACAGTATAGAGGAAATGACCTGTTTGGATACAATATTTAATACTGAAGTAGTTTGCAATTTGTATCAATTCAATAGCACACTTCCATTCTTTCAAATGCACTTATCAAGAATCCTAAAGAGAAAGTTCTGTGGAAATACAATTGTATCAAAAGAGGCCATGAGTTCAGGACGCACCTTTAAACCAATGCAGCTTAAGTGAAATATGGACAGGCATCCACCCCCACAGACTACTAATTTGTTCCCATAGTGACGACAGATATTGCACATTCCATTGCTTATGGAGCAAGGGGCGTTACTCTTTGTTTCCTCATGCAGATGTCCTGTGAAATTGTTAACCTTATCATCACCCTCCATTTGCTGAATTTTGAGATGGGGTTGATCACTCTCGATTTGCTCATGCAGATATCCACCTTTAACATCATTACCACTCGCCATTTGCTGAATTTCTGGGTGGGGCGAATTGTTCTCGAATTGCTCATGGAAATATCCAGTGAAATCTTCAACCATTTCATCACCCTCCATTTGTTGAATGTCAGGGTAGGACAGATCGTCATCCTTTTGCACTTGTAGAATGTCAAGGCGGGATCCATATCCTGTGAAACTTTCATCCTTCACATTATCTTCTCTTTGTTGAATTATAGGGTGAGGCTCATCACTTTCCATTTCCTCATGTAGATATGCTAAGAAGTCCCCAACATTTATATCATCCTCCATTGGTTGCACATTAGCGTGGGGCAAATCACTCTCCATTTGCTTGTGCAGATCTTGTTCAAGGCCTTTAACTTCATCATCATGCTTTATTTGTATTTGGCACTGCATCAGTGACCTTCCATCTTCCAAGAAGATATTGGTAGAAGGCCTGTGACTACTGCTACCTGCATGGATCTCAAACTTGGAAATACCGTATACTTTTTCACAACACAAACATTTGATTCCTTTGCGCATTATCAACCCTGCTGCCATAGCACTCTTATCCTTTTTATTCAAGTAACATGCCTTCTGACCCAACGTCACCACGTTATTATCTATCAAAGATGACAGATTGGTTGTAGGTCCGCGCCTATTCTGCCTTTTTCCTCCTTTCAGCTTGAGAGAATCAACCGAGCAGCTTGGTGGTCGACCTTGTCGTATATCGTTTTTTACTAACGAAGCATCTGTAGATGAAGGAAAGTTGTTGCATTCAACCTTTCTCTTCTTTAATTCAGGTTCACCACATTTCATTACTGGTTGGTTTTCAATGGCAACATCACTGCGATCCCACTGTCTGTTTTCCACAGCTCCATTTTCTTTAAGAACAAAATCAAATTGGTTTTCAATGGCAACATCACTGCAATCCCACTGTCTGTTTTCCACAGTTCCATTTTCTTTAAGAACAAAATCAAATTGGTTTTCAATGGCAACATCACTGCAATCCCACTGTCTGTTTTCAACAGCTCCATTTTCTTCAAGAACAAAATCAAATTGGTTTTCAATGGCAACATCACTGCAATCCCACTGTCTGTTTTCAACAGCTCCATTTTCTTCAAGAACAAAATCAAATTGGTTTTCAATGGCAATATCACCGCAATCCCACTGTCTGTTTTCAACAGCTCCATTTTCTTCAAGAACAAAATCAAATTGGTTTTCAATGGCAACATCACTGCAATCCCACTGTCTGTTTTCAACAGCTCCATTTTCTTTAAGAACAAAATCAAATTGCTCTATGAGTGTGAATGTAGTATCCATAAAGTTCTCGGCATTGATGACTCCATCAAGCCATTGATTAAATGTATCATCATCTTGTAAAAGATTCATCTTCCTGAAAACATAGAAATCATTTTATGAGAATTACATGAAAACAAGTACATACATATTTAAGTGATACAACCATGGAGGGACCCATCATAATCAACCGATTGATTTACAAATTCGTGGGTCCACCATGATATTTGTATGACATCTAGGATGAAGGGAAGAACCAAATATCAACTTGATCCAAAACTTCATTCCATTGTCACTTATCCTTATGTTATGTTCCACTTGAGTTTTGTTCTGTCATCGTAGCATGAGCTGGTACAATTGATGAACAGATTGGATTTTACAAAACAGTAGTCCAACACATATTTACAAGCAAGAGAATGAACAATGCAATGGAGTAGGAAGATATGTAAGAAGAATTTAAATAAAATAAATTTTAAAAGACCAAAATTCTAAAAAGGGTAAACCTACAAAAGCAGAATAACAAGAGAGAGAGAGAGAGAGAGAGAGAGAGAGAGAGAGAGAGAGAGAGAGAGAGAGAGAGTTACCAGCGTTTTTCTGATTCTTCTTGACTGTGGGAGATTGAGAGGACTGGTTAGGTATTTATATAGTTTCTAACCATGCATGTCCCAACTTCCAGGAACTTGTATTTTTGAGATGAAATGACAGAAATGCCCTTTTTATCTACTGTACTTTCTAGAAAGGGAAGGAGCGGAGTGGCGTAGACTCAAGTGATGTGTGTATGATGATCATAAGAAAAAAAACCAGGCGATCGACCCAATCAATCCAATGGGTTAGAAATAAAAAGAATACACCATTCAAAAGCATTCTCATACTTGTGAGGCCCACATTATGATTGGATTGGCCTGATTTTGGGTTCGGCCCTTCATCATGATGTGGTCCACCTGTTAGACGGGTTGGATGCTATACGCATGTATGTTCCAACAAGGTTTTTGATAGCAAAATGCTTCCTTGAGACAAAAACCTGTCAGAAACCGACCAGGACCATGGATGTCCGGACGGTGAACGGACCGGCTACTCCCCCTGCCACCAGCCAATGGCTGATGGTCGGTGCTCTGTGGGCTCCACCATGATGTATGTATTTCATCCATCTATTTTTTCATATCATTTTATGGTATGATACCAAAAATTAGTTATATACCAATCTCAAGTGGATCACATTACAGGAAACAGTGTTGAATGAGCGTGGACCATTAAAACCCTTTTGGGGACCATAAAAGTTTTGCATCAAGCTGATATTTGTTTTTTCCCTTCATCTGGGCCTTTATGACCTAATTAACAGATTGGATGTCAAATATACAGTACAGTGGGCCTCAGGACATTTTAATGGTGGATATTCAATCACTATTGTTTTCCTGTGGGGTGGTTCACCTGAGATTGATATCTCTCATTTTTGGATTAAAGTCCTAAAATGATCAGTAAAAATGGATGGACGGAGTGGATGAAACACATACATCATGGTCTACAGACCT
Organism: Magnolia officinalis; assembly: GCA_021015155.1. Classification (NCBI taxonomy): domain Eukaryota; kingdom Viridiplantae; phylum Streptophyta; class Magnoliopsida; order Magnoliales; family Magnoliaceae; genus Magnolia; species Magnolia officinalis. The sequence continues at coordinate 32,404,084 of JAJHSJ010000012.1, forward strand.
AATACAGCAGGGGAGTAGCCAATCCGTTTCCGTCCTCTTGGTCATCCATGTGTTTTATCCGACCGTACATTTATTTTTACGGTTGCCAGCCAACTAGTTTATAAGGTAGCATGTACTTGACTAAGTTGAAGTTTTCAACTGTAGGCTTCCAAACCCCACTGCTTTATGGGCTGTTGATTTACTTGAGCCTTTAATCTGCCTCTGTTTTGGCGATATAATAGATGGACGGCGTGGATTAAACATATACATCAGATTGGGCCCACAGAGCCCCTAAAGCAGGACGGCACTATCTAGTTAGATCCTGGTCAGGTAGTACCCACTTCACGTCAGGTAGTACCCAATTCACGTCCAACAAAATTATCTTTTCCGTAAATTAAATGACCAAAACTGTCCTTGTCAACTGTATTCTTGAAATGTGATGAAACCGACCGGCGTGAGTCCCACGTGATGCGCTTATGACACTGAATGGCATCCAACTACGTGCACCCGTCTAATGATTATAAGAAACAAGAATGGAGTTTTTTCTTACTCTACATCTCACATCTGAGCCTCGCACCTTACTACGCCAGTCCAAACTTACCTCACCAGAATACTCCTCTACTGCACGGACTCACTCTCACCGGACCAAAATGCCCTGCCATTTCCTTCGGAAGTCGATTGGCTGGTGTGCGAGAGGAGCGCTGAGGCTCCTCGACCTCCGAGTTGTAAGAACGGTTCAAAAGAGATCAACGTTTACATGCCCCCACAGTTATGTATTTATTATATTCACAACGTTCATCCATATTTCGAGATCATTTTAGAGCATTATCCAAAAAAGAAAAAAATCATATCCAAAGATCAACCGGACCACACCACAAATAGCAGCAGGGATATTGATTTTCACCGTTAAAAATTTTGTAGGGCCCACCATAACGTTTATTTTCCATCCAAGTCTATTCATAAAGTTGCAAAGACCTGAACGAAGAGTAAAAACAAATTTCATATTGATCCAAAACTTCCCTTTCGTTTTCTTCTTTATCAGAGAGGGGCCCCTTAGGGAGCGGGGGCTTATTTATTGAGGGGAATAGGGGACTATAAGACGAGAATTCTATCTTCAATTTGTCTCGACCGTCTCCCACATGTATTCATTCCTTATTAATGAGTGGGGGGGAGCACTTGCAATAAAAACTACTACACGGGTGACCCTTAAAAGGATTTCAATGGTAGATGTTCAATCCCCCACTGCTTTTTACAGTGTGGTCCACTTGATAGTTAGATCTATCTTATTTTTCATCTCAAGCATTAATACGAGCTCGCTATATGGATGAACGGTTTGGATATGACACATACTACATGATAAGACTCACAGAACTTGCTGATGTCAATACACCAGCTATATAGCTGGTGTGTGGTACACCAACCAATCCGCTTCAATTTCTTTCACAACTGTACTACTGCCGATCATCCAGCAGGTGGCGGTAGTGCCGTGGCCCCCTTATATTTTTGCATTCCAAAATGTTGGGTGGGTCCCATCTAAAGTTAGGTTTTGCCGCCGCCCGGACTGTTGGAATATTTGGTTGAATTATATAGACTATTAAAATCGAGAACCAAAAAAGAAAATAAAATTTGAGAAAGAGGACTTGTTGAATTGAGTCGAGGCGTGATGTGAATCACTCAGCTTGAAATCGAATTTTCTCCCCTTAGACAGCGTCTCAAGTGCAACAGGTTTCCAGAGCAATCGACCTCCAGGATACAACGACTATGACCCGGTCCCAGCGGTGCACTCACTATACGCGGGCTCGAACCACTTACAGTTTAACCCGAAAGTGCTGAGTTGACTCAACGATGAACTCAGAAATCAAATTTTTTAAAACAGAATATCAGAGAGTGTTTTATAAGAGAGAAGGATTTTCGTATATTTGAAATGTAAATCGGAAGTCTTTATATAGACTCCGAAGTGGTGCATAAGCATCCTTTACAAAGGGTTAGGTCCGTTAGGTTTAAACCCAACATATGCGACCAATCGGAACAGACACACATCTTTGATTTAAAACGAAAAGGCGCAAGTGTGAGTACACTCTCAAAATAAAGTCCCGCGAGTACCCATACATACACACTCACGCGAGTACACTCGCATCGCACCCGCACCCACGCCCACGCCCATGCCCATGCCCAGCCCAGCCCGTCCCATCCCGTCGCATCGCGTCGCGCACGCACACAGGGACACGGCTCGACGTGGGCGCGTGTGTGGTCAATGGCATAAATTAGAGTTATCGACATAAGCCCCCCCCCCCCCCCCCCCCCCCCCCCCCCCCAATTCACATGCCCCCTGAATATATAGGGCTCAAGCCCCAAGGCAAAAAACCTATCTTATATGCAAGAAGATTTTCTTTGAAAATTCGATGTGGGACAAAACCCACAATCCAAAAGCACCAAAAATTTTGAATGTGGAGGGAAACCAAAAAATTTGAAAACTAATTTTTTAATGTTTATTTTGAAACAAAATATAACAATCCCCCACATGTTTTAAAATAAAAATCTTTCGGGTTTAAGCGTAATAGTTGTGCAATGGTGTCGGTGTCACCATATAGACTTGAACCGACATTAGAGTAAGCAAGATAGGTATAAAGGAATCAGATGACACTATAGTCTTGAACCTGAATCCTTTTAATGTAAATCGCAAGTACATGCCACTCACAAAACTCTTCCTCTACAAGTGATTTTGCGGTTCGGTACGTTTCGGCCATACACCATTACTTGAATTTCATGAGTGCTCTAGAGAATTCGTCTAGATTCTCATAGGAAGTGGTCCCCATCTCCACACCCATATAGGTGAATTCCATCAAGTGTATGCAGCAACTGTATACACTACCAAATATATGACTATGGATTCATTAAGAGTTCTAAAAACTCATCCTTCTGCTTTGCTGCTTGCATTGCACACCATAAAAGGGGCTCATATAACTCAGTGCAATCGTCTACCTCATGTCTTGTTGTTTACCCATTGAACCTATCTCATAGGATCTAAACTTGTATAGGTTGGTTTGCTAACATTGTCAACTCATATATTAGGATCAGCCCCATTCCCGTCGATGTATCATTAACTAACCTTTTAGATAGTCATTTGGTCAAATGATCTGCCAGATTCTTTTCTGACCTCACAAAGTCAATAGAAATAACTCAATCACGCAACATGTGTTTCACTATGTTGTGTCTGAGTCTAATATGTCCGCTCTTTTCATTATATATTTTACTCTTTGCTTTTGCTATAGCCGCTTAACAATCACAATGAATAGACATGGTCGATAAGGCTTTGGCCATAATGGTATATCAACTAAGAGATTTCTAAGCCACTCGACTTCTGATCCAGCCTTTTCTAAGGCAATAAACTTGGATTCTATAGTTGACCGAACGATACATATTTGCTTGGTAGACTTCCAAGAAACTGCTCCTCCACCCAAAGTGAAAACATATCTACTAGTGAGTTTTGTCTCATCTGAATCACTGATCTAGTTAGCATCACCGTATCCTTCTAATATAACAAGATAATCATTATAATGTAAACCATAGGCTATATTGCCTTTTAGGTATCTCGAAATCCTAGACAAGGCATTCCATTGTTCTTTTACAGGGTTATGTGTAATCTACTTAGTCTTCCTACTGCAAAAGCTATGTCTGGCCTAGTGCAGATTGTTAGATACATGAGGCTACCAATTATTCTGGAATATTTTCATTGAGACATACTACTTCCTGTATTCTTCATGGGAGTCACACTATAATCATAAGGAGTACTGACAGTAAACAGTCAAAATGGTAAAATGGTTAAACTTCCTCAGTAACTTCTCAATGTAATGAGATTGTAATAATACAATAACACCATCTTTCCTGGTTACTTCAATACCTAAGATTACACTAGCCTCTCCTAAGTCTTTCATATCAAATTTAGATGACAAGAATTTCTTAGTCGCAATAATTAATTTAAAATTAGTTCCAAAAATAAGCATGTCATTAACATAAATGTATATAATAACATAATCATTTTCAGAAATTTTACTATATACACATATATCCACATCATTTATATAATAATTATTTGATTTTAAAACACTATCAAATTTTTCATGCCATTGTTTAGGAGCCTGTATAAGTTGTAGGATCGTCTTCTACTAAGAAGGTGAAAAAATCATCTCTTAAGTTAGTTTCTCTTCTGGAGAGTTAATCGCTTCTGTATAAGTTGTAGGATCGTCTTCTACTAAGAAGGTGAAAAAATCATCTTCTAAGTTAGTTTCTCTTCTAACCCTAGTATTTTTTCTTGGTTGTATATCTTCTACTACTTTCTCATAAGCACTTTTAGTTGTAGACATAATATCTGATTCATTAACTTCCTCTATTTCTATAGATTTAGATTTCATAGAGAATATGTTCTTAAAGAATTTTGCATCCCTGGCTTCTATAATTGTATTAGGATCTAGAATATTATCATTAGTTTTTAAAACTAGAAACCTGTAGGCTGCACTGTTTTGTGTGTACCCTATAAATACACGGTCGGTCGTTTTAAGGCCTAACTTTCTTTTCTTAATTTTAGGCAATCCTATTTTAGTAAGACACCCCCACACTTTAATATATTTATAATCAGGAACATGATTCTTCCAAAGTTCATAAGGTGTTTGTTCAGAAGATTTAGAAGGAATCCTATTTAGGATATAACAAGCAGATAGAATTGCTTCTCCCCACATATTTGAGGGTAAGCCTGAACTATTTAACATAACATTCATCATCTCCTTAAGAGTTCTATTCTTACGTTCTGCTATTCTGTTTTGTTCTAGTATATAAGGAGTTGTAGTTTCGTGAACTATTCCACTCTATTCAAATAATTCTCTAAATTGAGAAGATTCATATTCACCTCCTCTATCTGTTCTTAGTCTTTTAATTTTTATATTTAACTGATTTTTAACTTCAATTTTGTACTTAAAAAAAGCATTTAAAGCTTCATCTTTTTTCCTTAGCAGATATATTCTAGTGAACCTGGAGTAATCATCTACAAAAGTTATGTAATATCTTTTTTCACCTCTAGACATGTGATTTCTAAAATCACCTAAGTCATTGTGTATCAACTTTAATAGAACAGAGGATCGTTCTATTCGTTTAAAAGATTTTCTAATGAATTTTGATTCTACACATGTTTCATATTTATCGAATTCCTCATTAGATATTGTTGAGGGTCAAATATTACATATTACCCCCCTTTATTACTTTGTTTTATGAATATGATAATGCGTAATGTTCTATTTTTATCATGTTTGTGTTACAAGATAAATTTAAGAGCTTGGATTGAAAATGGTGCTAAAAGCATGAATTTAACGCTTAAGAATCACCAAAGCTAAGGATGGACCAAGAATGAAAAATTCACATGCTAAATATCCAAGAAAACCAAGTGATGAATGAAGAGCATTGAAGACTTAAAGTGAAGAAAAAGAATCCTGAAATTGTTCTGAAAACAAACATATTCCTGAAAGTGTCCTGAAGAAGCATATTCTGAAACTCTGGATCATTCTGTTAATTTGTGCAGAGCGAAGCCTATTTTAGGAAACTGTGTAAATTTGAGGCAATTTTTAGAGTTTTCCAACTAGGTGCAAAAGTTGGAGTTCTACAACTATAAATAGGACTCCCTAGGATGTTCCTAAGCATCATCTAGGGTTTGAAGAGTGGAGCAAAAGCGTGGAGAAGCCGTCGCCAAGAGTTTTTCTTCCTTTTCCTTAGTTGTTTTTATGCTTTTCTTAAGAGATTTTAGTTCAATCATGTCTATGATTGGCCAAAGCTCTTAGATAGGGCTAAGAGGTGAAGCTTGTAGCGTGATGAGATATTTTCTATTGCTTTGATTCATTTTATATTGAACTTTCTTTGATTATAGTTTGATTCTTAAGGAATACTTTTAATTTTTAATGGTTTGTTGTGACTCAAATTACAATAGATCTGTGATAACAATATGTTCTTTTCATGTATTGAGATTGTGAAATTAGGCAATCTTGTTGTTTACCATCGTCTCATGGGCATGGTTGGGTGATGGAATCGTGCCTAATCTTCCCAATTCTCTTATGATTGGTTGTGGGATTGGTAAATCCTGTTGTTTGCCTTGTCTCCTGGGCATGATTTTGTAATGGAATCACTTCCAATTCTCCCATCTATCATCCATTGAGAATTAGGTCAAAAGAAGTTCAAATTTGATTTTACTGAGATATCTTCCAATTGGATAAGATGGGACTCTGATTCCAGTTGTGTCATTGAATCAAGCAAAGATCTCCCTGATCTCTACAAGTGGATCCTTGGAAACCCTAGTTATCACCTTTGAATTTGTTAGTTTTAATCACTTTAATCACAATTAATCTCATCAAATATTTCAGATTTAGATTTACATTTTCTTCTAGTTCTAGTTCCAATTACTTTCAGAAGACACACAAGTCGGTCCCTGTGGATTCTACCTCGGTCTCACAGAGATTATTACTACATCGCGACCCTACATTCGGGGTTGTGAACAAGTTTTTGGCGCCATTGCCGGGATTGACGGTTGCGTTTTTGGTTTGATTAGTTTCGAAATTAGGTTAAAATAAGATAAGATAAGATAAGATAAGATAAGATTAGATAAGATATGATATGATAAGATAAGATTAGATAAGATAGGATAGGATATGATAGGATAAGATATGATAAGATAAGATAAGATAAGATAAGATTAGATAAGATAAGATAAGATTAGATAAAATAAGATAAGATAAGATAAGAAAAGATAGGATAGGATAAGATAAGATAAGATAAGATAAGATAAGATGAGATAAGGTTTATTTCTAATTTGTTTTTAGAAACTAACTTAGCTTTCTAGGTTTAGAAACTTTCCTTTTTCATTTTTAGAAACTAAGTTGCTTATTTAGAAACTTTCCTTTTTAGTTTTAAACACTAACTTATCTTTCTATTTTTATTTTTAGAAACTTTCTTATTTCCTTTTTAAAAACTAATTCACTTTCCTTTTTCTTTTGCAAGATCCTAACATAGATCTCCTCCAATCTGGTAACTTCCTTCTAACTTCTCATCTACTTACTTTCCATATTGCTGTAGGATTTTTCTTTTATTCTTTTTTAGGATTGGATTCAGAGCTAGGGTTTCACCATGCAAGAGTGGGAATGTCAATATGTTGAGATGGATACAAGATATTGTTCACTCCCCAAGTATAGGGTTGTGATGTAGTAATAAACTCAGTAAGACCGAGGTCGAATCCACAGGGACTGAAACCTGTACGTAATCTGAAACTAACTAAAACTAGAACTAGAATAAGACGAAATCTGAATCAAATAATTTTGAGGAATAATGGTGAAATAATAACATAAAATTTAAGAAATTCAGAGGTAGGAAACTAGGGATTCAGAGGATCCACTTGTAGAGATCAGAGAGATCTTATGCCTGCTTTAAAGACCATGAAGATAGAACTGAACTTACTTGATATAATTTCCACGAGATGAAAGGTGTATGAATTAGAATGGATTCCATCACCAGACCATGCCTAGGAGACAAAGTAAACAACAGAATTAAACTAATTACCAACCAATCAGATGATTATGAAGGTTAGGAAGGGTACCGACATCCAACCATGCCCAGGAGACGATGGTGAACAACAGGGCTTCCTGACGTCATGAACATAAAGAGGAAAGGAACATACTCAAAGCTATCGCAGACCCATTGTAATTTTAGTCACAACAGACCATTAAAAACTAAAAACATTCCCTTAAATAAACTATAATCAACATCAGTTCAGTATAAACAGGAGGCATAATCAAAGTCTCCCCATCACACTACAAGCTTCTCCTCTTAGCCCCTAGCTAAGAGGATTAGCCAGCCATGAATGGGCTGGATCTCACAAAAAAAAATATAAAAAAAACAACAAAGAAAAATAAAAAACTCTCTCTTCTCTTCCTCTCTCCCTCTTCCCACTGCCGTCCACGAATTTTTCTTTTATAGGCAAGGGTCGGTCGGTGGAGTGTTTCCCCCACTCCATGCAGTTGGTGCGAAAGCTTTACGCAGGTACGAAAGACTTACGCAGCCACCAGCAAAAACAGGGTACTGCAGCAAGTTCCCAGTCTTGTTTGCATGCCCGATCATGGTCATCAACGTGCGGAATCGACCCATCTTCCGTTGTTTTTGGATTTCTGAGAGGCTGAATGGATTAGATTTCCTCGTTAATAGGCTGCTGTGGCCCACTTAGATCGCCAGATCGTTAACGGAACCGAGCTAGCGCAGGCTCTGTTTGCGCTGATGTATGGTGTGGCCTAGGATCAATAATCGGACCCTAAATCCATTCCGTCCATTGGATTGGTCTCGTGAAACCGGTCAGACATGCTGAGACTGAAGTCTATTTCAGTGTGGCCCACATAGTATTTTTATTCAACCGTCCGTCCTACGATTTGAAGGTCGAAATCTGATAGCTGCTTCTGTTGAAATTCCGACACCTAAGCATGAGTGAGAGGGACCATGGGCTCCTGATGGACGATCTGGATCACCCAAACGATCAATGATCGTGACCCATTGCTTCCCGCAATTCCCCGATGCAGATCTTCGTTTCAAACTGACGCTGAGATGTCGGTGGGCCCATTTTGGCTTTCTGTTGAGAAATCCATTCCGTACACAGGGATCCTTGTGAAAAACCGTTAAGGAATGACGAGATTGAATTGATTTCGGTGTGGCCCACGAAACTTTGCATTGTACCGTCCATTCTTCGTTTGGATAAGATACTCACGCGTTCGTTTGCATGAGACGAAAAATTCAGCATGGTTATGGTCGTGGCTATTCTCCGAGGTGATTGGACGGTTCAGATCATCGAAACCGATGATGAGTGGGGCCCACAATTAAAAAACGGACGGACGCTGTCCGTCCGCTGTCTCCATGTGGGAGATGGCGCGGGTCAGCGCCCGTGTTGACCGGGCTCCATATCCTGTGTGGTGCACGTGGATATTGCATGGTGCACATGCATCTTGCTATGTGGGGCCACTGTGACGTTTCTGTGAAATCCAATCCGTCCATCCATTTTGTAGTATCATTTAATGGATAGGTCTCGAGTTTGAAGCATATCTTAATGTCAGGTGGGCCTCAGATCAGTAATGCATGGGCTGATCTGACCGTTGGACCACTTTCATAGGGATCCAACTACTGAAATTTGATGTGTACGGTTAATTTATGGTCCTGAGGCCATGTATGAAGTTTCGAGCTGAACAGATGGTGGAAACCCTGTGATCTTGCATTCTGGCTGACTTTCAGGCCACTTGAGCTTCAGTTTCTCGATTTTTTCGGATCTCGGCTGTGTAAAATCGTCGATCCCAATCCCCAGGAGTCCGTCCCCTGCTTTTGTGACATCGGAGTGCCAAATCCACGCTTTTACTATCAGTTTTCAGTCAACGCTCGTAAATACACCTGGCAGCACAAACACGATTAAAATGAGGCGTTATTTGGTATTATGTTCGTAAATCTATGTAATAAATGGGGTCTAATATGCAATATTTGACCCTCAAAGATATTGGGAAGGGATGTATGATGATTATGATAGAAATCAACCTATATCTCAAAATTTTTCTGAAACCATTATTGAGAACCGACTGGAATATAATGCTCCACCGGTTAAGAAGTCCTTACATGATTATATGCGACAGAATAATTACACTCTACAGATTAAGGAAACAGTACGTGAATGTTGAAGTTATCATAATTATGGGAGTGGAAGTATTATCACCCATCAGACAAGAAGAAAATAATGCGTGATTATATTATGGGTGACAATATGTACCAACAATCATCAGATTCCCCCACTTATGACCCGTATGACTATAATCGGTGGAAACATCAATATCGGAGAGATGAACCACCAATTGATTTTAATGACTACTCCCTTGGATTCCCTACTTATGAGACTCAACAGGAAATAATCCAAGAGGAATCAATTCAAAAATACATAGGTGCTTAAGAACAATTCAACGAATATGTTGCACAAGCAATCGCAGGGAGTACGAAATCATTAGAGGTGATTGAAACCACCATTTAAGAGCGCCAGTCGCATCTTAATGAGGAGGAAGAGGTTGGTTCATATCAGCTTCAATCTGATCCGGAAACACAATGCGAGGAAAGTGATCCTAACTCGCTTATGAAGAATAATGAAATTGAGAATGAAGAGTTGGATTGTGTTAATGAGCATATGGTTCAATTTTCCGAAGTGTCGATCTCGATGACGATCCAAAGAAATAATCAAGAACCGTGGATGTCTTTCAAATATAATGATACCAATACACTTCACTCACATGACACACTTGGTTCCAATGATGAGAAAGAGGTTAGTTTATTTGAACCTCAAACCAATCTAAAAACAGAATGTGAGGAAAGCAATCCCACTCCACATATGTACTGCACTGAATTGGAAGATGATGAGAATTGGGATGACAATCATGAATGTATAGCTCAAATCCCCTAGATTCAGTCTCAAGTTTGGCCAATATCAATGATCAAGAGGTTAATGAAGTTGTCGACCATAGTGATCTACTCCACCCATCTAACATGACCAATTTAAATGTGGAGGATGAAACACTTTCAACTAACCCTTTCGACCTTTGTGATGTATGTTTAGACCACTCCCTTGAATTGAATGATGATATGATTCAGGAGATGGATGAGTTGCTTGATATGACTCTAGAATTTGAAACCACCAAGTTGAGGCCACCATCTGAGTTGTACACTTTTGACGATTCAATGTCTCTACTGAGAAGCTTCAATGAACAGAGTCTTCACATCAATGCTTCACCTATTGATCCTCAATCTGTCTGTGAAGGGCAAGAGCAAGAGAGCATATGTCCATCCACTTTCACAGACGATGGAATCCTTAGGCAGATCATCACAAACTTCAATGTGGAGAATGAGCCACTCTCAACTGAATTTTCCAACTCTTCGGAAGATTGCTTGGCACATTATGCAGATTCCATGATACAAGACGTAGTGAATGCCTTGTAAGACAACATCTCGATAGTTGTTACTGACAAAGAGAACCCTTATTCTGAAGCCCTTCTTTCCTCTAATTCTAAATGTTTACCATTAAAGGAGGAGCTGGAAATTGAATCGGAGTCTGAAACTTCGGAATGTGTCGAGACTACATCACTTTCTTAGAATTTTTCTGATTTCCATCTATGTGTATGTAACATCTCAGATTTTTGACAACCTGGGATTAGACGTCCTTAGGCAATGGGTCGATCCTAAGACCTTATCAACTTGTCAAAACTCAATCCCACAGTCTAAAATCGCTCCTTAACCCATTTCCTTCACAAATCCCACCCTTCACTACCTTGTGCTTTCAATTTTTCAAAGCACTTTCGCCCTAGACACTATCTTAAACTAGCTAAGTAGTAAAACTGGGATCACTTTATATACAAACTACAAAGGCCTAAGTACCATCTCAGACAGAAATCTTACAGGACTAAATCCTTTAAAATTTGGCGAGATTTAGCTAGTGTTAAACTAGAGTGCCTGTGAAATTAGCACCAATCACTTTAAATACGATCTGCAAGACCCAAAACTTGCAAAAACATTGACTCTAGGTTACCCTAAAGTTTAGGATCAAACTCATTACCCGGCTACTCTCGGGAATGACTTGAAACTTCGTATTAGGTCTAGACCGCACATCGGAAGTCCGATTAACACGAAGTTAAGGAACTAGGACCGCCTTACTGGGCTTGACAACCACCTCGAAAATCAGGTCCAGCGATGTTCCACGGCCATTCGCTTGAGTCCGGAGCGAGAGAGTGTGAAAAATACTATTCTCTTTACAAAATAAATATCTGGAATAGTGATCTGGCACCATTCGCTTGCGCATCAGTATTAAGCAACCAGACCGTTAGAATCAGACCAAATTACACTCTCGGATCAGGAAAAATTTCAGGAACATTTACATGTACTTGGAATTTCGGATCGTGGCCCACCGACTGTTGAGCTGAAAATGGTCCGCCACGTGCGATCTGGGAATCCGATCAAGTCGAAAGCGTAATCCCACGTAGATCCATGTGTTGAGAGCTTAAGTCTGACGTTTGGCTCAAGGAGAGCCACTAGAAACTCTCTTTTGAGCTGAAAAGTGCCGAAATACCTATAATAGTCGTACCCCTGGAACAGGAGTCTATTTCGGTGAGTTTTGAGACTATATAAGGACCTTAAACCCTCTCTCATGGCAGTCATACGAATTTGAGATTTGAGAGAGGGAAAAGAAGGAGAAAGTGTGGGAGTTGTGGGAAGATCTCCCCGCCGCTCTACCCTGCTGCTATCGGTGCTTAACCACCTCATTCTTGTCGCTTTCCCGGCGATTCCGGCGTCATTTCTAGGTAATAAACCCTAACCCTAACCTGTTTGGGGGATTTGATAGTTGTAGGTTATGAAATAGCTAACCTATTTCCTTCTCTAGGTTGCCTAGTTGCCGTGTACGGAAGCTAGACAAACCTATCGATTCCGTTGCGATTCTACGACAAAAGGTGCAGACTTTAGGTGTATAGGTTATGGTTTTCAACGCTTTCAATGTCAGATAATGATAGATTCATGATCTGCATGCAATTGCACATGTACAAAGTGCTGTCTGTTTTCCGTTTCGATTAAAGATGAAAAATATGGAATTCTACATACTCTAGGTATTTGTTGAAAGTACGGTATACGTATATTTTTTGAAAATGTGTTTGACATGTTTATTTGTTGTATGGATATAAGATATATGGATAAAATACTTATTTGGCGAAAGGATTCGCCTAAATACATGTTTTACTTATATACACTATGTATGTTGAAATTGTGTATTCTAGAAAATACTGTATACGTATAAATTATGGAGATGTATGTATCATGATTATTTGCTGTAGTAATATATTATACATGGATAAAATACTTGCTTGGCTAAAGGATAGCCCTAATACATGTTTTGCTAACATGCACCATGTATGTTGTAATAGTGTCTTCTAAGTGTTTGTGAAAATGACTGAATGAGTATTGAATTCTCATTAGTGCTCGCCATGACTAATTGTCATGGATTCATGATTGTTGTATTGGCAATACCCCTTTGACGAAAGAATTTGCCCTAAATGACACCACGGCCAATATACACTATATATGCTAAAATGTGTGGCCCAAGTGTTTGTGGAAATGACTGAATGGATATGGAACTTGGATTCCTGCTTGCCATGACTATCCGTCGTGGGTGTACGCGTGTTATGATTGGGGCAACTCCCTAGTGAAAGGATTTGGCCTAATGCCTATGTGATCAACATATGTCATGTATGTTGATGTATGTTTGTTTAAGTGTTTCTTGAAATGTCTGAATGAGTAGTAGTTAGCAAATTGTAATGTATAAGGGTGTTGAGATATGATTCTCAACCTCTTTTAATTATGTGTATGATCTCTTTGGATAGTTGTGTGATTAGAAATTGAACATGTACAAACTCATGCTTGTGTTGTGATCATAACATGCTCAACTGCTTTATGATTTTAACTATGTAATGCATATGTTTAAATTTATATTTACGTTGTATGATCCGTCATGGGTGATGGGGGAGCGGAGCAACGAGTGCGTGCAATAGCCCTGGCAGCCCTAAACGGATAATACCAGACCTTGATTGTATTAGTTGAATGTTGATCCACTACTGCTTTATCTACTGCACTTGAATGTGTTTGGGGCTATGATTATAGTCCAGACAATCGGTACCAGAATTGTATTCGTGGCTGTGATTCATTTGCCACGTGAGATGTGTTCGACGAACCCGAGTCGTACTTCAGTTGACGATAGTGGTTGGCCACGCGAAGTGCTTATGCACTTCATGTCGTTCAACTTGTTGTGCGCTCGAGCTAGCCGAGATCGTCAAGTAACCCGATCTGTCTTATGTATGTTCCCATGTTTGGACGCTACTGCTTGAACCTAGGGTACCAAACTTACTAGTGAAATCCCTTTTAACCATGGTACCTTGATCCGCTAAGACTCATGAGCCGGACATGGTGGTATGGGACACCGTGGTCGAGCTGTCGGCCTATGCTGGGGTTACGTGCCTCCCCGTAGTGACCATTCAGCAACCAACTCGTGAGCCGAATACGATGGTATGGGACACTGTATTCGAGCTGTCGATACTTACGGCGAGAGCCGAGTACGGTGAGACCTGTACTCGTGCTGACGGGCGACGAGTCCTCTGTAGTATCTTCGAGTATACTCCAAGGTCTGTGATTGACGACGAGTCTTTTACAGCAACTAGAGTATGAGTAGAGCCGAGTACGGTGAGACCTGTACTCGAGCTGACGGCTAGTGATTGAGCCGAGTACGGTGAGACCTGTACTCGAGCTGACGGTCAGCAATTGAGCCGCATACGGTGAGATCTGTATCCGTGCTGACGGGTGACGAGCTCTTTGTGATGCCTTCGCTATGCCTCTCAAACCATAACACTGTATGATACTAACTAGGATTGACGGCCCTAGAATGGATCATGTTTGGGAATTATACAAGTGAGGTACCTTAGTTTCCCAATACTGCTGTTTGAAACGGACTAATAACAACTTAGAAATCATGCGCATCATTGCACCGCATGTGCCTTGTAGATGTGGAGCACTGAGGGAGTTATGCATTCGCGAACGTAAGATGATGTCGCATGAGGGTGGTTTGGCAAGGGCATACATCATGTCATTTCATACTTACATTAAATAAGAGTAGTTAGAATTGTTTGATTGACTGCTTTATCATTACTGCTTGACTGAATTGATAACATGTTAACATATGCTTTATTGTTCCACTGAGTTGATCACTCACTCCCACGTTACGGGACGGTGTTGTACACACCAACCAGATTTGTTGAGTTTCAGGTGATGACGATGCTTGTGAAGCAGAGCCGGACTACTTCTATGATGATAGGAGGAGTTCTCCTATCTGGATCTCTCTGGCAGGTCAATGAAGACCTGATATTGTATTGACGGGGCTATGGTACTTGGGATAGGAGACATTACACTTCCTCACATTTGGTATATTTTAAAACTATACTTGTAATTATTTAACCTGGTAATGTTATCACACTCTGGAGACTCATCATAGTTTATATATTTTATCTATCTATCACAGTCTTTCGCTTGCAAATTTAACTGTTTCTGGAGTATGATATGCTGTTTTGGCTTAATCTCACTCATGTTCAATGCACGAATACAGTGAACATTCAATCATCATTCATTTTGTTGCATAAGTGATGTTCTGGAACTCGGGAGTTGAGTTTATGCTCGACCCCCGATTTTCAGGGCGTTACAAGATGGTATCAGAGCATGATTTGGATTAAACCGGACTTGGGTTATGGTCACACGACGCACACTAACGCACTCTGACTTAGGAGGGAGCGACGGAACATAGAAACAGTCATAGGTATTCCGATTTCACCAAACGGCTAGTTCACTAAAAACGAACGCCGAAATCAAGTCCATATTCAACCATGGTCGCACGGGTCGACCTTAAAACATTCTTAGGTCGTCTATTAAAGAGTCTAGATTACCCCAACCATTGAAAATAGATAGAATACTGGATAAATGTGATGAGGATAACTACTACGAATCCTCGGAGCTTCTCTGGACTCCTCACAGAGACTTCTCAAATCCACGAGGAAAGAAAGTAGAAAATAGAAATAAATTCTAATAAATTCAAAATTGATTAATGAATGACTAAAAATGAGTTCACTACCCTTTAAATAGGGATACCAAGTAATGAGAATGAAATCAGAAACAAACTACAACTAAAACTCCTAGAATTTGTGACTTACTATAAGGTCGTGATGTCTACTAGTGCGCAAGGTTTTCGGCCAAAAATAATAAGTGTCCTATTTGGCTTCACCAAACCGTTCTCCTAATTATTCTAAGTCCTTTGCATGATGGGCGTAACTTCTAAAGCTCGACCGATGAAGGGTAATTAAACTAAAACTACCATTTTTAGCAAAACGAAATTGAAACAGGGAAATGACCGTCAATCAGAGGGTTTTCTCACAATTCTGGGCTGCGCAACCCAGCATCGCTAGGTTGGTTGGTTTCATTAGCTCGTTCTACCCCAAATTCATATATTTTATGTCAGATAACTCATTCCGGATTGCAAGTTACGTTCGATTATTCCGAAACTACCCGAAATGGAGCGAATCGGGATCGGGGGGCCAAACGAAACACTTTCGGAGGGATCCAAGGTGGGACCCAGGGATTTTTGGGGCCCAGGGGACTGGAGGATCACAACCGTGGGGCCCCATTTCCAAAATTCTAAAAAATTTTGGTGAGGCCCTCGCCGGTTCGGCGAGGCCTCGCCGACTTTCGGGTTGGGCCAGGCCCGCGGTCTGGGCCGGTCAACCTTGGGGGTTCCTACAACCCCCTGCCCTAGCTCCCATCCTAAAACTATTTCAAAAAGTCACACTTCCTTCACAAACCCCCTCCCTTGGCCGTTTTTCCCTTCCCTCTTGCTGCCCTTTCTTGCAAATCGCCTCTCCCCCTCTCTTCTCTACTGATTTCGACCACTTCCCACCATCCTCCATTGTGGTGCGCTGCCCTCTCCTCCATTTCCTCTCCTGTTCCCTCATTTGGACTCCCACACGCCCACTTGGAGCTCAAAATCGGGCAAGCCCTCTAACCCATCCATTTTCTTTATTTTCCTTTCTTTCCTTCTTGTCAGTTGGGCCTCTACAACTCTTGATGAGAACCAAATCTATGGAGAACCAAAACTCCAGCCCCTTTTCTCCCTTTAAGGCCCTTTTGGCCAACTGCATTAGGTGAGTTTAAGGCGTATAGAATTGTATAAGTAATAATAAATGTATGTGTAGGTATGGTCCCTAGATTGGGTGTATTCCATGTTTTCCGACACCATGTTTAGAATGTATGCAATAAAAAGTATATCCCAGGCTTTCCTCTTACACTTAGAAATTCCGATTCCTGGGATTTGGAAATCTCATCTCACACTTTCCACCACTAGACTCATTTTCCAAAGCCTATAAAAAAAATTAATCCCCACCCACCCTCCTACCAACCATGTCACTCCCAATCTCGAGGTAGGATTATCAATACAGTCCCATTTAATACAACATAAGACCACTGGCCAAATAAACCCTTGGAGTTTTGGACTTAGAGCGGTGCTCCTAGATTTCGACAGACATGACCGTGTAGGAAATCCAACAAATATATAATGTTAACCTTAGGACCCTCTTAGTTGGTATGAGCATATGTGAAATGTTCGAGCGTCAAGTATAGACAACTCGATTCCAATTAGGCAACTTTGACCCTAAGTGATAAAATCCTTTCTTGTATTAGAAATGAACTGAAATCATCTAGTGTATAAACTTAGTCTTTGGATTATAACTAGTAGTTGGTTATACTAAGGAATGTAGATAAATTAGTTAGTTGACTTGATTAGGTTGGAGTGAGACCCCGTTCCTTCATTAAATCCCCTTAGTACACATAGGCTTCTTGTTGTTAGGAGGCTTGTTTGATTAGTAACTAGTCACGCTCATGGGAAGCTTCTATATCCCTTGGATTTAATGATTGGTCAAATCAATACGACCCTTAGAATTGCCTCCTCAAGGACTTAGTACTATCGGGGACACGGAGTAGAGAAACTATCTATAAGCGAGGTATTCGCGGTTTGAATCGACTTCTCAATCCTGGTTGTGACTAATGAACTCTATGCTCTGATCAAGCAGAAGGTCGGGATCAACTAGGATTAAGGACTGATACGACGATTTTCTGGCCTGGCTAGGCAGGAGGTCCATGTATCCGACTCAGACCCACTACGCAACTTTCTTCCGTGTTGGCCGAACCACTTGCAACCAAAAGTTTATAACTTCGTCTTTGAAGAGTATTAGGAGTATATAGCCGATAGAGACTTTGTCTTTTAGGCCCAAGGAATTACCCAAATGGGCAACAAATAGTTAGGAATTAGGTCCCAAGTCGCATGCCATGTCGGCATACATATTATGTTTATGACCGTAGAAAGATAGCATGCCTATTAAACTAGACATGATTAAATAGGATAAGTCTGGGCCGCGATAAAACCCCTTGGTAGGATTAGGTATCTTGCCACAAACTCACATCCACCCTTGGAATCTACCACAACACCCATCCGTGATAGCCCCTTTCTATAATCCTAGGTACCAAGACAGATATAGTGGGAGACCGCATTTCATTTCATGTCAAGGATAAGTCTTAAATTACACCTTGTTCCGACATACGGATCAGGACATAGCTCTTGAGCCTTGAGGGTGAAAAATAAAATTTTAAGGGGGGTAGAACATGATGAACCCGCTCTAGTTAGGTCACCTAATACACCTCTTTGACCTGGGTGGCGCAGCGGAAACATGGTGGACCCTACCCCACTGGCCCAGGATCGAAACGGTGCTCGTTGAGTACGAACATTATATAAGCCCTAGCAAGTTCTACTATAAGGAACCGTTTTAGGATGATCTAGTACGATTTGATTCACCATTTCCTTTGACATAGATAATAATGATGACTCTCTTAGACTAAGACCTAAAGGGCAATCTTAGAAATAGACAATTTTAACCTTCCTGTGGTGGACATTCCCTACGTTTCTAGAGTGATCGGACTACGGAGTTACTGACATCTACAACTGCGAAGTTTTCGCGGCTTGACTCAATTCCCATCCTGGGTGACTACCGATGGACTCTCTGCTGACGAGCGGACGACCAGGATCCACCAGGATTCGGAAGGGATACGATGAGCTTCCTACCCTGGCCCGGTAGATGATCGATGTATCGGGATCGAGCCCACATTACCGTCTCTCCTTGTTGGTCAAACAATGAAAACAGCTATTTTACTCCAAATTGTTGGGAATTGTCATCGAGACTCCAAATAGGTAAAGAAATAAATGGTAGCAAACCATCAGGGTATGAGAAATGGATAAAGAATTAAGTTTTAAGGGGGTAGACTAAAATGAATCAGCTGGTATATACCCTATCACGCGTAGAAACTTGAAATCAATAAGTCTTAGGCAAGTGAAATAATAGAAATTTCCCTTATTACCCTTAGCCAATTTCGGGGACGAAATTTTGTTTTAAGGGGGGTAGATTGTAACATCCCGGATTTTTGACAACCTGGGATTAGACGTCCTTAGGCAATGGGTCAATCCTAAGACCTTATCAACTTGTCAAAACTCAATCCCACAGTCTAAAATCGCTCCTTAACCCATTTCCTTCACAAATCCCACCCTTCACTACCTTGTGTTTTCAATTTTTCAAAGCACTTTCGCCCTAGACACTATCTTAAACTAGCTAAGTAGTAAAACTGGGATCACTTTATATACAAACTACAAAGGCCTAAGTACCATCTCAGACAGAAATCTTACAGGACTAAATCCTTTAGAAATTTGGCGAGATTTAGCTAGTGTTAAACTAGAGTGTCTGTGAAATTAGCACCAATCACTTTAAATACGATCTGCAAGACCCAAAACTTGCAAAAACATTGACTCTAGGTTACCCTAAAGTTTAGGATCAAACTCATTACCCGGCTACTCTCGGGAATGACTTGAAACTTCGTATTAGGTCTAGACCGCACATCGGAAGTCCGATTAACACGAAGTTAAGGAACTAGGACCGCCTTACTGGGCTTGACAACCACCTCGAAAATCAGGTCCAGCCGATGTTCCACGGCCATTCGCTTGAGTCCGGAGCGAGAGAGTGTGAAAAACACTATTCTCTTTACAAAATAAATATCTGGAATAGTGATCTGGCACCATTCGCTTGCGCATCAGTATTAAGCAACCAGACCGTCAGAATCAGACCAAATTACACCCTCGGATTAGGAAAAATTTCAGGAACATTTACATGTACTTGGAATTTCGGATCGTGGCCCACCGACCGTTGAGCTGAAAATGGTCCGCCACGTGCGATCTGGGAATCCGATCGAGTCGAAAGCGTAATTTCACGTAGATCCATGTGTTGAGAGCTTAAGTCTGACGTTTGTCTTAAGGAGGGCCACCAGAAACCCTCTTTTGAGCTGAAAAAGTGCCGAAATACCTATAATAGTCGTACCCCTTGAACAGGAGTATATTTCGGTGAGTTTTGAGACTATATAAGGACCTTAAACCCTCTCTCATGGCAGCCATACGAATTTGAGATTTGAGAGAGGGAAAAGAAGGAGAAAGTGTGGGAGTTGTGGGAAGATCTCCCCGCCGCTCTACCCTGCTGCTATCGGTGCTTAACCACCTCATTCTTGTCGTTTTTCCGGCGATTCCGGCGTCATTTCTAGGTAATAAACCCTAACCCTAACCTGTTTGGGGGATTTGATAGCTGTAGGTTATGAAATAGCTAACCTATTTCCTTCTCTAGGTTGCCTAGTTGCCGTGTACGGAAGCTAGACAAACCTATCGATTCCGTTACGATTCTACGACAAAAGGTGCGGACTTTAGGTGTATAGGTTATGGTTTTCAACGCTTTCAATGTCAGATAATGATAGATTCATGATCTGCATGCAATTGCACATGCACAAAGTGCTGTCTGTTTTCCATTTCGATTAAAGATGAAAAATATGGAATTCTACATACTCTAGGTATTTGTTGAAAGTACGGTATACGTATATTTTTTGAAAATGTGTTTGACATGTTTATTTGTTGTATGGATATAAGATATATGGATAAAATACTTATTTGGCGAAAGGATTCGCCTAAATACATGTTTTACTTATATACACTATGTATGTTGAAATTGTGTATTCTAGAAAATACTGTATACGTATAAATTATGGAGATGTATGTATCATGATTATTTGCTGTAGTAATATATTATACATGGATAAAATACTCGCTTGGCTAAAGGATAGCCCTAATACATGTTTTGCTAACATACACCATGTATGTTGTAATAGTGTCTTCTAAGTGTTTGTGAAAATGACTGAATGAGTATTGAATTCTCATTAGTGCTCGCCATGACTAATTGTCATGGATTCATGATTGTTGTATTGGCGATACCCCTTTGACGAAAGGATTTGCCCTAAATGACGCCACGGCCAATATACACTATATATGCTAAAATGTGTGGCCCAAGTGTTTGTGGAAATGACTGAATGGATATCGAACTTGGATTCCTGCTTGCCATGACTATCCGTTGTGGGTGTACGCGTGTTATGATTGGGGCAACTCCCTAGTGAAAGGATTTGGCCTAATGCCTATGTGATCGACGTATATCATGTATGTTGATGTATGTTTGTTTAAGTGTTTCTTGAAATGTCTGAATGAGTAGTAGTTAGCAAATTGTAATGTATAAGGGTGTTGAGATATGATTCTCAACCTCTTTTAATTATGTGTATGATCTCCTTGGATAGTTGTGTGATTAGAAATTGAACATGTACAAACTCATGCTTGTGTTGTGACTCATAACATGCTCAACTGCTTTATGATTTTAACTATGTAATGCATATGTTTAAATTTATATTTACGTTGTATGATCCGTCATGAGTGATGGGGGAGCGGAGCAACGAGTGCGTGCAACAGCCCTGGCAGCCCTAAACGGATAATACCAGACCTTGATTGTATGAGTTGAATCTTGATCCATTACTGCTTTATCTACTGCACTTGAATGTGTTTGGAGCTATGATTATAGTCCAGACAATCGGTACCAGAATTGTATTCGTGGCTGTGATTCATTTGTCACGTGAGATGTGTTCGACGAACCCGAGTCGTACTTCGGTTGACGATAGTGGTTGGCCACGCGAAGTGCTTATGCACTTCATGTCGTTCAACTTGTTGTGCGCTCGAGCTAGCCGAGGTCGTCAAGTAACCCGATCTGTCTTATGTATGTTCACCATGTTTGGACGCTACTGCTTGAACCTAGGTACCAAACTTACCAGTGAAATCCCTTTTAACCATGGTACCTTGATCCGCTAAGACTCATGAGCCGGACATGGTGGTATGGGACACCGTGGTCGAGCTGTCGGCCTACGCTGGGGTTACGTGCCTCCCCGTAGTGACCATTAAGTAATCAACTCATGAGCCGAATACGGTGGTATGGGACACTGTATTCGAGCTGTTGATACTTACGGTGAGAGCCGAGTACGGTGAGACCTGTACTCGTGCTGACGGGCGACGAGTCCTTTGTAGTATCTTCGAGTATACTCCAAGGTCTGTGATTGGCGACGAGTCTTTCACAGCAACTAGAGTATAAGTGGAGCCGAGTACGGTGAGACCTGTACTCGAGCTGACGGCTAGTGATTGAGCCGAGTAAGGTGAGACCTGTACTCGAGCTGACGGTCAGCAATTGAGCCGCATACGGTGAGATCTGTATCCGTGCTGACGGGTGACGAGCCCTTTGTGATGCCTTCGCTATGCCTCTCAAACCATAACACCGTATGATACTAACTAGGATTGACGGCCCTAGAATGGATCATGTTTGGGAATGATACAGGTGAGGTACCTTAGTTTCCCAATACTGCTGTTTGAAACGGACTAATAACAACTTAGAAATCATGCGCATCATTGCACCGCATGTGCCTTGTAGATGTGGAGCACTGAGGGAGTTATGCATTCGCGAACGTAAGATGATGTCGCATGAGGGTGGTTTGGCAAGGGCATACATCATGTCATTTCATACTTGCATTAAATAAGAGTAGTTAGAATTGTTTGATTGACTGCTTTATCATTACTGCTTGGCTGAATTGATTACATGTTAACCTATGCTTTATTGTTCCACTGAGTTGATCACTCACTCCCACGTTACGGGACGGTGTTGTACACACCAACCAGATTTGTTGAGTTTCAGGTGATGGCGATGCTTGTGAAGCAGAGCCGGACTACTTCTATGATGATAGGAGGAGTTCTCCTATCTAGATCTCTCTGGCAGGTCAATGAAGACCTGATATTGTATTGACGGGGCTATGGTACTTGGGATAGGAGACATTACACTTCCTCACATTTGGTATATTTTAAAACTATACTTGTAATTATTTAACCTGGTAATGTTATCATACTCTGGAGACTCATCATAGTTTATATATTTTATCTATCTATGACAGTCTTCCGCTTGCAAATTTAACTGTCTCTAGAGTATGATATGCTGTTTTGGCTTAATCTCACTCATGTTCAATGCACGAATACAGTCAACATTCAATCATCATTCATTTTGTTGCATAAGTGATGTTCTGGAACTCGGGAGTTGAGTTTATGCTCGACCCCCGATTTCCAGGGCGTTACAGTGTAGTCTCTGATTCACCATGGGGTACTAACTCTGAAATTTTCTCTGTCACAGGTGAATCATATATACTTTGGACACCTCAGGAGATTAAAAGGAAACCTTATGCTGAGGTAAATAAATTGCTCTGGAAATTCATGCTCCAGGGCGTCTAAGCCTATTGCAAAAAGGGCTTTTGGATGATCTTGTTGAGAAACCTACTAAGAAATTTATTAAGATATTGGCCAAAGGAGGAACCTTGTGGCATGACTGAGTAGCTTTTCCCTTGCTTTTCTAGTTTAAGATTAGTTTATTACTTTCATAGGACTAGGGTAATTTGCTTATGCTGTTTTAGGATAGTTTATTTATATTCTGTTGAGTCCTCATGCTAACCCATCTGCACTTTAAGACCCTTGGAAAAGCCTCTAGATTCTTTCTTCAGGTACTGCCTTTCCATCACTTCTTCTTTACTTTCGTTGTCTCATGTGCCTTGCATGCTTATATATTTTACATTGAGGACAATGTAGATTTTAAGTTGGGAGGTGTGGATTAGGTAAGGTAATCAGTGTTTTCTTGGCCTTTGAGCAAAAATTCTGAAAATTTTATAAATTCGAGCGATTTTGAAGTTCATCCATAATTTAAAAGTATAAGATACTTAAAGTTGGTGATTTATGACTCTTGGGTTCAGTTACTTGTTAGATTTCACAGTTAAGTTCGAATTATTAATCCATGATTAGAAGTTTTAAACATTGATTGAGTCATGATTTCACATGTCACATCTAACTTACACATTAAGGTGTCAGTTTGATATTGAATTGTTAACTTGGTGATTATTAAGCATGGAAGGAACCAACCTAGGGAATTTGTCCATCATGTTCAATGAGAAGAATTGAAAATAAAATAAAATAAAATAATAAATAATAATAATAAATAAATACCCAGCTAGAAAAAATAGTTACGTTGAAAACAGCTACCTATTAAAGATCTTTAAAAAGGTTGACATAGCGTGAAAGCCATCGATGGAAAAATCAAAAGTTGGAAGAATGAAAAGATGAACTGTAAGACAAGTTTTGGTTTAGATTTTGGTTGTCATGAATGCTATTTTGATTATCAATGTTATCATGAAAATTAAGAATTGAACCTTTGATTGTGATAAGTCCAGATTTCACTATGCACCCGTGGAACTCAATGTTTAGAATTGTTCTAATTTCTAGATTAATATTCTGAACTTGACTATGAAATTTACCGAGTGCTATAGTTTAGGAGAAAATAATGCTCAACATTGATGTATTTTGAAACTCTATTATTTAGATTGTTTTAAAGCTACTTGAGCTTATAGAAATTGTCTTATGGTTCTCGAAATATTTTTCGCATGCTTTGCTCGGGACTAGCAAAATGCTGGTTGTGGATTGTGTCGAGGGTCAAATATTGCATATTATCCCTCTTTATTACTTGATTTTGTGAACATGATAATGCTTAATGTTATATTTTAGTCATGTTTGTGTTACAAGGTGAATTTAAGAGCTTGGATTGAAAAGGGTGCCAAAAGCATGAATTTAACGCTCAAGAATCACTAAAACCAAGGATGGATCTTGTGAGACCAAGAATGAAGAATTCACATGCCAAAGATCCAAGAAAATCAAGTGAGGAATGAAGAGCATTGAAGACTTGAAGTGAAGAAAAGGAATCTTGAAATTGTCCTGAAAACAAACATATTCTTGAAAGTGTACTGAAGAAGCATATTGTGAAACTCTGGATCATTCTGTGAAATTGCACAAAGCGAAGCCTATTTTGAAAAACTGCATAAATTTGAGGCGATTTTTAGAGTTTTCTAACTAGGTGCGAAAGTTGGAGTTCTAAAACTATAAATAGGACTCCCTAGGATATTCTTAGGCATCATCTAGGGTTTGAGGAGTGGAGCAAAAGCGTAGAGAAGCCGTCGTCAAGTGTTTTTCTTCCTTTTCCTTAGTTGTTTTTATATTTTTCTTAAGAGATTTTAGTTCAATCATGTCTATGGTTGGCTAAAGCTCTTAGATAGGGCTAAGAGGTGAAGGTTGTAGCGTGATGAGATATTTTTTATTGCTTTGATTCATGTTTATGTTGAACTTTCTTTTATTCTAGTTTGATTCTTAAGGAATACTTTCAGTTTTTAATGGTTTGTTGAAACTCAAATTACAATAGATCTGCAATAACTTTGATTATTATCTTTTCATGTATTGAGATGGTGAAATTAGGCAATCCTGTTATTTACCATTGTCTCATGGGCATGGTTAGGTGGAATCCTACCTAATCTTCCCAATTCTCTTATGATTGGTTGTGGGATTGGTAAATCCTATTGTTTGCCTTATCTCCTGGGCATGGTTTTGTGATGGATTCACTTCCAATTCTCACACCTCTCATCCATTAAGAATTAGGTCAAAGGAAGTTTAGATTTAATTTTACTAAGATATCTTCCAATTGGATAAGATGGGACTCTGATTCCAGTTGTGTCCTTGAATCAAGCATAGATCTCCCTGATCTCTACAAGTGGATCCTTGAAAACCCTAATTATCACCTTTGAATTTTTTAATTTTAATCACTTTAATCACAATTACTCTCATCAAATATTTCAGATTTAAATTTACATCTTCTTCTAGTTCTAGTTCTAGTTACTTTCAGAAGACACACGAGTCAGTCCATGTGGATTCTACCTCGGTCTCACCGTGATTAGTACTACATCGCGACCTTACACTTGGGGTTGTGAATAGATATATTAGGTAATAAACCTAATCTTTTCATTTTCTTCAAAGATACTACATTCACATGACCTAATCTACTATGTTATAAATAAAAAGGTTCAACAATATAAACAGAACTGGATGTCTTCTTATTATCATTGGATACATTTACAATGAATAAACCATCATTACAATATTACTTACTAACGAAAGTTTCATTCTTAGTCATTACAAGCTTATCTGAATCAAATACTAACTTGACACCAACCTTATTGAGGAGCGAACCAGAGACCAAGTTTCTTCTAATGTCCGCCCATCCCGAGTGTGTCTCCGCATCCCATGGGTTACCACACTCTAGCCCGGTGTGAAATGCGCATTAATCACCCCTAGTAAGGAGTCTCGAACACGAGACCTCCTCTGTGGGCCGCACCCACCCCGAGTGTGCCCCTGCATCCCACAAGCGACCCCACTTGAGCCCAGTTTGAAAATGCCCCGGCATTAATCACCCCCGGTGAGGAGTTTCGAACCCGAGACCTCCCGCTCTAATACCAATTTGATACAGGACAATCAACCACTTGCTCTAAAAGCTCGAACTGTTAGAGTATAGCGAATTAATCCCTTTATCTCATAGCCCAGGCCCCACATCACATGGGTTAGGACCTCGGCCGAACCCCCTTCGTGGGCCCCAAATCAGATGGGCCGCGCACCCCGAGTGTGTCCCCGCATCCCACGGGCTACCCCACTCGAGCCCGGTGTGAAATGCGCATTAATCGCCCCTAGTGAGGAATCTCGAACACGAGACCTCCTCCGTGGGTCGCATGTTTGCTTGCCTCCAAGTGCAGAGGTTCGTGAGTAGTATCCCATGAATACAGGGTCGATCTCACAGGGAGATGAATTGTGAGAAGAAAAAAAATCAAACGCAAAATAAACTAAGTAATAAAAATTAATCTGATGATTTGATTTTGGGATTTTTGAATGGATGTAATTCAATTGAATAAAATAACACCCAAGCTTCAAAGTTCTACACATACGTTAATGTTCCAAAATCATGATGACTTGGATAACACAACTAGGATCTGAGCACTATGGTCAGCCTAGTCGGAAACTAAAACAGTTTAAGTATTTTAATAAATGATATAAAATATTAGAAAATTATGGATTTGCACCATTGACATATATTCTCAAGCGTCAGTGATTTTAAGTATTCAATATCTATAGGATAATGAATATTAAAGAAATATAACAGGTTGAGAACCTCTCCTATCTAGGAAATCTGATTGATCTAGGGTAAGCCTATCCATCAATGTGGATCTCATATGATGAAAACATATGGATCTCACAAGAGGATAAAAAAATAAAACCTAAATAATAAATAACATGCATACACCATTCTTCTCATCATTAAAACAATCAATCATCATAATCTTAAAGAAACATTAAACCCATGTGCTTCCCTTCTAGCTTGGGATAGAAGGAACTTAGAAAAACATAATTAAATTGCAGAAATAAAAAGCAACAAGAAATAAAGAAAGAAAATGCAAATAGAAAAGATCTTTAAAAAAAAAATAACTTATAAAGCTTTAATAAAACTAAGAACTCTTTAAAAACCCTAAAATTTGCTTTGGGATGCCTTAGGTAATGTTTAAGAATGCCCTAGGAACCCCTATTTATAAGTAGGGAACTCTAATTTTCGTATAAATTTGAAAAACCCTAGAAACCGCATCAAATATACGTATTTTTTCAAAATAGATTTCTCGCTGCATAGTTCGTTCAAAACAGACTTCCTGCTACGCAGTTTCTCAAAATAAACTTCACAACTTCAGAATACACTTTTTTAGGACGATTTTAGGATTCTTCACTTCAAATCTTCGATTTTCTTTATTCTTCACTCGATTTTCTTAGATCTTTGGCATGTGAATTCTTCAATCTTGATCTCCTAAGATCAATCCCTTGCCTTGGTAATTCTTGAGCATCAAAATCATGCTTTTAACACCATTTTTCAATCCAAACACTTAAATTCACCTTGCAACACATACATGAGTAAAATAGAATATTAAACGGATTCATGTTCATAAAACCAAGATATAAATGGAGAAAATTATGCAATATTTGAGTCTCAACAAACCCCCCAACCAACATTTTGCTAGTCCCGAACAAAATAAGCGAAGAAAAATAAAAATAAAAATAAAAACTAATTTTAGAAACAAAATTAAAACGAGAAGAAAAAATAATAAAAAATTCTAACTACACCACTTTCGCAGGTAATTTCGATTGCATTTAGCATCTGCAGCAAGCCTTTAAACTCCTAGGTTTTTCCTAGTGGACGAGTTATAGTCTCGTGAGGGTTTCCAGAAATGTTACCCACAAACATTGAAAACATAAAAAATAATTCAACACTCAGAAATTTATACAATTATGCCTTCATTTATCATATGAATTCCAAAACAAAACAATACCTACCCTAAATCTGAAGTTAGTTAGAATCTCAATTTCCTAATCCATTACATCTTTGAGTTTAGAGACCTAATCAAAATTTAGAATAGTTATGATCCAATATCCTGAGGTGCTCTGTGACACTAGTCTAACTTTGAGAAATATGCATGTTCTCTATCATAACTCCTTTCAATCATTCAAAGAGTATGACATCTCTAGTTATCTTTTTTTTTTCATGTTATTCTTCTTTTATCATCATATTCTCATTATTATAGACCACCCTTAGATGAAGATTCTCACCGGGTTTGCTTCGTAACCTAAGGTATCGTACTTGTAACGGTAACAGTAATGGATACTTAGGTATCCTTACTCCGAATTACTGACACGATTGTTATGGTCATTGCATTCATGCTCTATAATAAAAATTTCTTTTTTTCATCACTTTTTTTTTCTCAATATTCTCTTTTTTAAGCATATATCAATGATACTAGTTCATTCAACCTTGTTTTGAATCAAAAGTTGTTATTCTAGTTCACATATCATATTCCTCACTTAGTTAGCTAGGGTGTATTATGAATTCGGTACATCAAATTATAACTCACTTTAAACTAGTGATTAGATAATTGAACTCAAGTTTATAATTTTCAGTTATCAGAATTCTGACTACTATCGACCTAGACTAAGTATTAACTTTGCCTTTGGAATTCGCATAATATCATGTTCACATTATTGTATATAAAAATATTATTTTGAAAATGTTGAAAATTTTCTTTTTCATAAACCTAAAAAAAATAAAATTAAACCTGAAAATAATAAAATAAACTGAAACAAAAAATAAATAAAAAATAAAAAAAATCACATGGATGACTATCCACACCCCCCAACCTAAAATCTACATTGTCCTCAATGTAATGATAATGTAATGCAGAGAACAATAAAAATAAAAGAAAGGGTGGATAGTACCTATCATGAAAAACTCACCTGCTATGTGATACTAAAAAGAATTGAATATGATACAAACCTTACAGAAACGCTCCGTCAGACTAGGAGCATCAATCTGAATATTCTGGCTCATGAAGAGGGAAGGACTCCTCTCCCAAATGAAAGTTTTTCACATAAGGCTTCAATCTCT
This sequence comes from Magnolia officinalis, assembly GCA_021015155.1. NCBI lineage: Eukaryota > Viridiplantae > Streptophyta > Magnoliopsida > Magnoliales > Magnoliaceae > Magnolia > Magnolia officinalis. The sequence continues at coordinate 32,433,555 of JAJHSJ010000012.1, forward strand.
GACCATTAACTTTATACACATTGCCATTACGTGGATTCTCAATTTCAACAACCCCATGAGTATAAACATTCTTCACAATGAAAGGGTCTGTCCATCTTGATCTTAACTTTCCCGGAAAGAACTAGAGACAGGAATTGTACAATAGGACCTTTTGCTGAGGTTCAAAATTCTTTATCAGGATATTTTTGTCATGAAAAGCTTTGGTCCTCTCTTTGTAAATTTTAGAATTTTCATAGGAGTCTCTCCTTAGCTCCTCTAATTCATTCAACTCTAATTTCCTTTGTCCACTTGATTGGTCCATATCAAAGTTTAATTTCTTTATTGCCCAGTAAGCTCTATGTTCCAATTCCACAGGCAAGTGACAAGCCTTCCCATATACCAATCTGTATGGAGACATTCCAATCGGGGTCTTATAAGCAATCCTATAAGCCCATAAAGCGTCGGATAGTCCGATGGACCAATCTTTCCTATCTGGCCTTATAGTTTTCTCTAAAATGTGTTTGATTTCCCGATTAGAAATCTCAGCTTGCCTACTCGTTTGTGGGTAGTATGGGGTGCTTACTTTATGCTTGATGCCATATTTCTTCATCAAAGCCTCAAAAGTCCTATTGCAAAAGTGAGACCCGCCATCACTAATGATGGCTTTTGGAGTTCCAAATCTAGAAAAAATATTTTCCTTGAGGAATCGTATGACCACTTTGTTGTCATTGGTCTTACTTGGAACTGCCTCAATCCACTTTGAAACATAGTCTACACCAACCAATATATAAAGAAATCCAAAAGAAGTTGGAAATGGGCCCATAAAATCAATACCCCAACAATAAAAAATCTCCAATGGTAAAATTGGGGATAAAAACATCATGTTGCGTCGGGACACTCTTCCCAACCTTTGACATCTATCACAAGCAACATAGAAAGCATGGGTGTCTTTAAACATGGTGGGCCAGTAAAAACCACACTGCAGGATTCTTGCAGTAGTTTTCTTAGTAGAAAAATGGCCACCACATGTTTCCATGTGACAAAAAGAAATAACACTCTAAACTTCATCCTCTGGGACACAACGCCTAAAAATTTGATCAATCCCATATTTATATAAATACGGGTCATCCCAGAAGAAGTTTCTAACCTCGGTTTCAAAATGCTTCCTATCTTGTGACTTCCAATGATATGACATTTTTCCTGTTACAAGATAGTTCACTATATCCGCATACTAAGACAATTTGGAGATTGTAAATAATTGTTCATTAGGGAAATTGTCCTAGATATGCATCTCCTCAGTGGAATCATCTAACACTAATCTGGAAAGGTGATCGGCCACTACATTTTCTACTCCTTTCTTATCTTTTATCTCTAAGTCAAATTCTTGGAGTAGGAGGATCCATCTTAAAAGTTTCGGCTTTGCATCCTTCTTAGACAGCAAATATTTCAAAGCCGAGTGATCCGTGAAAATGACTACTTTAGATCCCAGCAAGTAGGACCTAAACTTATCCAACGCAAAAACTACTACAAGTAACTCTTTTTCAGTTGTTGAGTAGTTCACTTGGGCCGAGTTTAGAGTTCTACTCGCATAGTGAATAACGTAGGGCCGTTTATCTTTCCTTTGACCCAAAGCAGCCCCTATGGCATAGCCACTTGCATCGCACATTAGTTCAAAAGGAAGTGTCCAATCTGGTGGACGCATGATAGGTGCAGTGGTAAGAGATGACTTAATTTTATTAAAAGCATTTGCACACTCATCTGTCCACTTAAATGGAACATCCTTTTGAAGAAGATTAGTCAAGGGTCTAGTAATGATACTAAAGTCCTTGATGAATCTTCTATAAAAACCAGCATGCCCTATAAGTGATCTAATATCTCTAACAGTTCGGGGGATAGGTAGATTAGCTATAATATCGAGTTTTGAGCGATCTAACTCGATTCCATTTTTGGAGATAACATGCCCTAAAACAATTCCCTTTTGAACTATGAAATGACATTTCTCCCAATTTAAGACAAGGTGTTTCTCTTCACACCTACACAAGACAAGAGATAAATTGTTGATGCATTCCTTAAAACTACTCCCAAATACAGAGAAGTCGTCCATGAAAACCTCAAGAAACTTGCCAACCATATTTGAAAAAATACTTAACATACACCGTTGGAAAGTTGCTGGAGCGTTGCACAATCCAAATGGCATCCGTTTGAAAGCAAATGTACCAAATGGACAAGTGAACGTGGTTTTCTCTTCGTCTTCCAGGGCTATCTCTATTTGGTTATATCTGGAATATCCATTAAGAAAACTATAGGAGTGATCTGCTACCCTCTCTAAAACTTGATCAATGAATGATAGAGGGAAATGATCCTTCTTTGTAACCTGGTTCAATTTTCTATAGTCAATGCAAACACGCCAACCAGTGGTGACATGTGCTGGTATGAGTTCATTATTAGAATTCTGCACAATAGTTATTCCAGATTTCTTTGGGACTACTTGAGTTGGACTCATCCAAACACTATCAGATATTGGGTAGATGATTCTCACATCCAATAATTTGATCACCTCATTTTTTACAACTTCCACCATGTTTAGATTGAGACGCCTTTGAGGTTGTTAATTGGTTTGGCGTCCTCATCGAGATGGATTCGATGGGTGCATATGGAAGGGCTTGTACCCTTGATGTCAGAAATGGCCCAACCCAAGGCTCCTTTGTGATCCCTTAAAACATTCAACAATTTAATCTCTTGATCCTTGTCTAAAAATGAAGAGATCACCACAGGATAAGTTTTATTTTCACCTAAGTATACATACTTAAGCTCATTTGGAAGTGGTTTTAAATCAAACTTTGGAACATTGGTTGGTGATGGCAGAGATCGCGAGTCCTCGATAGATAGGATTTGAGTGCGCGGTCTCCATTGGTACATACTAATGTCCTGGGTGGTAGTGCTCTCATTATCATCACAAATTTCAGCAAACACTTTTTATAAATCAGAATTTTTCAAGTTCTCAACTGAATCAATTCCTCAGTCAGACTAGGTTCCAATTCCTCTTCTTCTGTCAAGCAGTCCATGGAATTCATCTCATGGATATCATTATTATTAATGGGTTGCTTACATAGATTGAAAATATTTAGCTCTAGAGTCATGTTACCAAAAGACAAGTTCATCATTCCATTCCTGCAATTTATGATTGCATTTGAAGTTGCTAGGAATGGGCGGCTTAAAATGATGGGAACTTGAGCGCTAACATTTACACATGGTTCAGTGTCTAGTACAATAAAATCCACGGGGAAGTAGAATTTCTCCACTTAGACTAACACGTCCTCTAAAATTTCCCTTGGTACCTTAATGGAGCGGTTAGCGAGTTGGAGTGTAATCGTGGTTGGTTTAAGCTCGCCTAACCCCATTTGTTTGTAAACCGAATAAGGTACTAAGTTGACACTTGCACCCAAATCTAGCAAAGCATGCTCAATTTGGAAATTCTCAATAATACAAGGAATAGTGGGACTTCCCGGGTCTTTGTATTTGGGTACAACCCTTTGTTGAATGATAGCGCTCACTTTCTCAGTGAGAAAGGCCTTTTTGTGCACATTTAATTTTCTCTTTACAGTGCACAAGTCCTTGAGATATTTAGCATATGATGAAATTTGTCCAATGGCATCAAGAAGAGGAATATTGACAGTAACCTTTTGTAGCACATCCAACACCTCTTGATATTTCATGGGGACAGTCGGATTCTGAATTCTAGATGGGAATGGAACTGGAGGCTCATATAACTTAGTCTTTTATCCTTTTGTTGTTGCGGCTTTTGAACTATAGTCGGTTCATCATTTTCTTGAGACAGTGGCTCATCCTCCGGTATTTCTATCGGTTGCATTATCTTATTATCGATCTCTTTTCCACTTCTCAAGGTAATGATGGCCTTAGCTTGTTCATGATGTAACTCATTTGGATTTGAGTCTCCAATGAAATGTGTGTTTCTAGGGTTTGACACAGGTTGAGAAGGAAGTGTGCCCTTTTTCCTAGCATTTAGTTGAGTCTCAATCCTAGCCACAGCTGTCTTTAATTCATGATTTGATTGGATTAGAGACTGATTCATTTGAGCTTGAGAGTTCATGAATGCGGTCAATGCATCCTCCACAGATGATCGCTTTGGCGAGGGCACATATGGTGCACTGTTAGGTGCCCCAAAGAAGTTATTTTGTGGAGGCATTTTAGGTGCATTGGGCGCATTAATTTGTGGTCCATTCCTCCAACTAAGATTAGGATGGTTACGCCAATTTGGATTATACGTGTTTTCCATTGGTTGCATAACTGACCTTTGGTAGTTATTTATAGCATTTGCTTGATCATGCTCATGCGTGATATTTTGTACAACTGAGATTAATGAACAATCTTTTGTGTCATGGTCTGTACCACCACAAATGCTACAAAAATTACCTAAGAAAGTGTTTGCTTTAACCATATCAATCTTCCTAATTTCCAAGGCTTCGACCTTTCTAGCCAATGCAATGAATTTTGCATTAAGGTCATCTTCCTCTCTTAGGACATACATCCTCGCTTTCTCTCTAGGACTGGGTCTAGTTTGGTCTGATTTAGCAGAGACATCCCATGTCTACGTATTCTCTGCTAACATATCTAGAAAATCTCAAGCCTCATTATGATCTTTGTCAAGAAAGGTTCCACCACACATCATCTCTATGAACTGACGGGTATCCAGGGTGAGCCCCTTTCGGAAAGCATCAATCACGTGTCATGGTTCATAATCATTATGTGGACAAGTAATTAGAATGTCTTTGAAGCGCTCCCAAGCTTGAAAAAATAGTTCATTCCCCTTTTGGGAGAATGACATGATTTCTTGTTTTAGTGCATTTGTTTTGTACTCGGGAAAGAACTTTTTCAAAAACTCTCTACTTAAGGCTTGCCATGAAGTGATGGTATTAGGTCTTAGAGAGTTGAGCCATGCTTTAGCCCGGTCCTTTAGAGAAAATGAGAATAACCTAAGCTTAAGTATATCCCTATTGTCATTGTTTACTTGTAACGTTGCAATTACTTCCTCAAAGTCCTTGAGGTGCAAGTAGGGGCTTTCAGAATCTAAGCCATGAAATTTAAGAATCAATTGAATCACACCTGGTTTAAAATCAATGTTTCTTGTGTGAGCAGGGAACACTATACAAGATGGTAAAGTTGATCTCTCAGGGTGTAAATGTTTACGTAAAGTCCGTGGTTGGTTTAACACATTCATACAAACTTCATTTTCATCCTCAAGAGGAGGATTAAATTGATTTTCTCTATTTTGATTTATAGTTGGATCTGGCAGATTTGGATTTGGATTATCAACTAAGTCTGCCATGGAATCCAAGTGATGTTGAGTGCCTCTTCTAAGTGAATTATCAAGGCCTAGAACTAGTCCCCCTTAAGAGGAGAGTTGATTGTTTTGATCCCTACTCTAATGGGACATAAACTATCCACATCACACAACAAATACCACTAATTCAAATAACAAGTAAAATACTTAAAATAAAAATAAAAACTTAAATCAACAACCCAGGCGGCAGGGCCAACCATGAGGGTTCAATCCACAAAGCAAAAATAAATCAACAACTCAGGCGGCAGAGCCGACCATGAGGGTTCAATCCACAAAGCAAAAATAAAATAAAATAAAATAAATAATAAAAAAATAATAAATCAACAAAAGTAAAACTAATCAGAAATTAAATTATGCTAATCTGGAAAATAGATTTAACGGATGATCTTTATGATCAAACAGCAACTATAAGACAACCATAGCACTTAGGTGATAAAATCCCAAGTAGGGCAACCTTATGTCATAGTTAGTGCTTGAAAGACCCAACTGAATTTATTTTTATAAAAAAAATAATAAATCAACAAAAGTAAAACTAATGCAGAAATTAAATTATGCTAATCTGGAAAATAGATTCAACGGATGATCTTTATGATCAAACAGCAACTATAAGACAACCATAGCACTTAGGTGATAAAATCCCAAGTAGGGCAACCTTATGTCATAATTAGTGCTTGAAAGACCCAATTGAATTTATTTTCAAAGAAAAAATAAAATAAAATAAAATCTACAGAAAATTTGGAGGGTTTAGAAGAGAACTTACCTTAGAAAAAAAAAACTTACCTTAGCTATCTTGCACAGATCTGATCTCTCTCAGTCTCTCCCCGGCAACGGTGCCAAAAACTTGTTTGCTTGCCTCCAAGTGCAGAGGTTCTTAAGTAGTATCCCGTGAATACAGGGTCCATCTCACAGGGAGATGAATTGTGAGAAGAAAAAAATCAAACGCAAAATAAACTAAGTAATAAAAATTAATCCGATAATTTGATTTTAGGATTTTTGAATGGATGTAATTCAATTGAATAAAATAACACCCAAGCTTCAAAGTTCCACACATACGTTAATGTTCCAAAATCATGATGACTTGGATAACACAACTAGGATCTGAGCACTATGGTCAGCCTAGTCGGAAAATAAAACAGTTTAAGTATTTTAATAAATGATATAAAATATTAGAAAATTATGGATTTGCACCATTGACATATATTCTCAAGCGTCAGTGATTTTAAGTATTCAATATCTATAGGATAACGAATACCAAAGAAATATAACAGGTTGAGAACCTCTCCTATCTAGGAAATCTGATTGATCTAGGGTAAGCCTATCCATCAATGTGGATCTCATATGATGGAAACATATGGATCTCACAAGAGGATAAAAAACAAAACCTAAATAATAAATAACATGCATACACCATTCTTCTCATCATTAAAACAATCAATCATCATAATCTTAAAGAAACATTAAACCCATGTGCTTCCCTTCTAGCTTGGGATAGAAGGAACTTAGAAAAACATAATCAAATTGCAGAAATAAAAAGCAATAAGAAATAAAGAAAGAAAATGCAAATAGAAAAGATCTTTAAAAAAAAACAACTTATAAAGCTTTAATAAAACTAAGAACTCTTTAAAAACCCTAAAATCTGCTTTGGGATGCCTTAGGTAATGTTTAAGAATGCCTTAGGAACCCCTATTTATAAGTAGGGAACTCTAATTTTCGTATAAATTTGAAAAACCTTAGAAATCGCATCAAATATACGTATTTTTTCAAAATAGACTTCTCGCTGCATAATTCGTTCAAAACAGACTTCCTGCTGTGCAGTTTTCCAAAATAAACTTCACAGCTTCAGAATACACTTTTTCAGGACGATTTCAGGATTCTTCACTTCAAATCTTCGATTTTCTTTATTCTTCACTCAATTTTCTTAGATCTTTGGCATGCGAATTCTTCAATCTTGATCTCCTAAGATCAATCCCTTGCCTTGGTAATTCTTGGGCATCAAAATCATGCTTTTAACACCATTTTTCAATCCAAACACTTAAATTCACCTTGCAACACATACATGAGTAAAATAGAATATTAAGCGGATTCATGTTCGTAAAACCAAGCTATAAATGGGGAAAATTATGTAGTATTTGAGTCTTAACACAGACACATGTAGGACATCATTCAATAGTAAAGTCTCTCCAGAAGCGAGTTTCAGAAGTACTTTCCCTTTTCTTATAACTGAAGATGTTCTAACATTACCAATGAACACCTGTTCATCATCTCCTGATACTTGGTAGGAGGTAAACATGCTACGATCGTTGCACATGTGCCTAGTTGCACCAGTATCTAGTACCCACTCCAAGTTGTTTATAAGGAAGACTTCTGACACCATAGCTACTACCATGTCAGACTCATTGCTAGTTTCTGTAAGATTAGCCTGCAACTTATCTTTGTTTTTCTTAAGCCTACAGGTTTTAATGTGATGTCCAGGCTTTCCACAGTTATATCAATTTTCCTTTTTCTTGAATTGATTGTTTGCATTCTTCTTTTTGAGCCTGCATTCATTTGCATAATGTCCACATTTGCCACAGTTATGACATTTGCCATTTTTCTTATTATTTTCCTGATTTGATTCCACAATATTCGCTTTTGAATCTATCTCATTTCCATTTTCTTTTTGGTCCCTGATTCTATTGGCCTCCTCTATTTGTATGTGTACGATCGTGGTTTCCAAAGAAACACCGTTCTTTTTTATGTTTCATTCTATTCTTATATTCTTTCCAGGAGGGTGGTAACTTTTCTATCAATGCTCTTGACAGAAACACTTCATCCAACTTAATTCCTTCTGACGACAATTTATGAACTAGATTTTGAAAATTATGAATCTGATTAGTGACAGGTTTATCGTCTGTCATTTCATAATAAAGAAAATTAGTGATTACATGTTTCTTAGCGCCTGCATCTTCCAATATGTACTTCTTTTCCAAAGCAGTCCATATGTCTTTAGTAGACTCGTAAGAAACATATACGTCATATAGTTCATTGGACAAAGAGTTTAAAATATAAAATTTACAATTATTTCAATCTGTTACTTCAATTTGATTTGTTGGATCTATAGTAAATGATTCAGACAAAATGTATGAAACTTTAAGGGTGGTCAATGCGAATATCAGTTTCTGTTTCCACCGTTTAAAGCATTGTCTAGCGAATGGTTCGATTTTGGCTAACTCAGCAGAAACATTTACTGTTACTGTAGCCATAGTCTATGTAATTTAACAATTTCAATTTCAAGATTGTTGGAATATTTGGTTGAATTAAATAAACTATTAAAATCGAGAACAAAAAAAAAAAGAAAATAAAATTTGAGAAAGAGGGCTTATTGAATTGAGTCGAGGCGTGACGTGAGTCACTGTAACACCTCGTACCTTCCAGTACTCGGGTGTTACCATGTAATAATTTAATATAAATGCAAACCTAACCTACTTAAATATTCACGTTCATTATGGTTGAAATCCGATCATTTAAAACAATCCTTATCCATCCGTTGACGTTCGAGACGAACCATCATATCATCAGCACAACTCGTTGTTAGGACTTCGATCACCTTAATAGGTGAATCAAACCATCCAGCTGTCACATAATATTTAATAAGTATATTATTTTATTTATTTATTATATTATAAATTTTACACAAACATAGATAGAAAAAATTATGGATGTAATTGAATTTATTTATCATATAATAAGGTATGAAAATGTATTGTAATAGAGTGATATGTATATATTTAATGTATATAAAATATTATGAAAATAATATTATATTAAATAAATATAATGAATAATAATTTTACAATATATAATTGAATTATAAATATTAATGTAGTATTAAATATCTTTTATAAATATGTAAACATAAATTATTAGATATTTTAATAAAATTGTATATTATTTAACAATATTATTGAATACAAATATGATTTTAATTAATTTTCAATTCATTTATATGTATGTTTATTTATAATATAATGTTATATATTATGAATTATATATTAATAATATTTGATCAATAGCATGTATATAGTAGTACATTAATATTAAAATTATATTTATATATGTGTATGAGATTTTAATCATTATAATTATAAGTAATATACAATAGTATAACAAACGTATCGTAGTGTTGTAATATAATATTTCAATGTAATAATAAAAGTGTTAGTTCAATAAATTATATAAGATAATTAGTTATATTGTTATTATTACAAAAAGAATAACATGTTATTAAATTAAGAAAAAAAGTCGATATGGCCTGGACCACATAGGCCCACCTAGGCCATATCACTTAAATTAACCATATTCTTAATTTAAGTGATATGACCCACCTAGGCCATATCACTTAATTTAAGTGATATGGATATCAAAAGGAGAATATCCAGGTATTTTACTTAATTTATCACATATCACTTAAATTAAGGCGTGAAAGATGGTCAGCCACTACGTTCTTTAATCCCTTTTTATCTTTTATTTTCAAATCAAATTCTTAGAATAGGAGGATCCACCTTATCGGGCAGGGCTTAACATCATTCTTAGAAAGAAGATACTTAAGCGCCACATGATCTGTGTAGATGATGATCTTGGATCCGATCAAGTACGACCTAAATTTATCCAAAGTGAATACTACAACTAAGAGTTCCTTCTCCGTAGTTGAGTAATTTACTTGGGCCGGATTTAGAGTTCTACTTACATAATTATAACATAGGGTTTTTTCTCTTTTCTCTGGCCTAAAACCACCCTAAGAGCATAATTGGACGCATCACACATAATTTCAAAAGGAATGTTACAGTTGGGTGGCTGCATGATAGGTAGGGGTGTACACAAATCGGGCTAGCCCGGTTGGCTCGCTCGACTCGGCCCGAAAAAGCTCGACTCGGCCTGACCCGGAACTGAGTTCCGGGTCAGGACGGGTCAATTTTGTAAGCCCGTTCTGAGTTCAGGCCGAGTTCGGATCTGACCTAGTTCAGCCCGGCTCGACCCGAAACCCGACTCGACCCGTCCCGACTCGGCCCGACCCGTCCCGACTCGCCACTAAGTATATATATCCCTTAAAAAAAAAAAACCTAGGTCACTATCCCCTTTCCCTTTTCAGAGAACTCCCGACCCCAGCCGTCCCCACCAAATCCACCCTGCTCGCTCTCTCCCTGCCCGACCCCACCAAATCTCTCTCTCTCTCTCTCTCTCTCTCTCTCTCTCTCGTCCGGCGACCAGCAGAGGCCGTCTGCCTCTCTCTGCTCGTCCGACCAGCAGAGGCCGTCCGCCTCTCTCTGCACGTCCATCCGTCCGTCCAACCACCAGAGGCCCTCCGCCTCCCTCTGCTCGTCCGACCAGCAGAGGCCGTCCGCCTCTCTCTGCACGTCCGACCAGCAGAGGCCGTCCGCCTCTCTCTGCATGTCCGACCAGCAGAGGCCGTCCGTCCGTCCAACCACCAGAGAACCTTCGCCTCCCTCTGCTCGTCCGACCAGCAGAGGCCGACCGTCCAACCACCAACGGCAACGAGTATGATCTCTCTCTCTCTCTCTCTCAGTTTGAATTTCAAATCTCATCTCTCTTTTTGGTGTTTATGCTCTGAACATAAAACGAGTATGTGTTTCATCTATGCCGTCCAAAAGGTGGGCCGCACCCTGCTAACATCAGGCGGGCCACGCGTTCAGCAGAAAATTGGGTGGGCCGCACCCTGCTGACATCAGCAGAAAATCGGGTGGGCCACTCCATTTTATGGGGGGTTCGAATCTCAGTGGGCCCCACCGTCTCGAAACAGTGGGCCATACGTGGAACCCACCAAGCAGATTGGCTGGTGTATGTTGCCCAGCAGCAAACTGCTAGTGCTGTGACATCAGCAAGTTTTGTGGAGCCCACTTGATTCATGTGTTTCATCCAGCCGTCCAGCAATCTGGACAGGTGAGCCCACCTTGATATGTATGTATTACAAACCGTCTATCTAACTGACAGAAAATGAAGCGGAATCAATTTCTTTGGTGGGCCACGTATGTGGGCCCCACCTTGATGAATGCGATTCATCCAAACCTTCCATCATTGAAATAGGTCATGTCATATCATATCAACGGTTTGGAAAAATACAAGCTGTAGTGGGCCATCTTTCCACCCTCAACATGCACACGTGTGACAAACCAAAGTAATTTAAAATAAGAGCTTTGCTAAGCTTACAGGCGTGTACAAGTTACATACTGCACACACACCTACAAATGCAAACGTGGCACATACATGTAATATCCTAGCCATCTATCATGTGGACCTCACCTTGTAGAGGATACTGCAGAAAGATAAAGGTAGTCCACTCAATAGATGGGACATGATATTAGAAATAAGTGGACACGTTAGAAAAATCTGGGTAATTTTTCACAGCCGTACATTTGTTTAGTGACTGTGGCCCACCTAACTAGTGTAGGGAACCCTTATGATGGATGAGTCATCTTTCCATGCCTAGTCACTTTCCCACTCCATTTTTTTTAGGGTAAGAATCCTTACCTAGTTCACCACCATTTTAAAAATCATTGTGACTCATCTTCCTCACACGTGACAATCATGTCTGGCTATCGGAACCATTTAAGTTGTGGGTCACGTACCCTATTGTAAAATCAGATGCCTGTTGGGGCCACTGTGATGTATATGTCTTATATGCACGCGGTGCATCTGTCTTGAGAACTCATTTTAAGGCATGATCCAAAAAATTTTTATTAAAAACTTCTCACGGTCCATTAAAGTTTTGAATCAAGTTGATATTTGTGTGGTCTCTTCATTCAAGTTTTTGTGAACTAATCAACAGGTTGGATGGTAAATAAATATTTTGATGGCCCCCATGAAGCTTTTAATGGTGGATATTCAATTAATATTGTTTCCTGTAGTATGGTCCACCTAAGATTTGAATATACTTCATTTTTGGGATCATTCCCTAAAATGAGCTTTCAAAATAGATGAACAATGTGGATGTAAAGTCATTCCCACACGTATGCATGTCATGGTTTTATTACAGGTTTGAGATAATTCAGATAAGTTGATATGCCTTTAGCTTGGCTTCCTTTCTAGAAAGCTCCACATGTCTTCTTTTATCACAAATGTTTTATGTTTTTGTTAGGTAGTCTTAATCTATGCTTATACCAATTGCCTATTAGATATATTTTTATATTTTTTTGTTCTTGTTGTTATAGTATAGGATAATCAGTTACCCATTTGAGGATTTCTATGTTGCCAGACATAGATTAAGTGTGTTCATGGATGCATAGAAATTCTCAAATTGTCCCTTTTTGGACAGTTCAATGTTGGATAGATATTAATGTTTTCATTTATTCTAATTTAAATGCACATGCCTGTTTCGGTTCGTCTCTCCTAATTCTCTCTGGATATATTTCTTGCATTTACTTCCTCATCAAATATCCACACTTTGTGTGTGGATAGTTGACGTGTGAATCAAATCCAAGATTAATATATTCTGGAGAGATAAGGGGAGATGCTGCCGAAATTTTGGCGCGGCATTTAAATTGAATAATGAAAGCATTACTATCTATCCAGCATTGAATGGGTAACTGATTTATCCGCTTAGGAAATTCTTTACTAAGGTCCAAGGATAAATGAAATTGTTTCATATCTTTAGATATGGCTAGTGAGGATGAAGTCCCACCTACGGCTACCCCTAGTAGCGGTGCCGGTGCATCAGCCACATCACCACTTGTTGTTGAGGGAGAGGGGTCTTCAGCTGTAAACAAAGGAAAGAAACGATCAGCTGTTTGGGATGATTTTGAAGAAGTAGTAGTTAACAATGTCCCCAAGATCAGATGTATGCACTGCAAAAGTTTATACACCAAAAGTGTCGGTGGGTCGACGTCTCATTTAAACAGACATAGAAAAAGTTGTGTAAAGAGACCTAGACTTCCACGTTCAGGCCAACAATTGCTATCGTTTACAAAGTCCGAAGGATCTGCTTTTGAAGGTACAGTTACCACTCATAAGTTTGAAAAAGGGAAGCTGAAGGAGTGGTTTGCAAAGCTTATTATTATTGATGAGCAGCCATTTAAGATGGTAGAGAGTGAAATATTTATGGGATACAGTAAATACCTTAATCCTCAGTTTGAGAAGGTCTCCCGTGTTACTGTGAAGAGGGAGTGCGTGAAGATGTATGCCAGTGAGAAAATGAAGTTGAAAGCAGTTTTAAACTCGGTTTCAAGGGTAAGTTTGACGTCTGATATGTGGACGGCATAAAATCAAAGAAAGGGTTACATTTCATTGACTGCACACTATATTGATGAAAATTGGAAACTCTGCAAGAGAATATTGAACTTTCACCACCTTCCACCTCCCCATTCCGGTTTGGTTATTTCAGATTGCATTTACAACTGTCTACGAGATTGGGGCATTGAAAAAAAGTCAGTTCATTAACTTTAGATAATGCTTCCACAAATGACAGTGTCATACAATTCTTACGTAACCAGTTCAAGGCAACCGACAGTTTATTTTTTGAGGGAAAAATATTTCATGTTTAGTGTTGTGCACACATTCTCAACATAATTGTACAAGAAGGGTTGAAATCAATTGACCAAACTATAGAGAATGTGAGGGAGAGTGTGAAGTACATAAGAGGCTCGCCGTCAAGATTGAGTATATGGAATGACATCGTCCAACGTTTGAATTTGACATCTCAAAAAACGTTGAAGCTAGATGTATGCACACGTTGGAATTCCACTTTTGAGATGTTGGATTCAGCCCTGGAATTGGAACATGCCTTTCCAGAATATGCAGTGCGTGATAAAACATATGCTTGGTTGCCTACTGATGATGATTGGAGCAAAGCGAAAGAAGTTCACAAATTTTTGAAGGTTTTTTATGAATGTACGAAAATATTCTCTGGCAATAAGTTTCCAACAGCAAATATGTTTCTTCCATCTGTGTGGAAGATCAAGGATGCCCAGAAGAAAGCTGCTGATAACGGTCCATTTTTTCTCCAAATCATGACAGGTGGTATGCAAATGAAGTTCGATAAGTATTGGGATGATTGTCATATGATAATGTCATTAGCTGTTGTTCTTGATCCTCGGCGCAAGATGAGTTTTGTTAAGTACATCTTCACGAGGATTTATCCTACTGAAAAGGCAATATCTGAAACTTCGAAGGTTCGTGATGCAATCGAAGCATTGTACAACGCGTACACAACTACAGTGTCCACACCAAGTGCTTCTGAAGTTAGATCGCAAGTTGCTTCAAGCGATGATGCTGATTTCATGTCTTTCTTAGCAAAAGAAAATACAGACACAGACATGAAAGAATCAGAGTTAAACATGTATCTCAAAGAGTCGGTCGTAGTACGGTAGGATTCAGAGTTCAATGTTTTGGACTGGTGGAAATTGCGAGTTAGTGAAGGAAAATATCTTATACTATCGACGATGGCACGAGATATTTTATCAATTCCTATTTCAACAGTGGCATCGGAATCTGCGTTTAGCACAGGGAGCAGGGTCGTGAGTAAGACTAGAAGTTCCCTTGCACCAGATACAGTGGAAGCATTAATTTGTACACAAGATTGGTTGCGTCCGAGTTAGGAGGTGATCTTGATGAGGAAGAGGAGGAGAATGTGAATGAAGCCGCAACACATGAAACAACAGCAATATGATGGATGTTTGGGATGAATTTTATGATTTCGTTAGTTTAATTGAATTTGCAAATGTTGTAATGGGTACTTTTTTAACTTTTATTTTTATTTATCTGTTATGTTGATGGATATTATGCAAGCTGCGCAATGAATTTCTACATCTGTTTGCTGACTTTTATTTTTATTTATCAGTTATGTTGACTTTTATTTTTTTAATCCATAAATTGCTTTTATCTTATGTTGGATTATCGGTATTTCATTATTGTTAAAAAGCCTAAAATACTTTTCCAACACGATATGTAGATATGTCTTCAAGCGAACCATCGGTTAACGTTTGGGACTATGGTTCCTTAGTCCATTCTCCAAAGTCTGGAAAGTTCAAGATTTTGTGTAATTTGTGTGGAGCCAAGTTTGTTAACAAAACTAATCGACTCAGATTACACTTATCCTGTCGGGGTGGAGATGCAAGACCGTGTCCTAAAGCCTTAAAAGAAATCCAAATTCTTTTCCAAGCAGTTCTTGATTCAAACAAAAAAAATTTCACTCCCCAATCCAAACATTCTGAGGCAGAGAAGGAAGCTAAATTGTTAGCATTGGAAGAAGAACGATTTCAACTCGCCTTAAAGCGTAGTATGGAAGAGGCTTCTACACATCAGCGATGTCCTCCAAGACCACATGATGTCGAAGCAGGTTCAAGCTGCACGGGTAAAAAGAAAAAAAGTAAAAATTCAGCTAAGTTTCTCTCCAGTCTGGGTGCGTTTTACAGGACATTGGGAACTACGTATAAATCTTCTCACAAAAATAGTTTGAAAAATCTAATTCCAACTATACAAGAGGAGGGCGATAAAAAGATATCTCCACCTTCTGAAGAGGGAGAGGTGAATGAGTACGTATATGAAGATTTAGATAGCAGCAGCTCGGGCTCAAATGAATCTCCTCAACAGTAGTCACTAATGTATGGACTGTATTCAGTTTGTATAAAATGTTTTATTTTATGCTTTGTCAAATATATGTAAATGTAGTAAAATTATAATATATCCTATCTCTCTCATGAACTTGTAAATTGTAATGGGACGCGGATTACTTGCTAAAGCCCTTCCCATAAACTTGTCGTAAGTTTCGAAACTAGCCCGAACTCGAAGGTTCGAAACTGGCCCGAACTCGGGTTCGAAACTGGCCCGAACTCGAAGGTTCGAAACTGGCCCGAACTCGGCCCGAACTCGCGCTGGCCCAGTTCGGACTAGAGATGTTGGCCCGGTAACCAGGCCCGGTCCGGTTCGGACTTGTGTGGCTGTTGAACGGGCCTGGATGGGCCGAGGCTAGTTCGACTCGGCCCGACCCGTGTACACCCCTAATGATAGGTGTGGTGGTTAACATGCCCTTAAGCTTAGAAAAAGCTTCCTGACATTGCTCAGTTCACTTGTATGGTGCATCCTTTTGAAGTAAATTGCATAAAGGATGACAAAGGTGACTAAAGTCGTTTATGAATGTTCTGTAAAATCCAGTGTGTCCTAAGAAGGATCGCACATCTCATATGTTCTTAGGTGGAGGTAGGTTAGAGATAAGATCAATCTTAGCCTTATCTACCTTAATTTCCTTAGACGAGATGATATGTCCAAGGACAATTCTATAACATCTCAAATTTTTACGGCCAGAGTTTGTACTCATGTCCGAGAAAACCGGGTGTTAATAATGTATAAATTGGATGCTTTGAAAATTACACCTTATTATTATTATTTTTTTCATGTAGATCACATCTAGATACATTCATGAAGGTAACATTCACGAGAATAAAATCGATTGTATTGATTATTTCATCAGATAAAAAGAATAATCAAATAAATAATCAAATGCTCTCTCGATGGGACCTTATTACATTTATCGAGTTTGCAGCGGAAGTATAAAACTAAATAGTAAAACTATCTTCAGATTCTTTCAATATAGTCTTCTATAGGGAGATGATCCTCTAGGTGTTCAATTTGTACATCACCTGCATCATCTATACGGTTGGAAGAGGGTCAATACCCTACTCATAGTGATGGTTATCCTTTAAGATTAACATTAATTCAATATATTCATAAAAGTATATATGGGTTCTTATACGTCTCATAGTCCACTAATACGAGGGTATCAGAATGCGTAAACAACCTACATGAGATGCATGCCTAAAGAGTGTGTGCAGACTCAAGAGTGTAGACCAACGGCTTGAATACAGTGTCCCATACACCACCATATTCGGCTCACGAGTTGAGTTGCTCACTGGTCACTACGGGGAGGCTCGTCACCCTAGCATAGGCCGACAGCTCGACCACGGTGTCCCATACACCACCATGCCCGACTCATGAGTCTTAGCGGTGTTGAGGGTCAAATATTACATATTAGACCCCAGTTATTTCTCGAGATTACGAACATGATACTATTTAATGGCCTATTTTAAACGTGTTTGTCCTGCAGGACGAGTTTAGGAGCTTGGACTGGAAAAGGGTGCTAAAAGAATGTGTTTAACGCTCAACAAACACCAAGGCAAGGGACGGACTCCAGGGACCAAGATCGAAGTATTTACCTGCCAGAGATCCGAGAAAACGGATAAACCAAAGTTCAAGTGACCCGAAAATCATCCAAAATGCGAAATCACAATGTTCTCACCATCCGTTCGGTTCGAAATTTTATATATGGCTTGAGGACCCTAAATTAACCGTACACGTCAAAACTCACCCATTGGATCGTTGTGGAAGTGGCCCAACGAACAGATCAAACCCTTAAATCCTTAAGTGGGGCCCACTTGATCTCTGGATAAGCTTCAAACTAGGGCTAAACCCCTTAAACTCGTTAGAAGACCGGATGGATGGAACGGATTGCATCTGAAACACTACAGTGGACCCCATGGGAAGTAGCAGTGCATAGTGCATAAGTGCACTCTCGTTGCACTGGACCGTCTGAGCCGGTCAAAGTCGGTTTGATCGACTATTCCTAAACAGAGACGGAATCTCTGTTTTGCCTTGCGCACGACCAGCCGCTGGAAGAATGTATGGCCCACCTTCATCATCCGGTTAGCTGATCTAAGCCATCCATTCAAACCAGGAGGAAATTTCGACCGTACCCATGGTGTTTTCTGGGTACCATGCATGCACACATAGGCAGATCGCCATCAAACAAAGGACGGACGGTGGAGTAAAAGTCTAGGTGGGCCACACTAAATCTGAGAAATAAATACCCATTTCTGGGTGGATTTTCGTGCTTCATCTAATGAACGGAGTGGATTTCTACAAACGACAGTGAAATGGGCCCACCATCAGCACAACACACAGGTGCGCAGGCCTTGTTACAGCGGGTACGAAACCCGACCGATCGGGCCGTTTTGTAGACACGGCCAGGATCGGTCTGGCCATCTGGACCGTCCAAATTTCTCTCAAGGTGGGGCCGACCATAACTGAGACGACTGAACGTCTCAGATCTCGCATGTGTGGCCGCGATGTTGATTCCAAAACGAAAGTCAGTGCTGCGGTATCTTTTGTTGCGTATCATTTTGCGGAAGCCTCCACCGACTGTTGTGCGTAAACAGCTATTCAGCTCTTCTCCAAGCCGACCCTCTCTACCGACCTCTGTCTTTTATAAAGAGAAAAGAGGTGAGAGAGAGAAGGGCGTTCAATTTTCCAGGGGAGTGTGGACAGGGAGGACAACTAGAGAGTTTATTTTTAGTTTTATTTATTTACTGTTTTTTTTCTTTATTATTATTTGAGAGATTAAGCCAAATCATGTCTGGCTAAACCTCTTAGCTAGGGCTAAGAGGTGAAGCTTGTAGCGTGATGGGAGACCTTTTTACTTGTGTTTTTTTTTTGTTTAGATTGAACTGATGTTGATTTGAGTTTAATTAAGGGAATGTTTTTAGTTTTTAATGGACTGTTGTGACTAAAATTATAATGGGTTTGCGATAGCTTTGAGCTTGTTCCTCCCCTTTTTATGTTTATGACGTCAGGAAGCCCTGTTGTTCACCATCGTCTCCTGGGCATGGTCGGATGACGATACCCTTCCTAACCTTCATACATTGTTGATTGGTTGGTAATTAATTTAATTCTGTTGTTTGCTTTGTCTCCTGGGCATGGTTTGGTGATGGAATCCATTCTAATTCATATACCTTTCATCTCTTGAAAACTATATCAAAGGAAGTTCAGTTTTGATTTCCATGGTTACATTCTGGATGAAGATAGGACTCCCAAGTCCAGTTAGTTTTTAATACAGGCATAAGATCTCCCTGATCTCTACAAGTGGATCCTCTGAATCCCTAGTTTCCTACCTCTGAATTCCTTAAGTTTTAATTTAATATTTCATCATTATTCCTCCAAATTCTATTCGCCTTAGTTTACATCTTAGTCTAGTTCTAGCACTAGTTAGTTTCAGATTACGTATAGGTATCAGTCCCTTAGGATTCGACCTCGGTCTTACCAAGTTTATTACTACATCACAACCCTGCACTTGGGGAGTAAACAAGTTTTTGGCGCCGTTACCGGGGATTGACGGTTACGTTTTCTGAAATTAACTAGTTTTAAGATTAGTTTAAGATTAGGATTTTCTAATTTTAGGTTAGAATTTTAAAAAAAAATAAAAATAAAAATAAAAAACTAATCTGTTTTCCTGTTTTATAAGATCTTGACATTACTTTCTAATTTGGTAATTCCTTTCTAATTTCTCTACTTTTTCTATGTTTTAGAATTAGGATTTTAGTTTTAGAAACTTCCTTATTCTAGGTTTCCTCTTTAGAAACTAACATTACTTTCTATTTTAGGATTAAGATTTATAGTTTAGAACTTTCTAACTTTAGGTCTAGACTTTCCTCTTTTGTTTTTAGAAGCTAGGTTAGCTATTTTCCCTTTTTTAGAAACTAGTTTTCTTTTTATTTTTCTTTTTAGGATCTTTCTATATTTAGACTTTCTATTTTAGAAACTAACTTGTTTGTTTTGTTTTGTTTTGCAGGTTTTTAAGTTAGGAACCTCCAATCAGGTAACTTCTTTTTAACTGCTCCTCTTACCTTCCATATTGCTGTAGGAATATTTTTCTTTCATTTTTAGAATTAGATTTAGAATTAGGGTTTTACTATGCAAGAGTTGGAACGTATGTATGCTGAGATAGCCAAGAAATCTTAGAAAAGTTTTTTGATGTATGATGATAATGATGGAAAACAGCCTATGCCTCAAATATTTTCTGAAAATTTCTTCAACCAATCGAAACATGATGCTCCACCGATTAAGAAGTCCTTCGATGATTATCTGTGGGAAAATAATTGCATTCCACGAGTTAAGAAAACAGTACGTGATTATTCGAATGATGACGCGTATCAACTCCCGACCTATGACCTGTATGACTATGATCAATGGAAACATCAACAATGGAGAGATGAACTGCCAATTGATTTTAATGATTATTCTCTTGGATACCGTACCTTTGAGAGCCCGTAAGATTCAATTCAACATAGCATAGCCTGTCTCGCGAAAATTCAAAAATCGTTGGAAGCACTTAATTTGCGCCTTGATAAGGTAGAGGAGGCTCGGTCATCCCAGTCACAATTCATTCCAGAAATACAACGCGAGGAAAGTGATCCCAACTCGTTTTTGAAGAATTCTGAAATTTGGAATGAGTTGGATTCCATTAATGAGCATACGGTTCAGTTTCCTGATGAGTCGATCTCGATGACTGTTCAAAAGAATGGTGAAGATACATGGAAATGATAACACACTCCACTCATATGACATAAAGGACTTCAATGATGGGGTAGAGGTTAGTTTATTCGAACCTCAACCAAATTTAGGAATAGAATGTGAGGAAAGCGATCCCATCCCAAGTGTGTACTGCACTGAATTGGAAGCTGAGAAGTATTGGGATGAGATTCATGAGAGCACAGCGCAAGTTTCACTGGAATCAACTTCAATTATAGTCCAGGAAGGTGATCACGAGGCACAAGAAGTTCTACTCCACCTATCTGACATGGCCAATTTAAATGTGGAGGATGAACCACTTTCACCTAAACCTTCCAACCTTCGTGAGGCATGCTTAGACTACTCCCCTGAATTGAATGATGATATGGTTCGGGAGATGGACGAGCCGCTCGATATGACTCTGAAAGTTGAAACCACCCAGTCGAGGCCACCATATGAGTTATACACTTATGATGATTCAATGCCTCTTCTGAATAGTATTAATGAACAATGTCCTCACATCAATACTTCGTCTACTAATCTTCAATCTGTCTGTGCAGAACTAGAGCAAGAGAGCGTACATCCGTCCACTGTCAAGAATGATGGATTCTTTGGGTAGATCATCATGAACTCTAATGTGGAAAATAAGGCACACTCAGCTGAACTTCTCAACTCTTGGGATTGCTTGGCACACTTTACAAATTCAAACAATCCCATGATAAAAGATAGAGTGGATGCCTTGCAAGACGACATCTCAGTAGTTATCACTGACCGAGAGAACCCTTATTCTGAAGCCCCTTCTTCCCCTGATCCTAAACATCTACCATTAAAGGAGGAGGAGCTGAAAATTGAACCGAAGTTTGACACTTCGGAATGTGTTGAGGCTACATCATTTCTTACAAAGTTTTCTAAACTTTATCTACTTGCAGTCTCTGATTCACCATGGGATACTAACGTTGAAACTTCTTCTGTCACAGGTGAATCGTATATATTGTGGATACCTCAAGCAATTCAATGGAAAATTTCTTATGAGGTACATAAGTCTCTCTGGAAAGTCGTACTTTAGGGCACCCAAGCCTATTGCAAAAAGGGCTTTTGGATGATCTTGTTGACGAACTTACTGAGAAACTTATCAAGATACTGGCCAGAAGAGAAACTTTGCGGCATGTTCGAGTAGTTTTTCCCTGTTTTCATAGGAATAGGTTAGTTTGCTTCCTGCATTGTTTTAGGATAGTTTGCTTTCATGTCTTCACTCTCGTACTGACCAGCTTTCATACCGTGATCTCTTAGAAAGTCTCTCTCTTGATATCTTCATCCAGGTACTATCTCTCCATCATTTTTCCTTTACTTTCGTTGTCCCATGTGCATTGCATGCTTACATCTTCTACATTGAGGACAATGTAGATTTTAGGTTGGGGGTGGGAGATTAGGTAACCTAATCAGTGTTTTCTTGGTCTTGAGCAAAAATTGTGAAAATTTTTAATTTTTTTTAGAAATTCTTGTAAATTCAAAGTGATTTTTTTATGGCCATCTAGGGCACTTAGAATTTTAAGATATGTGGTGTTGGTAACTTATGACTCTTGGATTCAGTATCTGTCAGATTTTACAATTAAGTTTGAATTGCTAATCCAGAATTAGAAATTGTAAACATTGATGGAGTCATGATTTCACATATCACATCCCGCTTATACATTGAGGTTTCAGTTTGATATTGAAGGATCAACTTGGTAATCACTAAGCATGTAAGGAACCAGCCTGAAAAATTGCCTGTCATGATCAATTGAAGAAAAAGAAAATACTCAGTTACAAGATAGCTGCCTGTGGAAAGGGTTGGGCGAATGAACTTCACCATAGGTTTGCTCCCTATAGGTATAGATTCGATTCCCCATGGTTGACATTTGAAAAGAGTTAGGCGACTAGTTTTCACCATAGGTTTGCTCCCTATAGGTGAGAATTTGATCCCCCCTCATTAATGTTACTATTCATGGAAAAATAAAAAAAAATAATAAAAAAGGGGAGAAGAACTGTAGGGCAAGTTTGGGTAGGTTTTGGTTATAATGAATTCTTTTGTTAGTTACCAGTAATATCATGAAATTGACGATTGGATCTCTTAATGATGATAAGCCGAGATTATACTATACACCCATGGAACTCAATGTTTAGAATTTTTCCAATTGGTGGAGTAATACTTTGAAATTGGTTATAAAGTTTACCGTGTGCTTGAGTCCAGGAGAAAGTAATACTCAACATTCATGAATCTTAGAATTCTCATATCTAGATTATTTTACAAAATCACTTGAGTTTATAAAATTTGTCCTGTAATTCTCAACTTATTTTTCACATATTTTGCTCGGGACTAGCAAAATGCTGGTTGGGGGTTGTATTGAGGGTCAAATATTACATATTAGACCCCAGTTATTTCTCGAGATTACGAACATGATACTATTTAATGGCCTATTTTAAACGTGTTTGTGCTGCAGGACGAGTTTAGGAGCTTGGACTGGAAAAGGGTGCTAAAAGCATGTGTTTAACGCTCAGCAAACACCAAGGCAAGGGACAGACTCTAGAGGACCAAGATCGAAGTATTTACCTGCCAGAGATCCGAGAAAACGGATAAACCAAAGTTCAAGTGACCCGAAAATCATCCAAAATGCGAAATCACAATGTTCTCACCATCCGTTCGGTTCGAAATTCCATATATGGCCAGAGGACCCTAAATTAACCGTACACGTCAAAACTCACTCATTGGATCGTTGTGGAAGTGGCCCAACGAACAGATCAACCCCTTAAATCCTTAAGTGGGGCCCACCTGATCTCTGGATAAGCTTCAAACTAGGGCTAGACCCCTTAAACTCGTTAGAAGACCGGATGGATGGAACGGATTGCATCTGAAACACTGCAGTGGACCCCATGGGAAGTAGCAGTGCATAGTGCATAAGTGCACTCTCGTTGCACTGGACCGTCTGAGCCGGTCAAAGTCGGTTTGACCGACTATTCCTAAACAGAGACGGAATCTCTGTTTTGCCTTGCGCACGACCAGCTGCTGGAAGAATGTATGGCCCACCTTCATCATCCGGTTAGTTGATCTAAGCCATCCATTCAAACCAGGAGGAAATTTCGACCGTACCCATGGTGTTTTCTGGGTACCATGCATGCACACATAGGCAGATCGCCATCAAACATAGGACGAACAGTGGAGTAAAAGTCTAGGTGGGCGACACTAAATCTGAGAAATAAATACCCATTTCTGGCTGGATTTTCATGCTTCATCTAATGAACGGTGTGGATTTCTACAAACGACAGTGAAATGGGCCCACCATCAACACAGCACACAGGTGCGCAGGCCCTGTTACAGCGGGTACAAAACCTGACCGATCCGGGCTGTTTTGTAGACACGGCCAGGATCGGTCCAGCCATCTGGACCGTCCAAACTTCTCTCAAGGTGAGGTCGACCATAACTGAGATGACTGAACGTCTCAGATCTCGCATGTGTGGCCGCGATGTTGATTCCAAAACGAAAGTCAGTGTTACGGTATCTTTTGCTGCGTATCACTTTGCGGAAGCCTCCACCGACTGTTGTGCGTAAACAGCTGTTCAGCTCTTCTCCAAGCCGAGCCTCTCTACCGACCTTTGTCTTCTATAAAGAGAAAGGAGGTGAGAGAGAGAAGGACGTTCAATTTTCCAGGGGAGCGTGGACAGGGAGGACAGCTAGAGAGTTTATTTTTAGTTTTATTTATTTACTGTTTTTTTCTTTATTATTATTTGAGAGATTAAGCCAAATCATGTCTGGCTAAACCTCCTAGCTAGGGCTAAGAGGTGAAGCTTGTAGTGTGATGGGAGACCTTTTTACTTGTGTTTTTTTGTTTAGATTGAACTGATGTTGATTTGAGTTTAATTAAGGGAATGTTTTTAGTTTTTAATGGTCTGTTGTGACTAAAATTACCATGGGTTTGCGATAGCTTTGAGCATGTTCCTCCCCTTTTTATGTTTATGACGTCAGGAAGCCCTGTTGTTCACCATCGTCTCCTGGGCATGGTCGGATGACGGTACCCTTCCTAACCTTCATACATTGTTAATTGGTTGGTAATTAGTTTAATTCTGTTGTTTGTTTTATCTCCTGGGCATGGTTTGGTGATGGAATCCATTCTAATTCATATACCTTTCATCTCTTGAAAACTATATCATAGGAAGTTCAATTTTGATTTCCATGGTTACATTCTGGATGAAGATAGGACTCCAAGTCCAGTTAGTTTTTAATACAGGCATAAGATCTCCCTGATCTCTACAAGTGGATCCTCTTAATCCCTAGTTTCCTACCTCTGAATTTCTTAAGTTTTAATTTAATATTTCATCATTATTCCTCCAAATTCTATTCGCCTTAGTTTACATCTTAGTCTAGTTTTAGCACTAGTTAGTTTCAGATTACGTACAGATCAGTCCCTTGAGATTCGACCTCGGTCTTACCGAGTTTATTACTACATCACAACCCTGCACTTGGGGAGTGAACAAGCGGATCGTGGTACCAAGTTAAACGGGCTTTACATTGGTAAGTGGTACCCTAGATTCAAGCAGTAGCATCCATATATGGTAAACACACATTCGGCCAATCGTGTTACTTGACAAGTTCGATTGGTATGAGCGCATGCTAATTTAATCGACATGGAGTGTATACACACTCCTCGTGGCCTAACCACTGTCGATAATCACCGTATGACTCAGATTCATTAAACGTATCCGTTGTGGCTAGACTGGTTCGACTACTCGATCGGAAATCGTTACCGATTGCCTGGACTACGTAGTAGTCCCAATCACACTCAAATGCAACAGGTAATCACATATGACAGTCATAATAGTATTGAACAAACAATTTAAACACTACAATCATTTGATCATTTTATGAAACACAGAATGAACATATTATCATACATGTGCATTTCATACATAAATCACGTAGTTGGATTTAAGTTACATGAAGGAATTTATACATATAGTTAAGGTAGTCGAAAATCTAATCTCAATACCCTTATGAAGTACAATTCAACAAACACTTACTCATTCAGACATTTTATCAAACACTTAGACTACACATTTCGATATACACAATATAGCTTAGTTATAACATATATTAGGGCAAATCCCTTCACAAAGGGAGTTGTCATACATATAACAATTACGTATTCTAAATTAATTGTTATAGTAAGAACAAATCTTGAATTCACTTTCATTCAAACATTTTAACAAACACATGGAATGCATCATACCTCACACATAGTTCATATATGTGTAATACATGGAAAACATCGTATTTAAGTACATGTGACAGCAATCAAGTTAGTCATAAATCATTTACTGACATTGAAAGCCTTGAAAACCATAACCTAAACGTTTATAGTCCGCACCTTTCGTTGGTTTACTCGTTACGAACTCTGTTCATACACTACGTCTTTGTCTACAGCACAACGGCTACCTAAACATTGAAATAGGTTAGCTATTTCATTAATTTCTCTATTTGGATTCCTAAAACAGATTAGGGTTAGGATTTCTTACCCCAAAATGGATTTGGATTCGACGGTGTAGCGACACGGGAGAGATGATTTGACAAGTGGGGTGGTAGGAGTGAATCCCAGCAATAAACCACAGATCTCTCACACTTCTCCTCACTCTTTCCTCCTCTTTTCTCTCTTCTCTCTCCTAAGGTTTTAGAAAATTCGTATGGAATGAGAGAGGGGTGGGTTTAGGGCATTATATAGGCCCAGAAGTGATGTCAATGGCCCCAGGGCCATGATATACTTAGGATGTAGCCAATGGGTGGTTGTTTCAGACCAACGGAACTCATCTGGAGGTCCATTGCTCGCATATGGTCTAGAAAAAGTTCCCTGACCATGGATCTAAGCCAGGTTAAGGTTTCGGTCCGATCGAATTAATGGATCGATCGTGGAGGACCCATTTCAGTTCAACGGTCATCGACACTCGATTAGGGCCACAAGTATACCAATGGGTGCAAAAAAATTTTCCTGATCTAAGGGTGTAGTTGGGTCAAAATCTGACGGTCTGAAACATTAAATTTGGCCTGCAAGCGAACGACCCAATTCACTTAAATCAGAGTTCATTTTCTAAAGATATTCGCGTTTCTCACACACTTCACTCTAGGTTCAAGTTGTGCGTTTCTGGATACTATTTGGACTCGATTCCCGCGATGGTTGTCAATCCCAACAAGGCGGTCATAATTGTATAGTTTTGTGGTCATTGGACTTTCGACGCGCGATCCAAGTCCGATACGGGGTTTCAATGTGCTCCTAAGAGCAACTGGGTTTTGAGACTGATCCTAGGTTTTTAGGAAATGTTAAGTTAGTGATATTAATGGTTTTGAGTCTTGCAGTTCGTATAGAAAGTAGTTCGAGCTAATTTACCGATTAATTCAGTTTAGTACTAAATTAATTTTTATCTAATTTCTACAGAATTCAACCCTTAGTGATTTCTGCCTGAGGTGGTACTCGGGTCTTTGTACGGATTTTTTTGAGACGTTACAGGTTCTTATTGTATATTTGGTCCAAATGTATTGCCAACCTGAATCAAAGCCTAGCTTTCTCTGTTTCTTGGAATATGTTGATGTTGAAGTGTGTATATATACATGTGTTATCTTGTTTCTAAGATAGCAAATTGTTAGAACAGGGTATTTTTAAAAATGCATTTTCATCACCATCTAGTATCGATATTCCGAAGAGTAACCTCCTATGCACATGATTGATGGTTGAAAAGGTCACATCGAGAAACTTTGAACTACTCATATCCCTTTAAGTAAGAAGATATTGCCAGGGTCTACTATTCAATCAAGTAGTGTAGTGGATTTGGTTAAAGGAAGTTCTATTTACTTCAATCGTGTGCATTCCAACAAATTATTTTGAGTCATCTCAATCATTTATGTTGCTTGCACTTCATCTCAAATTTACAGGTACAACCTTGCTTTCTTTTATTTTAAATTGATAATGATGGTGATGATGAGGGATGAGGGCTAAGAAAATGCACGGTTTCAATCAATATGAACCAAATAGAATTTAGACGTTTCCCAAGAAAACACAAACTGTCAACCAAACAGAATTAGTTGTTTTTCCAAACACCATACTGTTTTAAGTTTCCATGGGTTACCTGAAAAATTTGGAAACGTATTCCCCCATAAACCGAATAGCCCTCAAATTCAAAGTTATATTCTCCATGGAACAAGAATCTCCAATTTGAAAGCTCTCACATTGTGGCTAATCACCCTCTAACTTCTAATTTTAGACCATGTTTGAAAGGTAGGCTGAAATGCCTCTCTGTTTTATTTTCGCACCGAAAGGTTATTTATTTATATGAATAGACCTACAATGCCTATTTTCTACAGTGCCAGATGAATCTAGAAACAAGATAAAAACTAGTTCCCAGGCATTAAACAGAACTTTGTAGCATGAAGGATCATAAAGGAGAGAATAACGTGCATCATTGCTCTGCGCAAGCCTAGAGCTAGAGCATCGCATCCTCGGTTTTGAAGGCATTGCACCAATATATGGAAGAATCCCATCCAGGGATAATGAGAGGAAAAAAAAATCAGTTATCTATTTTTCTAAACAAATAATCTCTTTCATACGTTTGGACCTAGAGATTATTTATAAGCCTCTGTACACAAAAGCCCTGTTTGGAACTACTATTCCTCAGTTATCTATTCACTTTCAGATTTAGTGAATCAGATTTCTCAGACTGTAACATCAGATTGGACTGTTATAGATGTTTACATTCAGCTTCACCTTCAGTTTCAGATTCAGATTTCAGAATTAGTTTGAATTGGTATACATGTTTACATCCAGTTTCAGTTTCAGATTTCTCAGATTTCAGAATCGGTTTGAACTGCTATAGATGTTTACATTCAGTTTCACCTTCGGTTTCGGTTTCAGATACCAATTTCTGCTAGAACTGGTATATAGATGAATGACTTTCAGATTTTAGATTGCAGTTTCAGTTTGAACTTCATATTTGAGAATTGGTATAAATGAATCACTATGGCTATTTAGTTAATCTATTTCAGTTTCACAATCAATTTCATATTAGAGATCCATCTTTAACTGGTATATATGTTTAGTTTCAGTGATGTAGGATGTGTTATATATTTTGGCCCAACTTCCTCACAGTTAGAAGATTAAATATTTTGGGCCAGCTTAAACCGTTTACTCCTAACTTTCTATTATATTTTCGTAAGTTTAGGTTATGGGATCTACTACTTTGATTAACAGACGAAATTCATCGCACACGACCTACTTTCAGTTGATATCCAGGTATGTACCACATCTGGTTAAGGCTGGTATTCTTTTCGGTAGTAGACGTAACAAGTGTGGGGCATTGCATGATTGCATTGTTTCCTGGATTGTGGTCCAGTTGAACTTTAGATCTTCTTAAATTTAGTAAACGCTGCCCTAAAACAATCTGGCAAGGACCAAGACCAAGCAGATTAAACATCACCACATTCACCTTTGCAATATGTGTGTTGGGCCCACCATCCGACGCACAATGGATCAAAACATGACAGCTGATATGGACCCGTGCACGTTTTGTGTGGGGCCCACCAAGCAGGCTACTCAAACGTATTCCATGATCTCCAGATTTTGTATGGCTTATAACCTAATAAAAAAGGTCCACAATTTGAATGAGCCCCACCACTATACGTTAGATTGAAAAACAATAAAAATCAGAAGGTGTGGGAATATGACTTGGTGTTTTATGGTCGTTCATTTCCGCTTCACAAATTCCTCCAGATAAACGGTCAAGATTGTTTGATCACGAAAATTTTCCTGTGTGATTCATCCGATTGTGGTGTCATTTAAGGATAATTTTGGGATTCATGACAACTTATAAAGTAAATGGAGGGTGCTGTGGTTGGTGTTCATTTTACATCCAACTTGTAGCATTTGCTGGGGGTCGACTGGAGCTTTGGATCTAATATACCTTATAGGATAAGCTGGATCACTTTGAAAATATAATAAAGATCTAATCAGTATAATAGTTGTCATTTCATTGACATAGAAATCCGTCCAGGCAGCACTGTGTGGGCCCGTCATGACGTAAGTGTTTTAAAACTTACAAAATCCATCAGGGTAGGTGCACAGTTGGATCTGGAATGGACAATGATGAGGAAGAAGAGAGTGAAAGGGCTATTGTCATGCAAGCGATGACAACTTGTGTAGCAGCTATAGGGGAATACTGTCGCGTATACTTGTTCAGACAGCCGGCGCGACACTGAGACGATGAGCGGGCAAGGTTCATCAACTCTATCATTCGGGCGGTAGATGTGGATTGTCTAGCTCAACTCAGGATAAGTCGAGATGCTTTCTTTGAGTTGTGTACTATATTTCACAAGAAGACACATTTGCGTGACACTTGTCATGTGAGTCTCGAAGAACAGGTGGTTATGTTCCTTCATACCGTTCGCCATAATGTTCGCGATAGGGTCATAGGGCACAAATTTATTCGATCCGGCGAAACTGTTAGCCATCACTTTAACCGTGTTTTGGATGCGATTGTATCATTATACCCAGAGTTTGTTAAACAACCAAGTTCAAAAATACCACCGGAGATTCAGATGAATATCAGTTGGGCTCCATACTTTCAAGTATCAATTTAATTGACAATCAATGTATATGTACATTGCTATACTCATACCCCTAATAACAAATCCGACTCTAAAAGAAATTTGATGAAATGCATATAGGACTGTGTTGGTGCAATTGACGGGACACACATACCTGCTCAAGTCCAGTCTGCAGATCATGCGAGCTTCTGCAATCGAAAAGGATTCCTCTCACAAAATGTACTCGTGGCATGTTCAATTGACATGAATTTCCTTTACATATTAGCCGGTTGGGAGGGTTCAGCCTCGGATGCGAGAGTGCTACACAATGCTCTGACCCAATCAGATGATCCATTACATGTCCCGCATGGTACTGGTTACATTCCTCCTATATTACCCCTCCATTTAATACTTGTGAAATATTCAAGTGTCCATTTGATGGAACATTCATTTAAATGTGTAGGGAAATATTATGCTGTCGACGCTGGATATATGCATTCACCCGGTTTTATGGCTCCATACCGGGGCGTGCGATACCACTTACAAGAGTATCGAACCGGGAGAGTGTCTGCGAATATGAAGGAGTTGTTTAATTACCGACATGCACAATTATGTAATGCAATCGAGCGTTGTTTTAGTGTAATGAAAACAAATTCCCATATTGAAGACGACCATTCAATATGAGTTTCACACACAAGTGAAAATTGTTGTAGCGTGCTGCGTGCCACACAATTTTATACGATCTGTACTTCAGTCTCGTGACGATGGATCTTTTCCTATAGAGGAGAGTAATCCAACACCGCAAGAGGTGTCAACAAATGACGAAAGGCAATGGTTGCTACGCGTCACTCAACAAGAAAAGGATGCTTGAAATCGAGTGCGGGATGATATTGCTGCTCAAATGTGGGCAGATGCGCAACAGAATAGTAGGAGTAGATAGTCAATTTACTTTTACTTCTCCCTTTTACAATTTTACCTGTTGACCGAATAATACTTAAGTCCTCGTAATATTTATTACTTAATTGTGGAAATTTAGCTATGTTACACATGGATGCACCATATTTTTGATCAACAATGTTCCATTTCTCACGCAAAGAAGGTTGACATTGAATGTAATTAATATGTACTTGACATGTGCTGCATGCATACGTGACATGGCAGACCTAAAGTTTAATGATAGTTCAACACCGACACAATCACCGGTTAGGACACCTGTGCTGCCGACTCGAAGTTCACCACATGGGAAGACGGTCAAATCCCTCGTTGAGCCTCTGCCTCGAGTGACTAAAATAAAATGGAGTGCAGAAATGAATCAAGTGTTTTTCGACGTCCTGCTAGAATAGGTTGCTTTGGGACGTAAGGCAGATTATGGTTTCAAGAGGGAAGCCTACCAAGCAATGACAGAAGAGGTCATGAAGCATACAGGCATACCCGTCAACTGGAAGAATGTGCAGAACCGTCTGAGGTATTACAAACGCGAATATATTGTCGTCAAGGACATGCTGGCGGCTAGTGGGTTCAGATGGGATAATGAGCACATGGTCATTACGGCCCCTGATGAGGTCTAGGAGGATTACCTTAAGGTATGATTTATATAAGTGCATCTTCCATAACACATTCACAAACCCATCTATCGAATGTATTTTTCCTAACTTACAACTATATTTTACGGTTGCAGTCTCACCCGTGTGCTACACATCTACGTGGGAAAAGAATTGAGAGAATGGATGACCTTGTGGTCATCGTTGGATCTGATCAGGCAATTGGATGATATGTGCAAGGAAGTATGACTATGGCCACGTCATCCTCTCGGATTCAGCAAGATCTTAATGAGTCTTGGAGAGACGCTGAAGATGATCTGGAGGATACCATTGACCTCTCTCAGGACCACGTAGCGGACTCGTTAGGCAGAAATTTTTCCTCAGATACTCCATCGATGGAAAGACGCAGAAACCATGACACTCCTAGTCGGACTCCAGATTCTGACTGTAACCGAGATGGGGATGCATCAAAGAAACGTATGCGGCCTCCTCGTCCCTACGATGTACTCGGCATCTCTTATGCGTGATTTTGGCCTAGACAAGGAGGTAAATCGTACTAGTAAGGTACTTGATGTTCTTAAAGAGGTACAAGGGTTGACCAACTCAAAATTTATCGAAGTTGGTCAGCTGTTGAGCAGGGACGAGAAGCTGGCATCGTTCTTTGTCAGTCTCCGACCCGAGAGACGCGTTGAGTGGCTGAGGAGAACACTCCGCGAGAACGATCTCAATGCAGGAGTTGGGTCGGTCTGACATGCTATTACCCGTCGTTGTGTTGATCTGTTGTTTTATGGGACTGTGATAAATTTTTTATACGCTGGGGACTATTTATTTTTTTTTTCTGAATTTTTTTGGATTAATACAATTGGTATACCGTGTATACCAATTTGACTGGTGTGGTAATACTCTATTTTTTTTTTTTGTTGAATATAGTTTATATATGTTCTGCCACATGCTTGTTGCTTAGCACATTAAGACAGATAGAGCCACACACATCGTATGGACGAAGGGTATGTATTATCAGTTATTTGAAATTCAAATCCTCTGATCATATTTTTGATTTATTTGTCACGAGACAATTTTTTGTATTTAGTATACGCACATTCAGACTTGCTGCACCTTGAACATGCCAATAATACACATGTCAATGCAGATGGCAAAAGAGAAGTATTATGTTGTTCTCGTGGGCCATCGACCGGGCATTTATCTAATGTGGGACGGTGCTAGGCTGGAGGTTAAGGGATTCAACGGAGGGAGACACTGGGCATTCAAGAATTGGAGGGAAGCGGTTTTCTGCTGGGAGAGTTACTTTGGTGGGACTAGTGCACAATTGCAGCCTGCCACAAGAACTCATGCGGTTCTTGTCGCCGCACAGTTAGACGAGGTCGACATCCATCGTTCATCGACTTCGTCTATCCATCAGTCGACCCGGGCCAGGGTCTCCATGTCCACGACGACTGATGATCTTGCCCCATCTTGTGGAGAAAGTTTCTGTAGACTTGTGATTGGCATTCTCGTTATTTTCTTCGCCCTGCTTATCATTATTAAATTCTAGTTGTAGAGATTTTGTAACCTAATGAATATTATTTTATTACTTTTTTTTTTTTTTTTTTTTTTTTGAATTTTGATTTTGATTTTATGCTTTTGCTATCTTTAGCTATATCTACAGATTGTATGGTTTTTTTTTTTATCTATCTTTGATTGCAGATCTATATTAGATTTTGATCCATTTTTTAAAATTTATTAATCATCCGATTGTATGGTTTATATCTTTGTTGGTATGGAATAGACTATCACCATCGAAATGGTCAAATGAGCCATCAGTACTGTGGAGTACGTGTATGCGATGGTTAAATCCACGTCCTACTCCCGCCCATATAGTAATCCGTCCGCGCAGGGCGCTTTGGGGGCCACCGTGATGTAAGTGATTTATCCACACCGTTGATCGTTTTTATATGATTATTTAAAGGTATGATCCAAAAAATGATTCAGTTTCAGGGCTTACGTGGACCAGAAAGTGGGCATTGAACGTCCACCATTCACTATTGATGCCCCACATATCCCAGCCCTAACGGCTTATCGTCCATGTGAGGGTAGGACGCAATCCGTGTCCGTGTATGTGCCACCGTTGGAGGGAGATAACCTTACGACAGCAGGGTGGGGCGCCCACCACAGACCATTGCAACAGTAGGGTCTCCACGTTAACCACATACTCGAAATCCTGGGATGGAATCTGTCCGGCCAAACAGATGGAGCCGTAAAATTGGGAGGGATTGCTGCAATCTCACGACTAACCAAACAAACCTGATGTGTATGATCCCGGGATATGTCCCACATCCCACGAACGACCCAAACAGACCCTCCATTTCCATCCCGGGATTCGTCCATCCCATGGGATTCTCGGCAGTCCACTGACACCACCATTATTACCTTAAATTTGATCCCATCCCTCCTAATGCCATGGGATCTACCGGCCAAACAGGTACTAAGAAACCTGGACGTAAATAACGGAACGGATTGGCTACTCCCCCTCTCACCAGCCTGGTGGCTGGTGGTCGGTGCTATGTGGGCCTACCATGATGTATGTGTTTCATCGATGCCGTCCATCCATTTCTCTAGATAATTTTATTGCATGACAGAAAAAATGAGGTATATCCCATTCTCAAGTGGACCACATTACAGGAAATAGTGTTGAATGAATTTTTACCATTAAAAAATTTTTGAGGGCCATAAAAGTTTTGGATTAAGCTGATTTTTGTATTTTCCCTTCATCTAGGTCTGTATGACCTAATCAACATATTGGATGTCAAATAAAAAGTACAGTGGGCCTTGGGAGGATTTTAATGGTGGATATCCAATCACTATT
The DNA here is from genome assembly GCA_021015155.1 of Magnolia officinalis. NCBI lineage: Eukaryota > Viridiplantae > Streptophyta > Magnoliopsida > Magnoliales > Magnoliaceae > Magnolia > Magnolia officinalis. The sequence continues at coordinate 32,468,222 of JAJHSJ010000012.1, forward strand.
GTTTTCGTATGATGTGGTCCCCTGAGATTTATATTCTTATCGTTTTTTTTTTCAAACCCTAAAATGATATGTAAAAATGAATAAACGGAATGGATGAAACACATACGTCATGGCGGGGCCCATAGAGCTGGTGGCAGGGGGAGTAGCCAATCCGTTCCCGTAAATAACACGTACGTAATGATTATCGTACGTTAACTCAGTGCGGTCCAATAATCAGGAAGATCAGAAACATCGAATATGGACGGCTAATAAATTTTCTTAAACAATCCATTTTTTTAAGTGGCCAAACTATTCAGTGGAAACATCCCTACGAAGGGTCCCACTTATGTACGGCTCGGATATGCTGCAGGATCACTAGTTTGGCACATGTGACGTGTGTCTACGTGAGTGTAGACAGATGTGCGCGTGGGGTTAGCAAAACTCAGAATTTCTCTCCCTTTTGTACGTTCCATTTTCCGCCCATAAATGTTCACATACAGCGTTGTATGTGAACTTTAATATACAGCGTTCTTATTATCTGATAATAATATTTAGGTGAAATATCCAATCCCTGAAAATGTTGGACTTTATCATGGATACTACTTAGGGTGAAAAGTATAATATTCTAATAATGATACTGTCCGCATGCATACGTTGATTCGGGCTGTTGGTTTTCCATAGATTTTAATGGTGAAGTATGCTTTCTAAGCAGAAAATTCTGGTTTAAATTCCTGTTATCTTCATGATTCTATGGGATTTTAACGGATCGGATGTTATAGAAAAGTGATAAGTTGGCAGGAAAGAAAGCGTTGAATATTATGCGCCTTATACAACGTCGCATATTAACTTGTCATTTCCAATGGGTCTACCATATCGCAGACATGCTGTAGTTAGGATACATCAGTACTATATTCGTGACATCTTGGGTTGTTATCCAAACCGTTCATATGATGCCACATACAACTGATGGTATCTTTCTCGTAAGCATGTGGGATTTAGAGAATCCACGTTCAAAATAAAATAATATTAAATGATTTAGAGGTTGAAAGATCCATCGGAATGGAAGCGGTTGCGTCCTGCCCCCGCTGGACAGAAATCGGTCCGGGTAGGGGCTATCTGGGACCCACCATGATGTATGATGTATGGGTTTTATCTATGCCGTTCATCCATTATTTTAGATAATTTCAGATTGGGTATAGAAAAAGGAGGCAGGTTGAAGGATCAGTTCGAACACGGCACAGGAAGCAGCAGTGATAATGACTGTCGCCGTTGAAATCTTCCTAGGGCCCACTGTGATGTTTATTTTCCATCAAAACTGTTCATAACGTCAAAAAAAACATGGATGAAGTGAAAATACAAATTTTAGCATGATCCAAAATTTCCGTGGCCCCTAGAAGTTTTCAACGGTAAGCGTTCAATCCCCACTGTGTGGTCCACTTGAGATTTAAATGCTTCATTTTTTTAATTTCATTTCCTAAAATGGTAAAGAAAAATGGATGAACGGCGTGGATAAAACCCATACATTATGGTGGGCCCCACAGACCCCTGTTGGACCGATTTTGTACAGACGGTGGCAGGACGCAATCCGCTTCGGAATGTTCTCTTTAATCGACCGCGAGGCTATCAAATGAACGGTTAGGATTGACCTAAAAATATCCCTAACTGCCCTGGGAAGCTTCTAGGGCCCTCTCTCCAGGTTTGATTTGTTCAAAGGGCTGTCTATGGATTTCCCCACATTCTCACCACCTTCCATCACTAACAAGAACTTTTCCTTTTCAAAACCCCTTCCTTTTGATTATTTTGACCCTCCTAAAATAACCATTCGCTCCTCTTTTCTCCTTTCCATCTATGTTCTTTGTCTTCTCATCTCTTCTCTTCCAATCCTCTCCTTCTTGGGGGGGATTTTTTTATCATTCCAGGTATCATCCCATAACCCCATCTTTTCATGTCGCTCTTTAAAATAAAAAAGTTTTTTTTTTTTTTTTTCCCCTTCTGGGTATTGGCTGTATGGAGGGATTGTATGGGGACACATGGAGCCCACGCGGTTGGGTAATCCTGACTGTTGTTCTGTTGCGATTTACCCTGGATGGACCATGACCCAGATATGTCTTCTGGCCAATCTTGGGACTTTCTTCAGTTCGCTAATCAGCTGTTCGTTTTTCATAAAATTGAAAGGTTACGATTGTTCCGTTGGAAGGTTTATTTTTATTTTTTTGGCAATGGTAATTGGGGATGGGACTTAACAGCCCAACGGTCTGGATCAAGGAAAAAAATGGGGTACTAATTGTCAGAATTGAAAATCCGTGTATGGCATGCAAAGCCGCCTCTTATTGTTGGATGGATGATTTCTATTTTTCATATTATATTTTTATGATTTTCTTCTTTTTGGATTCGTGCCAGTTTCTTGTTGGGATGTTTGGAGCGTGTTTGGTTGCACTAAATGTCATGAAACAAGTTAGACTGATTAATCATGAAATATTATTCAATTTGGTTGAACCAAATACACCCATTCAGTTTTTTCTTTCCATTTTTGTAGGTTTTGACTATAGGAACTATCTGATCCTTGAACCAAGGCTTTTTCAATGTATAATCTGTTTTCCAGTTACGACAATTGGGGTCCATGGTTCCACTACCCTTAATGTTCTTCTGTTGCATCCTGCCATGGATGGAAATACTCTCCCACAAATATCATAAATAGGAGAATCCTGATATTCTAATGTTGGATGTTTGAGGATGTACAAACAAATGGTCCGGGACTCTGGATTAAAGAACCATGGGCAAACCCTTGGTTTGAGTGAGAATACTATATTCATCCTTTGATCTTTGGTGGTTTTTATATTATTATTATTATTATTATTATTATTTTATGTTGATTTTTCTGTTTGCTATTTTGTTCTCATTGTTCTCATTGAGTTTCATTACTTTAATTTTGGATTTCCAAATAGAATTCACAATCTTCCTTTTTCCCCCTCTTTTGCTTCTGCATTTTAATTTTGATCCAGTGTTCCATCTGTAATCGGTCCTTTTCTTCTTCTTCACATTATTTTCTTTATGAAATTTATGCCCCCTGATCCTTGCTTTGATTCTCTATTTTTCGTTAATATGTTTTCTTTCTGAGATAGACTACTTTTATGGATATATATCCAAGTTCTTTAGCAGCGTCTGGACTTCGCACTCGTGACACATTCGTAAACAGGTTCCAGTGGATTACCCTACAGGCTGCACCTTTAATGGGCCACAGCCCTAAAAAACCACACCGATTGAACAATCTAAACAATTAGTATGGAGGACATTTGAGGAATGGTAAATACATGGTTAAGAAACATGTCAACCAAGTTCTGTTGACCATCCATTTATTTCTGAAAAATCCTCAGTTGAAAGGGTTAGATTATTCTATCAGGGTAAAGCCCCACATGGTCAATGGTTTCTGCAGATAACTTGAATGGAAACAAATGATAAACTTTTTAACTTTTCACTTTATTTCCTGTTGCTAAACTTTTTTTTTTTTGGGTTCCTGCTATGTTTCTTACTAACAGCCTCTTAAAAACCAATCTTATTTGTGTTCTTAGGTATCTTTGTTAAAGTACTGCCTGGACTTCAGTTTCTTATTTCCCAGTCTCTTTTACCCAATTAACTTTCTCAATCTTTTGTTCCTACTCATACGTCCAAAACCGCAATGACAAAAACACCAATGGGTAAGAATCCTAAGCAGCGGTCCGTGGAATCTGGGTTCTCAGCTTCCTCTAACCCATTCGATTCAGACTCTGATTCTGATATACATCAAACCTCTAAACCTGGGAAAGCATCTTCTGCTCCTATAACCAGCAAAGCGAATTCCAAAACCACCCCTTCTAATGATGATGCAAGTGGAGGAGCCTCTTCTGCTGCAAAAAACCGATACAAGAATGGCTTCCACGACTCGGGTGGATTAGAGAACCAGACAGTGCAAGAGCTGGAGAACTATGCAGTGTACAAGGCCGAAGAGACTACAAAGGCTGTCAATGGCTGCCTGAAGATCGCTGAGGACATTAGAGAAGACGCTACAAACACTCTGATCACCTTGCATCAACAGGGAGAGCAAATCACCAGGACCCATATGACTGCTGCCAACATTGATCATGACCTCAGCATGGTAATTCTTTTGTTCGGTCATATCGTATCTACTGTAGCTTGGATTGAGAAAAAGCTTATGAGATGGCAGCGAACTATATGCAATGAGGACCAAGGATTGAAGTGGTTTTAGTGCTCCATGTTACTCGCCACTGAAACCGGGTTATATTGCTCCGTATCACACCCCATATATGACGATATGTGCCAATGCAGCTATATCGTTTATTTATGGATGAAATGAATGAGTCCGTATCAGGCGATAGTACCACTTTTAGACCATACTTTAACCCTTGACAAATAAACTCCATTGTCTGAATTACTGAGATGGTTGGACATGCATTGACATGGGATTTGGGACAAAGCATTTCGTTTTCTTGTTTTTGGTGTTATTTGTAGCCCAAAAGAGTTCAATGCCTGGAAACATTTTTCTATAGCGTATCATCATCATCTAGGCCTCATCCCATCTAATTGGGCTGGCTATGCAAATCCTGTTCCAACATTCCACTCTATCAAGGACCACATCATCAATGAAAACGCTTCGAATCTTGGATTGTCAGGATTCATGAGAAAAGCCATGGCCGGAGTTTGGACACCGGCTGCCAACCTGACACAACCCTCTCTCCAGGCTTGTCTAGTTATATAATATTGATATAAAATATGATGCGGATAAAACCTTCAAGACCAAGAAAGTGGGTGGTCAGTGAGTCAATAGTGGTGAAAAACTAGTCTTCCAGAGCTTAAATGCAAAAGATCAAACCTAAAACAAACCTGTAACTAAGAAGTATGTGTTCTTAATGAATTAGTGAAGCCAAGGGTAAGTTAGAAGTACCAAGTTGGCCATCTAAGCTCTATAGCAAATAATTGGGGTTGGCTTCATACTAGAAGTATGCATCTTATTTTTATTTGCTGCTTTGCTTCTGAGATTGAAGATGGAAGTGATGGAACAAATGCATAAATGTGTGGAAGTTGCTGAACTAACTTGGACCACGACGCTGCTTCCCAGTATTGACTCTAAAGTCTGGTTTAATAAGAACAATTGGCTGAACCAATTTATCATGTGGTTCTGACTTTTCAACATTTGATGGAAGCCTGAAATTCTGTTTCCATCTTTGATGACTGACATGATCATGTGTAAACAAAGTAGGCTATCATTTCTAATGGGGGAAATATTCCTGATTATTTAACGTTGTTTTCAGGGTGAGAAGCTCTTGGGAAGTCTTGGGGGCATGTTCTCTAAGACTTGGAAGCCAAAGAAAGCTCGTGCAATTACTGGGCCCGTGATTACAAGAGGTAAGCTCGATAGAACTTGTGATTGTTGGGTTTGCTTTATCTGATCAATTTTTGGATATGATTTGGTGCTCTGGTGCGCAGATGATTCTTTTAAAAGAAGGGGAAACCATTTAGAGCAGAGGGAAAGGTTGGGATTAGCACGTAGTCCCAAAGGAAAATCAAATGCTCGACAAAACTCGTCTGCCCCATCAACTGCACTTGAACAAGTTGAGGTCTGTGTTGGTGGTTATCCATTGGAGAACTGAATATATAGTGATTTCTTTGTTTTTTTCTTCTTCTTCTTCTTCTTCTTCTTTTCCTTCATATTTCACTGTTAGTGTTATCAATCTATTGTTTGCTTGCCTAAAATAGGTGGAGAAGGCAAAGCAAGACGATGGCCTTTTGGATTTAAGTAATGTGTTGGATCAGCTGAAGGATATGGCTGTTGATATGGGAACTGAGATAGAAAGGCAAGTTACTTCATCTGCATCACATGAGTTGACATCCCTTTTCTATTATTCATATGATAAATAATGCTAAGGGGTTCGCAAGGAGGTAAGTAGTGGGCTGATATGGTTCGCAGTTTTGTGTAGATCCGGATCCATGAGTGCTGTAAAATAACCACAATAGATTTAACCAAGACCATAGGAAAGATGCCCAACAATCCACTAGTTGAATCTAGTGATCAATCATTTCCTCTCTTCTACCATAGGCAAAACATGCCCAAAGGGAAGCTATAACTTCCAATATGATTTGTTATTTAGAGATAAATAATTGGTTGCTACAAGCAAGGAGGCATACATTTAGGCCTTTGCAACTAAATGAAAACCTTAATATAATTGAAATTGGCCAAAATGCCATTGAATCCCATTTCAACACATAGGCCTTTTGTAAATTGATTATAACTCAATTCAATGGTATGAGAGAGAGAGAGAGAGAGGAGAGAGAGAGGAGAGAGAGAGAGAGAGCTCTTGTACGTTCAATTAGTTCTCCTCATTTGAGGAGTAATTAATGTTAATAAATGGCGGACAGAAAAGTTATTTAAGATAAATGTCCAACCAGTTTGGAGGGTTAGCTTTTTCCTATGTAACATTAATACCACGGCGGGCCCATCCTAGCCACCTACCCCTTTTCTAAAGTTATCTTAAATAACTTTTATGTCCGACATTTATTAACATTAATTACTCAAATCAGGAGAACTAGTTGGATGTATAATTAGTTGCGTGCAAGCATCTCTCTCTCTCTCTATATATATATATATGTGTGTGTGTGTGTGTGTGTGTGTGTGTGTGTGTGTGTGTGCACGCGCGTGCACGCACGTGTCAAATTGAAAGTAATTTTTTAAATAAATAGAATTTTATTTTTAGATATTTTTTAAATAAACTAATTTTTCCTCGACAAATGCAATCCATTGATTGCAAACATGAAACCATAAATAAGAAACACATTAAAACAAAACAAAAACTAAAAAAAGTTGAAATTATTTTTTCCCAAATTAAACAATTTTTTAATCTTCGAAAATGTAAATAATTAAAAATTTTAAAAATCGAGAGATCAACAAGAATCGATAGATTAGCCAACCCTCATCCATCATGTTAAGAATTGGATCCCTTATTATTTAATTTAGGTAAGAAAATGAGGAACTTTTTAACTTTTCCCAAAATTTCCCATTTCCATCCTTTACTCGCGATTTTCCACTCAAATCCATGCAAAAAGAATCAAGAAAAGATATTTTTGTACAATTTTTCTTACTTTGGAACTTCCAGCCCACAAACCTTTTGATCTTCAACTTCTCTCCAAGTAAGTTTTGATTTGCGATACTTTGAAAGGAATGGTTGAAATCAAGTTAAGAACAACTTTCCCAGAAATAAATAAATAAACCCCCCCCCCCCCCCCCAAGGACACTATTCATTAAGGCATTTTCTGCTTGATATGTTATAAAGGTTTAATGTATTTGGGAGGGCTTAGTTCTTTTTTTCTTTTTTTTTCCCCTCAAAATTCTGATTTTGTCGTCCCATTTGAGAAACCTATTGCCTTTTTATTTTTATTTATTTTTGTTTTGTTTTTTTTGTTGAGCATTCAGCTTCATTGTCGGGACCGATAAGATCTACATTGTCTATTATTTTTCATTTACTATGACAACTAAGGATGTGTTTGGGTGTCCCAAAATCATGAAATTTAGTTATCTTTCTTGATTAGTCAATTCAATTTGGTGCAAATTTTCATGATATTTGGTGCAACCAAATGTGCTCTAAATGACTAGAGTAGTGTAGGGCTGGTATGGAATCTGACAAGGGAAGATCCAGTTAGAACTGATGGGGTTGTGAATGGTGGGCCCTCCGCCATGTCAACAAAGTTCTGTGGAAGGAATCCTGTAAAACTGAAACTGATAGAATATTGGGTCCCATGTCAAAAGAACCCTGTTTGTTCTCAGGGTATTTTTCCCTCATGGATTCTAAAATTACCATTTGTTCATTTCTTTTATTTGGAGGTGTGTTCTTAGTTATTTGGTTCTGATAACTGCAGGCAGAACAAAGCTCTGGATCATCTCCATGATGATGTGGAGGAATTGAACTCCAGGGTAAAAGGTGCCAACCAACGAGGACGTCGCTTGCTTGGGAAATAGACGGCTGTGGATGTGAGAAGAGAGGGTAGCCCAGCTGATCTTGGCATCGTTTCATGTGTATGATGACTCTGAAATGTTCTCCTCTGCGGTTGTATTGTGACTTGAGTTCCTATTTACTATTATGTGCTGGTTTTGTACATATGACCTTGCCAGGATTCTGCACATCTTGATCCCCACCGTTTGGTGATCCAGACCGTTGATCCAATGGGTCCAACTGTGGATAGAGGGATGCTGGGGGATTTCAAGATTGAAAGATCCTAAACCTAAATGTTTGGCTGTATTTCTTCTCCTGTCTGTAGTCTGGTATTGTACAATTCATTTTGGTAGATTTCCAGGAAATCTCCTCTGCTGGGGTGGGATCCGTCACATCACCAAACGTAGGGCCCCTCATGGATGGGATTCTCTGCACCAGCTAATTATCTTAATCCCATAAAATAGAGACAGTACTTCGGTACAGGTAGATACGGTGCCTAACCCTTTCCTGCTCCCTCACCAAGGTCCTTAACCTGGATCTCCCCCGCCCGTAGACCAACCACAGAAGTTACTCAAGTTGGGGAGTATTTAATGCCCTAACGATTTTATGATGTCTAGCTTATCCTTAGATTTCAGGTTTTATTAGTTAGCAGCGACTCAAAGTCAACCGTCATCATTCCATTAAAATGTCTCCAAGGCTAGCCTGATCAATAGTGATAGAATAATTATCAAGCGAGATCTACACTCAGCAGGTGCACTAATTTGGTAATAAAGTACCCATTTTTGGGCATATGCAACATAAAATGTGGCTCACCTTGTATGATCAAATTACCGGACATGACCATAATATCAAGATCACGACATGTTAATTAAATCCGAAATTTTATTATTATATGCTTTTTATTTTATTTTATATGTTGATCATCATCATTACAGGCGGCCATACCATCCAGTTAGTCTCGTTGAAAATTTTCATGTTACTTCTTAATGCATGGCCAATTAAAGGCCCTTAATAAGATATGCATAACTTAGGCTTTCATCTGACCTCATCTTGTTTTATACACAAATATAAGGTCCATTTGCACAGTCCTATGATACTTTTAATTTGATACAAAAAAAAGAATGGAATTAAATGGTATCACTAAATTCATTAAAAGTCCCATTCATGGTTAATGGGCTCGAGACCATATTTCGGTCCACTTGATTAAAGTGATTATGGATAGCATTATAATTAGAAAGGACTAATGATCATCCATATATTAATCAAATAAAAAGCATTAATAAAATAATAAAATTTTGGGTTTTAGGTAGACACTTCAATGTGATTTCTTTAAACTGAAGATCGGTCTCATGATGCTCTGATACTATAATGATGGTTTGGAGAGTTGAAAACGGACTGTTAATGTCCAAAGGTCCGCCTCACCATGACCGAAGTAGAAGGGATCTATTCACCCCTTTTGAATCCACGGTCAAGATAACCCTCAAATTATAATTAGAGGTGGGCATCGAGTCGGACCGAGTTAGGTCCAACCTGACTTGATCGTCCAACCTGAGTTGATCCGGTTTTGAAAAATGCTTGACCCGATCTCGATC
>JAJHSJ010000012.1:32480271-32482912 GCA_021015155.1 Magnolia officinalis
TCCATCATTGAACTCCTTTAGTCCATAGAGAGCTGGCCGATATAATGAACAAAATGGATTATCCACTAGTGGACCCCACATAGTAGAAAAAAAAAAGAAAAAGGAAGAAACAAAAAGGATGTCACTAGTGAGTGACGGTTAGGGCGGAAGCCTCGTTGGGCTACCCCCACACGGACCCCACCATGATAAATGTGTTTAATCCACATTGTCCACCATTTACTTCAGATAATTTCATGCCATGGATCAAAATTTGAGGTACATCTGAGTCTCGAGTGGGCCGTACTACGGAGAACAATGCCCTTCTGTTGAAATCTTCCAATTCCCACTGTGAAGTCCCTGTTTGTCCAAATCAACCCAAATTAGAGCCCATTTGACTCTCTCGAGATGGACTACACAGTGAAGGGAGTATAAGATCCACACGGGGGCCGCACTGATAGTGGTGTGTGTGTGTGTGGTGTGTGGGTTGGTGTGTGGTGTGTGTGTGTGTGGTGGTGGTGTGTGTGTGGGTGGTGTGATATATATATATATATATATATATATATATATATATATATATATATAATATATATATTATATATATATATATATATATATAAAAGAGAAACAACAAAAAGAAGGGTGTTACGGGTGGTTTTGCCTAGTGTGTGAGGCAGAAGCCCCCTGGGCTGCCCTCACACGTGGGACCCTACATGATGTATGTATCCTATTTACTCCATTCATCCGTCTTGTCAGATCATGTTAGGCCATGGGCCCAAAACTCAGGCTGATCCAGATCTCAAGTCGTTCGCACCATAGGGAAATGTGGGGGTAGAAATCTCTTGGACTTGAGATTTCTTGGTTTTGGGATCCCTTCGACGTGGGAATCCCTGGAATCGAGATCCCTTAAGTATTTGGTTATGTTTGGCATCTTGGATTCAAATCCTTAAATTAGTTGATGTGTGAATGTGAAAACTATGGTTTTATTAAATCCATTTAAGCATATACTTTGCCTGAACTGATGAAATCCCAAGACTCAGATGGGCTATGAGCATAGGATCACATCCTAATGACTAACCAATGATCTGCAACCGTTGATTTACATTAACAATGATCAGATGGTGCAAATCATTTTACTAAAGTAACTATAGTGATGTCATTGATAATCTGATTATTTCGGGACATCATTAGTAGGCCATGCGCCTAAATGGATTGGTAGCCTAGTGACACACGTGTGGTACATGTGGGTGTCCATCCGAGTCACTCCCAGTGGACCCCGCCTTGTTATATATATATTATTCATGCCTTGCAGGCTACACGAGGAGCTAATGTTAGTCTAACGTGGGCTACACCACATACACTTCTATATTTCTAGTGGGGCATGTCGTTCAGTTCTCACTTTCTGTATATGATGTGCCGATTAAGGCCGATTATTATCTGATATGTCTGATAACATGCTAGTGTACTTGGCCTGGTAGGACACACTAAGAACATACTTAGTATAATGACATCATGCCCTGACATATGTCCATACACATCATTTGTATGAATGTTGTCGGTGGTGATTGATCATAGCATATGCCATTGGGTTGAGATACTTAGGGGATCCCATATGAGATAGGGTTACCCTACATGATCATGCGGTATGCACAGGTTTGATGCATGACTTCGATGGTATGACTCATGCATTTCATATCTTGTATGTCACGATCACTTTACGCCCTAACGACATCAGAGTTATGGTCTCCACAGGTATATCATGGATGATCAGATTGGTACTGGAATTATCTATTCTAGCATTAGGGCGCTATAAATGTCCTTAGGTGAAAGTCCCTAAACCCTTACGGTATCAGTAGGATGCTTCAATGTCGAGACCGAGTGGATAACATGAGTGCCCGAGTACCGAATACCAGTAGTTCGCGTCTCCCACCGTGTCGTGGTGAGTTGAAAATGGGTGTGACCTTATCCGCCTGATGGTAGGGGGTTGTAAGCTAGTTTGAGTTTGACCAGCTCGTAAATGGGTTCGCTATCGATGAGCCGGGTGAGCATTGCCATACTACTGGCAAGGCGGATAGTGAGATTTCTTCCGCTCACTTGGTCATGCGCGCAATGGGATGGTAGTCAGTGTTGGAGTATACTAGACCCCGGTGATATTCCTAGTGACGAACAATACTGATACGTGAACTAGTTGAGGATTGACATGCTTGCGTTGCATCTCTAGCATATGACATTCGGTCATGTAGGTCACATTGCATAACCTTGGTATGACTAACATCATTTATGGACTTGCCAGTTTAGCCTTCTATCATTTCTGCTTACTCTGACATTTGTTTCTTGGCACATGCATTGCGTGCACACACTCACGCACTCTCTAAGCTTCTTAATAAGCTTATGCACATTCGTTACGTGTGGGTTATGTTAGACTGCAACAACATTGAGGCAGGAGCATGTGCTTAATCTTTTGGAGTTTTGTTATATCGTGTATTTTCCTTTCAGCACTGTACTCAAAGATTATATTACTGGATATATGGTGATGATGTTTTGTGACTTGTGTACACTTGTGGTTATGCTCCTTTACAAAAAAAAAAAATTCACCCTAAAAATCCTCCTTATATGATCCCAGGATTGGAACCTAGCGCATGGGAGCTGGGAGCCAAGAATGGGG
>JAJHSJ010000012.1:32483012-32541014 GCA_021015155.1 Magnolia officinalis
TTAGAATTTTGGTCTTTTAAAATTTATTTTATTTAAATTCTTCTTACATATCTTCCTACTCCATTGCATTGTTCATTCTCTTGCTTGTAAATATGTGTTGGACTACTGTTTTGTAAAATCCAATCTGTTCATCAATTGTACCAGCTCATGCTACGATGACAGAACAAAACTCAAGTGGAACATAACATAAGGATAAGTGACAATGGAATGAAGTTTTGGATCAAGTTGATATTTGGTTCTTCCCTTCATCCTAGATGTCATACAAATATCATGGTGGACCCACGAATTTGTAAATCAATCGGTTGATTATGATGGGTCCCTCCATGGTTGTATCACTTAAATATGTATGTACTTGTTTTCATGTAATCCCATAAAATGATTTCTATGTTTTCAGGAAGATGAATCTTTTACAAGATGATGATACATTTAATCAATGGCTTGATGGAGTCATCAATGCCGAGAACTTTATGGATACTACATTCACACTCATAGAGCAATTTGATTTTGTTCTTAAAGAAAATGGAGCTGTTGAAAACAGACAGTGGGATTGCAGTGATGTTGCCATTGAAAACCAATTTGATTTTGTTCTTGAAGAAAATGGAGCTGTTGAAAACAGACAGTGGGATTGCGGTGATATTGCCATTGAAAACCAATTTGATTTTGTTCTTGAAGAAATGGAGCTGTTGAAAACAGACAGTGGGATTGCAGTGATGTTGCCATTGAAAACCAATTTGATTTTGTTCTTGAAGAAAATGGAGCTGTTGAAAACAGACAGTGGGATTGCAGTGATGTTGCCATTGAAAACCAATTTGATTTTGTTCTTAAAGAAAATGGAACTGTGGAAAACAGACAGTGGGATTGCAGTGATGTTGCCATTGAAAACCAATTTGATTTTGTTCTTAAAGAAAATGGAGCTGTGGAAAACAGACAGTGGGATCGCAGTGATGTTGCCATTGAAAACCAACCAGTAATGAAATGTGGTGAACCTGAATTAAAGAAGAGAAAGGTTGAATGCAACAACTTTCCTTCATCTACAGATGCTTCGTAGTAAAAAACGATATACGACAAGGTCGACCACCAAGCTGCTCGGTTTGATTTCTCAAGCTGAAAGGAGGAAAAAGGCAGAATAGGCGCGGACCTACAACCAATCTGTCATCTTTGATAGATAATAACGTGGTACGTGACGTGGGTCAGAAGGCATGTTACTTGAAATAAAAAGGATAAGAGTGCTATGGCAGCAGGGTTGATAATGCGCAAAGGAATCAAATGTTTGTGTTGTGAAAAAGTATACGGTATTTCCAAGTTTGAGATCCATGCAGGTAGCAGTAGTCACAGGCCTTCTACCAATATTCTTGGAAGATGGAAGGTCACTGATGCAGTGCCAAATACAAATAAAGCATGATGATGAAGTTAAAGGCCTTGAACAAGATCTGCACAAGCAAATGGAGAGTGATTTGCCCCACGCTAATGTGCAACCAATGGAGGATGATATAAATGTTGGGGACTTCTTAGCATATCTACATGAGGAAATGGAAAGTGATGAGCCTCACCCTATAATTCAACAAAGAGAAGATAATGTGAAGGATGAAAGTTTCACAGGATATGGATCCCGCCTTGACATTCTACAAGTGCAAAAGGATGACGATCTGTCCTACCCTGACATTCAACAAATGGAGGGTGATGAAATGGTTGAAGATTTCACTGGATATTTCCATGAGCAATTCGAGAACAATTCGCCCCACCAGAAATTCAGCAAATGGCGAGTGGTAATGATGTTAAAGGTGGATATCTGCATGAGCAAATCGAGAGTGATCAACCCCATCTCAAAATTCAGCAAATGGAGGGTGATGATAAGGTTAACAATTTCACAGGACATCTGCATGAGGAACAAAGAGTAATGCCCCTTGCTCCATAAGCAATGGAATGTGCAATATCTGTCGTCACTATGGGAACAAATTAGTAGTCTGTGGGGGTGGATGCCTGTCCATATTTCACTTAAGCTGCATTGGTTTAAAGGTGCGTCCTGAACTCATGGCCTCTTTTGATACAATTGTATTTCCACAGAACTTTCTCTTTAGGATTCTTGATAAGTGCATTTGAAAGAATGGAAGTGTGCTATTGAATTGATACAAATTGCAAACTACTTCAGTATTAAATATTGTATCCAAACAGGTCATTTCTCTATACTGTTCAAATTTGGATCCACTATTGAATTGAATTGCAATAAACTAGTTCAATTTGAATGAAGAAAGTACTAAAATATGGTGATTACAATATTACAGTACTGAACAATGGTTAAAGCTGCATTTCGATGCACAGTTGGTTGGAACTGCAATAGATTAGGTAATTAGAGTGTAAATTAGTTCGAGAGATGCTAAGTTATATGGTTCACCTAGATAGTCTAGTTGTCAATCTGATCTGTTCATTGAGTTTAGAACAATTTTCATGAGCTACGATGCAAAAATCACACCAATTGGATCATCCAATCCAATTTTGATTTGGCCTTATTTTCTATGGCAGTCCTTTTTCAAGCCATTGATGGGATGGTTATCGGTTACCTAACAAACGCGATTCTTTAGAATTATAAACAATCCATCATGCCCCCAAAAAATAGATGGATCAAGTTTTTGGTTAGATCTATTTTTTGTAAATGATTTTGATATTCCCATATTTAAGGCCATTGATCAAATGGTTAGTATTTTTCAGATTAGTCTGATTTTTAATGGGAGCCCATGAAATTGTGTTTGGACCTCATAAATAGTCTAGATCAATGGATTGGATTGTCCAAGTGTCCCAATGCAACTAGGAGCACATACGATAACTTATAGTTCTCTAAGGGCACTAGCGCATTCTCAGTTAGTTTAATATGAAAACTCTAGTTCATTATTGAAAGTTCAACTAGTTAGCTGAGTTCCCTAAATCTGGTCTATAGTTGGGGCTGTGTTTGGATGCACCATTGAAATGAATCACAATAAATTAGTCTTGTACAAAGGAAATGACCAAATTATAATTACCTAAGTATTTGTACTGGGTAATTTATTTCTTTAAAGCTGGAATTGGAAGGAAAGTAATTATAATTTGAATGCTACTTCCTCATAGTGAATACTTGGAATGTAGTTACGATTCAGTTTTTCCTCTTCAGCTGAACTGAATTTTTACAATTCCTTCAGTTTTTGCATCCAAATACAGCCAACATTGAGATATTAATATTGTGTATGGGGAAATTATGCTTTTGTGAGATCTAAACTTGATGTTGGGTGCTTATGCAGGATTTCCTGAAACTGTATGGTTCTGCCCATCTTGTCTATGTGGTTTATGTGGTCGGGGTGAATTCAATGATGGTGAACAATTTGTGGAGAAAACGATTTTGTATTGTGATCAATGTGAACGTGGATGTGAGTTCGACTCTTATCTTTTTTCTTTTTTTTTTTTTCTTTTTGTTTTTCTGTATGTATCGAGTTAAAAATCGAGATCTCCAAAACTTACATTTCTTCCCAATTTTCTTCAGATCATGTGGGTTGTCTGAGAGAAAGAGGAGACCAAGGTCTTGAAAGCTGCCCTGAGGGAAATTGGTTTTGTGGAGAAAAGTGTTCAAAGGTATTTCAAAATTTGTCCATGGGATGTAGAAATCTATGCTTGTTCTAATCTAAAAATGCTATGCTTGGGCTGTGTTTGGATGCACAATTGAAATTAAACTGCAAATATTCAATTCACTAAAAGGAAAATGACCGAATTGTAAATTTGTTTCCTATGCATAGAGTGGAAGTGCGCTTCAAATGGTTGCCAATTTGCCATGTTTGTTTCATTTCCTACTTGAACTAAAACAATTTCAACTTTTCCTGAAGCATGAACATGAAAGGCAATCCCATTTCCACTTCAGCAAACTGATTATTTCAATTCATTCATAGCACATCCAAACACAGCTATAACCAGTGCTAAAGATTATATGCTGAATTCTGTGCTTTGCCTATGTTTATAAAGTTATGGCTGTACATGATTATAGGGATTTTACCGGGACTATTTATGTTAATGCCATTGAATATTTCTACCTTCTGATTTTTCTTTCATTTCAAACGCTTAGTTTTTTTTTTGTTTTTTTGTTTTTTTTTTTTTTTCTGATAACTTGTCATAGTCTCTTGTTTGGTGCATTTGAGATGTCTCCTATACTAGAGAGCTTGCTAACAGGACTTGCACAACTTCCTTGTCAAGGGAGTTGCAGGTCACAAATGGTAATGTGGCACATGTGTGAAACTTCGCACATCATTAAGTTGACCCCACCATGTAGAAACCCTAGCCTAAAATCAGCTCAATCATCCACTTTTTAAGGTGTGTTAATGTGTCTAAAGGAAAAGACTCTTAAAAAAGGAACAATGGTGCATTTCTTCTTTTTTAAAAAAAAATCTTTTGGTTGTTTTGCTAGGTAAGATAAGCTTTTATTGCAAAAAAAAAAAAAAAAAAAAAAAAAAAACCCACAATACAAGGGGACCCAAGATGCAAAGCCTCATGAGACAAGTCTAATAACAAGGGGACCACCAGCAACCAACACCATGGCTAGACCTTGTAAACTGTGGAATCCAAAAGACACAAAGGGAGACGAGAATAGTCAAGGGAGAGTCCTGCCTTCAAGTTATACCATTCTGACAAGGCTCTTGAACAATAATGCAGCAGCAGCATGAACCAGCATACCTGACAGCATGTTCAGCCAGGTTGGGTTGACTTGAAGACTCGACCCAACTCGACTCAAGATTTAATACATTATAAATTAATATACTAAGAACAGTACTAGATATTTAAAATAGTTAGAATTAGATAAGTAGCATAAAGTACAAAACTTGACAGCAAAACACATAATAGCATGTTGGTTAAATGCCTCTTATAGCGGGTCGTGAGTTTGATTCACTTCCACCCCTTCTAAATTTTACCAATAATAACACTACATCAAACCGAGTGACTCAGTCCGAGTCACAGTGAGTCAGGTCGGGTCAACTTGACTAGTCTACTTGAGTCCAGATAGAGTTAAACCAAAGATTGTGTTCCAAGCAATTTGGCTCGCAAGCTCGCCGTGTCAAGTTGACTCGGCCGAGTTTTGAGTAGAGTTAGGACTTTTAGAACGATGGTGCAGATGGAGGTCCAGCTCTAGGCTTCATTGTAAATGCAGAAGTATCTTGTCTATCAAACCAGCCTCTGAAGACTCAAAAGTAGGTACAGACCATGGATTTACAACAGCCCCATAAGGCCTGCTACAACTGAATGTCTTTGATTCTCAGCAATTCTCAGCAACAGCCCAACAGCCCCATAAGCTAGATCAACCGAAGCCATGTCCAGTTTAAGATGAGTCCTGCATTCCAAGATTTGAAGTTCAGGAAGGATGTCTTTTTAGAGATCAAACCTTCTTGGGGCCAGCTACTTGATCATAGGAAGGCTTGGGGTATGGTGGGTAGCACATGTATTTGAATTGGGTAGATCGTTTGTGTTTGAATCCAACAAATTGGTGATTTTAACTGTTTCTTGCATTTTTAGAATTTTCTTCTCACATTTTTTTATGTAGTTGCAAATTTAAGAAAGATTGTCATGTGTCTTTCAGAGGTTTTTTCCCCCTGTTCTTTGGGTTTCCATGTACTAGTCAATTTTAACATAACAATACCCATTCTTGCTCTATTTGTTCAACTATAGTAATATAGATTTCTACTAACATTCTTAATGTGATACAGATATTCTTCCATCTCCAAAATCTTCTTGGGAAATTGAATCCAACGGGTGTTGATGGTCTATCATGGACTATTTTGAGATCAAATGAAAAAGAAGGTCATGACATGACTAGGAGTAAGCTTTTGCCTGCTCGCAGTGTATTGCGCGAATGTTTTAAACAGATTATCCAACCCATTACCAAGACAGACCTTGTCACAGATGTTGTATTCAGTAAAGAGTAAGACCTACTTTCCTCTTTTCCATAAATCTTTATTATCCTTGCTATCATTTTGTAAAGAATTTATCTCATTCAGTATCATACATATATGAGTTTGAGAATTACTGGTGCAGATAACCCCAATTTCCACTCGTGGGGCTCATTGTTTCACGATCTAGACTATTGATTTGATAGGCCCCACTGTCGACGGGGCATACCTCATCTAGTATATCCCTCAATATATTGGCCCTCATAAGCTTTCTTTTGGTCTCTTGGCATCATTGCATTCCTGCAATGATTTTTGTTTCCCATTCCAGTTTTGAAAAAACAAAAATGAACATTTGTTTGCTTGAACTACATAGATTCATTAGAAGTTTAAAAACTCCCGGGTTTTCACAGTGGTATTAGGTGTTGCTTCTATCCGTGATGCACTGAGCCTTCTTTGTTTAATGCAGATCGACGCTACCCCATCTGAACTTTCGAGGTTTCTATACCATGATCTTGTACAAGGGAAATAAACCGATAACCGTGGCAACTTTCAGGTAAGCTTAAGTAGATATCTTAACCATTATGTAATGATTTTTTTTTCCTTAAAAAAAACAAAAAATTTCTCTTCTTTGTAGGCATTATATACTGAAACATAACCTTTCTTTTGGTATGTTTCTATTCTAGGATCCATGGTGAGAAGGTAGCAGAACTGCCCCTAGTGGGTACACGTATTAGATATCGCAGACGAGGAATGTGCCGGCTTCTGTTGAACAATTTACAAAAGGTAATATCTTCATAATATAGATATGGACACATCTTGATATTATGAGTTGATATTCAATTATTTGGTTCTATAGGGAGTATGTGTATATCATCTTAAGTTATAGGTTATAATATGTTCTCTCTGTCTTGTCAAGGCTGCTAGCACTAGGGGTGTCAATGGGCTAGGCTCGCGCCTAAAAAATCAGAATTTTGAATATTGGCAGCCCGACGGCCGGCCCAAAACAGTTCAAAATCCGGGTCGAGACCTACCCCATGCCCAGCCAGTAGACAGCCTTAGCTAGCACACATGCAAGCATAGCAAGTCTGCATGGGCTCCGGGCTATTCATCAAATGCCATACGTGTTCATCAAATGCAGACCATTGGTCAAGTTATTTTGACTGTCCATTTCTATTAGATAAATGTGGCTTACTTGATGAACAGACCGACCTGGTGTTTAATCCAAGGGAACATATGCATGCCTGCCTGATGAGCAACCAGATTGTGCTGGTATGCTATAGGAATTCTCTGTCCTCTTCTTGTCAATATCCTTAACATGGCTCGTTCGCATGGTTGCTCTTGTGGGATTGTGTTGAGATATTTCGATACAAGAACAAACTGCCTTAGTACTAAGGAGGCTTGCTGAAATTGTTCTGCTCAATTTTATGCAGCTTCTTTCCGACATGGGGATAGAGAAGTTGTTGTTGCCGGCAGCTCCTAAGCTACTACAAACATGGATTTCTTCCTTTGGGTTTTTTGTGATGAAGACTTCGGACAGATTTGAACTCTTGGCGTATCCCTTCTTAGAATTTACTGATACCATAATGTGCCAGAAGCTACTGATGACATCTACAACAAAAGCTTCGGAATCAAGAGGTATGTATAGGTCCCATCTCTACACACGAACTCGATAGCAAGTATCATCATTTCTTTTATTTTCACTATTTCTAATGATCATGGCCCAATCTGCAGAGAGTAAGGAAGATGTCAACAATCGTTTTTGCCGAAGTAATGTAAAAATGGATAGCCACCGACACAGCAATTCTTCTAAAGTAATCCAGACAATGAGGTTCATTAACACATTGCCATCTAAGTCTATGTGGTTGGAAGATTTTGGTAGTGAAGCTAGCAATGGCAAAGAGACTAGTCCACATTATTCTTTGAGAAGTAATTGTTCAGGTTCTTTGGCACTTATTCAAGACCCGATCCGGCAGACGAGTGCAATGAAGCAAATGTAAGTAGATGATCTTATCCTCCTCTCTTGAAGTACCTCTAGTTTTATCCATCTATCATCTACATACATAGAGATTTGTTAATCTAATCCTACACTCCATTCTCTACAAAGCAGTGTACTGTGGGACAAATGGATACATCCAAGCCATGTGTCAAGTGGGCACACAATGTCCAATCCCAAAAATCAGGCATCCAATCATCATATCAGCTGCACATGAACACTGCTGAATGTTGTTAGTGAGAGAAGTCTATTTTTCTCCCCCATTCATGCAGTTCACACTCAGATGGTTGAATGGGGCCTGTCTTTGGGTCAGGCCATCTACATTCATGTGGGAGCAGCCAATACAAGGCTTGGACATGATACATGTGCCACATAGACACGTGTAAAATCTGCAAACCTTTATATACATATACACATCTATGAAATAACGTCATGAAATCTTGCTAACGATCATGGCGTTGCAGGGTCACTACATGATGGAAGATATTGGCAGTTGAAAAGTCATCGCCCCAATTTTTTAGAGCGTGACAAAGAGAGTTTCTGCGAAAATGCCCGACAGTCAGCTAATTTAAACTTGAGCAAGATTTATATATATTTTTTTAATAATATAACTTGATCAGGATTCTTAGGAAGCTTAGTCAAAGGCTAAGGTTCTTGTATTGCTAGAGCAGAGCCCATTTGAGAAAAGCGCATATGTATAGTAGCATGTATCGATAGGATTGGATCATAACAAGAGGAAAAGCAATCTGTAACTTACATTCTTTATCTAATATATCTGATTTTATCTTCCATTTGTTTTGTTTTTCATTACTGTGTGCAAGAAAGCTGTGCTTGCTAGATGTTAACCATAACAGAAAAATGATATGCATCTGTTTGTAAGTTTTCTTTTGTTGTAATAGTGATTTTTGGGTATGAATCATTTGTGGTTGGGCCCACTAGTGGATGATTCAGATTGGTGATCCACATCTATGTAAGACGTTTATATAAATGAACAAAACACGACCCTTTTTACAGTCAATGTAGACATGGCTACAATCACCTCAATCCAAACCATCCTCATTGTGGTCCCACTATGGGTGGGGTCATGATTTTCTGGTTTGTACTTGGACTTACAAAAGGAAATGTACAATGTTCCATCCAGCTTTTGTAGGCCTCCCTCTTGGTGAAAATTTTCTGAGGACCTTATTAAAATCTCCCAATTGTCTTTAGTTCTGAAAACTCGATAACTCCACACAAAACTCAGCTGAGTCAACTCAACTCTATGAGATTTCGAGCTGAGCCTCTCCGAAACTCGCTGGGGAGCCTGACTCGGTCGGGTCTTGACAAGATGAGTCGAGTCAACTCGGAAACTTGGTCGACTCCATACAAGGCTGATTCTTTAAATTAACTATTGAAATATCGATTCAAGGCAAGTAAAGACCTGTTTGAGTCTTTGAGTTTGCCCAACTCGGCTAGACGTGTAGTCAAGTTTTTGAACTATGGTTGATTGTGGGTTTATTTTCATTGAATGGTTAGGATCATTTGCAAGGAATGTAATAAGACATTGAAAATGGGACCCACTAGATCAATGAATTAGGTGAGCTGATCTCAATCGAGCATCGACTAACAGTAATACCTTTATTTGCTAAGCTATATCTCTTGAGCTTTGATTGACCTTCTCTGAGAGCATGGCCTGGGCCCATGATTCAGTGATCCAACCATGGATGGTCCTTACACCAAAAGGAGGTTGGAAGATCATAGACTTGGAATGTTGGTCTGTTAACGGTTGAGTGAGAACCGCTGATGTATAGAACCATTTCTTTGTTGGCCAGCAGCTATTGAATGAAAGACTCGGGATGTTTCAAACAACAATGGACCCTGCTGGAGTGTTAACCCATTGATATACATTGATATACAATGGACCATACCACAGGAAACATTGGTGACTGACCATTAAAAAGTTCTTGTGGGCCACAAGTTTTGGATGAAACTGAACATTCCGGTGGCCCAGAAGAAGTGTTTAATGGTGTGGTCCACTTGAGATTTGGATCTGCTTCACTTTCGGTATCATGCACTAAAATGATCTTTAAAAACGAATGGACGGTGTGGATGTAAGGAAAATACATCTAGGTGGGCTCCACAGTAGGAATATACAAACGTGTAGCACACTGAGGTCTTGGCATCGATCCGAGTGGGGGTGGCTAACAGTGAAGTGTGAAATGACAGTGGGGTGTACTAACAAAGCTAAAAAAGAAAAGAAAAAACATTAAGATGTGACTTGGGAGAAGATGATTCACGTGGGACCCACCTGGTAAATAGTCCAGATCTCGCACGGCAAGGCTTGGGCTGGGCTCATGCTCAGGTCAAACTCGAGCTGGCTTGTTTTGGCCTGTCTGGGTTGGCTGGCTTAGACCCTGACCACCCTAATCATCAGGCAAAAGAATTTTAGGATAGGTGACCAGAGGTGTGGCGTATTGTACATGGAATTTATTTATTTTTATTTTTTTCTCACACATGTGATCCATATTTCAATCATCCAGACCATTGGTTTGTTATTTCACCTTATGAATGAACCATGTCCTAAATATCTCCAAGATCGGTAGTTTCTGACCAAAAATCTCTAGACCCTTTTGTAGTTGAATGTGGGCATTTAATTATAAACATTAATTAATATTTGAAAATAAGAAATTATTGGTTGCTCTCATGAGCTGTGAGTTAAAGTGCACATGGCTGCATCAGATTACTTGCACAGTTCAAATAATTGATCCGGACTGTCCATGAAGTTCACATACCACATTTCATGGCCTAAAATGCAAATTAAACACTGGTAGGACGATTCCAACCATCCGATCAAACCTATGTAAAATGTGTGGTTAAGATCATTTATGTGAAAATAGGTGCAACAAACAATTTCTTACATTTATTTGTTGGAGTCCATCATTAGCACTATTATCAGTTCATCCCAACCATCTAATCCATGGCTTTGAAAACAGACATCTGTAAAAGAAAAATATAAAAAAATAAATAAATATTTGTTAATTTTGGATTTAACCATCCCATCTGTCAATTTTTCTGATATGAAATGGGTGCTCAACTTAATGGACGGTCAATATCAGTCGTTCGCTTTGTCCAAGTTTCTCTCTGGGAATTATTTTATTTTGAAATCTTTTTCAAAATCCAAAATATCTATTTGTGTGTTGATTTGCATCATTAGATGGCACCAGTTGGGTGGTGAAGATCATCCATTCAAGATTAAAAAAAATAAAAATAAAAATAAAAATAAAAAATCCTTTGAATCTGGTCCATCTTCAATTGGGTCTACAACTCGTACAGTTTGGAATTGGGAATGAGGTGTGTGTGTAAGACATGATGGTTCATGTTAAGTTGATTTTTGACCTGTTCTTCATCCTCGATTGGCCTGCAATTCAGATGGTCCCATTTTATGTACATGTAAGACACATGAATGATGGATGAGTTGCCATCATACAATTTTCAATGAACTCCATAGTTATCAGGGACCAAAAATGACAAAAGATGAGCAAGATGGGGCAGATCTCCGCTGCATACTTCGACTCCAATAACTCTGGATTTATTTACATAGTAATTGGGGTCCAAAAATGACAAAATCTGACAAACAGTTTTTCAAGAACTGCCTATCCTTGTAGCTACACCTTCATAGGCCCATCTCCCTAACATCTTATCTTGACAACATTTGTGAAGGTAGCCTATATATGACCGTTTGTCTCGTCCATGTAACCTATACCATAGTAACCGTTGGATGGCTAGCAAAGCAGAGATCTGAAACATTCATCGTACCTGTGCAAGAAGAATGAACGGTTAAAAAGGACTCTTATTGCATGGGGATGTGGATTGCTTGCGAAACCCTTGGTGGGGCTCACCGTGATTTTTGTGAGGAATACACACCCTGTCTATCCATTTTGCAAAGATCTGAGACATTCATTACAATTTTCTAAAGGTTAGAAAATAAAAAGTCTAACGTTTCAAATTCAAGGTTGTTACTAAGAATTCAATCAAACAACGCCACATGTGTAATTTCGATTGATGTACAGAATGCATAACCCAATTGAACCAACGTGTCTGTCTCTCCCGACTTAAGTCCAAACCAAAGTTGGATTGGCTTGGGCATAGGTTTGTTCTCCTAGTATTCAGAACCTTCTCAAAATCTGTTGATTCTCCAACGTCCCGGGGAAGATCTCCTATTGGTTCTCGAACATCCCTGGGAAGATCTCCCATTTTAGAATAACTGTGAAAGACGACATTACCGAAAATATCATTGCCAGAATCATGATTAGATATGTTCTCTCGGTGGTTTTTTTTTTTTTTTTTTTTATAGCCGTGCCAAGTACGTTGCTTTATAAATTGGCATGTTGAACGTGACCACCTACATAACATGTGATGATTTATCTACCTAAAGGCATGCGTAGGGGCCTATGCCATCACATTAATAACGGAATATGTAACACCTAAGGAAGATCAATTGAAGATCTTTTCAGGCGCGCGTACGACTTTTGTGTGTGCTAAACATATAGTGTCACCGTGAGGCTAATTTCTATTAAACCATGTTAGGGCGCCTAAATTAAGTGTTTTTTTTTTCTTTTTCTGGAGTAATATTTTTCTAAGGAAGTGATGAAGTTGCTTATCTTGAGCCCCATATGATGCGCATGTAACATCCAACCCGTCCAAGAGGTGTAACACATCATGATGCACATATGAACAAAAAGTCAGTCCAGTCCAATCATCATGTGGGCCACACAAGAATTAGGTGGTTTTTCGACTGTGTATTTTTTAATTTATGGCCCGCCTGATGATTGTTTATGCCTAATTCTTGAGTTTTTTCCTACTGTACACCTCACTTTTGAGCCACACACCTTATTACACCCGTCCAAACTTACCTTACTAGACTACTCCCTGTTGTACTGATGCACTCTTACCAGACCAAAATGCCCCTACTTCTTCAGAAATGCGGCTTTGAAAGATGCAGTTCCCTCAAAAACTCCATTTTTTTTATTCTTCTTTCCTCTTCTTGATCTTTCACCCTAGCAGAAAAACCTTCATTTTCTGATTACTTCTCTTCCCTTTGTGACTGTCCATCATAGCAGTAAAACCTTCATTTTCTGCTTTCTTCTCTCCCCTTTGTGATTGTCCACCCTAGCAGTAAAACCTCCATTTTCGGTATATTTTTCTTTGGTCGAGAATATACTCGTCACACACGTCATTTCCAATTTTTGTCAACCCAAGATAGGACAAAAATGGTCCCCTCATCAAAGAAGCTTCGAATGACAGGTATATATATTTCCAATCCTTGACTTCATTATGTGGACCCTACCGTATTTTATATGATATATCCATACCGTCCACAATCCAGTTATTTAAAAAAAAAAACATTTTATGGTATGACATGTCTCGATAAATGAGGCAAATTCAATGCTCAAATGGCCCACATTGAGGCTTTTTTAAACAAAGAACGAAAACCGATGTGAAACTGAACGAAGACCGAGTGAAATAGACCGAGGACCCACTGAGTTAAATTGACCGCGAACTGAGTTAAATTGACTGCTAATTAAGTTAAATTGACCACAAAGTGAATGGAAATGGAACTAAGTTAAATGATCGCAAACTGAGTTAAAATGACCGCGAACTGAGTTAAAATGACCGCGAACTGAGTTAAAGTGACCGCAAACTGAGTTAAATTAACCCTGAACTAAGTTAAATTGATCAGGAACTGAGTTAAATTAACCAAGGACTAAGTGAAATTGACCGAGGACTGCTTGAAACTGACATCTTGACCAAGAACTATGTGAAATTGACCGATAACCGTTTGAAATTGACCAATAACTGTGTGAAATTGACCGATAACTACTTAATCGAGTTCTCGATCAATGTCACTTACTTATTGGTCAATTTAACTCAGTTCACGGTCAATTTAACTCAGTTCGCGGTCAATTTCCCTAACGGTCACTTATCAGTGAATTTCCTTCACATCGCGGTCAATTTCCTTCGCTTCGCGGTGAATTACATTCAGTTCACGGTGAATTTCCTTCACTTCACTCAATTTGCGATGAAGTTCATTCACTTCGTGGTGAATTTCATTCTCTTCACTCAATTTGTGATGAAGTTCATTCACTTCGCGGTGAATTTCATTCACTTTGCGTTGAATTTTCTTCACTTCACGGTGAATTTCATTCACTTTGCGGCCAATTTCATTCACTTCACTCAATTTGCGATAATGTTCATTCACTTCGCGGTGAATTTTCTTCACTTCGCGGTGAATTTCATTCACTTCATAGTGAATTTTCTTCACTTCATGGTGAATTTCCTTCACTTTGCGATGAATTTCATTCACTTCGCAGTGAATTTCATTAACTTCGTGGTCAATTTCAATCACTTTAAGGTGATATTCATTCATTTCATTCACTTTAAGGTTAATTTCACTAATTTCATGGTGAATTCCATTCACTTCATTCATTTCGCGGTGAATTTTATTCACTTCATTTGCTTCGCAGTCAATTTCATTTAGTTCGCGATCAATTTGATTCACTTCGTGATCAATTTCACTAATTTTGCGGTGAAATCCATTGACTTCATCCACTTCATCATAATTTTGTGTCCCCGAAGAACCCGTATCTACCCACCTGTAATTTTTAGTTTCATATCATTAGTCCATGATTAGGACCTTAAAATCTAGGAGTTTTCTAGGGAATCTCCATCCATGCTGGGGCCCTTCATATTAATGGTCTGGATTAGGGTTGCACACTTGTACCATATGAATCCAAAGCACACATGTACCTTATGATGTGCGGGCTCGCCAAAACTTTCAATAGGCATGGGGCCCACCAAAATCCCAATAGGTATGGGCCCACCAAATTAATCCCAATAGGTGTGGGGCCCACCAAAATTTTAAAACAAATTGTCGGCGGCGGCACTACCGTCCGAACGTCCAGAGTTCGGCGGCACTACCGCCGGACTCTGGACCAGTCCGGGCGCCACTGCAGCCGATCCAACGGTAGTGCTACCGGACTCTGGATGTCTGAGCAGAAGTGTCGCCCAGACCGCGATGTGCCGCCGGCAATTTTATTAAAAAATTTTGGGTGGGCCCCACCGTGGGTCCCACTATAGTTGTGTACTCTCTCTACTCTCTCTATTTATTAAAACACCCTCACAAGCCCAAACCCTCTCACAAGCCTCTTTCCCAAACCATTTCTTCCTCTAAAACCCAAAACCCTCTCTCCCTCTTAAATCATCTCCCTTCCACCATTCTCCCAAAACCCTCTTTCCCAACCATTTGTTTATTTTTCATCCAACCTGTCCATGAGGTCACATGGATTTGGATGAATGGAAAAAAACAAATATCCCAACAGTCAATGTTTCATGCCGTTGAAACCGTAATAGGGCCCACCATGATGTTTATTTGTCATCCAACCTATCCATGAGGTCACGTGGATCTGGATGAATGGAAAAAACAAATATCATATTGGTCTAAACCTTTGCGATAAATTTCATTCACTTCGCGGTCAATTTCAATCAGTTCGCAGTGAATTTCATTCACTTCGTGGTCAATTTCAATCAGTTCATGGTCAATTTCATTCACTTCGCTGTGAATTTCATTCGATTCGCGGTGACAAGGGAAGCAAAGAGGGGACAAAGGAAGGCCATTAGGCAAATCGACCTAGCTGCTAATAAGTTTATCAAGGAAGCGAACAAGTGTGTGAACACTGGCAAACCAATCTTTAGAAGCGTGCCTGGGGTCGAAATTGGCAACGAGTTCCGCTATAGGGTGGTGTTTTCCATCATCGGCCTTCATCGGCCTTATTAGGGTGGAGTGCAAAAAGCTAAGGTGATGGCAACCCACACAATTTTTTTGGGGGTTTTTGGCTAAGAGGGCAGCATCATTACCGGTCCATTTCACTCACTTCACTCACTTTGCGGCCAATTTCACTCACTTCGCGGTGAATTTCAGTCACTTCCTGGCTAATTTCACTCACTTGCGGTTAATTTCAATCACTTTGCGGTCAACTTCACTCACTTTACGGTCAATTTCACTCACTTCGCGGTCAAGTTCACTAACTTTACGGTCAAGTTCACTAACTTCGCGATCAAGTTCACTCACTTCGCAGTCAATTTCACTCGGTCAAGTTCACTAACTTCGTCGTCAATTTCACTCACTTTGTGGTCAATTTCTCTCACTTCGCTGTCAAGTTCACTAACTTCGCAGTAGATCTCTGGTTGAACCCTTGTCCGTGGGATTTGTAATGTAAACAGAATGAAAGGTCTAGTTTTTTTTTTTGAAAGATAGGATCAAAGGTCTAGTTGCAGAAGTTGAATTCTATGCACCATATTTAAAGCATAAATATGATAAATGAAAAGATAAATATGTGGACTTGCTCCACACAAATCTAAGTTAACGCAATCAGTTGATTAGATCAATGAGATTTCAATTCCTTTATCACTACAACCATTAAAGAACAAGATGTATTTGAATAGATAACGATAAAAGGTTTATTGAAAATGAAACTCTTTCACTAGTTTGAACTCGCTGTTCACGATGCTCAGAAAATATAAGTGTCTTCTACCTCCTAGACCAATCCTTTCATAGACCCTAAAAGGCACATAATCACTATGAATATTTAATTAGGATTTCCCAAATCTTACAACGGAATCAACTCTTACAATGATATCGATTCACTGTAATTTATCTGTTATAAGATGCTTGGTAGCAACATCTCCATCTACAAACATTTGGTTATAAGAAAATCATCAAAATCATCCCCAAAAACCTTCAGAGATTCTTCAAAATCAACGACCACATTCTTCAAAATCATCAACTATAATTTCTGAAAGTAATAAATGGTACTCTCTAAAGATACAGTTGTTGTGATCTTACCAAACAGTCTGGAAAGTGGCTAGAAGAACTTGCTGGAAAGTCCGTGTTGTATTTTGTTTCAAAATAAACATTAAAAGTTTGTTTTTCAAATTTTTCGGTTTCCCTTCACATTTGAAATTTTTGGTGCTTTTAGATTGTGGGCTTTGTCCCTCATCGGATTTCCCAAAGAAAATCTTGTAGTATATAAGTGTTGAGGGTCAAATATTGCACATTAGACCCCGGTTATCATAGGTTTTACGAACATGATAATGCTTAATGTTCTATTTTAATAGTGTTTTTGGTTGCAAGGTGAATTTAGGAGCTTGGAATGAAAATGGTACTAAAGGCATGGATTTGATGCTTAAGAATCACCAAGGCAAGGGATGAATCCTAGGAGACCGATATCGAAGAATTTAACGCCAAAGATCAGAAAAAATCAAGTGATTGAAGCTAAAGGGGCCTGAAAGTCGTCCTGAATGCAAGATCACAGGGTTCCCACCGTCTGTTTGGTTTGAAACTTTATATCTGGCCTGAGGACCCTAAATTAATTGTACACGTCGAAATTCAGCCCTTGGATCTTTGTGGAGTGACCCAACGGAGAGATCAGAGGGCACCAGCCATTAAAGAGCATCTTGGTAATCCATAAGCGATCAAGGCTCAAACTTAGGCATTAGAAAGAGCATGAAAAATAACAAGTACTAGTGAAATTTCATCTCATTTGCAAGGTGCAGTCAGGAGATACAGACGACAGAAGTTATAGCAAAAGAGAATGACAAATATGTAAATAGATGTGTCATGCATGGCACCAAGCAGACGTGAAGCAGATTGTGTTTTCAATGGTGAATGTTGTCCTAATATCGGTTGAGTGTGTGGCCCACTTACAGATCGGATTCGTTTGATACTTGAGGCCATGGGCCAACACGACATACAGGAGCCAATGAATGGAGTGGATTTCCCATAAGGTCATCACAAGAGTGGACCCCACCTATTGCACGTAGCAAAGCCAAGGAAATACAAAACATCCGCTCGTCGTAACAGTGTTCGGTTGATGCATGAAAGCACTCCACTCACACAAGTCCCTAAGCCAACCGACCCTCCAGCTTATAAAAAGAGAGAAACACACGAGAGGAGGGTATCCTTGGACGTGGGCAGCTTGTTCAATCCCCAAGTATAGGGTTGTGATGTAGTAATAAAACTCGGTAAGACCGAGGTCGAATCCACAGGGACTGAAACCTGTACGTAATCTGATAATAACCAGATCTAGAACTAGGCTAAGATGAAATCTAAACCGATTATGATTGAAGAATAATGGTGGAATAATTATCTAAAACTTAAGAAAATTCAGAGAAGGGAAACTAGGGATTCAGAGGATCCACTTGTAGAGATCATGGAGATCTTATGCCAGTATCATGAATTATGAAAATTTACTGAACTGCCTTTGATATAGTTTTCAAGAGATGAAAGGTGTATGAATTAGAATGGATTCCATCATCAAACCATGCCCAGGAGATAAAGCTAACAACAGAATTAGACTAATTACCAACCACATCAACATGCCATGAAAGTTAGGAAGGGTACCGACATCCAACCATGCCCAGGAGACAATGGTGAACAACAGGGCTTCCTGGCGTCATGGACATCAAAAAGAGAAAGAAATACTCAAAGCCATCGCAGATCTATTGTAATTTCAGTCACAACAAACCATTAAAAACTAAAAGTATTCCCTTAATTAAACTAAAATCATCATTAGTTCAGTATAAACAAAGAGGCACAGGCTAAAGGTCTTCCATCACGCTACAAGCTTCACCTCTTAGCCCTAGCTAAGAGGTTTAGCCACACATGAGTGGACTAGATCCCATGAAAGAAGGAAAAATAAAAACAAATAAAAAAATAACAACTAGAGTAAACTTTCCCTGTCTCTTTCTCTGCTCCACCTCCATGCTCCAGCCTCTCCCAGGATCTGAATGCCCTCCCACGTTCTCTGTCTCTCCTTCTTATAGGTAGTGGGATTGGTGCAAGGTCGGTGCTTCTTACGTAGCAACGTGTGTATACTTTTACAACTTTTACGCTGATGTTTGGTGGCCCCCACAGACGAGCTCTGATGAAAAATCTACCCCGTTCACTGAGATAAGCAGGGAAAACCAGTCAGAGATGTTGATTTTGGCTCAGATTGGGTGTGGCCCACGGACTCTTTCTCGGCGTCGTCTACCTGCCGTTTGGACAGTTAAAAACTGGTCACCACTATCTTCTGGAAGTCCGACACCTAGGCATCAGTGGGAGGGGCCGTGTGCGACTCATGGACGGTCTGGATCGATCTTTTTCTGCAAGATGGTGGCCCACAGAGATCTTCCGCAACTCTCTGTTGCGAAACAGAGATTCCGCGTTAACGCTCTGTGATGGTCGGTGAGCCCATGGTTGATGCCATGTGGAAGATCCACCCCGCCTATTGGACTCAGGACGAAAAACTGTCCAGGAAGGACGAGATTTGTTTGATTTCAGTGTGGCCCACTTGATTTCTCACTCCACCGTCGGTTGTCCGTTTGAACGGTGATCTGTCTGTTGTATGTGCTTTGGACCAAAAGAAAAGCTTGAATATGGTCTTAGCCCCCCTATGGAGTGAACGAACGGTCCGGATCATCCATTTGGATGATGTGTGGGGTCCACTATCAAAACCCGTCGTCGGTTGGTGCGGACGCTGTTTCCGTTCCTGAGACGGATCGAGTCAGCGGGCGCTGACCGATCGTCTAGATCCAGTGCACATCGAGTGCACTTGTGCACCGTGCACAACCATGGTCAATGGGGTCCAATCATGATGTGTGTAAGAAATCCGTTCCATCCATTCTTTTCCTCAGTCCATTTAACACGTTGAGACCAATATTGAAGCATATCCAGAGATCAGGTGGCCCCCATTTAAGGATTTAATGGGCTGATTTATTCGTTGGGCTACTTTCACAATGATCTAATGGGTGAATTTTGACGTGTACGGTTAATTTCTGGTCCCCAGGCCATGTATGAAGTTTCGTGTCAATCCGATAGCGGGAACCCCGTGATCTTGCATTCTGGACCAATTTCAGGCCTCTTTAACATGAACGGCTTGATCTTCCCGGATCCCTGACTTGTAAATCTATTGATTTTGGTCCCATGGAGTCCGTTCCTTACCTTGGTGATGCCCAAGCCTTAAATCCACGCTTTTAACACCATATTTCCATCCAAGCTTGTAAATACACCCTGCATCACAATTACGATTAAACGAGCCATTAAAACAGTGTCATGCTCATAAATCAGGTAATAAATAGGGTCTAATATGCAATATTTGACCCTCAACACAACCCCCAACCAGCATTTTGCTAGTCCCGAGCAAAGTATGCGAAAAATAAGTTGAGAATTACAGGAGAATTTTTATGAACTCAAGTGATTTTTGAAAAATATTCCAGATACTAGATTGTTGAGATTCATGAATGTTGGGAATTACTTTCTCCTGGATTAAAGCACATGGTAAATTCCACAGTCAAGTTCAAAATATTAACTCGTCAATTAGAAAAATTCTAAACATTAGGATCCATGAGTGTAAAGTATAATCCCGACTTTCAACATTAATATTCAATTCTCTATTTCAGGATATTGTTGGTAATCAACAAGAGAATTCATGATAACCAAAACTTGCCTCACGGCTCATTCTTTCATTCTTTTATATATATATATATATATATATATATATATATATATATATATATATATTTTTTAAATAACGCCATGGAGGGGAATCACATCCTCACCTATAGGGAGCAAACCTATGGTGAAGACTATACACCCATCCCTTTTCACATATTATCCGTGTGGAATTAAATCTACACCTATAGGGAGCAAACCTATGGTGAAGACCATTCGCTCAATCCTTTCAATTTCTTAGGTTGGTTCCTTTCAAGCTTAATGATTACCAAATTAACCATTCAAGATCGAGCTGAAACCTCAATGTGTAAGCGAGATGTGATATGTGAAATCATGACTCAATCAATGTTTAAAACTTTAAAAAAATGGATTAACAATTCAAACTTAACTGTGAAATCTAACAGATACTGAAATTAAGAGTCATAAATTTCCACCATCACGTATCTTGAAATTCTAAATCCAGGATATCCGTCAAAATCACTTCGAATTCCAGAAAAAAATTTAAAAATTTCCACGAATTTTGCTCAAGACTAAGAAAAACACTGATTAAGTTACCTAATCTCCCACCCCCAACCTAAAATCTACATTGTCCTCAATGTATAAGATGTAAGCGTGTAATGCATATGGGACAACGAAAGTAAAAAAAAGAAGTGATGGGAAGATAGTACCTGGATAACAAATCGAGAGACTTTTTCAATAATATCAGCAGGAGAGTAAGTCAGCGCAAGAGAGAAAACAAAACAAGAATAATAAAAATAAAATCCTACCTATACCACTTTCGCAGGTGCTCTCGATTGCATTTAGCGTATGCAACAAGCCTTTAAACCCCTAGGTTGCCCCTAGTGGACGAGTTGTAGTCTCGTGAGGGTTTGCAGTAATGTTACCCACAAACATTGGACTAGGAAAATGGAATGAAAAGTTGAGCTGCCTCCCAGGAGCGCTAAGTTTACCGTCTTCAGCCAGACAAATACAATAAACTACCCTAGTCCTATGAAAGCGATAAACCTACTTATACCTCCATCAGACTAGGAGATCATTCCTGGTAAACAGGATCAGTTAGAGGCATGGACATGTCTTCTGAATCAAATTTCTTGACAAATGGCTTTAAGCGATGTCTATTTACTTTAAATTCCTTGCCATTATCGGGATCTCTTATCTCGACGGCCCTATGAGGATATGCAGTAACAACAATGTAAGGGCCAGTCCAATGAGATCGAAGCTTACCCGAAAAGAGATGTAATCGAGAATTATACAAAAGGACTTTCTGACCTGGCGTGAATAATTTTCGTAGAATATGTTGGTCATGAAATGCCTTCATCCTGTCCTTGTAAATTCTCGAGTTCTCGTACGCGTCGTTCCGGATTTCTTCAAGTTCATTTAATTGAAGTTTACGTAGCGAGCCAGCGTTGTTCAGATTAAAATTCAGATTTTTGATCGCCCAGTAGGCTCTATGTTCCAATTCCACAGGCAAGTGGCAAGCCTTCCCATAGACGAGTCTAAAGGGTGACATTCCAATAGGGGTTTTAAAAGCAGTACGGTAAGCCCACAAGGCATCGGTCAATCGGATTGACCAATCCTTACGATCAGGGTTAACCGTTTTCTCCAAATATGTTTGATCTCCCTATTAGAAATCTCAGCTTGCCCACTTGTCTGTGGGTGGTATGGGGTGGCCACCTTATGAGAGATACCGTATTTCTTCATTAAACTCTCGAATGGCCTATTATAAAAGTGTGAACCCCCATCACTAATAATGGCTCGAGGCGTTCCAAATCGGGAAGGATTTTTCTTTTAAGAATTTAATGATGGTGCGATGGTCATTAGTTCGACATGGAATCGCTTCGACCCATTTAGTGACATAGTCTACGGCAAGCAAAATATATAAATTCCTGAAAGATTGGGGGAATGGTCCCATGAAATCGATGCCCCAGCAATCAAATACCTCTATGATAAGAATGGGATTCAAAGGCATCATATTTCGACGGGACAATGCTCCCAATTTCTGACAACGCTCACAAGCTTTGCAAAACTCATGAGTGTCCCTGAACATAGTGGGCCAATAGAAGCCACACTGCAGAATCTTGGCCGTGGTCTTTTTTGCAGAAAAGTGACCACCACAGGCCTGTGAGTGACAGAAGGAGATGACACTCTGATGCTCATCGTTTGGCACACATCTCCTCAAGATTTGGTATGGGCAATATTTAAATAAGTATGGATCGTCCCAGAAGAAGTTGCGCACCTCGGTGAAGAATTTCTTCTTATCTTGCGCAGTCCACTGTGTCGGTATGGAACCTGTAGCAAGATAATTAGCAATATCAGCGAACCAAGGTGAGTGGGAGACTCTGAACAGTTGTTCATCAGGGAACATGTCGTTGATATGGGTCGCCTCAAGGGAATCAGAGGTATTAAAGCGAGAAAGGTGATCGGCCACTACGTTCTCTACTCCTTTTTTATCTTTAATTTCCAAATCAAATTCTTGGAGTAGAAGGATCCATCGTATCAGGCGGGGCTTAGAATCATTCTTAGAAAGAAGATACTTCAGTGCCGCATGATCTGTATAGATAATGATCTTGGATCCGATCAGGTATGACCTAAATTTGTCCAAGGCGAACACTACGGCTAAAAGTTCTTTTTCCGTAGTCGAGTAGTTCACTTGGGCAGGATTTAAAGTCCTACTCGCGTAATGGATGACGTAAGGCCTCTTATCTTTTCTCTAGCCTAGAACCGCTCCAAGAGCATAATCAGAAGCGTCACACATAAGCTCAAAAGGAAGGCTCTAGTCAGGTGGCTGCATGATGGGTGCAGTGGTTAACGTGCCTTTAAGCTTGGTGAAAGCTTCCTGGCATTGCTCAGTCCACTCGTATGGAGCATCCTTTTGAAGAAGAATACATAACGGGCGAGAGAGGAGACTAAAGTCCTTTATGAATCGCCTGTAAAATCCTGCGTGTCTTAAGAAGGATCGCACGTCTCTAATGTTCTTGGGTGGAGGTAGGTTAGAGATAAGATCGATTTTTGCCTTATCTACCTCAATTCCCTTGGACGAGATGATATGTCCAAGGACAATCCCCTTATGAACCATGAAATGGCACTTCTCCCAATTAAGTACCAGATTCTTTTCTTCACATCTTTTCAGCACACATTTAAGATTCTTTAAGCACTCGCTGAAAGATGAACCGAAAACAGAGAAATCGTCTATAAAGACCTCTAGGTATTTTCCCACCATGTCAGAAAAGATACTCAACATACATCACTGAAAGGTGGCAGGGGCATTACATAACCCGAATGGCATCCTTCTGTAAGCAAAGGTGCCATAAGGGCAGGTAAATGTGGTCTTTTCTTGGTCCTCAGGAGCGATTTCAATTTGGTTATAGCCCGAATACCCGTCAAGGAAACTGTAATAGGAATGACCAGCTAACCTTTCCAGGATCTGATCAATGAATGGTAAAGGAAAGTGGTCTTTCCTCGTGATGGTATTTAATTTCCTGTAGTCAATGCACATTCTCCAACTAGTAGTGACTCTAGTTGGCACGAGTTCATTATTAGCATTGGCTACGATGGTGATTCCGGACTTCTTAGGAACCACCTGAGTTGGACTCACCCATTGACTATCAGATATAGGGTATATGATACCCACATCCAATAGTTTGAGGACCTCGGCCTTAACCACTTCCTTCATGTTTGGATTTAGTCTACGTTGTGGTTGCCGAGCGGTCTTCGCATTATCCTCAAGATCTATGCGGTGAGTACAAATCGAGGGGTCGATTCCCTTGAGGTCCGCGATCGTCCATCCAAGGGCTCCCTTATGCTGAATGAGAGTAGCTATGAGCATACTCTCCTGTTCTTTCTCCAGGTGGGTAGAGATCACCACCGGGTATGTCTCATCTTGACCTAAATACGCATATTTCAAATCAGAGGGCAAAGGTTTTAGGTCAAGCTTCGGTGCCTTGAGGTTAGACGGTAGAGGCACTACATCAGTTTGTGGTAATTCTTCAAATTGTGCCCTCCACCGGTTAACTTCAAGTACCGGTGCAGTATCCAGCAAGGCACACGTCTCCCTAATCATATCATCATCAAACTCATGGGAGTGGGCCAGGCACGTCTCTAGAAGGTCGGAGGATAAGGTCAGAGGTGTCGTATCTTCCTCTAAAGAGTCAATCATGTTAATGTCGTGGATATCGTCATCATCCTCTGAGTTGTTGCCGTGATTGAAAAAAATGTTTGACTCCAATGTCAAATTTCCGAAAGACAGTCATGACACCATTCCTGCAATTGATAATTGCATTTGACGTGGCAAGGAATGGGCGACCCAGAATGACGGGAATCTGAGTGCTTATGTTATTGATGGGTTCGATGTCCAGGATGATAAAATCTACAGGGTAGTAAAATCTATTGACTTGGACCAACACATCCTCAATAATCCCTCTTGGTACACGAACAGAGCGATCGGCAAGTTGTAGTGTGGTTAGGGTGGGTTTTAACTCACCCAAACCTAACTGTTTGTATACCGAGTAGGGAATCAGATTGATGCTCGCTCCTAAGTCAAGAAGTGCGTGATCAATTCGATGGTTCCCGATTACACATGATATGGTTGGGCTATTGGGATCCTTGAATTTCTGCGGCACGTATTGCTTCAAGATGGCACTCACTTTCTCAGTTAAGAAAATCTTCTTTTGAATACTCTGCCGTCTTTTGGTCGTACATAGGTCTTTCAGAAATTTTGCATATAAAGGAATCTGTTTTACGACATCAAGTAGAGGAATGTTGACTTTCACTTGTTTCAACACCTCTAGAATATCCTGAGAGTTAGAAAGACGTTTTGGTGCAACCAACCGTTGGGGGAACGGAGCAATTGGCTTCTCTAGAAGTTCCGGTTCTAATTTTTATGGGGTATCACTAGATCCATCATTATTGTCCTCTTCTGGTTCTTGAGGCTTTTTCGGGCCTAACCGGAAGGGTTTTATCAATGATCTTCCCACTCCTAAGAGTGGTGATGGATTTAGCGTGCCCCATTTGATTTGAGGAGCTGGGATCATTTATCTCGTACTGCGGTTTAGGATTGGGGAGAGGTAGTGCAGGAAGCATCCCCTTTTCTATAACCGTCATACGAGAATCTATCTTTTGCATAAAATCTGTAAATCCTCGCATCGCCTGAGCTAGCTCTTGTATGGAATTTTGAACCGGTTCTTCTTGAGGCTTCCCCTGATTTGGATTTTGAAAAAAAAACCTTGGGGGGTAGCCGTTTGTCCATTTCTCCAACTAAAGTTTGGATGATTTTTCCAACCAGGATTGTATGTATTGGAGTTGGGTCCAGTAAAAGGTCTTTGATAGTTGTTCACGGCATTGGCTTGTTCATTCAACACTCCTCGAAAGGCAGGTATTGTAGGACAGTTTTCAGTTATGTGAATGTTGCAATCACAGATGCCGCAAACAATTTCATTGACCTTATCCTTCTTTCCTTCCGTGGCCTCAAATTTTCTTATGAGATTAGTCACTTTATAATTGAGATCATCCTCTTCTTTCAGGAGATACAATCCACCTTTCTCCTTAGATTGAGTTGGCCTAGACGTGGTGTTTGATTTTGGGTAATAGTCCCAAGATTGTGTTTTT
The DNA here is from genome assembly GCA_021015155.1 of Magnolia officinalis. Classification (NCBI taxonomy): domain Eukaryota; kingdom Viridiplantae; phylum Streptophyta; class Magnoliopsida; order Magnoliales; family Magnoliaceae; genus Magnolia; species Magnolia officinalis. The sequence continues at coordinate 32,509,033 of JAJHSJ010000012.1, forward strand.
TCCGCCAGACTGTCGAGGTAGTCCCATACCTCGTCAACATCTTTGTTAATGAACTCTCCATTGCACATTGTTTCGACTATTTGGCGCATGGAAGATGTCAATCCATCGTAGAAAAAATTTGTAATGCGCCACGTTTCAAAGTCGTGTTGTGGGCATGAACTGACCAGATCCTTAAACCTTTCCCAACATTGGAAGAATGTTTCATCTTCCTTTTGGGTAAAGTTCATGATTGCTTTTCTGAGGGTAATTGTTTTATGATGTGGGAAGAATTTCTTTATGAATTCCCTCTGCATATCATTCCATGTGCCAATGGATCGAGGACGCAGTGAATGTAGCCACGTCTTAGCCTTCTCTTTTAAGGAAAAAGGAAAGAGTTTCAGCCTGATTGTATCCTCGGATACATTGGGAAAGTATAAGGTGGCTATAATCTCATCGAACTCTTTAAAATGTAAGTATGGACTTTCTGATTCAAGCCCATGAAATTTAGAAAGGAGTTGGATAACTCCTAGCTTGATGTCCATCTGTCCTGTGTTTTCGGGAAAAATCATACATGATGGTGTACTCACCCCCGCCGGTTGTAAATAATCTCGTAAAGTACGAGGCGGGGGTGCTTGATGCACCTCATTCTCATCATGTACTTCCTCATCCCTATGGTGAGGTATGCTTGAGGTAGATTTGCAACCATAACCTCAATTAACTCAGGGGAATTCGAGCGATGTCTAGTCCTGCGATGGACAGTTAACCCCTCGACTAATCCTCCTTTAGTCAAGAGACGTTGAGTGTTGTCACGAGCCCACTTGGGCATGAAACACTCACAGCCCTCAATTGATTTCTAAACCTAATCCTAAGAAAGAAAAAACTAGAAAGAAGAGAGGGTTGGAAGGAAGTTACCAAATTGAAGTCCCTAAAAACCTTTAAAATAAAACAAAACAAGTTAGTTTCTAAAAATAATAGGCCTAAGAGTAGAAAATTCCTAAGAAGAAGAATAGCAATCAACTAAGTTCTAAATTTAGAAAAGAGAAATCCTAAAAAGGAAAGTAGGAACCTCTAAACAAATTAGGAAAATTCTAAACTAGAAAGTAAGTGAGTAATGAAAGAGATTTGAAAACATAGAAAGTAGAAGTCAGAAAGAGCTTACTGAGTTAGAAAACCAACAAAACAAGAGGGTTAGTTTCTAAATAGAAAATCTAAAAATAGAAAATTTTCTAGAAATAATATAGGAAATAAAGTTAGATTCTAGAAGACTTAGAATTAGAAACTACCTAAAAAGGAAGACAAATCCTACTCTATAAATAGAAAGGAAAAAGTTAGGAAGAACGTTACCAATTTAGAAGTTTATCAAAGAGTCTACAAAACAAGACAATTAGGTTAGTTTCTAAAAAGAGAATAAAACCTAAGAAATTATAAAGTTAGTAAAATCCTAATCTTACCCTTAATTCTAAGACTAATTAATTTCAAATTACGTAGCCGTCAGTCCCCAACAACGGCGCCAAAAACTTGTTCAATCCCCAAGTATAGGGTTGTGATGTAGTAATAAAACTCGGTAAGACCGAGGTCGAATCCACAGGGACTGAAACCTGTACGTAATCTGATAATAACCAGATCTAGAACTAGGCTAAGATGAAATCTAAACCGATTATGATTGAAGAATAATGGTGGAATAATTATCTAAAACTTAAGAAAATTCAGAGAAGGGAAACTAGGGATTCAGAGGATCCACTTGTAGAGATCAAGGAGATCTTATGCCAGTATCATGAATTATGAAAATTTACTGAACTGCCTTTGATATAGTTTTCAAGAGATGAAAGGTGTATGAATTAGAATGGATTCCATCATCAAACCATGCCCAGGAGACAAAGCTAACAACAGAATTAGACTAATTACCAACCACATCAACATGCCATGAAAGTTAGGAAGGGTACCGACATCTAACCATGCCCAGGGGACAATGGTGAACAACAGGGCTTCCTGGCGTCATGGACATCAAAAAGAGAAAGAAATACTCAAAGCCATCGCAGATCTATTGTAATTTCAGTCACAACAAACCATTAAAAACTAAAAGTATTCCCTTAATTAAACTAAAATCATCATTAGTTCAGTATAAACAAAGAGGCACAGGCTAAAGGTCTTCCATCACGCTACAAGCTTCCCCTCTTAGCCCTAGCTAAGAGATTTAGCCACACATGAGTGGACTAGATCTCATGAAAGAAGGAAAAATAAAAATAAATAAAAAAATAACAACTAGAGTAAACTTTCCTTGTCTCTTTCTCTGCTCACCTCCACGCTCCAGCCTCTCCCAGGATCTGAATGCCCTCCCACGTTCTCTGTCTCTCCTTCTTATAGGTAGTGGGATTGGCGCAAGGTCGGTGTTTCTTACGCAGCAACGTGTGTATACTTTTATAACTTTTACGCTGATGTTTGGTGGCCCCCACAGACGAACTCTGATGGAAAATCTACCCTGTTCACTGAGATAAGCAGGGAAAACCAGTCAGAGATGTTGATTTTGGCTCGGATTGGGTGTGGCCCATGGACTCTTTCTCGGCGTCGTCTACCTGCCGTTTGGACAGTTAAAAACTGGTCACCACTATCTTCTGGAAGTCCGACACCTAGGCATCAGTGGGAGGGGCCGTGTGCGACTCATGGACGGTCTGGATCGATCTTTTTCTGCAAGATGGTGGCCCACAGAGATCTTCCACAACTCTCTGTTGCGAAACAGAGATTCCGCGTTAACGCTCTGTGATGGTCGGTGAGCCTATGGTTGATGTCATGTGGAAGATCCACCCCGCCTATTGGACTCAGGACGAAAAACCGTCCAGGAAGGACGAGATTTGTTTGATTTCAGTGTGGCCCACTTGATTTATCACTCCACCATCGGTTGTCCGTTTGAACGGTGATCTGTCTGTTGTATGTGCATTGGACCAAAAGAAAAGCTTGAAGATGGTCTTAGCCCCCCTATGGAGTGAACGGACGATCCGGATCATCCGTTTGGATGATGTGTGGGGTCCCCTATCAAAACCCGTCGTCGATTGGTGCGGACACTGTTTCCGTTCCTGAGACGGATCAAGTCAGCGGGCGCTGACCGATCGTCTAGATCCAGTGCACATCGAGTGCACTTGTGCACCGTGCACAACCATGGTCAATGGGGTCCAATCATGATGTGTGTAAGAAATCCGTTCCGTCCATTCTTTTCCTCAGTCCATTTAACACGTTGAGACCAATATTGAAGCATATCCAGAGATCAGGTGGCCCCCATGTAAGGATTTAAGGGGCTGATTTATTCGTTGGGCCACTTCCACAATGATCTAATGGGTGAATTTTGACGTGTACGGTTAATTTCTAGTCCCCAGGCCATGTATGAAGTTTCGTGTCAATCCGATAGCGGGAACCCCATGATCTTGCATTCTGGATCAATTTCAGGCCTCTTTAACATGAACGGCTTGATCTTCCCGGATCCCTGACTTGTAAATCTATTGATTTTGGTCCCATGGAGTCCGTTCCTTACCTTGGTGATGTCCAAGCCTTAAATCCACGCTTTTAACACCATATTTCCATCCAAGCTCGTAAATACACCCTACATCACAATTACGATTAAACGGGCCATTAAAACAGTGTCATGCTCATAAATCAGGTAATAAATAGGGTCTAATATGCAAGATTTGACCCTCAACACAGCCGCAGAGGCAAGCTGGAACGTGAAGAAGAAAGAGAGAAAGAGAAAGAGAAGGAGAGAGAGTGGACGACCGGTTTGAATTTCTTTTTCTTCGTTCTTTTGCTTTTCTTTTGATGTTTTAATTAAGAGATTTAGTTGATCATATCCATGGTTGGCTAAACCTCTTAGCTAGGGCTAAGAGGTGAAGCTTGTAGCGTGATGGGATGGTTTCTATGGCTTTGATTCATGTTTTATGAACTCTCTTTGATAATAGCTTGATTATATGGAATATTTGTAGTTTTTAATAGTTTATTGTGACTTAAATTACAATGGATCTGCGATAGCTTCAGGTATGTTCATTGCATTATAGGGATTGTGAACATGGGAGCCCTGTTGTTCACCGTTGTCTCACGGGCATGGTTGGATAACGAAACCCTTCCTAACATTCATAATTCTCTTAGATTTATTGTGGATTGGTTAAATTCTGTTGTTTGCTTTGTCTCGTGGGCATGATTTTGTGATGGAATCAATTCTAATTCTCATACCTCTCATCTCTTGAAAACTAGATCAAAGGAAGTTCATATTGGTTTTTAATGAAATATCTTCCAACTGGATGAAGATAGGACTCTAATTCTAGTTGTGTTCGTGAATCAAGCATAGATCTCCCTGATCTCTACAAGTGGATCCTTTGCACCATAGTTTCCTACCTTTGAATTTTTCAAGTTTTAGTTTAAGATTTCACCATTAGTCCCTTAAAATTTCTAGATTTAGATTACATCTTTGCCTAGTTCTAGTTCAAGTTACGTTCATATTACGTACAAGGTTCAGTCCCTATTGATTCCATCTCGGTCTTACCCTGATTATTACTACATCACAACCTTATACTTGGGGTGTTAACAAGTTTTTGGCACCGTTGCCGAGGATTGACGGTTATGTTTTTCTGAAATTAACTAGTTTTAAAATTAGATTAAGATTAGGGTTTTCTAACTTTAGGTTTAGGTTTTTCTGTTCGATTTTTAGAAACTAACAAAATTTTCCTGTTTTGTAGGACCCTAAGATAGACTTCTAAATTAGTAATCTCTTTCTAATTTTCTATTTTTTAGGATTAGGTTTTATTTTCTATTTTTAGAAACTTTTTAATTCTAGGATTTCCTTTTTTCTTACTTTCTAATTTTAGGTTTAGAAACTTTCCTTTTTAGAAACTAACTTGTTTTTAGAAACTTTCTATTTTTAGAATTTCTTTTTAGGAACTAGTTTATTTTTAGAAACTTTCTAATTTTTAATCTTCTTTTTAGAAACTAACTCATCTTTCTATTTTTTTAGAACTTTCTAACTTTAGGATTTCTATTGTAGAAACTAATTTCTTTTATTTCCTTTTGCAGGATTTTAATGTAGGAACTCCAATCTGGTAACTTCTTTTTAACTTCTCCTCTTATTTTCCATACTGTTGTAGGATCTTTTCTTTTATTTTTCTTAGAATTAGATTCAGAGTTTGGGTTTCACCATAGAAGAGTGGGTACGTCAATATGCTGAGATGGATAAGAGATATTGGGGAGGGATGTATAATGATTACCGTGCAATTCAACCTATATCTCAAGATTTTTCTCAAACCATCATCGAGAACCGACTGAAATATTATACTTCATCGATTAAGAAGTCCTTACACGATCATAACTATGGGAATGAGGACTATTATCAACCATCATATTCTCCCACATATTATCCATATGACTATAACCAGTGGAAACATCAAAATTGGGAAGATGAACCAACATGTTATAATGATTATTCTCTTGGATACCCTACCTTTGAGATCCAACCAGAAACAATCCAAGATGATTCATTTCAGCGTAACATGACATGTCTTGTGGAAATTAGAAAAATGTTGGAAGCATTTAATTCGCGACTCGATAAGATTAATGAGGCTCGTTCACCCCAACCACAACCCAATCCAAAAATACAATGCGAGGAAAGTGATCCTAACTCGCTCTTGAAGAATTCTGGAATTTGAATGAAGAGTTAGATTATGTTAATGAGCATATGGTTCAATTTTTCGAAGAGTCGATCTCGATGACGGTTCAAAAGAATAATCAAGAGACGTGGGTGTCTTTCAAATATAATGATGATGACACACTTCACTCACATGACATACTAGGTTTCAATGATGAGGAAGAGGTTAGTTTAACCTCAACCCAATTTAGAAAGAGAATGTGAGGAAAGCGTTCCCATCCCAAGAGTGTATTGCACTGAATTGGAAGATGATGCATATTGGGATGATGATCATGAATGTGCAACCCAAATTCCCCTGGAATTAATCTCAAGTTTGGTTCAGGTCAATGATTAAGAAGTACATGAAGTGATCGGTCATAATGAGCTACTCTACTCACCTGACATGTCTGATTTAAAAGTGAAAGATGAGCTCCTTACAACCGACCCTTCTAACTCTTGTAAAACATGTTTGTACCATTCCCTTGAATTGAATGATGATATGATTCGGGAGAGGGACGAGTTGCTCGATATGACTCTGGAATTTGAAACCACCCAATTAAGGCCACCATCTGAGCTGTCAAGTTTTGATGATTCAATGCCTCTTTTGAGTAGTATCAATAAACAGAGTTCTCACATCAATACTTCGTCTACTAACCCTCAATCTGTCTGTGCAGGGCTGGAGCAAGAGAGCGTACCTCCATCTACTTTTAAAGACGATGGAGTCCTCGAGCATTTCATTACAGATTTTAATGTGGAATTTTTCAACTCTTTGGATGATTGCTTGGCACACTTTGCAGATTCAAACGACTCTATGATAAAAGAAATAGTGGATGCCTTGCAAGATAATACCTCGATGGTTGTCACGGATCGAGGGAACCCGTACTCTAAAATCCTTCCCTCTATAGATTTTGAATCCTTACCATTAAAGGAGGAGGAGATGAGAATTGAACCGGAGTCTAAAACTTCAGAATGTGTCGAGACTACATCACTTTCTGTGAATTTTTCTAAATTTTATTTACGTGTAGTCTCTAATTCACCATGGAGTACTAACATTGATACTTTTTCTGTCACAGATGAATCATATATCATTTGGATACCTCAAGCGATTTAACGACAATTTTTTGATGAGGTATATAGATTTCTCTGAAATTCCATGCTCCAAGGCATCTAAGCCTATTGCAAAAAGGGTTTTTGGATGATCCTGTTGAGAAACCTATTGAGAAATTTATCCAGATATTAGCCGGAAGAGGAACCTTGCGTCATGACTGAGTACCTTTTCCCCTACTTTCATAGGACTAGGGTAGTTTGCTTTATGCTGTTCTATGATAGTCGGCTTTATGTCGTTAAGTTAGTTTGTTTTCTAAGTTGTTTTAGGATAGGTTGCTTTTGTTGGTTTCACTCTTGTGTTGTCCCACTCTCACACTGATATCTCTTTGGAAAGGCCGTTTAATTTCCTCATTAGGTACTATCTTTCCATCACTTCTCTTTTACTTTCCTTGTCCCATGTGCATTGCATGCTTATTTCTTTTACCTTGAGGACAATGTAGATTTCAAGTTGGGGATGGAAGATTAGGTTACCTAATCAGTGCTTTTTCAGTCTTGAGCAAAAAAATTGTGAAAAATATAAAAAAAAAAAAAATTCTGGAAATTATTGTGAGTTTGAGTGATTTTAAAGGATAATCTTGATTTAAGAAGTATAAGATACATAATGTTGACTCTTGGATTTAGTGACTGTTACACAGTTAAGTTTGGATTATTACTCCATGATTAGAAGTTTTAAACATTGATTGAGTCATGATTTCACATGTCACATCTCGCTTACACATTAAGGTTTTAATTTGATATTGAATTGTTAACTTGGTGATTATTAAGCATGTAAGGAACCAACCTGAGGAATTTGTCCATCATGTTCAATAAGAAGAATTGAAGAAAAAAAGAAGAAGAAGAGAGAATGCCCATCTAAAAAACAGTTGTCGTCGAAAAGGGCTACCTATTAAAGATCTTTAAAAAGATTGACATAGCGTGAAAGCCATCGATGGAAAAATCAAAAGCTGGAAAAATGAAAAGTAAAACTGTAAGGCAAGTTTTGGTTTAGGTTATGGTTATCCTGAATACTCTTGTGATTATCAATGTTATCATGAAAATAAAGAATTGAATCCTTAATTGCGATAAGCTGAGGTTACACTATATACCCATGGAACTCAATGTTTAGAATTGTTCTAATCAATGGATTATTGCTTTGAACTTAACCATGAAGTTTACTGTGCGCTTGAGTCTAGGAGAAAGTAATGCCAATATTGATGTATTTTAGAATTCTCGTACCTGGATTGTTTTTCAAAAAATCACTCGAGTTTATAAAATTATCCTGTGATTCTCAACTTATTTTTCGCATACTTTACTCGGGACTAGAAAAATGCTGGTTGGGGATTGTGTTGAGGGTCAAATATTGCATATTAGACCCCGGTTATCACATGGTTTTATGAACATGATAATGCTTAACGTTCTATTTTAATTGTGTTTTTAGTTGTAAGGTTAATTTAGGAGCTTAGAATGAAAAGGGTACTAAAGGCATGGATTAGATGCTCAAGAATCACCAAGGTAAGGGATGGATCCTAGGAGACTGAGATCGAAGAATTTACATGCCAAAGATCAAAAAAAAAAAAAATCAAGTGATTGAAGTTAAAGGGGCCTGAAAGTCGTCCTGAATGCAAGATCATAGGGTTTCCACTGTCTGTTTGGTTTGAAACTTTATAACTGGCCTGAGGACCCTAAATTAACCGTACAGTCGAAATTCAGCCCTTGGATCTTTGTGGAAGTGGCTCAATGGAGAGATCAGAGGGCACTAGCCATTAAAGAGCATCTTGGTAATCCATAAGCGATCAAGGCTCAAACTTAGGCGTTAGAAAGAGCATGAAAAATAACAAATACTGGTGAAATTTCATCTCATTTACAAGGTGTAGTCAGACAATACAGACGGCAGAAGTTATAACAAAAGAAAATGACAAATTTGTAAATAGATGTGCCATGCATGGCACCAAGCAGACGTGAAGCAGATTGTGTTTTCAATGGTGAATGTTGTCCTCATATCGGTTGAGCGTGTGGCCCACTTACGGATCGGATCCGTTTGATACTTGAGGCCGTGGGCCAACACGACATACAGGAGTCGATGAACGGAGTGGATTTCCCATAAGGTCATCATAAGATGACTCCACACAAAAGGAAAAAAAAAATCAGGCTTTAGGCGGAGTCTTGAACAGTGTGTGTCACCCACATACTTCTTGAATGTGTGGCCCACCAGAGACTTGGAACTACTTCATCTTTTGGGCCGATGCCTAATATGACCCCACAAAACCAATGGACGGAGTGCATCTTCTAAAAACACATCATAGTGGACCCCACTTATTGCACGTAGCAAAGCCAAGGAAATACAAAACATCCGCTCACTGTAACAGCTTTCGGATGACGCATGAAAGCACTCCACGCACACAAGTCTCCAAGCCAACCAACCCTCCAGCTTATAAAACGAGAGAGAACGCACGAGAGGAGGGTATCCTTGGACGTGGGTAGTCGTAGAGGCAAGCTAGAACGTGAAGAAGAAAGAGAGAAAGAGGGAGAGAAGGAGAGAGAGTGGACGGCCAGTTTGAAGTTCTTTTTCTTCCTTCTTTTGCTTTTCTTTTGATGTTTTAATTAAGAGATTTTAGTTGATCATATCCATGGTTGGCTAAACCTCTTATCTAGGGCTAAGAGGTGAAGCTTGTAGCGTGATGGGATGGTTTCTATGGCTTTGATTCATGTTTTATGAACTCTCTTTGATTATATTTTAATTATATGAAATATTCATAGTTTTTAATGGTTTATTGTAACTTAAATTACAATGGATCTGCGATAGCTTCGGGTATGTTCATTACAGTATAGGGATTGTGAACATGGGAGCCCTATTGTTCACCATCGTCTCACGGGCATGGTTGGAAAACGGAACCCTTCCTAACGTTCATAACTCTCTTAGATTTGTTGTGGATTGGTTAAATTCTGTTGTTTGCTTTGTCTCATGGGCATGGTTTTGTGATGGAATCAATTCTAATTCCCATACCTCTCATCTCTTGAAAACTAGATCAAAGGAAGTTCATATTGGTTTTTAATGAAATATCTTCCAACTGGATGAAGATAGGACTTTGATTCTAGTTGTGTTCGTGAATTAAGCATAGATCTCCCTGATCTCTACAAGTGGATCCTTGGCACCCTAGTTTCTTACCTTTGAATTTTATAAGTTTTAGTTTAAGATTTCACCATTATTCCCTTAAAATTTTCAGATTTAGATTACATCTTCGCCTAGTTCTAGTTCAAGTTACTTTCAAATTACGTACAAGGGTTAGTCCCTATGGATTCGACCTCGGGCTTACTAAGATTATTATTACATTACAACCCTATACTTGGGGTGTGCACAATAAGATAGTCTTTTTGCCTTGGGGCTTGAGCCCCATTCAGAGGGCATGTGAATTTGGTCTTATGGGGGGGCTATGTCAATAGCTTTAATCTATGTCATTGACCACACACGCACACGCGCGTGCTGAGTCATGTCATGCTGAGCTGAGCCAAGTCTATGTCCGTGTGTGCGAGCGGGTGCACAACGCGACACGACAGGACGGAACGGGCTAGGCTGGGCATGGGTGCGGGTGCGGGTGTGGTGCGAGTGTACTCGTGTAGGTGTGTGTGTATGGTTACTTGCGGGACTTTATTTGTGAGAGTGTACTCGCACTTCCACTCTTTTGTTTTAAACCAGAGAGGTGTGTCCGTTCCGGTTGGTCGCATCTATTGGGTTTAAACCCAACGGACCTAACCCTTTGTAAAGGGTATGTATGCACCACTTCGAAGTCTATATAAAGACTTCCGATTCACATTTCAAATATACGAAAATCATTCTCTCTTATAAAACACTCTCTGATATTTTGTCTTAAGAATTTTGATTGCCGAGTTCGTCGCTGAGTCAACTCAGAACTTTTGGGTTAAACCGCAAGTGGTTCGAGCCCGCGTACAATGAGTGCACGCTAGGACCGGGTCATAGTCATTGTATCCTGGAGGTCGATTGCTCTAGAACCTGTTGCACTTGAGAGGCTAAGAGGAGCAAATTCGATTTTAAGCCGAGTGACTATAACGCCCCGTGTTTTCAGGACCCGAGTATATGACTCATTTCCCAAAAACTCGAGTATTAACTTATAGAGAACCAAATTCCATATTTTTTTTTCTTTCATCAGAGTTAGCAGTTTAGTGTAGACTGGACAAATCAACATAAAGGAAAAGTTGAAATTTATATTTAGAATATACAAGAAGCTGCCCATAATGACTTATACAAACCAATGCCTCTTATAATAACAAATACAAAAATTACATAATTGATAGAAGAGAAATAATAAAATGCATATAAATTTGAGCCGCGAGATCGCGCAACTCCTCTTGGTAGATGCGACCATGCATCCCTGACACTTGTACCCTGCTCCTCAACAGTCTGAACATGGATATCATCTAAGCCACCTGTGTTACCTGTACGGTTATATATTTGATGGATGAGTGACCAACTCAGTGTGAATTCCCTTCAAGATTACACACCGCCGCCTTAGCTAAGCATAGTAAAAACAATAAGGCAATCAAAACAATACATGATGCAGCCTTTTTAAATGCATGGATGCGTGAATGCGCATCGACTTGGGGATGCTCATCCAGTCAGACTTGGGCTCGTCACCCATGCAAAAGGCTGGTCATCAGCGTAGCATATCTTGTACAGCATGGTGCCAAGTCATCAAGTTCGTGGGTCACTAGCATAGCATAACTTATACAGCATAGTGACCAAGTCATCACGTAGGTTAATAGTCGATGGTCTGGGAGCTAGCGAAACAATACCCCGCTAAACCTAAGGGCACGTGTTACAACATCCAGAATTAGCCACCCGTCGTCGCCAATATGTTATGAATGCATGATTAGTCAAACCATTATTATTCTAATTACAATCAGTCAATTTAAGTAACTCAATGGTCACTATGGGGGGCTCGTCACCCAGCTCAGGCCGACAGCTCGGGCATAGTGTCCTATGACCATCATCCCCAACTCATGAGGTTTTCCCATCTTAAGATGTTTAATGGATGCCCGTCGACTAGTGGCCAATCAAATTCCATAAGTAGGGATTACCATCGCATGGTATAGGCCATCAAAGTCACGTTGGCAAATCTCAAAACATAAGATAGATGTCAAATTGCAGCGGCAAAAAGGGTATATGTACATTAAATCAAAATGGCAAAAAGGGTCAGGCAAGGCTAAATCAGTGCGATTAAAAGGGATCATTTCTAAGCCACTCAAGCCGTATGCCCTATGAATGGTAAATCCCATATTAATGTTCCATGTCCCATATAACCTCTAAACCAAGGGCCCATTTCTCACCAACCCATCTTGTTACATCCCAAGTATGAGTTCACGTACACAAGAGGGACTTACCCACTAGTAAGTGTAGTGAATAGGGATTCATAAGCGACTCACAACAATTCATATGAAAGCATGTAGTTATAGCATGACAGGCATATGTTAAGCATAATAATCACAATAGGTCATGATATGAATTATCAATCAAAAAGAAGAGTTATCATGTAAGTAACTATCGCATGCAAGTATGGTTCACAACTATCTATTATAAATCATGTCTTACGAGTTCATAACTAGTGTAAGAGGTCGCATACTATGAGATAACCATTGCGATGCTAGTAAGGACTATTACTTAAACTAATTTGGAAATAGAAAGCTTAAGGGGAAGAAATCATCACATGAAGGGTTGTAGTCTTGACCTTGATCCGAATTCCCGTGTGTATCTTGTGGCCCAAAGTCACACAAGCGATTCCCTAGGGTCATTCCCAAGGTGGCAACTTGTATTAAAAGAGTTTTAAAACATCTAAAACATTGAAATGAATGGGATTTGTATAGACCCGATAACTAAGGGAACTTGGGCCTGCTTTAGGGTGAACAGGCCCACCCAATTTTTGTACCAACTAATGGCCTAAACTGGGCTTGAAGTTTGCCCTTAGCTAAGGCCCGAATTGGGCCTAGTTTAGCCCAACAGTTACTATCCATCTATGGTCCAGAAACTGGGCTAGACTAGGCCCAGTTAGGCCCAGCCATTGCTCCTAGTGATGGCCTAAAGGTTGGGCTGGGCTAGACTCATTCTGGCCCAAACCTGCTATCCCAACTTAGTCCAAAGGTGGCCCAGCCCAACTTGGTGAGGCCCATTGCGTCTCGTGGCGTGGTTCATTGAAATTAGTCTAAGTGCGGCCCACCTTATGTATGGTGATGTGGCTGGACTGACGGTCCGACCCACCTGTTGTGTGGCTGGACTGACGGTCTGGCCCACCTGTTGTGTGGCTCAAGGGTGAGGCTGGGCTATCTGCCTGGCTTAGCCCAGCTCGTGCGGCCCACTGAGCTTGCTCAAATGCGGCCCACAGTTGGAAGTTTGGCTCGGCCTACTTTAAATAGTCGTTGGGTCCAATACAAGCCCAAAAATGGGGCTGGGTTAGGCCATCCCTGGCCCAACAAATGGATGGCTCAGCAGCTAGCTTTCAGCCCAGGTAACAGCCCATCTGAAAGACTGTTTTTAGTCCATTGCAGGGCCCAGTTAAAGGTTTGTTTTCAGTTCGTTCCAGGGCCCAGATAGAGGTCCGTTTTCAGCTCACCTTGAGGCCTGTTTTTTAGCTTAATACAAGGCCCAACTGAAGCTTATTTTCAGTTGAAAGAAAAGTCCTACTGGGAGGTGTTTCAGCTCAGATTCATGGCCCACTTAAAGGCCTGTTTTCTGATCACTGTATGACCTGATCTCGGCCTACTTTCAGCTCATTGCATGGCCTGATGAAGGCCCATTTTCAGTGCTTTGCATGGCCTAATGAAGGCCTTGTTTGTGGTCCACGTTACTGGTGCATGGTGTGACCCACTGAGTTAAGACTTAGGTGCAACCCACTGTATGAATGTGGTGTAGCCCACTAAGTTTCAAACTCAAGTGCGGCCCACTGAGTTTCATACTGAGGTGCGGCCCACAGTGTTAAACTAAGTGTGGAGCAGCCTGTTTGCTGCTGTGTTGTTGAACTCAGTCTGAGTTACTGAGTTAGCGACGTCTAGACACTGGGCGAGTGAATCCGAACGCCTACCCATCCGATGTTGTTAAAAATCATCAAACGGGTAGCCCTTGACGGACGCTGATCTGAATTCGGAGGCCGGTCCATACGAGCCATTAAGTCTATTCAGTTTTGAGTTGTTTCACCAACTTGACTTGATATGTTCGAGTTGGGTTTGGTCTGAGTGATCAGCGACAGTGGAGGGGATGGGTTTTGGTCCAGACCCGATCGGAGACACGTAGGTCCCATACCAGGCCCTACATGGGCGAGTCAGGCCAGCCCTTGGTCGAAGGATTAATGGCTCCAGCTGTTGCAGCTGGGCCTGAATTGAGTCGAGTTACCTGGGTTGCTTGACGAGTTGGTTGAGTCGACCCAGAGTCCTACGTTGCTGCTGTAGTAGCTAACATCACCCCGGTATTAGTAGCACCAACTCGTTGGGGCGAGTCCGTGGTGAGTTGCACTCTATAACTCCCCCTCGCCTTCTTTCTTCCTCACTCTCGCACTCGTTTACCCACTTGGTGATGCTACCAGTCTGCACTGACCCAACTCAATCCGATTTGTGCGGGCTGAGTTGGTGTAGTGCGACACCGAGTCACACAATCACTCGCCTCTCTCTTTTCTCTCCTTCTCTCTCCCTTTCTCCTTCTCTCTCTGCCTCTGGTGCGAATCCCAAGAGCAACAGTAGCTCTTTTTATAGGCATGAGGAAACCCATCCGACGTTTGGAAAAGAAACTCCTCTTGTAAAGGCCATTGTCGAAGATCAGTTATGCATGGGGTCCATCTAACCCTAGGGATGGATTTTTGTTGCTCAAGCCCACCAGAAAGGCACACTTTCACTTGCGGTGGGGTCCATCTCAGTATGGTGGGTCAGACGTGTAGACGGGGAAGATGACTTGGCCATCAATGGCCGATTTTTGTACAAGGTATTTTCGTATGATCTGGTTCGTCCAAATGGACCATATGAAACCTCTGAGCACCGCGAGGTCCACTTTTCGAGCCTTTCATCCAAGTTTTGGAAGTTCCCGCGAGATATTCTAATTCTCGCTGTATTCTCACGAGACGAGATGTTTCATCTTGTAAGAACATGGATGCCCTATAGGGAGTCGCTGGGATCGATCCACGTGGCCTAGGGAGGGCTCGGATTGAGCCAACTGCCCCTTCCCAAAATGGCAGTTGTCTCCCCTGCCTTTTTCATGATGCAGGAGGCTGCCTGCCTATTTTTTGCAATAAAAGAGTGCGTTTCAAATGGGCGATCGGACGACTAAGATCGCACGATCAGGACGATCGTGGATCAGCCATGTGGGCACAGGTTGGCCCACCATCCATGATCCTAGCCACACACGAGTTTTGATCAGTTCCATCCCAAAATCGTCGTTTCTATGCATGGGTCTGTCAGCCTATAGGGTTTTGGTCGGCCGAGCCCCACGAATCCGATGGACGGTTCGGATCATCCAAATAGTGGCCAAGGTGGCCCACCTTAGAAGCTGACATCCATCAGATTCAAAAAGAACGTTTGGCGGGAGAGATTTTCTGCTTTTTACAAAAATGCTCGGTTAAAGCCAGTTTGACCGGCTTGGACCGTCCGGTACACCTCGTGCACGGAGACTAGGGTGTACGCGCACCCTGTGTGGGGTCCACCATGATGTTTGTGATAAATCTACTCCATCCATTCATCTCGACTGTCATAATTTAAGTGATATGGCTTAGAATCAGTGATATGGTTTGGACCACCTAGGCCCACCTAGGCCCACTTTGTCCATTCATCTGGAAAACCCCCTCTAAGGGTCCTTGCCCAGTATGGGGCAGATGTGAGGCCTAGGTGGGCCATATCACACATCACCATATTCTTAATTTAAGTGATATGGCCTAGGTGGGCCTAGGAGATCTATGCTTGATTCATGAACACAACTAGAATCAGTGATATGGCCTAGGTGGGCCTAGGTAGGCCATATCACTTAAATTAAGTGATATGGCCTAGGTGGGCCATATCACTTAATTTTAGTGATATGGCCTAGGTAGGCCTAGGTGGGCCATATCACTTAATTTAAGTGATATGGAGGTGTACTAACAAGCTAACCCAAAAAAAAGTGAGTGTGAACATATCACTTCTACATTGAACTTCTACTCCGATTTGGTTCTTCTAAGTTGCATCAAAAGGAGAATATCCAGGTATTTTACATTATAGTAAATTCTATTTTTGGTTTCATTAAGTGATATGGCCTAAGTGGGCTTAGGTGGGCCATATCACTTAACTTAAGTGATATGGCCTACCTAGGCCATATCACCTAGACAACTCCTTTGTGAAAGGACTTACCATAATATATTACATGTATATTGATATGTGTAGTCTAAGTGTTTGATAAAATGCTTGAATGAGAAAATGCTTGTTGAAATGTTTTTTTAGAGGGCGTTGAGATAGGATTCTCAATCACCTTATCTATAGCTACAGTTTCCTTCATGTAACCTATCTTACTACTAAGTGATTTATGGATGAAATGTCTATGTATGATAATATGTGCACTATGTGTTTGTTAAATTGCTCAAATGAGATGTGTATTTGAATTGACTGTCACATGTTATATGACTATAACATATGAATGCCTATTGTGTTTGAATATGATTGGGACTACTGCATAGTCCAGGCAATCAATAATGATTCTTGAATTAATGGTCGAGGTCGTTTCGCTACACAAGATATGTTCGACGAATCTAAGTCGTACGCTGTTTGTCGACAGTGGTTAGGCCACGTGGAGTGGTTACACGCTCCATGTCAATTAATTCAACGTACACTCGTACCAGTCGAGCTTTTCCAAGTAACCCGATTAGCCTAATGTGTGTTCACCATGTATGGACGCTACTGCTTGAATCTAAGGTACCAACTTACCAGTAAAAAGCCTGTTTAACCTTGGTACCTCGATCCGCTAAGACTCATGAGTCGGGCATGATGGTAACCGTGGTCGGCCTACGCTGCGGTGATGAGCCTCCCTGTAGTGTCCAGTGAGAAAACCAAACTCGTGAGCCAAATACGGTGCTATGGGAAACTATATTCGAGCTGTCGGCCTATGCTAAGGTGTCGAGCCTTTCCCTTAGTGACCTCGAGTATAAACTAAGGCATACACTAAAGTGACGAGCCTCTTCGTAGTGACCTGAACTTGCCTGTCTATGTTTCTAAATCAGGGGTGACGTTGCCCTATAACTTCCTTATCGTCTGTGATTAACTAGGATTGATGACCCTAGATGGATCATTATTTGGGTAAATGACATAAATGGAGGTACCTTAGCTTCCCGAACCTACTGTATGAATGGGTTTAATTAAGGACTGGGCTAACATGATCATGCACCGCATTGCATGTGCCTTTGGTGTAGGAGTTGAGCACAGTGGAAGGGTTGCATGCACGATCATGAGATGATGTCGCAAAGGGAGTGCAGGTGAGGGCATGCATCATTAACACATATCATCCTTACATTAACCAGAGTACTTAGGAATGCTTGTTGTATTGCTTTATCATTACTGCTTGACTGAATTGATAAAATGTTAACCTTTGTCTTATAACTCCACTGACTTGATCACTCACTCCCACTCTGGGACGGTGTTTTAAAATGCTAACCAGACTCTGTTGTAGTTTCAGGTGACGTCGAGGCTTACGAGACGGAGCCTGATTTATATGACAATGAGGAGTTCTCCCACATGCAACTCTCCGGCGGGTCTATATAGACCTGGAGTTACGTATTGGGGCTACATGGATATGGATAGATGACATTACACTTTATCATTCTATATATTATGGAACTTTACATGTAATTATTTAACCTAGTGACGTTCATACTCTGGGGACTCATAATCACTTATATGCTCTATATATTTATCACAGTCTTCCGCTTGCGAAATTTAACTGTCTCTGGAGTATGATATGATGTTTTGGTATAATCTCACTCATGTTTAATGCACTAATACGGACAACATTAAATCATCATTATCTATGTTGCATAAGTGATGTGTTGGAACTTGGGAGTTAAGCTTCTGCTCGACCCCCGACCCCGATTTTCAGGGTGTTACAAAATTGAATGGGTACAAGTTGTCAAAAATGAAGGATTCTGGTTGTCATCTGTAAAGGGTCATAGTTATCATCCACATTGGATCATGGTTGTCATCCACATTGGGTTGAGGTTGACGACCGTCGTGGTCGTCAACCACAATCCTCTCGAAGGGTCGTGGTTACGAGGAAGAATGGGTCGTGGTTTTCAACAAAAATGGGTTGTGGTTGGTGAACCTTGACCCATTGTAGATGACAACAAGGCAACAAAGACCAATTGTTCATCATAACCAAGACCACTATGGATGACAATTACGATTCACTCGAAGGGTCATGGTTATGACGAACAACAGGTCATGGTTATCATCCACAATGAGTCATGGTACCTGTGTGAATGACAACCATGATCCACTCAAAGGGTCGTGGATATGACGAATAATGGGTCGTGGTTATCATCCACAATGGATCGTGGTTAGGAACCACCATCCAGTGTGTATGACAACCATGACCCTGTCGTGGGATTGTGGTTCACATGCACATTGGATCGTTATTGTCATCCACGTTAGATCATGGTTGTCGACCACGACCCACTCTAGATGAAACTACAATCCATTGCTAAAAAAGGATTCAATCCACGTCACATTCTCGGGATTATTCAAAACAAGTAACTTCTTCTGCACTCTGAAACTGTACAACTACTGATCCAAGGATAAGGGACATTTTTGTCCGAAACATTTTATAGAGGTTGTCAGAAGGCCACCCTCGAAATAATTGAGAGGTAGGACCATGCATTGAGGCCAAGGGTCGTGGTTATGAAGAGTAAATGGTCCTGGTTGTCATGGACAATGGGGCATGGTTCAAATGCACAATGGATCGTGGTTGTGATAAATGTTGGGTCGTGGTTATGATGAGCAATGGATCGTTGTTGAATCCAGCGTGGGTTGTGGTTGCCAACCACGATCCATATTCCGTAACAACCATGGCCCATATAACATGATAACCACGATCCTTATAAACTGGAAGCGACAATCCATATACCATGACAACCACGATCCCTATAACATGACAACCACAATCCTTATAAACTGGAAGCGATGATCCATATACCATGACAACCACGATCCCTATAACATGACAACCACAATCCAATGTTCATCATAACCATGACCCTTCGTCTGGGTGGTGGTTTGACAACGTGAAAGGACATGGTTGTCACTGTTAATGGTCGAGGTTTGATTTCGTTGAGGGTGGAAGGTTTGAAAATGTGAAGTCGTGGTTTTCTACTATCAATGGTGGAGGTTTGATCAAGGTGTGCCCTACAGAAAGCTCCCTTCACGTGACAACCAAAACCCTCACCTTCTCCACTCTGATCTTCCTTTACCTTAGTAAATGCTTATAATTAAATAAAATACCAACCTCCTAGTGGAAGAGGCTTTCAGACGAGAGAAACGATAAGGAGAAACAATGTTCCCCTCTGGCAATTGGTCCCTGGATCTTCACTTTTCTAGGAAAACAAAGGAAGAAGAAGAAGGTTTGTAAAAGGTGAAGAAAGGTGACATTTGGCCCTTCCCAAGCTCATAAATGCTTCCATCCATGTCACATGTTCTCGGAGGAAAACGGATTGGTTACTCCCCCTGTCACCAGCCATGGGCCCAACCATGATGTATGTGTTTCATCCATTTCGTTCATCCATTTTTACAGATCATTTTAGGGCTTGATCCCAAAAATGAGAGGGATATAAATCTCTGCTAGACCACACCACCGGTATACAATACTGATTGGATATCCACCATTAAAATCCTCCTAAGGCCCACTGTACTGTTTATTTGACATCCAATCTGTTGATTAGGTCATACAGACACATATGAAGGGAAAAAACAAAGATCAGCTTGATCCAAAACTTTTATGGCCTCCAAAAAGTTTTTAATGGTCTACGCTCATGCAACACTGTTTCCTATAATGTGGTTGACTTGATATTGGGATATACCTCATTTTTTGTCTCATACCATAAAATGATCTGGAAAAATATATGGATGGCATGAATGAAACACATACATCATGGTGGGGCCCACAGAGCACCGATCATCAACCATTGGCTGGTGGTAAGGGGAGTAGCCAATCCGTCACTTTCCCAGTGTTGCAATCAGAAAGTAACTTCTTATTCACTCCAGGATCGTATGACTTCTGAACCAGGGATAGAGGCATTTTCGTCCGAAATAATATCCAAAAGTTGTCAGAAGGCCACCCTTGGGATATCTGAAAGGTAGTACCTGCCCAGGTAATTTGACCAAACTTCAATGTCAGTATAACCAATTTCCCTATCCTGTGCCAAAAGGAAGCAGATTGCGTGGTGAGTAACTCACTACTCAACTGAGTTTACCCTTGGGACATTTAAGGTGGGCCCAACTGAGTTTACTCAGTAGGATAAGAGCATATTGAGTAACTTAGTACGTAATCCGATTTCATGCCAAAATGTCAAAGAACCGAATGGGTCAAAGTTTTGACATCTGCTGGGATCACATGCGCCTTCACACGCACGTTCACACGCGACATTAGTGCGAACGTGGCAAATACTTTAAGGGCCTGTTTAGCTGGGTAGATCCCACGATATCAGGAGAGATGGGATCACAATATCCCGTTCGTTGATCCCACATGTCTGTTTAGGGAGGCATATATCCCGCGGCAAATGCATTTTTCACTGGATTTTCGAGGGATTGCGATATCGCTCTCAGGATGCTCTGCCATCTCCTGCTGCGACCTCGAGCCCATCCCATGGAAACCTCTCCCATCCAGCGTACAGACTGATGGGATGGAGCTGTAAGCGCAGTCAGGAAGTCGCTGGAGATGGCGGGAGATCATTATTCTGGCGCGAATCCGGTATGTGTACAAATACCTGGGCCTCCATGTGAGTCTTCGTCCCTGTGAGTTTGATCTGAGGGATTGCTTGTGGAAGGTACGTGTTCATCTCCTTCTGAAGGGAAGCCTCTATCTACGCTTCTTTGATAATCACATTGTATTTCATGTGTTAACTTCATATTCATGTTTTCCTGATTGGGGATTTCTTCCTGCATGTATGGTCCAACTATCAATTTCTGCTAGAAATTGGGGCTTCTGCCTCGTGCATGTTGTCATCTCCGGTTTCAGAAATTAATATGTCTTCTAGACGAGGATGTTGGCGGATTTCACTGTTGATGCCTTCCTTTACGGGTTTTGGTCCCTGCATGTTCATTCGAATATGGATTGAAGCTTCCCATTTAGGGGTTTTGCTACTTGCATGTTGTTCTGTCGGATTTCAATGTTGATGCATTAATCTAGCTGTTTTGCTCCCTGCATGTTCATTCGATTATGGTTTTATACTTCCCATTTAGGGGTTTTGCTATCTGCGTGTTTTATTTGGTGAATTTCAATGTTGACGCCTTCCTCTAGGGGATTTTAATCCTTGCAAGTTCATTCTAAGAATGATTTCAATGCTATAATTTGGGGCTTTTGCCATCTGGATGTTGTCATTATCCTTTTCCGTCTAAAATAATCTCTGCTGGACTGTTTTCGTTGAGGTATTTTTGGGCATCCGGCTACGGTGTCATGCCCTGAGGTGGGTGATGATAGAGATGAAATCAGGCAATGTTTGTTATGATTCTTGGGCATCGTGACGTATTTCGATATGATTTTCATGTTTCTAATGTCATTGCAGTAATCCATTAGGCCATTAAGCGCTTATGGATTCCCACCATCGATACTGATTCAGTTTTTTTTTCCCATTGATCTCTCCCTCTCTATTTTATAATGTCCATGTAAAGGTGGTGCGACTGCTATTGTTGGAGGCGTTCTTTTCAATTAAAACATATTCTTCTGCTTGCTATCATTCATCCTTCTAAATATAGATGTGGTGCTCTATGTAGATCTATGATCTGTAAATCTCTAGAAACCTAAAGGTAAATGAACTGTTTGTCCATTGTTTTCTTCTATTATATATCAACAAGCTATATTTTGAAGTTGTGTATTGTTTTTAACAAATGTATAGATACCTGATGAATTGACCGTCTAGATTTTGTGGGCCACACAGGTATGATGCATGTTTTTTTTTTTTTTTTTGTTATGTTTTGTTTTATCAGAGTTCCTGTTAAAATGTCATGGGTAGCTATGCTCCTCAAAATGCAATTGAGTGACATTCATTTCATACATGAAAAGGATGGGGATCTCAGGTAGCTAAAACATGAGTTACGGTAACGCTACTTGGAATAAATCTAGCTGTTTATATTGTGAGAGATGTTATGAATCACAACAACTTTGTTTTTTCCAGAGAAATCAGGAACTCTGTCATTGTAAATGCAACAACCCTCTGCCCTTGTGCATGCTATGAACGAATATATGATTTGGAGCAATAAACAAACCGAAATGAAATGTCGGTACCATTTACAAAACACTGAATCAGTTTCAGATTTTAGATGTCAGAATCAGTGGAGAGACTGTTATAGATGTGAATCACAACAACTTTGTTATTTCCTAACAAATCAGAAACTCTTCCATTGTACATGCAGCAACACATATAGGATTCACAGCTATAACAGTTTCTGTTGCTATAGATGTTTACATTCAATTTCAGAATGGAAACAGATTCAGATATAGTTTGCACAGGTATGTATGTTTAGTTTCAGATCAGCCTCATATTCAGATTTGAGATCTAGCCTGCACTGGTATATATGTATAGTTTTAGTTCCTGTGGACGTTTTCAAGTGGTATGGCTGTTTAGTTTCATGTTTCAGTTTCATTTTCAGTTATATATTTCAGATCTACTTGCGTAAATGTTTGAGAATTGGTTAAGGGATCGGTTTCACTTCTCAGATTTCGGATTTCGTTTGCCCTGGAATATATGTTCACTGTCAAGTTTTAGATTCAGATTCCATCTGAGATTTGAGATCCAGTGTGAACTGGTATATATGTTTAGACTCACTCTCACATTTCAGCTTTCAGATTCCGTTTGAACTGGTATAGATGTTCACATCCAGTTTCAGTTTCAGATTTCTCAGATTGCATGATCAGATTGAATTGCTTTAGATGTTTACATTTAGATTCACTTTTAGATTCCCGAGCATGTCCACACAACTACATTGTATCAGCTATTCGAACTCAGAACATATATAACTGGGTAGTTAGGTTCAATAACGCCCCAAAAATCGAGGTTAGAGCAAAGATCAACTCCCGAGTTCCGACGCATCACTTATGCATCATAGATTATGACAATTAAATGTTGTCCATATTAGTGCATTAAACATGAGTGAGATTATACTAAATCAACATATCATACTCCAGAGATAATTAGATTAAGCAAGCGGAAGACTGTGACAGATATATAAAGTATATGAGTGGTTATAAACCCCCAGAGTATAATCATGTCACCAGGCTGAATATATACATGTTTGTTCCAAAATAAACAAAATGACAAAGTGTAATGTCCAACTAATTCATATCCCTGTAATCCCGTCGGTCAGGACATGATCTACATAGACCTGCCTGATAGCTGCATATAGGAGAACTTCTCATCGTCGTAGAAGTCAGGATCCACTTCGTAAGCCTCACCATCATCTGTAGCTAAAACAGAGTCTGGTTGGTGTTTTAAAACACGGTCCCAGAGTGAGAGTGAGTGATCAACTCAGTGGAGCTATAAGGCAAAGGTTAACATTTTATCAATTCAGTCAAGCAGTAATGATAAAGTAATGCAACAAGTATTTCCTAACTACTCTGGTTAATGCAAGAATGATATGTTGTAATGATGCATGCCCTCGCCTGCACTCCCTTAGCGACATCATCTCACAATCGCGCATGCAACACTCCTTACACATGCGCTTCCTCACCAAAGCACATGCAATGCAGTGCATGGTCGTGTTGTCCAATATTTAATTAGGTTTATTCATACATCATATTTGGGAAGCTAAGGTACCTCCCTTTATATCATTTACCCAAATAATGATCCATCTAGGGTCGTCAATCCTAGTTAATCACATACGATAGGCAAACTATAAGGCAACATCACCCCTAGAGTTGTACACGAGTCGAGTATCACCCTACTCGTACTCGGCTCTACTCGGCCAACGAGCAGGGACTCCCTGCTTGTACTTTACTCGCCCGAGTATGAGCCGAGTACGAGTAGTAAACGAGTCGAGTCGAGTTCGAGTTTTTGAGGCGAGTTCGAGTACGAGCAGAATTCGAGTCGAGTAGAGTGCGAGTTTTCGAGGCGAGTTCGAGTCAATTGGAATTTGAAGTTAAACTAAACAATAAAATATATAAAATGCACATAATTTATGTGAAATATATGTGTTACCTTATAATATATGTGCATATCTCACCTTATAATATATGTGCATATATGTGAAATTAACAAACCTTGTTATTTAATTTTAGAAGGATTGGTATGCATTTGTTGGACATTGAGTGGAAAAATAGTGCAGACACTCCTAATTTTTGTAAATAATTCCTAACAAATCAAAGGTTAGGATTGTTCCATTTATCTAATTTAATTGTGATTAACTAAAGTGATTTTAACAGTTTAAGCATCATGTGCCATTGGAGTATTAAATAAATAAATTCCATTTCTTATATTATCCAAAATAAAATAAAAGCTCTTATTCTTGCTATTTCGTCATGTCTGACCATCAAAGATGGGACCCATGCTAAATGAATTATTCAATTCATTGCCCAATTCCAAATATCAGGTTAATCCCAATTCCAAATATTAGGTTAATCCCAATTACGCTAAATGATTTTGAAATATTAAGGGAAATATTTAGGGAAAACGCAAATATCAGGTTAATCCTAATTCCAAATATCAGGTTAATCCCAATTCCCAAGTCGTTCCTACCCAGCTCGCTCGTCCTCGAGTTTTTTTTTTTTTTTTTTTTTTTCTGATTTTGAGATATTTAGGGAAAACACAAATATCAGGTTAATCCCAAATATATACTAAACAATTTCTATATTAACATATATTAAACAATTTCTAAAAATAAAAAATCAAAAATCAAAAATCAAAAATAAAAAATCAAACCCACACATATCGGGCGAGCTGGGCAGGAACAACCGACAGCTGCGTGTAGGGCAGGACGATGACAGACGACTGGACGAGTGACAGCGTAGCAGGGATGAGTTACGGCACCGGACGAGTGGCAGGGAGGAGCTCCGTCACTGGACAGGGGCACGGGCAGGTCGCAGGGACGAGCGGACAGGGGACGGGGCGTCTAGCACCGTCGGACAGTGGACGGGCGTGTGAGAAAGAGAGAAATGGAAGAAGAGGGAAGGTTAGATGACGTTGGGAAAGGGAGGGGAGAAAGAGAGAGAGGGGGGGTTTTTTTTGAAAACTGCAGCTGGAGGGAAGAAGGGTTTCGAGCGGGTGCTTGAAAATGACGGGCGATTGGGTGAGTGAAGTAGGGTTTTTTTTTTACTTATATATATGTGTACAAGTCGAGTACGAGTCGAGTATCGAGTCAAGTGCCGAGTCGAGTACCTCCAGACTCGTACTCTACTCGTAATCTAAATGAATAGATGAAACCCACTCGTACTCGGCTCTAACTTAGACGAGTCGAGTACAAGTCGAGTATTCCGAGTCGAGTCGAGCGAGTACTCGAGCCTTAGTCTGCTCGTGTACAGCTCTAATCACCCCTGATTGAAAAGCAGTGGATAGGCAAATTCAGGTCGCTACGGAGAGGCTCGTCACCTCAACTAGGCCTAGTTTATACTCAAGGTCACTACGGAAAGGCTCGTCACCTTAGCGTAGGCCGACAGCTCAAATACAGTGTCCCATACACCACCATATTTAGCTCACGAGTTGGATTGCTCACTGGTCACTATGGGGAGGCTCGTCACCCCAGCGTAGGCTAACAGATCGACCACGATATCCCATACACCACCATGTCTGGCTCATGAATCTTAGCGGATCATGGTACCAAGGTTAAACGGGTTTTACACTGGTAAGTGGTACCCTAGATTCAAGTAGTAGCGTTCATACATGGTAAACACACATTCGACCAATCGGGTTACTTTATAAGTTCGATTGGTACGAGCGGATGCTAATTTAGTCGACATGGAACGCATACTCACTCCTCGTGGCCTAACCACTGTCGATACTCACTGTACGACTTGGATTCATCGAACATATTCGTTGTGGCGAGACTGGTTCGACCACTCGATTGGAAATCGTTACCGATTGCGTGGACTACGTAGTAGTCCCAATCACACTCAAATGTAACAGGTAATCACATATGACAGTCATTACAGTATTGAACAAACAATTTAAACACTACAATTATTTGAGCATTTTATGAAACATAGAATGAATATATTGTTATACATGTGCATTTCATACATAAATCACGTAGTTGGATTTAAGTTCAAGAAGGAATTTATATATATAGTTAAGGTAGTCGAAAATCTAATCTCAATACCCTTATGAAGTACAATTCACCAAACACTTACTTATTCAGGCATTTTATCAAACACTTAGGCTACACATTTCGATATACATGATATAGCTTAATTATAACATATATTAGGGCAAATCCCTTCGCAAAGGGAGTTGTCATACATATAACAATTACGTATTCTAGATTAATTGTCATGGCAAGCTCAAATCCCGATTTCACATTCATTCAAACATTTCAACAAACACGTGGAATGCATTATACCTCAACATAGTTCATAGATGTGTAATACATGGAAAACATCGTATCTAAGTACATGTGACAGTAATCAAGTCAGTCATAAATCATTAACTGACATTGAAAGCCTTGAAAACCATAACCTAAATGTTTATAGTCCGCACCTTTCGTCGGTTTAATTGTTACGAACTCAGTTCGTACACTACGTCTTTGTTTACGGCACAACGACTACCTAAACATTGAAATAAGTTAGCTATTTCACTATTTCTCTATTTGGATTTCTAAAACAAATTAGGGTTAGGATTTCTTATCCAAAAATGGATTTAGATTCGACGGTGTAGCGACACGGGAGAGATGAATCAGCACGTGGGGTGGTGGGAGTGAATCCCAGCAACAAACCATAGATCTCTCACACTTCTCCTCACTCTTTCCTCCTCTTTTCTCTCTTCTCTCTCCTAGGGTTTTAGGAAATTCGTATGGAATGAGAGAGGGGTGGGTTTAGGGTATTATATAGGCCCAGAAGTGATCTCAATTGGTATACTTACGATGTAGCCAAGGGGTGGCTGTTTTGGACCAACGGAGCTCATCCGGAGGTCCATTGCTCGCATATGGTCTAGAGAAAGTTCCCTGACCATGGATCTAAGTCAGGTTAAGGTTTCGGTCCGATCGGATTATTGGATCGATCGTGGAGGACCCGTTTCAATTCAACGGTTATCGACACTTGATCAGGGCTACAAGTATACCAATGGGTGCAGGGAAATTTTTCTGATCCAAGGGTGTAGTTGGGTCAAAATCTGACGGTCTGAAACCTTAAATTTGGCCTGCAAGCGAACGACCCAATTCACTTAAATCTGAGTTCATTTTCTAAAGATATTCGCGTTTCTCACACACTTTGCTTCAAGCTCAAGTTGTGCATTTCTGGATACTATTTGGACTCAATTCTTGCAATGGTTGTCAAGCCCAACAAGGTGGTCATAACCGTATAGTTTCGCGGTCATCGGACTTTCGACGCGTGATCTAGGTCCGATACGGGGTTTCAATGTGCTCCCGAGAGCAACTGGGTTTTGAGACTGATCCTAGGTTTTTAGGAACTGTTAAGTTAGTGATTCTAATGGTTTTGGGTCTTGCGGTTCGTATAGAAAGTAGTTCGAGCTAATTTACCGATTAATTCAGTTTAGTACTTAATTAATTTTCGTCTAATTTCTACAGAATTCAACCCTTTGTGATTTCTACCTGAGGTGGTACTCGGGTCTTTGTATGGATTCTTCTGAGATGTTACAATCCCCCCTTAAAGAAAAATTTCATCCTCGAAATTAGTACCTTTTCGTACTCCTCGAGAATCTCAGTGTAGTTCGTACGGACTTCGGCTTCTGTTTCCCAAGTAGCCTCTTCCTCAGTGTGGTGATTCCATAATACTTTCACAAGAGGGATAACTTTACTGCGTAACACTTGTTCCTCCTTGTCTAGAATATGTGTCGGTCGCAGTACATAAGTAGCGTCTTCACTCAACTGTACCTGCTCCCATTTGATAATGTGGGAAGGATCTTTAACGTATTTCTTCAGCATCGATACGTGAAATACGTTGTGCACGCCTACGAGTGGTGTGGGCAAAGAAAGGCGATACACTTCAACACCCACCCAATTTAGAATCTGGAATGGACCAATAAATTGTGGCGTGAGTTTCCCCTTCTTGCCAAATCGAAGGACTCCCTTCATGGGGGAAACTTTAAGAAACACATGGTCCCCAACCTCAAACTCTAGCGGTCGCTGTCTCGTATCGACGTAGCTCTTCTGTCTGCTCTGTGCTGCAAGAAGTCGATGCCTGATAATGTCGATCTTCTCTGAGGTTGCCTGCACTAATTCTGGGCCAATCAAACTCTTCTCGCCAACCTCTGCCCAGTAATGGGGTGCTCTACATGGGCGCCCATACAGTACTTCGTAGGGAGCCATGCCAATGCTCGTTTGAAAGCTATTGTTATAAGCGAACTCAGCATAGGGAAGACAATTATCTCAACTCTCTCTGAAATTAAGCACACATGCACACAACAGGTCTTCTAACACCTGATTTACTTGTTCCGTCTGCCCATCCGTCTGTGGGTGGAACGCGGTACTGAACTTCAGTTTCACACCCATTGCTTCTTACATACGAGTTTAGAAGATAGATGTGAATCGCGTGTCTCGATCTGACATAATCTCCATAGGCACTCCATGCAGCCATACAATCTCCTTGATGTACAGCCTGGCTAAATCGTCTGCTGAGTTTGAAACTCTAATCGGGAGGAAATGAGCCGATTTCGTCAATTGGTCCACAATTACCCAAATGAAGTGATGTCCCTTCCTCTTCTTCGGTAACCTTGAAATGAAATCCAGAGAGATGAAATCTCATTTCCATTCAGCTATAGTCATGGGATAAAGTAAACAAGGAGGTCGGCGATGTTCGGCCTTGACCTGCTGGCACGTAAGATAACGGGACACATAATCTGTTATTTGGGCCTTCATGTTATCCCACTAGTATGAACGCTTCATGTCTCGATACATCTTTGTACTACTAGGATGCATCGCCATCTTCGAATTGTGAGTAGCTTCGATAACTTCCCTCCTCAAGTCATGAAGATTTGGGACGTATAGGCGACCACGATAACGTAAACCCCCATCCGAACCAACTCTCCATTCAAAGTCTTCCTCGTCACTAGTTCATTTTCTCATCTTCACTAACCATTCATCCTCCCCCTGAGCCACAATGATTTGGTCATCGATAAGTGGCTGCACACGAATATGTGCGACGCTCATGAACAACTCCTCTACCGTAGGCTTCTGCTCAAAATCTCGCACAAAATTGACCATGTTCTATTCTTCTATCATCATCGGAGCCGCAAATTCTATAGTCTTTTTGCGGCTCAACGCGTTTGCCACAAGGTTGGCCTTACCAGGATGGTAGGAGACCTCGAACTTGAAGTCTTTCAAGGTTTCCATCCATCGTCGTTGTCTCATGTTCAAGTCTCTCTGTGTGAATATGTACCTGAGGCTCTTGTAGAGGTAATGTCTTCAGAGCTTTAATGCAAAGATGATGGCCACCAACTCTAAGTCGTGCGTAGGGTAGTTCTCTTCGCGTTTCCTCAACTGTCGCAAGGCATAAGCAATCACTTTGTCCTTCTGCATAGGAACAAACCCAAACCAACACGAGACACGTCGGTGTATATTGTATATTTGACCCCCTGCGCTGACAATACTAGCACAGGTGTGGATGTCAACTTGTCCTTTAGTTCATGAAAGACTACTTCTGCCTTCTCATTCCAGGCAAACTTAAGATCCTTCCAAGTGAGTTGAGTCAATGGTCTAGCTATCTTGAAAAAGTCCCTAACGAATCGACGATAGGAACCTGCCAGGCCAAGGAAACTTCTCACTTCAGTAACCGAACCGGACTGCTCCCAGTCCTGAACTACGGTCACCTTAGCAAGGTCCACTGCTATTCCTTCCTTGGACACCACATGTCCCAGGAACTTGACTTCTTCTTTCCAGAAGTCACACTTCTTGTACTGAGCAAACAACTGGTTCTTCTTGAGAGTATCAAAGACTGCTCGCAGGTGCTCTTTGTGATCTTTCCGACTCTTGGAATATATCAGGATGTCATCTATAAATACGATGACGAATCAGTACAGATACGACCGAAACACCTAGTTCATAAGGTCTATGAACACAGACCCGGGCATTGTGAGTCCAAATGACATCATAAGGAACTCGTAGTGCCCAAAGCTGGTTCTGAATACTGTCTTCTGCACGTCCTCATCCTTGACGCGTAACTGGTGATACCCTAATTGTAAGTCAATCTTAGTCAAGTACTGTGCCCCTTTCAACTGATCGAACAGATCATCTATCCTGGGCAAAGGATACTTGTTCTTTACTGTCACTTGATTCAACTTGCGATAATTAATACGTAATCACAGTAATCCATCCTTCTTCTTCACAAGCAACACGACTGCTCCCTAAGGAGATACAATCGGTCGTATGAAGCCTGCATCCAACAGATTATCGATCTGTCTCCTCAATTCCTCTATCTCACATGGGGGCATGCAATACGTTGGTAGAGATATAGGTGTCACACTAGGCACTAGATCAATGGTAAAATCGATCTCTGCTGAGGAGGTAATCTAGGTATCTTTTTGAACACGTTCACGAAATCCTGAACTACTGACGTGTTCCCAAGTGTCGGACCATTAACATTATCTAACAAGGAAGCGTAACAACTAACGCGATAGTACCAACAGACCTGAACTGGGAAAGTAAAGGTCGTGCCCGCAGGTCCATGGGCTATCACACTCTAGTATCGTAATCGATCTCTGCCTTCATCTTAGTGAGTCAATCCATACCAAGAATGACATCGTAATGAAATAGTGGGGCGACAATCAGGTTAAAGAGTACTGTTCTGCTTCCTAAGTCTATCGAGCAATCTTTACAAATCTTGGTAGTGTCTAAGAAGGTCCTTATGACAGTAAGGAGTCTCATCTCAAACATAGGAGTAGTCTCCAATACTAGTCGCTTGACTGCTGTGCATGATATTATCGAGATAGTGGACTCGGTGTCTACCAATAGGAAGACTGGTGTACCTTAGATATGTGTTGTGACTTCGAAAGCCAATGGTGTTGCGGTTACTGTCTCGGATGCCTCAGCTGCAAGTGAGTGCACATGAGCCTGTTAAGGATGATTTGGTTGTGCTGCCATAGGTCGTTGAGGCGGCCTAAATCGAGGTGCAGGTGGCCGGTAAGATGGCTATGCAGGCGGTGCTGATCGTAGTGGTGGAGCTGCGATAGCTAGTGGCATCTGACGGTTATTCTTCTGAGGAGGCATGAAGCCGTTGTCCCTCATTCTGGTAAAGTAGTAATTGTCAGTATGGCTTGACCTCTTATAGTAAGTGCACCACAAGTCTAATCTCCTTTGCTGGGTTGGTGGAGCCGTAAGCCGAGGAGGCGAATCTGCTTCGGGCCTCTTACCGAGGAACGATCTGCTCGGCAAATCTGGTCAAGGCCTCGGAGCCATGGGTACGCGTGTATGGGATAGTATGTCCCTGTCCTACTCAGCTCGCAGAGACATGTTCACTAGCTCAGCATAATTGGGAATGCTAGTGCAACACATCTTCGTACGTATCTCAAGCCACAGACCCTCAGAAAATCGCCGCATTCACATCGGCTCATTTGCTAATATTAAGGGAGCATATCTAGCCAGCTCCATGAACCTATTCTCATACTCAGCCACAATCCTTCATTCCTGACGGAGGCAGAGGAATTCACCTCCTTCTCATTACGTACTTTCTGTAGAAGCGAGTCTCAAAAGCTTTCCACATCCCTACGTACCCAGGCAACAACTGTCCTTAGGATGTTGTCCCCCCATAGACTAGCCTTCTTCTCATCACCATACTCATCAAGACAGGCTTGGCGTTGTTGTGGCCCAATACCCAGTTTGTTAAGTGTGTGGGTTCATTGATGAAGTGGATCGGCGCAAGCTCATCAGGGCCAAGTCTGTAGCCGAA